>FR990142.1:1361133-1976486 GCA_905404295.2 Ochlodes sylvanus | reverse complement strand
CGACGTTTCTGAGGTTGTTAATCTAGTGTTTCTAATATTCTACAAAATTATGGATATTTTCGATACTATTGATGACGTGGCAATTGAAGAAGAGGCTTTAATATATGAATATTTAAATCCTGAGAGAAAAGAAAGAATTATTAGACCAAGGCCCGATCACTTTGCCATGTGTACTTCTGCAGTGTAGAAATTTACCACACGTTCTCTCTTCTTTGATTCCATAATTAACAAATTACTTAGCCATTATTAAAACCGAACAACACGGGTGAAACGAGAAATGAATGATCGTTTGATCGTAATTCGTAAATAGAGACAATAGAGATTATGTTTAAATGTCAATGTGTCAAATAAGCGAATGTCAAAACATTTTCTGTCTTCTTCTAATACACTTAGACATATGCGTATCTCTCGCTCGTACAGGATTATCGTGAAGTTGGCGACTAAAACCCACAGATAACTATTGGCTTGATTTCTGGCCATTGAAAAATGCAAAAATTTTATTCGTTCGATAAAACAGTCAGATAAGTTATTTGCTAGTTAGTTATTCGTGGGTTTATTCGATGATTGAAAAATCAGCCCTTAGTGTCTATAGAAAGTACAACGATAGATAGTTAAGTCTTGCTGTACGCCTACTTTTCGAGTGTACGGTCGATGCGCAGGTAAACTTGAAGACGATGGAATTGCTTACGATTGGTCATTGATATATTGATTGCTTCTCGCACTTATAACCAGGAAAAGGTGAAATAGGATACCATCTTAGTTTAATGTATTTAAACATAAGGTTTAAATTACGCATTAGTTTGTGCACAATCTTCAGATGCTAGTCAAGTAAGGTAATTGCTCCAAGTTTGGAACAGTTCAAGACATCAATTTGCAAATGTGAATTCTTAGAAAAATGCTCAAAAACATTTTTCATAATGTATTCTGAAATTATCTTTTATCTATGATTTCGGAAAAAAGGTGGTAATAAAGATTTGGTAAATAAAGCAAGCATTTATTTTATTGTGGTAAATAAAGCTTAAATAAATAAATAGTGCAAAGGGTAGAGCTTTTTGATATCTGTAATAGTGACGGAATAATCGCCTGTGCACACTTAACGATTACACCCTGTATAGTCTGTGTTGTACTGGAAAGCGTTAACAAGTGCGACGTGTTTGCGATATCGCTGCAAAATAATTAACAGTGCTAATAATTAATATTCATTAATTACTTCAAATTCATTAATTCCAAGAGGAAACCCAAACCCTAAAATGCAATAGCAATATGTTATAATGGTTACATGATCTAGTAATTACAAACGCATAGTTAGATTATGTTATTCGTAAACGTCCTCTAAGTGTCCATTACTGGTGCGAACACCATACACAAGTATTAACTGTTCAATTAAGTACTTGTGCGGCCAAACATTAATTCCCTCCACTGTACCGTAACGGAGACAAATAATGCCTATAAAGATACTATCGTGCATGAAATTACGACGTCAAGAAACTTGCAATAACTGGGAAATTTACTTTAACTGTATGCTATTCGGCTTTATCTATGGATATGGACCTTTAAACCTTGACGGATTTCTATTTTTATTGACCGAATTGAACTGAACTTCTAATCTTTAATAACACCTTTCACAACAAACGGTCTTCAATCTTACGTATGCATGTTGGTACGAGATCCGGTATAAGAATACCCTCATCTGCTATTTACTTGTGATAAGAAATAAATGATGGAGAATATTCACATTGACTTATTGCAAATAGTTTGCCTAGTTAAATCGCGAATTATGAAATATTTATGAAATTAATGAAAAATATTTCATAAATTTCCCTCATCGGTTATTTAAAAAAGAAAAAGAATGAAAAGCGAAAAGAGTTGCGATGCAGCTAAATAAATAAATAAACGCTTATATACGCATACCCCTGCACTAAGATTTCCTGTGTCGCGGGTGGCAAGGACAACACAAATAAAATTATCACTAACACATCGGATTATAACATCGTTGACTAACCCACGACCCGAGTTCAATCATTTATCTGCCACATAACTGTTTTCCCGGCCGGAAATCGAACCTGGACCCCTCGCTTTGCAGACGAGGCTACCTAGGCGACGGGGTAAAGCCAGCACAGCACCTGCAAAGAATTCATTGATTTTCGCTCATCGGTAATCGTCACATCACTTCAACGGCACATCACTAATCCAACTGACAGGACGGTATGTGATCGTGACTAGTATATCGACGGTAAACCACCCAAATACCAGGATAGATTACCTGCGGTCAGCCTTTCGTTGCAGTCCCAGACGCGACCGCAAGTGTCAGCTGACCCGACCAACATGTGTCGAGTGACGGTGAACGGGCATGTGAGTGACGGCGACCACAGGTTGTATAAACGCCAAGGTCTAGTGCTACAATCGTAGACATAATTTTTATGTAATATTCGACAAACAAACAGACGAGCGAAGTCGCCCGATTTGCTGGTTAGTCGTTGTTGCTCATGGATATCTGTAATAACAAAAGCATAGCACGCGTTGCTGAACAAAAAGAACCAGGTTTATTACTGGTTTTGCAACAATTATAAAAAAAATTAAACATTAATAACCCAGCGGTTTGTGTAAGTTTACCAACGGCGGGCGCGGTCGGTACTTGAATGAGTGACCGCTATAGTTAATGATAAAATTTCTTGAGCGCTTCCGTGCTTTGGAGGTCCCGGTTGTTATCACAAAATAACATAAAATAATTAATACATGAAACGCTCATAGCCCGGCGCCTTGCGTCGATCTTAAGTGATCGAAAGCAACAGCGAGCGCGGTCGGTAGTTGGATGGGTGACCGCTAATGGCAAAATTTCATGAGCGCTTCCGTGCTTCGGGGGGCACGTGGGTCCCGGTTGTTACCATTTGGTAGGCGTTAAGCCATGTCGGATACCTTCGGGCGGCTTAAAAATTTCCGACAGTTGGGTTAGCCACTAACCCCTCCACCAATCCGCACTGGAGCAGCGTGATGGAGTATGCTCTAGGCCTCCTCAGGTATGAGGAGAGACCCGTGCTCAGTAGTGGGCCATTAATGGGTTGAAGCCAACTTATAATAACACTTCGGGTAGTATAAAAACTTCCGTCACATTGTTTGCCCCCTAACCCCTCCGCCAATCTGAACTGGAGCAGCGTGGTAGAGTATGCTCCAGAGCTCTAGACGTCCGGAGTTACGAGGAGAGGCTCATTGATGGGTTGAGGTCAAATAAACGCTGGTACAGCCACACTCTCGCCCTAGCACACCCACAAATAAATCCTAAAAGCACCCAAAAAGTAACTGGGTACAGAATGACTAAGCAGATGAAGTAAGTGCAAGTGTCAAATCCAAGCTAAAGAAACATTAACTTACAGAACAATAACGTAGGCACCACGAAAATAGTTTCTATATTGAAAATAATGACAGTAATACAGAAACTCGCTGTGATATTCACAACAGATAATATTTATAGAGACATTCACGCAAAGAACAGTATTAAAGTGATAACAGAGTGACAAGTGAAGCGAAAAGCGATTTACAATATAATAATTTTTGAAGTGAAAACTTCTATAGTATCGTTGTGATTTGGAATTCGATGAAACGGAAATGACGCGCAAACGTAAGCAAAGAAAAACATCAATATTTGGACTGACAGACTGACTATTCATATTTTTTAAGTTTCACTTCTAGCACGTGTGAATAGCACACATTTTGTTTTTTAAATGTAATTTTCGCGTACAAATAAAGTGTAAGATTGCAATTGTATTACAAAAATGTGCGTGTGTATAAACACACACGTACGAAAAGAATTTTGTTCCATCTGTTCTAAGACTATGTCCGACTCCGAGTCCCACATGCACTCGCACTCCATTCCACTTAACTTTCGAGTAATTTCCTTTGCAACACAATTTCCGTTTCCAGAAAATGTTGCCATTTCTTTTACCTCCCATTAAATTTACTTAAGCTCAACACATTAGTCAAATATTATGTGCCTTCGTTTACGTCACATGGGCATAAGTTGTAAAATTTTCTGTTGTATGTATGTAAGTACAATAGTGCTTGTAGTAACAAAACAATCAAGCCCCATTTTGAATAAAGGTAGCTGTAGAGTTTGTGAAGTAAGGGCTTGTAGAGTTAATAGCTTGGCTCTACATGACATTTGATAACTTTTTGTCAGTGCAAACTATTATGGTCTCGTCTTAGCAACATTTAACATGAAAATGTTTTTGGAAGGAATTATTATTATTATATAGGTTTCAGGATACCGCTCCCGCGTCGCTCATGACTATGACCGCTGGCTGACCCCACAAACCTACGCTTAGCGTGGTCGCGACTGGCCATTGAGGTGCAGTGTCAGAGAAAGTGTGATAACTAAGGATATGCGCTGCATAATTTTGTTTTATCTGTTAAGGGAACTGATACTTACGACCACAATTTTGTTTGACAGACATGAAGACTGAGAGTCGCGATTTAACTTAAATTTAATCGTCCTCAGGAAATAATCCTTTGTGCATTCTACGGTACCCACGTACATATAATGGTGGTGCAGCGGCACGCACACAAACAAACTCATTACTATCGAAAATAGTCCTGTTATTTATGTACGTTGCCTGTGTTAATTCGATAATTGTAATGTTCCAAATTCACTATCCGTAAAAGCCTCCACGGATGCCACCTCTCCTGACAGGAGACCTCTATGTGCTAAAGTTGTTAAACACTAACATGCATCCTGCAAAACTAGTTACGTTTCTAAACGTAGGCAGACCAGTATAAAAATAAAAGGAAAGACCTGATTCAAGCTAAACTAATAGAAATATTATCTCATGACTCGTGACCACGACATTGGATGGGTCAATCGGTGTGGAGTGGGCGGAGGATAGCCTCACGTAGGAACCATTTCTTGTTCATGGCTACATGCCTGCTAATAAGTCACGCCTTTATCTCAGAAGTAGGTTTGAAGTATATGCACATAAATAAATAATCGCTCATACCCTCGCACTAGGAGTCCCGAGAATAAATATTTATTTGTCAAATAAATATCTACTCGGGCGCGAATTATACCCGGGACCCTTCGCTTCGCAGGCAGGGCCACTACCAAATAGAGGGGTAAGCTCTATCTCAGAATCTCTCTCTATCTCAAATCTCTCTCTATTTCAAAATGTAATCATGATTACAGATTACAATTAAATGTAGAGGCTCGAAATGCACCAGTGATCACCTTTCGAGAAAGACGAAGACAGATAGAACGTTCTTGGCGGGGGCATTTTCGTGCCTCCAGAATCTTCAGATGTAACCATAATCAGTTACATGATTATATTTGCTCTACACATCTTTTCTACAAGGAAACTACTTCCCGAATCGAATCAAAGGCGGTTTACCAGTTGAGAAATAAACAGAGTCAAATAAATATGTTGTCCGATATAACGAATGTTGTAAAAAAGATAAAAGTAAGATGTGGTACGTTGTGGCGGAGATCGTAGGCGGTCGGTGACCACAGCTGGTACTGAATTATGTCCCAGTGTCCGAGGTAGTTACCTATTTTCTTTTGTTTCGTTGAATACTGCGTCTGTTTTCTTTATTCAAGCTTTATTGTAGATACCTAGGTACCCCTTTTACTAATATTTCTAGGGCGAAGCGATCTCTATATTATGGGTAATATAGGCAGAAGGGTAACTCCAACAAACAAGAAACCCCGGGCAAACCTAGATATTATTTAAAATATCCTGTTGTAAAAAATGTTAGGAAATTTTACTCAAAAATTATTTTTTGTAATTTTTTATTTCAATTCAATTTATTTTAATAGTGTAACAAGTCAATTCTTTAGGAGACGATTGAATAAAGACGAAAGCTTATCGTATACCTACTCGTACTTGTTTTAAGTATGTTTTTAATAGTAGGTATGGGATATATGCCACAAGTGCCCTCTGTAAGATTTTTTCTTATACAACGTCCGTGTACAGACATCGATCAATTACAATTTTATTTATAGATTGATATAGATTAGTTGAGAATTCTTGATTAGTTCTAGATAACTTAACAAGACAGTTAACATGCGTAAGTTAACCATGCGGGCAGCGCAACTTCCCTATACGAGGGTGTGTAATGGGAATTTAATTTGTCAATATAACCGTCTAGTTATCTTACAAATGTAGAAACATGGAATTAGTTCCTTATTTATCTATAGATCAGTTGGTAGTGATCCTGCCTGCGAAGCGGGGTCTCGGGTTCGAAATCTGGTCGAGGCAATTAATATTTATGTGACGGTTAGATGTTTATTCTCGGGTCGTGGACATGTGAGTGATGTGTTATTTATGTTGTCCGTTCTATCCGCGACACACCGACAGACATACCGACGTGACCGATTTTATAGTTACGGACAATGTTCTAGCGTAACAGTCACAAACACTCAACAAACCATTTCAACTTGCAACACCATTTATCTCTCCAATTAATGTTCGGAATGTAATGGTCGCATTACTCGTCGAGTGTCGCTCTACTAATGAATGGCATTAGACCACCTGTTTAATGCGCGATTAGAATTCAACGCTTATCAATAACTAACGGCTGACGTGTTCCTTTTTTAAACTGAAGCGATAACGAACTTTTTTATTTTTAATACAGTTTTTGTTTCTTTTATGTGGCTGTGTTTTGGCAGCGTAATAAACAGTAGTGGTTTAAGCGCGGGTGTCCCTCGAGAGCTCGAGAGCTCTGGATTCGAATCGTGTGAGTATCTTTATTATAGTTAATTGGGTAGTACCTACTAATTATTAGTTACATAGGTGAACATTACACGAGTGCACATGAGAGTTGCATTAAGTTCTTTGTGTTCATTATAGACGATTATCACAGCAACCCATAACCGTCGCACTGCTGTATCGGGACTCTCACAGTGTGAGGGGTACAGAAACACTGACATATCCCATATCCCACCACGCTGGCGAAGGTGGTATTGTTTGATTAAGATGCAGATTTCACACACATTTGTGTACATTATTGCTAACTCTCGGATGTGCAGGTTTCCCCGCGCATAATTGATAATTAATTTCTAATATGCACATAATTATTAAATTCAGGTGTGTGCTCTAACCCAGGCAGTCCTGTTTGGGAGTCCAGCGTTCAAAGCACTTTTTTAATACGCCGGATCGCCGTTCCGAGGGTTCGATTCCCAGCGAGGCGGAAATTTGAATGATAAATTTAAATTGCCGTTCTTGGTCTGGGTGTGTGTGTTCTTGTCTTGTGAATTGTCTTGGGAATCCTAGAGTGGAGCACTAGGCTATCACTGGTGTATCTATACAAAATACTAAAAACGGTATTTTGTGTTATTGTCTGTTTTACCATACTGTAATTAGTTTACTCTTGGCTCGAGCGACTTAGACATAATAAGGCTGTCTGTCCACTGAAGCGGAGCGGAGAAACGGAGAAATATTCACCAATAGGATTTTAAACTTGCTCGCAAACCCCTGTCCATTGAGTGAGCGGAGATTTTATGCAATCCTATTGGTGAATATTTTGCCGTATCTCCGCTCCGCTTCAGTGGACGGGCAGCCTTAATGTGTGTCATTAAAATTTTAGTACAGTTGTAAAGAGTCATTAAAATCGTATTATTGAGACTTATTTTTTTCCTCACATAGCATCACACTTGACATCTGCGACATCGACTAGGATAATAGAAGTTGTGGAATATTTATAATTTTATTTAAGTATAATAAACTTTAATTCTCAAAAATATTAGTCGCCCATCTATGTACGTGTATTCAAATTTTTAAGCATGTAAGAAAAGGAGTCCGACATATAAACACAGTCATACCACGTCACGGTATTACATAACTATCCCACTGCTGGACTCGGGGTTTCCCCTCAGGTGAAAGGAACATTATTTTTCGCTAGGAACAAGCCACAGTGCACCACGCTGGCCGAGTGCCGATTGGTGGAGTTCACACACCTATGAGAAAATTCTAAAGAGGTTAACGTGTCCTCACGATGCTTTCCTTCAACGAAGCAATTGATAATTCAGTTTTACTAAACACTTAATTTTTGAAAATTAGGGTTACCGGATTCGAACCCAGGTCCTCATGTTCGGAAGTCCAACATTCAAACTACTTGACCATCGCTTCAGTCAACGGATGTAAAGGAGAGGGTTATAGGACGATAGTATAATAAAATCAACACTTAATTTCATAATTTATCTATGATTATTTCGCAGCTAAAGGCAACTACAGACACATACTTAAAACAATATCTACAATCCGTCTATGACTAAGACTAAATGCAAGGAATGTTGCAGAGTGTACACAAGCAAAAAGTTTAGTTAAAATTATGACAAACCCCGCTTTAGGTACTGCGATACTCGGTTCAATCCCTAGACCCCCCATACTAAAGCTAAGACGCCTATGCTAGGGTTGTCACTTATAATAATAAAAAACTTCTTGTAAGAAATATTGATAAAGTAAAGAATATAATAGTTTGTTTCCTGTAAGCATACTGTATAACCAAGCACAATCGCATTTTTTCTACAACAAAAAAGCTTTTGAGGCCTTACTTGAAGTGACAACTCTAAGGGCGCGTTCACATAGGACGTCCGTTTTACTGGATCCGTAAATACTGGATCCAGTAAAACGGAAGATAATATTCAAACAGCATTTTGAGCGCGTTCACATAGAACGTTTGTTTTACTGGATCTGTTTTAACGGGTCAGTATTTCCGTTGTGTGTGGGATTTTTTACTGGATCCGGTATACTGGATTCTGTGTGAAATCGCTCATACAACTACATACGCTACTAGCATCCAGTATTCTGGATCCAGTAAAACGGACGTCCTATGTGAACGTGCCCTAACATGTACCCGAAGAAAGCTGTATTGCATTACTAAATAATAGTACATTACGATACGTGTGCGTAAAGTAGCTTATTATTGCACGGTGTGAAGTTAGCGCACGAGCGGAGCGAGTGCGCTAAACACTGTACAAATAATATAGCTACTTAACGCACGAGTGTCGTATACTATTTTATAGCACGAGTGACATAAACCCGCCTATACTCAAACATATAATTATTTACAGGGAAATAAAAGAAAGGAAATGTTTACGAAGCTGCTGCCTGCCTGCTTTACCGACATGTCAAACGTCATTCAAAAGTATTATTAGTTTGTCTGCTTTACCGACATGTCAAACTTCATTCAAAAGTATTATTAGTTTGTCTGCTTTACCGACATGTCAAACGTCATTCAAAAGTATTTTAATTTGTCTGCTTTACCGACATGTCAAACGTCATTCAAAAGTATTTATTGTATAAAATAAATGTAAATTGTTTACAGTACCTCTTTATTATTATAGGAATCCTATCCTCTTATCTAATCTAATACCTTTAAACGAGCAAAACTGAAAAATATGACTCTTCCTGACATCTATTGGCGAATAATAATACTACTATACTAATACTAATTGCTTTAACGACACAACAGCAGAATAGATGGCGTTGTTAAATGAAAATCAATTGTTTATTTATATTATTTGTGTCTTCTTAATATTATTATTCGTACTTAAATATAATTTCCAAAAAACACAATTTATAAAAAAAATACCGAGCAAAGCTCGTCGATCTAGCTAGGAATCATTTACGCTATCGATTTATCGTAGCGACCAATGTCGATGTTATCGTACGTGCTTATAGTACATTTTAGCCCATAAACTTGGTGGGGCGTACTTTTGTGACAAATGCGCAAAGTATGCCAAGAGGACATCTTCACAAAAAGAATTTGATTTGTAGGAAACAACTGCGCCATTTCTTAAATGCATTGTACGCTGCTGTATATAGCCTTTTTGATTTACTGATCAACAAATTTAAGGTCACCGATTTTGCTATTTCTTTTATAGCGTCTGGAACAATTTCATCAATGCCATCTTCACTAAACTCACTATCCGAACTACGAGTATTCATTTTAGCGAAAGTTATAATAAATGTACAACTATGACTTTGATAATAATTATTAATACCGTTTCGTTTTGACTTACTTAGTATTTCTACCTACCCACTTCTCTTTTGATATTTTTCCCCTACCAATTTGTAATTGTCAACAGTGTAAGTGTCAATTTGTGCACGGTATGAAGTTAGCATCATAACCCGTGCTATAATCAACTACTTTACGCACGGAAAACCGTGGCATAAATGCGGGTTTAGGTCACAGTGTGCTATAAAATATTTCATACATGTCTGGTACGTTACGGGGTAATATTTAATTCATTTATATATTTTTAATTACAATTACTATTAGAGGTGGGATTTCTATTAACTTTGTCAAAATATACTTAATCCTACAATATTTTTTCATAACTTACGACTAGACAGGTACTGTACAGAAAATACTATCGTTTCTGATAAATAAATTAGTAAAATATAATAATATACATTCTGTGCCAACCCTTGAGGGCTGCAATAAATTATGGTAAGTAGATCTTTTGTTGAACCTGTATTCTTAACTTTATTGATGTATTTTTAAGATCTACGGCTAGTCATATACGCTATGGTGTTTGGTGTACGCGACAGATTTACTTGTACAGTTAAACTTGAGCGTGTACATTTATGTTGCACAACTTTTCCACTATGTAGCTCATAAGTATACCTGTACATGTAAACCTGTCAGGTAAACCCCAGGGTGTACGGCTTCAAAAGGATTCAATTTGAATCCCACAAGGGGTAATTTTCTTAAAATTTGCATTTTTTATTATATCGAATCGAATATAAATCGAAAATATAATCGATATGAAATCGAATTATTAATTAATAATTAATTTTCCCTTTTCTAACAAATTTTCACTGGTTTTGGTTTTTAATCTCCTAAATTGAGATCTAAGTAGGCTAAGAAATATTTTGTTCTCTATAAGTTAATACACCTATATATTTTTAGACGTCTCAATGGTAAAAAAATCTTAACACGAATTTAAGTTTAATCGCCTTACATGTTTATTCAAAACGTAATTTCTTATATAGAAATATTTTATCATTATCAACCAAAAGTCTGAAAAATACATACTTACTTAGTTTGATAAGAAAATAACTGCCGTTAATAACAATCTATAACAAAAATATTGTTTTTAATGTTCCGAATCAAATTTTCAAATCCCTTAGTCCCTAATTTCAAAATCACGATCTAAAAAATGTATCCTAAGTAGCCTATCAGGTGAAGCACTATGTATGAGGACGACGTAAATACAATGCTTACATCATAGCGTGTCACCAAGTACCAACCCCCAACGTCTATGTGGGTACAGTTTACCTACATAACTACTCTACTAAAATACTCTGCCTAAAATACTATAACATTTCACAGTAATTTTCTGATATTTTTAAATTAACAGTTACACACACAGTATACAGTACTTGGTGACATATGCAGTACAGAGTCATTTCTTTTAGTTTATGGGCAAACTTCATTCAAATACAGATTATTTATTCTAATCGAATATCCCAGAACGACAAGCACGCACTTTTCTAACTATCTTTGCATAATTATTAATGTTGATAGCTCGAAGTAACTTAACGCAAAGTAAATTTTTTACATCTTTCTAAATTTGAAACTCGAAAGAATTAACTTTTTAAAAAAACATCTCAATCACTTCACAAATTCACGTTTCTAAATTTGAAAATGTCAATCACTTTGTCCTTTGCAGCCAACAAGGCGCTTAATCCAGCGCTTAATGGCCCTCAGCCGAACTGCAGCGCATTCGAAGCGCTTAAACAGCTGCAGGCTAGGAGACCACGACCCTGGCGTCGCTGGAGAGCAGACGTCGCACGGACTGGTGGTTGTTGCCGTCGCTGCTCGAGATGTCGCTCGTGCTCACCACTGACGGCTGGCAGAAGTTCTTGCAGAGGACCATCACCTGTAATGATCCGTTTAAATTGATTTCAGGAATCTCCTCAACACTCATATTACAACATAATTTCAATGTTAAATCTTAATGCAGTATAGTAGTGCAGCAGCCATGACCAGTTAGAATTTCTGCTGTTTCTAAAACGTGGCTTCCCAACTAGGGCAGGATTGCGATATGCGATAGATTTAAGGAAGAAATATCCCAGAAATGTTTCATCCACACCCAATCCAATAAATAAATCCACGTAAGAAAAATAAAATGCTAATTTTGAGGGTCGAACCACACTCAAGCCTTTGTTTTTAATGTTCAAAATGAATCATTACTTGCGAGGAATCTTGCAGACTGGAAAATTCTAATCAATCACAAAGTTATGTAAAGTTCGTCAACTTACATATTAGGATTAAGGTGGAGATGATGCTCACTCTTCTAATATAACAGTTAGGAGACAGTTAAACAGCAGAGAAACCATAACCTTTGTGGCCGGCAACGCATGGCAACACTCTTGGTATAACAGAACCGATGAGAGGCGGTGAACTTCCTCTCTTCATTGTTCAAAAGTTGCTCAAAAATATTCTAGTCGTACCGTATAAACGACGCTGAGGACACCCATAGCCCCTCCGGCGACGACGTCCCACCAGTGATGGCGGTGGTCAGTGACCCTCGTCATGGGGCACACCACGGCGTACACCAGGCAGAGGACCTGCAGCAGCGGCACCAGCAGCACCGACCGGTTGTGCCAGCTGAACGCGCGCCGTTGGAGATACCACTGCAACCGGGCACATGTTATGGACATTGTTCATGAGTAGACCACTTTTGGTCGGGAGCGAAAAATACTTTTGGTTTAAGTAGGGGCAAAGTTTTTTTAAAGCTACACATTCATAGCCCCACAGTATGATTCCCTGTGTCATGGACATCATAAGGACACACCCAGACCGAGAACAGAAATTTAAACCCATCATACAAATTTTCACCTCGCTGACAATCGTACCCTGAACCTTTTAAACGGCAGTCCGGCATGGTAACCATTGAGTCATACGGGTCGTCACTGAACGCAGTTATCAGCTTTGGATAAAAGGTTAAGCAAGTTAAGAATTTCTTGAATGTGTTGCCTTTTCTTTCCTGCCTGTTCCCCTCACATTACCATATAGGAAAAGCGAGCCCAGCAGTCAGACAGTTATGGGTTTCGATGATGATGATGATGATGATGATGATGATCACTTACCGCTAGAAACAGTCCGCAGTACACGGAGAGCGACGTGTGGGCGGAGGGGAAACTCCTGATGGAATCTATCTGCAGATATCGAGAGTACTTCATCGAGGTGCACTGGTAACTGCTCACATATTCTGACCTGCGAGAAAATATCCTCATTAATCTTATACCATTGACCCGTCGATCGAATTTAAAAGAACACATTCATATTAACGCTAGTAAGGAATAGAATCTGGTTTTAGATTTAGACTTAGGCGACGATGTTGAACATTTCTGGTCTATTATAATTTTAAACTAGTATTTCCTTGTTGGCTATGAGGATAATTATAATATCTTCAATATTCATTTATGTTAGAATGAATTGAATATTTTTAATTAGTTAAATAAAATGTTTTACGTTTAGATTAATAGTTTATCTTTTGACCTTAAGTAACTTACAATAAGAATAAAATCGGTCACTAAAGGGTAGGTAAACCATCGCACAAGTAATAGTAGTAATGATGAGTAACTAACCCGTTGCACGTTCTAGCTTTGTCCGGTTCGCAAAGATCAAAGAAAGTGGGTCTTGGCGACCCCACAACGCACTTGACAACCTCAAGCACGGTCAAATTGACCACGGCTCCGTAAATGTAGTCCCTATAGATGAAGCCCGCTGTTCTTGCGCTTGCTAACAGTTTACTCTTCTTCATAGAATATTCATCGTCTCTGTACAGAAGAACTTCTACACCCCATATCTAGAACAAACACAACGATATAATCATCGACTCCAAATACCCTACTAGGGTTTGGCTGTAAGAGGTGTTAAGGATTCCGTCCATCCATGACAAATGAACCCTGCTCGAGTTGCACCCTCCTGAACAACGAACGAAGAGAAAGTGAACGCTCCCTCCTGTAGGAGATTGTTGGGCTCTGTTCCATGCAGTTTAATCCCAGTTGCATGGTGCTAGCACCATCCAGCCTAAATGTCTATTCCCTAGGGAATTGCCTTTTTTTATAGCCTGAAGGACTGACGTAAAAGCGAGCCACCTGATTGTAAGTGGTCATCGTCGCCTATACACACGAGTAACACCAGGCGAGTCACCAATGCAACGCTGGCCCTGAAGGAGAACTCTTTTTACACCTTTTTTGAAGATTGGCTGCCTCGTGTTGCTAGTTTCCACCCTCCTAGGATCAAACCCTGAAATTATTTAACTTAAACTTGTTATGCAGTATCAGAGAACTAGGAAGCAGATTTAGCAGATCGAGCAGGAAAGAGAGGCACCTCATGGTCAGCGGTCACTGTTGTCTGCATCACCCAAAGGCAAGACCAACGCGTTGCTGGCTACAAAGAAAGCGGCGGAAGCTTCTAAAGCAAAGAGAATCTTTATTATATTTTGGTTCAGAACTGGTTTACTTACGATAAAGTATGGCACGAAGACGGTGATGAGGGCTACGACAGAGATGGAGATAGTATCTCCGGAATGGGGGAAGGAGAGAGCAGGATCATTGCAGCGGAAGCCGCTACGGCGACTGGGCAAGGCTCCTACTTCTAGCAGGATGCATAGTGCTGCCACTGGAACAAAGAAAAACATGTTACACAAAGCCTAATAAAAACCCTAATAGAGAGTATATTTAAAAATCACGTATCTTTAAACTAAGGTGGCTAACACGGCGTGGTTGTGTGCAAGGCGCTCTCCCGTCACGCACCGTAATATACGTATTTTTGTAAGCATGAGGGCGCTACGAGGAGTTGTGCTATATGACGCGCACACAATCAAGCCTTGGCACCAACAACAACACACCTCTGCAGTAGGATTCCCTGATTGGCATGGACAGCACTACACTGCACCCACGACCGGAGGACAAACATTTATCTATAACGTAAATGTCTGCCCCAGTCGGGAGTCGAATCCGGACCCTCTCTTCATAGGTACTTCTGCGGGGTCGTCGTCAACGAGTGTGAAATACATGATTTTAAACTTCTATCATCGCGGACACTAAACATATTAATTGAAATGGGTACATCGAAATATCCGTATTTCGACCCAATTGCATGGATCATGGCCAGCGAGACTGCGTTGGCGGGAGGAACTACTATTGACAAGTGACGCTTGACAAACACGAATGACAGATAAGCGTGTCAACCATAAATTTAGATAAAAATCGTAAGTAGCCGTTTCAGTTAAAATGTTTAGTGTGAACTTGGTTAAGTGGTCTGTGGTGTGAACCTATGATTCTTTATGTACGTTGGTAAAGTCAATGACTCAGTTTAAAGTATAAACACTTTGATTATATAGACGTGTATATAATCAAAGTATAAACACTACCAAAACATACCATCGGCAGCGCCTTATATGGCGTTGAATACGAATAATTATGATAATAAAGCTTGCATTACACTATTAACAGAATATAACAGCACTAACATACATTGACCCCATAATTCTCATTTGCTAATTGTCTAAACGTGGAATGCATTAGCAGTTTGCGCATGGAAACCGTTATTATCACTCTTATGTCACTAGCAATAAGGGGCGAATTGGCACTCGGTCCTGAAATACGAGTATGCTTCAGTTTATAGAGGTCAACATGTGCAATGCGATAATTTGATAAAAATCACATGCTTTTTTTTAAGCTTCTGTATAAATTTTACAAACTTTTTATTGGCTACACTTTTTAGAGGCGACCATCTCAGTCCTCAAGGGTAGCAACACATCTGTGACCGAATTAGAATAAGACTCTTACTAACTTAATAATTACTAACTGGATATTTACTAATGACAACTAGCAGGACTAACTAACAGTCCCTGTACCAGTCCTCATACTAACTAACAAACTAACCAAACCAACTAATGTTCTAACAGTGTCTCCTAATCGGACCAACTATCAGTCCCCATTTGAGTCTTGTTCTGTGTCGTTTACAGTTGTCATGGGCGGCAGCGAAAGGGTGGTGCTGCATGCTCGTTTACTACCTTAATTCAATAAAAAAAACCAGGTACCTACTAAGTATTACTGGTAACCACCCTCGTTCGCGTTGGCCCGCTTATGTCTCAGTCGGTACCTAAGTAGTAGTAACCTACCCACTATATTATATACTAACTAATATTATAAACCTGAAGAGTTTTTTGTTTCTTTGATCGTTTGATTGTTTGTAATCTCGGGAATTACTGGTTCGATTTGAAAAAAAAAATTGTGTTAGATAGTCCATTTATCGAGGATGGGTATTATGACATCACGCTACGACTAATAGGAGCGCTCCGCAATGAAAAGTGTTTTAAAAACTGGGAAAATATTTAATATTTGTAATAGGAACGAACAAGTTTCCCGAAGCCAAGCGAGGGCGGGTCCACTAGTATATTATAATATATTACCAAAGTTATCTGTTCAGGTGTATATTATATAGGTGTATATATCAGGTATATACGTGTAAGTATCAGGTGGTCATATAGTCCTATTATTAAATTCGTTATTGCTAACCTGGAATTATTATTCTATATTAATACGTGAAGAAAAAATATTGTAGGTACTAAGGATCTAAAGAAAAATGTGCTAAGGAGGAAACTGTACTAGAAGAAAAGAATGACGTTCACACGTGTATTGTAAAAATACCCACATGAATAAATGATTTTCAATTTGAATATTTAAAGGAACGCTAACATAATAGCCTAAACACTGAACAGAACAGAGCTACCTAAAAGATTTTACAGCTAAGTGTTTTAACTGTTAATGCACAACAAAATGTAGTATTTTATCCTGCCTGGCTAGCTGTGTGTGTCATGATATGAGAATCAGCAAAAATTCTTTGAATCAACGATGTTTAACCTGCCAGTTGTATCGATTGTGTATTGTCTGAAAATGAAGTCTCTGTGTAAGGGGCTACCCGTATTTGTCAACGTGGAATCGATTTAAAACGCTAGTCATTACCATAAGAAGTGCATTCGTGACAAATGAACAATGTACTTAGCAATTATACATAACCATGGGATTTAGTTTCGCTGCGGTACTCGGATATAAAACGATAGTTAATTAAGTCATTGTCGACGCCTTTCGGAGTTTGTCGGAGTTGTAAGCATGCTGAAGGCATTCGGCTACGATCATCGCTGTACGGTTTGCTTCAACCGACTACTGACCGACTTCTGAGTACGAGTCTCTCTTCATAACTGAGGAGACCAAGAGCATACTCCACGACGCTGTTCCGGTGCGGATTGGTTTAGACACCGATGTACGGCTGCGATCAGCAAATCGGTTAACTGACGATAAACCCGACAACCAGCATCGAGTCGCGTTGAGCCGAACGACGTCGTTTTAGTTCTGATCGCCGTAGACATATTTTTGTAATCGGATTAAACCGATTCCTCGTGGATAAGTATGGAGAGACCCTTAATGGCTATTTTTCACCGGTGTTATGAAAACAATGGCGTGCCGATGTTAAACACGTAACATAACATAACATTTACATAACAATTGGAAACTAATCCTGTCATTCACTTATCCTACTTCAAGCTTGAAATTAAATGTAACAAATGAACGTGTTGAAGAGTAATATGTTTATTTAGGTATATTTTTAAATTATGTAAACAATTATTTGTATTCAAGTTTTTTTTTCTATTTGTCTAGATTTTACCTACTTATAAATTACTTAAATTCATTTAATGGTGGTTTTCTTTCTTCAAAATGATTAATTATCTATCGTATGCCAATACTCTACTTGCGCCAATCCGCACTTGGTCCGCGTAGTTGACTATGGCCTGTATATTAAGAGGGGAGACCCGTGCCCACTGCCCAGCCGTGGGACAGTTTGCGATAATGACACATTCACTAACTTAATGAGTAGCTCTCGTTTAACAAATTAGTATAATTTTGCATACCATACCATAATCCGATTCCTTATAACTTATGCTAAATCAAAAACATACATAGTTCCTATTTAGTTAAATCAGCGAAATTCTATCCCTATTGTAAACAGCAGTATGTGCCAACTTCTTCTTAACTTTATTGCTATGTGAATAAAATATAAATTTACTATTTCATATAAATACCACACAGAGCTACGAAACGTTCGGAATGTGTAAGTTGGTTTGAGTAACCTAATACTTAGGACATTGGCCCTTAACATCGTAGTTTGTTAGCTAATAAAAGAAATATTTAATACATGGTAACAACACAGCGGGTGCAACGAAACATCATATACGCATCACGTTCATTACTGACTTCGCTCAGACTTAACTTTGAATTAAGACAATGTCGATATTTAAATTCGGATCATTGAATTGGTCTGACTGCTAAACAAAGTGTAAGTTCATGTAACCGACGACTTACCAAAAACTTTGGCTATTACTCGACATTATTATTATTAGCATCGACACAAGCCTTATGTCTCCGACCGCTACAATATGTATAGCATTCTTTAGCTATGTCAGAACTTATATTCCAGAACTTACCCAATAACACGATGGGCAGGTCAATGAGCAAGTGCCAGAGGAGGCCCCGTCTGGCCTGCATCTCCTCGGGAGCCGGCGGGCTCGGTTCCGATACTGTCTGGAACAACATGAATAAGCAAAGGTTATTACAGCTAAATGCAAAATTTTGGGTTTGAAGGGAATGAAGACAGCAAACGAGCACGCAGCACCACCCTTCCGCTGCCGCCCGTGACAACTATGACCGACACAGAATAAGACTCAAATCGGGACTAGGAGTCAGTTAGCAAAGTGTTAGAGTGTTCATCAGTAGGTATGGGGTACTGGGGCAGGGGTTAATTTTCGAAGAGATTGTAAAAATTACAGTTATGGTTGTAATTGTAAAAAATACAGCTATAGAGATTGTAAAAGTTACAGTTTGAAAACTTTGCCTAATTGCTAATTTCTACAAGAAACGAAAAATATAGTACAGGACGGTATTTTCACGATAAAAATAGCCGTACTATACGTTAGTTTACAAATAAACAATATACATACGCACCAGAACACGTTAACTGCCATTTAACTGCGCTATTTAGCAGTCCTGTGTTACTGAACTAACTAGTTCAACAGTAACCCAAATTCTTAATAATCGTTAAACTATTACAAGGCGTTCCGTCTCAGTCTTATTGACCAGAACCACCCTGAACTGTTCCGCAGTTCCACTGGCCTGACTGATCTTTATGAGAGTATGTTTTCCTGGTCAATAAAGATTCTGTAATCCTACTGATCTCGGGTCGAACTCACAGCCAGCATTTGGTACATGGATCGTTTGAGAAAAATAATTGTTAATGGTGTTATTTATTGAAAATCAACTTGGTTTTATGTTATATTTTATTATTACGCGAAATAGTTAACTCAACAATGATTTTAGAATTTTGTCTGTTGAGAAACGGCAACGATTTGAATGCAGTTTACATTGGGTTACCATTTAATGTGTTTTATTTCAATCGACTCACAAATAAAAAAAGATAATTTAGTGAACACTGTGTATCATCATAATTACTGTTTAAATGAAACTTTTTGTACCTTTGTTCAATAGATGACCTCTTTAGTCTAAGGATTTTGAAATCATACATAATTCAAAGACAATCTCTTTGAATTATGTATGATTTCAAAATCCTCAGCATAGCCAAGTAACACCTACCAAGCCCCTCTCCGGGGAGACTTTCTCCCTTCCGTTATCTACAGTTCATTGATAATTGGAAATCTCTTATACAAGTTATCTTTGCATGTTTATAGTATTCCAAGTCCAAAATCATGATAACTTTTACAAGGCCTGATCACCGTAATTCTAACATTTGACGCAGACGGCAAGGCATGTAGGTCATATGAGACGCACTATGTAACACTAGCTTTCGATGCGATGTACCTCGATGTTTTACATAGGCAAGCGCCGCATCCTTGCAATATTGGACCAGTATTTGAATAGAATGCACATTACTGCATCGATTCTAATTATAGACAATCCAGCCTTTGAGCCGGGTACACATGATTGGACAGATAAAAATGCAGACTGATCTAACACAATAAAATTGGCTACAAGACACCCATGGTCTTGAAAGGAAACCTCTAGATGGGTCAATCAATCACCAAGTAAATTTGGGATGTAGGTTAGGGGCTCTTACTATCTTTGATTCCAAGCCGACCTCCTTTGCTCTTGGTGCGCACGGCTGGACAACATAGGTGGACAAAATGAATAGTTATAGTTAAAGCTATTAATTAGGTCACATAATATTGGTTTATGTGAAAGGCGCTGTTGACACTATTTAATAAATACAGACTGTCGACACTGCATTATTTTAACGGCTTTTATCAGAGCTCTAAAATATTTTATCTGTTAACCCTACTCAATCTATACAAATAAATAAAATTGGAGTGTCTGTTTTTAATATTAAAATAACCACTTTTTATTAAATGCATATGGATGTATACACGGTGCATATATCAAAATAACATTTTTTACAATTTTTGTCTGTCTGTTTGTTCCGGCTAATCTCTGAAATGGCTGGACCGATTTTGACGGGACTTTCACTGGCAGATAGCTGATGTCATAAGGAGTAACTTAGGCTACTTTTATATTAGATTTTTTTAATTAAATTCCACGCGAACGAAGTCACGGGCACAGCTAGTCTGAAATAAGAAATGCTCCAAGAAATGTAATATTTCCCCCAAGTCGTTGCTAGTTGGCAGACATGTTTGACAAACACGTCAAGTCCTGCCGACTTGGTATAAATATTAACGAGTGGCCGAGCCCGCTCCGACTGCCGCCGTCGGAATAGATTAGCTCAATCATTGTCCGCATCGAGCTATTCAGTTTCTATCCAATAATCCACTTGGCACAGATATGGAGAGTGGAAACTTGAAGTACTTGCTAATGAGAAATTGTATCGCCTTAAGATGAGGTTTCTTCATCAGGTATTAGTTCAGGTAACACCTAATACAAACGATTTACTATCCCAACTAACTATTACTAATACCAACTAACAGGACTATCATAACAGTCTCTGCCCCAATCCTCATACCTACTAATGAACTAACCAACTAACGATCTATTCTAACACCGTCTGCAAAGTGAACTAATCAACTTAGTCCCGATCAGAGTCTTGTTCTGGGTCGGTCACAGTTTATCAGGCGGCAGCGGAAGATGGTGCTGCATGCGTGTTTTCCGTAAAAAACCTACGTAATAAAATGAAAACTTCAATTCATTCCTCGTAACAATAAATTACGCTACTAACGAATGAACGAAACCAGAGAAAAATATAATCCGTTACATAATCTAATTTTCGGGAATCGAATCCAGGACTCAGGAGAATACCGGGTGGCTTATTGCGTGGTCGAAACGGGATATTATCTATCGACATTGTAATGTAACGGTATGTACCGTTACCGTTATATTTTGCACGAGTTTTTCTTTTGTGTTATTGTCACAAAATGCGTCACAGATTACATCAATGTGTCACTTTGACAGCGCATATATTAAGCGCGTGCGATGCACGGCCGCATCTACAGGGTTAGGTAGAAACATAATAGATTGTAGAAACTTGTTACAGTTTAACAGTTCGGTTATATAGTTGATAAATTAAACTTTTTAGTTATTAAGAATAAAGGTTATACAATAATGAAATATAATTATTTGTCTTGTATTTAATTAATTATAGAATTTAATATAAACTAAATACAACAATTGCTTAATATTCTTTCATACTACCTATAAATTCTAGTTTTTTAGAAACAATATTATGATGCAAGCATGAAAACAAACACACACACATACACCAATGCGCGAAACGTAACTACTCCTTTAAAAAAAATTATACAATTCTGATTGATAATGTTATAATATTCTGTGTATCATTTATACGGTGATATCCTTAGAACAATAACATATAGAAACGAAGTCCGCGCGGCTACTTTGACAACCTTACATGTGAGTAGTAAATGTCACCAAACGCCGGCCAGCTCCGTAGTCTTCAATGACAATGCACGGCAAACGCGTCTCGCGGAAAAAAAATAATTATGTCGATTTGTGCGGTTAAATTTTGTCACAACACATTTGAAAAACAAAAGAAGTGTAATAACATCACTTTTCACAGGTAATCTTTCAATATTTCATAATATCTTGTATATAATTAGGTTTAAATAAAAACGTTTTGTTTCAATACTCAGTGTTGCCCAATTGTGAAAATAAATTTTCCCATTTTAAGTGACGAGTAATATAAAGCTTAGTCGTGGAGAAGTATATTGGAAGCCAACCAAAAATACACGAATATGTTCAAAACATTTTAATAATGAAGATAAGTACATTACACAGGGTGGATCGTGTAGATTGCGTGAAAATCCTGTCCCTGTTAAGGTATAATTATTGAAGTTGTTATTCATTATTATTTTAATTATTATTATTAGTTATTATTATTATATCATGCCTATTGTCAATGTCATTTTCATCTTAATTTTATTGTTGTTTTCACAGATACAATAGTTCATAGATATAATATAGTCCATAGAGTAGTAAATCAACAAAGTCCATTGTTTTATGTTTTTCCACAGAGTATATTTAATATTGGAACAAAACTTTTTTACTCAATGCTGTTATTAAAATATTACTAAGTTCCTGTGTTCATGCTTATGTTCATATACGTAAAAGATATGTAAAAAAATAAATAGTAAAAAAAATTGGTGTTAATATTGTCTTGTATTCGTTTCATATTTAAATAAACATTCTCGTAATCTAACAATTTTACATAACCATACCCATACTTTATCACACATAGCTATTTAGGCAGGTATTATTGCTAAAAACAAATTCTTATCAGCGGCCGACTCATTCCCCACTGTCGGGAAACTGCACTTCCCCTGGCAACCATTAAACAAGTATAAAAAAAAAGAAAAAAGAAAATTTGTGCTTCACTTTTTAAAGAGCGCTTGTATGAAGACTGTCATTCTATATGTCATTATTCTAAGGTGATATCATATTATCCACGTTTAATTTAACGCTGTCAATATCAATGGTACTACGTAGTTGGATTATGTCAGTTCAACACTTTGTATTCAGCCAGTGTCCGATACGTAATCCGAATGGCAAGTTGCGAATCTTCGAACTGTGCCATATATGGAACGCGACCTGGAACGAGGCGTCGGCTGTCACGCCATTTCTGTCACGTGTCAAACTGTCGTTGACATTCGTGCGCTGTTTAACTAGATTTCATTACCCGGGTCGTAGCAAGGTATAGTAGATTAATGACACTTATGTCGCAGTAATTAAAGCTGTTATTACTATCGCAATCAGTGAAAATGAGGTGGAAGGATTAAATTATATTGAGTAAAATTAGTGATAGCGTAGTGGTTTAAGTCCTTTGGCAATCGTCCCCAAAGGACCTGCGGTCAAATTCTGTACGTGTGCAGGCAATATAATGGTGGAGGTATCAATGTATGTGCGATTCCCTATTTGCACAATTGCACATATTTTAGAGTAGAAGTGCGCGTGCGTTTATGTGAAATTCAGAATGTTGTTAGAATTTAATAAATAAACGCTTCCCTGAGTCGCGGTTGGCAAGGTCAATACAAATAACACATCACTAACACCCATTACCCAAGAACAAACATTAATCTGCTCGGCTGGGAATTGAACCCGGGACCCCTTGCTACGCAGGTAGGGCCACTACCAACTACTAGGTCGTTACAAATACAAAATCAAATATGGCATAGATCCGCATTAAGACTAATTAAGAGTCAGTATGTGTTATGGGAACTGGTCATTTAAAAATTCGTATCTTTCGTTGAAGTGGTACAGTAAAAATGCAACGTGCGCCTATGAAATCTTCCCACATTGTGGTAACATTAAATCATTGCTATCGCGACACAAATCAATTCGCGTCGGGAAAAGTGGAACTAGTATGTAATCTTAATTAATTCTATGATTTCCACATTCCAATGTTATCTGCGAGATAGTATATACTCATGTTGCAGTGCGATTATAAAATATATTTTTTCAGCAAATTATCGATTATTTTACGAACGGCGGCTCAAGTTTCATGAAATTAATGAAAGTATAAGTTCAACGTGCAGCAAGGGGATTCCAATGCGTTGCGGCGTCGGTTTCGTGTTACTGTTACAATGTCCATGGGAGGTGGTGGTCATTTACCATCAGCTGGCTTTCCTGCTCGCTTCATGTCTACTGCGCTCATATTTTTTAATAAAGCCCAGAAATTAATACATTTCTGATAATATTCACATTTCATGAAATAACCAAAAAATGTCAAGTTTGAATTTTTTCAATTATGAATACCTACTGTAAAATGTATTATAAATTTGAGTTTTGTAAAGTATACTTATATAGTTGTATAAGTATAATTATAACTATATAGTAGGTAGGTACTTGAACAATTTATTCACACGTACGACTCGATTACACCCCTCCGTATGTAGTAATATGCAATAATACTGATTAGAAGTTTTTGTATGCCGATCGGTTATTGTAGTACCTACTAGAGTAACAGTAACGCCTGTAGAATTTAATGCATATATCTCCAGATTATTTAAGTTACTGTTTGTTCGCTGTATTCATGCGGTCATCGCGAATTAAATACACTTTTTTTTACTTCTTATAAGGTCGTGCTTGACAACAATCAAGCAATGAAGTCCAAGTTGTTGAGCGCACAGCTTAACTTTTAGACTACAGTGCTAAAACATACCAAAAACAATATAATAAACATCGTGTCCGGTGGAGCATTATGATGGAAATGTCGCCGTCCGAATGTAGACCTGAGAATTCATGAAATGATCAATCTTTTCATAATAAGAGCACGTTTCATGAAGTGACTATTATCGTGTAACTCTGCTATAGATGAAAAACGAATAATGATATGTCTTTTCGGTTTAGAGACCAAATAGTTACAGGTATAATTAAGATAGTGTTGAGGACAATAAAATTACTTTGTATTATTGAAAATTGATAAATTTATTAACATCGTTTACAAACAGACAGACATTCCCGAGACTGAAAGTTTTGTATTCTGAACTCTACCAACCCAAATTCAAAGAATTTCTAATGAACAGGTATGGACACATTTTCACCGTTTTTAATTATTATGTAATAAGGTTATCTTAAAATTATGTTATCGACTTGTGAGTAAGTATTTTCTCTTGTTACACAACAAGTTTTAGAAGGGATTACTTCGACGAGCAAGCCGGATGTGAGTTACGTGGAAATTAAAGTTATACCCGCTTTTGCACTGATATACCAACTACTTCCTGACTGTAGGGCAATCCCTACTTGACACATGAAATCCCTACTTCATAATAAAGTATATGTAATGTAAAATGGCAATGTAAAATTTAAATGTAAATAGAGAAATGTCTAGTTGTTGTGTGTGTGAGCATTTATCAATAATAATAATGTTCCCACGAATTATAATTATTTACTTAAATACTTTGCTAATTGACGTTCCCATGAAGATACTATTATAATTGCGAGCGTTCGCTTTTATCCATTACACGATACCCTTAATATTATATTATATGGTAATTACTGCAATCAATTTAGTCACAATAAGTTATATAAGGCTTAGTAGGTATCACTACAATCGTATGTATGTAATCGTGTCCTATAAATATTAAATCCTCCTTCATTTCATGTACACCTTACCTCACTGTACTAATACTGTTCTTTGCTCCATGTGTTAAGGTTGTCTGGAAGAGATCGCTATGTAGCGATAAGACCGCCTTTTGTACTCTATAAAGGTCTATTTATATAATTGTTAATTTCCTGTTCTTGGTGTACAATAAAGAGTTATAAATAAATAAAATAAATAAATAAAGTAATAAAAATAATCTTTAACACATTTATACACCCCCGCACTCTTCCTTTTGTGCATGGACAATACAAATAACATATCACTAACACCCATTACCCAAGAACAAGCATTTATCAGTCACTTTTCACTCCGGGAATTGAACCCGGGATCCCTCACTTAGCAGACAGGGTCACTACCAACTGGGCTAAGGAGTCGGGGTAGTATGACAATTTAATAAATATTTTGCTAATTAATTTATTAAAATAGTCAGTATTTCACCATGCAGGTCTCTTCGTATACGCGGCAGCACATACTCCGCTGGTGCGTTAATTGCTCGTAATTAGTAATCGATTCATTTGGTCACACAATAGCGGCATAATATAATAGCCATTACATAGCTGGTTGGTAATGAAGGGAAAACAAAAAGAAAAATAGCCGTTGGAAAGTGTAACCGATAGCCAATAAAACGAGTTGGGCCTGCAATGATAAATGTAATTACAATCGTCGAATTACGATTTCTCCAAGTCATCACCAGCAGATCACGATTATATAGGTAGGTACCTACCTAAAAGCCGAAACTTTTTATTAGACAGAGCAAAGTAGATTTTAGAATACCGCATTCATAACTGCTTGATAAAACTTAATAAAATTTGTAAATTCAGGGTAGAAGTAAGGAAGAGTTTATAATTGATATACCTATAGGTATTTACTTACATTATGTTTACGTAAACATAAGATTGCTGCAGGCGAATTTCAAGAGCAAGTTTATTATAATACAGATATTTAAAAAATTTAAATCCACAACTGGCTGCAGATAAAAAAAATCATTCATTCTTCCTTCTGTATCGGAGTATTTTAAAGATAACCACAACATATTATCTACTTTGTAACGTGTTCAAAATTCGAATCGTTGGTTCCTTTTCCAGTAAATAGAACGAGTAGTATTATAATCACAATTCTCAAACGAAGCGCATATCTTAATAGCGTGGGCAATAAAAAACGATACTTTACGCAACATAATTGGACAATAATGTGTAATGGACATTAGCGATCATTACGATGGAGCATCAAAGGGATGTTATCGCGAACATAAATAACACCAAGGTTAAAGGTGAAAACAGCCGTTAGGGCTGCTAATACCTTTCTTATTTAAATAGTAACCGCCCTCGCATCGCTTCGGGGAACCTATGTAGGTACCCACACTTAGAAAAGTAGACGGGATTAGAATATGAAAACGCTTTCACATTCATGGGGTTATCGCTAGGATTCTCTGTGTCGCGGATGGCATGACAACACAAGACTTCACCCGGGAACAAACATTGAACATATTGAAATAATTGTGTTGATCCTAAGTGATTGACCAAGCTAAGCAGGAGCGAACGCGTAGTGAGATGGGTGACCGCTAGTAGCATAAACTTTTTAAATACATTTAATGTATGCATTGGAGGGCACGTTAAGTCGTCGAGCTCAATAAAATTGTTATCGTGAGATACGCCATGGAGGCCTTCATCTTAAACTAGTCGTTGTTTTAAATTAGTCTACTGTCAAAATTAATTGATGTAATGGAGAACACGTCGTAAATAATTATTTGTAACTGCGGGGCGTATGACAACCCTATCGGTGCATGCTCTGTGTTGCCACTAACGAGGTATCTTGTAAGATTTTTCGCTTTTTACTCTAACAAGGTCAACGACCCCGCTCATTATTATTTCAAGGATAACCCTTGAATGGGGACGGGGATTAGGTCCTATTGTTCGTTTATCTGCCTCTTGTTCGTTTTCTTTTACTTATCTGTGGAACATCAAAGGAGTCCTAATTGGAATAGTTTATCTTATTTAAACTTAATTCAATAAGTCCACAAAATATATTTTAATTTATCGAAATACAAATGGAGCATAAAAATATTAAGATGGTAATCAGAAATTAACATGGTGTAAGGTGTAATGCTCTGTATCTAATTGATTTACACTCGCCATTGTGTTTACTTTCTTGGCGTACCTATGCAATTAAATAAATAAATACTCTAAGAAGGAAGAAAACATTAAAAACCCGTGATTCGATCAATGTCCATGAAGTGGCAAAGTACATCACCTTCCCCTACAGTAAATTAACGTGTCAGTACCCTAATCAGCAAGTAATGACGACCCGCAATGTTTAACTTTAAAATCAAGATCACTGTTTCTCCAAGAGTCTCAAATCCTCAATCTTTCTCTCTCTTTCTCTCTCAATACTCTCCGACTGTACTTCATTGTACTTTTCGTTGCGTAACCACTCTAACTGCTAATCGAAAAGGCACATTGACCGAGATAGGAATAGGACTAAAGCATTGCGCACACTGCTCCCGCCGAACTTTTTGCTGACAGGTATTTAGTACACCTTAGGGTACGGTCAAAAAGCCGACGGGGCGGGACGGCGACGCGACGCTAGCGTCCGCGTTGTACTGCGCGCGACGTGACGCGACCCGCCGAGCGCGACGGCTAGGCGGCTCTGTGTGACATATTCCATACTTGCTCATACGTTCCAACCTCTTCACGTCCCGCCAGCGTCGCGTCGCCGTCACCCCGTCGGCTGCTTGACCGTACCCTTAGCTTAGACCACCGGTGTTAAAACTTATTTCAACCCTCTTTGTGATTCAACTATTTGTGGCCGAACTAGGACGAGACTCTTACTAACAATCACTTACTGGACTATTTCTGACAACAATTAACTGAACTATCACTAACAGTCATTGCCCAAGTCCTCATGATAACTGCATGCAAACGAACTAACTAATTTTATTAATAACAGCCTTTGCTAACTGGACTAACCATCCTAGTCCCGATTTGAGTCTTGTTCTTTGTCGGTTACAGTTATCATGGGCGGCAGCAGAAGGATGGTGCTACATTTGCTATCATCATCACATCTTAAATCCCTACCTACCTACTACTAATCTCTAATATGACGATCACAAACACACTATAATTACCGCAAAAATATGTATAGGAACCTACTATAATTAACCGTAACTGTAGGCAATAATGAGTTAAATGAGAATTGAACTACCTATAATTAAAAATATATATATGAACTTTAATTTATATTACAACTGAATACATATTGTGTAAAAGGTAAAGCCCTTTAAATAATACATACCTACAAAGTTGCCGAACGATTCGGAAACATCATCGTGAACGTAGCTTAAACTTCTGACGTTCAAACGAAACCCTCCATGAATCAGGTCAAATATCGTAAACCCGTAAAATAAAGAAATAGGGATTACGTGAACAGGTAAAAAACTCCGCTGCGATTTTTGCGTAATCGTTTTATTTTAGGATTCATTACGTAATACGTATTAAAACCCATAATAGCTCAATGGTAGTTGCTGGACTGCTGTTCCAAAGGTCCTCGGTTCGATTTCCAGCGAGGCGGATTTGAATGATCAGTTTTAATGTCTGTTCTCGGTCTAGAGGTGTTGTTGGTTTTGTGGTGTCCCTCATACTACATCACTAATGTCCATGATGAGGGAACGATCATTATCTGTCACATTTGCCCCGATCGGAAATCGAACCCGGATACCCTCGCAGAAAGAGTCACTACCAACTACTCTACGGGGTCGTTGCGTATAATTTAAGTTTTAAATCATAAATCCTGTAGACATAGTTTTTAGCCTGTATTCCGTAACTGTAAGGACACCGTTGGTTGACAAATGACCGTCGATAACACCGCTACGAACACGGAATTCGTTTGTTTCTGGCTCAAACAAATGTTATTTATTTGAATTCCGACGTTATATTGCCGACCACACTAATAACTAGTTGTTGCCCGCGGTTTCGTTTACGCGATGAATTGATTTTCAAACAAATTTTCAATCCTTGTTAAACCTCCTTAGGAGTGAAATATCTCAAAACCCGCTATAAGCTAAGGGCGGGTTTTCAACTCATAAACTACCTCCTTGAAACATTTCAACATCGAAGTCCAGGAGTTTCTGAGAGTACCTGTGTCATTACTTAACCATATACTACTTTTATTAATTTTAATTACGCAATCCCTCACGCCTCACCAGGGCATACTGTGTTGCATCCGAACTCAATAATAAGACATCATGAATAACCATGATCTGATAATAAATATTAATAAGTATTTCAAATAAGCATATCATTTTGCAAATTAGACGTGCTTGCATAATTCGAACTTAGTCCGATGACCGGCTACCAAACCTCTTCAGTCTTTTCTTATCAAAACATCAAGAGATAACCAGAGTCAGATAAACTTCGAGTTTTCTGAGATTCCTATTTCCTACAAATAATTAGTTACAAGCTCCTTGGTGACCAAGCTAGTACCTAAGTATCAGTTATTGCCAATGCAAATTTTAAGACCTAAATAGCCCAGCAGGTGTATTAAGTGCATACCACCAAATAACTAAAGCGTAGGTGGCTTGGCACAATTGCATAACATTATCGAAGGTGGGCGTTCGGCAACTGAAATTAATTTCCAGTAGCGGTTAACAATAAAGCCGTATCACCTCGAGCATTCTGCCCACTGCGCCGGATAACTACATTTTGACAAATGACGCTGTATATAACAGAGCCTTGTGTTTCCCACTTTCCCACACTAACTGTGATTTATTAGACTCTATTGACTGAGAAATATTACCTTTTGTAGCTAGGAGCACGGCAATACCTTGCGGCTATCGACATGTTTGGTATCTAAGGGGACAAGAATGGCCTAACTCTTGAAAACTGATGAGCTCAGAAAAGGCGTCAACCTTAATGATAAGGTACGAAATATCCTCTTATCTAAATGATAGCCTGGAGCCTCAAATACACAATTACCATCAATTGATGAACTAAGCCTGGACTATATCACCAGGTGGTGAGCGTGCGGATTTGTGATGTCAGTAGTCCTGGTCAATTCAAAGGGAAAAGTTTTTACTACTCAACGTCTTCCGACATGCTTCAACGATTTCTATTTAACGAACTGTAATCTATGGCCTAATGTGCCTTCTAAATTACGGGAGATAGAAATGTTTGCCCAAGCGCTCATATGTCAATCCATATCAACCACGTGCAATCTATTTTTCGCGATTTTCTACTCGAGTCATGCTACTTAACCGATCGTTTTCGAGTTACCAGTACCGAGTCGCGATGAACGCAATGCTTCGCTGTATATCCGAGAATACTGAAGTCTTCTCGAACAATTGAGAAAATAATGGGCAACAATCATTGTTCCACATTCGATTTGTAAACTTAATTGCGAAGCGAAACGAGGTAGTTATGTAAACAATTAGAAGTGGTCTGCTATACTCTACGTATGATTTATATTCTTCCGGGATATCTGTTCCCGTTATAACTCTATGGTTAAATTTTGAAACCTCGACACTTTTAGTGCGTTAGATCAGGCCCGATTGTATCAGCGGTAATCGAAAATCATAAGTGATATTTCATACAATATCCGTTATAATGGACAAAGCGTGGTTTGCCTTGAAGGGCCGGTGCAGATCTGTGGAAATATGGTATCTGTGCCTCTGTGGTATGTGCTCATTTATTATTTAGTCTGTCGAATGCCAACCCTTAGGCTTCCATAAAATAGGTATCTAGAGAACAATGCCGCCTATTGGATCCTTGTATCTATAGACATATTGATATACGTGAAGAGAAATCTTCGTACGTGGAGTACCTACCTAATAAATGGACATCACAAATAATTACTCACTAACATAACTACCCGAGAAAAAACTCTTATCTACGTAAATATGTGCTCCGGTTGGGCATCAAACCCAGGACCCCTTGCTTCCCAGACAGGGTCATTTCCTGGGTCGTCGGTCGGTTGCGAGTTGCAATGATGTACAATGTTTTATCTAATACGCCATCCGTAAATTACGTCCTGGCTAAGCTCCCTATCTTCTCTCCCCTATCTATCTTTCTATCTCGCGGTAATCGGAACTGAAATCCTAATAACGGTGTCAATTAATTTATCATGCACGGCGTCTGCGCGGCTATTTATGGAAGCTACTGGCACTGCTGCTCTTAATTTGGTATTTCCTTTTGTTAGGCGCCGGCTTCGGTTGCAGCGCATCGTGGTCTCTACGCACTACGGTATGGTCAATGTATTTTTAGTTGTTTTATCAAAATTGTATTGTTATTGTTAATGTCGGAATTTGTGAGATACTATTGATCAAATTACGTGACACTTAAAAAAATTAAATGTGATTTTACTGGTATGAGAGGTATGAAAAATCCAAAAGGATTTTTTTTTAACTTTGCAACGCGTTCAAGTATTCAAAAAAAAAATATTTACACATTCATACCCCCGCACTATGATTCCCTGTGTCACGGGTGTCATGGACAACACAAATAAGGCTACGGGGACGTCTAAATTCCTCTCAAAAGTGTCTTAAGAGACTTTAAATTTTCAAACTAACCCTGTAAGAGTACACTTGTGTATAAAATAGATATAGTATAATAGCTCGATAAAATTTAGATTCCGGGTCTTAAAGCGTATCTTGAGACATGCTGTAAAACAATGTTAAACAGCACTATTAACTGGTTTAACGGATACCGTGTAACCTTCTTAGCACGGACGACCACAAACGGTGTAATAAATAGCTCAATTCCTAGCACCGTGGCCCATGCCCCAGGCACGTCTGCGCAGTGCATGACACATCGATTTCATGGGTATTCGTTACGCACTTTCCTGGCTCTAGCCGGCATCTAGTCATGTCAAATGTATCGCAGGATGGCTACAGACTGCCAGATTATTGCAGGACACGAAGCTCTCCAGTTGATATAATTATCCTACTATTAAACCCACCTTCTCTCCTGGTAATGTGTCTCATAGTACCCACACTCAAAAACTGTTACACGTGATTCTTTAAACTGACATTACTTTTTTAATTATTAACTGATTGAAATAAAACAAACACTAAATTTTAAGTTAAGCTTACCACAATACCTTGGTTGTATAAATCGGTTAACTTAATTCTGAGATTAGAGCGTACAAAGGCACAGACAGACAAAGACTTTTTATTTTAGTTTAGTTTGACTTTCTAGTTCAACCAGCGATTGATAGCATACGAGACCTTTTCCTGCGTATAAAGTGACTCTATTAGAGTCACTTTATGCTGGATTCCCGAATGTAAGGTATACAGTCCCAAATGCAATGACGAAATGGGTAATACTATAACTCTAATAGGCCCTTATTAGTGTCGGTATTAGGTCGAATACACAACAACATCTAAACGCTTAAACATTGCGTTTATCTTCGACACTTTAACTGTTGCCTCGCGTTGTTTGCGTTACCCGAGTGCATGCCACGAGGACTTATAAAAGCATTGAACGGTTGAATAAACCATGAACTAACTGTGCCTGTGCTTCTTTGTTTGCTTATTGGTGTGTCGACCTCACTCGGAACTTGGAAAATAGAAGTGACTCTAAAGGCTAAAACAGTATACATACATCCTTACTAATATTATAAATGTGAAAGTAACTCTGTCTGTCTGTTACCTTTTCACGCAAAAACTACCGAATGGATTTTGATGAAACTTTACAGTAATATAGCTTACACATCAGGATAAAACATAGGCTATAAATTATGAAGATATAGTGTGAATTATCCAAAATATATAACTAAATCTTTGCAAACTGAAGGAATAAGTTTCCCGAAGCGAAGCGAGGGCAGGTCGCTAGACTCGCTAGTAAATGAATAAACGCTCAAATCTATAAGATTTTCTATGCGGCATGGACATACAAATGAGATAACATAAATATTCATTTAAAACTATATTTATCCGTCACAAAAATGTATACTACCGAGAACCCGAGAGCCCCTAAGATCGAAAATTCACTACTTATTGAACTGTCCGTTGACTTATAAAACTTGAACATAAAAATTTAAAGTAAAATGAATGAAAAATACTTTTAAATTAATAGCCAAAAAACGAGCACAATAAATTGAACCTACAAGAAATTCTTTTAGAAATTCCATTCGGTATACCATACTATAATTAAAAACGTTTAACAGTAATTTAACTCATAATATTGCGAAGACTGTATTCGTTAACGATTAGGTATGTCGGTTCGTTGAGAACAAAAGTCAAGTGATTGCAGCTTTTATTGGAGCTTTCAGATTCATTCGGGTAGGATGAAGTTGTTGGTAACTGGTTGCGGTCGCTGCGCACTGTGGATTGAGGTAATTTGAAGATCTCGCATGCGATGGTCAATGTAATGTTCAATGGAAGTTTTGCTTCCATAAAGCTTTTTTTAATCATTTACGTTTCAGGATTTTTGCTTGTTGCTTGCATGTTTAAGTTAAGCATGTTTGTTATGTGAGACTCTAAAACTTAGTGTTGTACGACCAGCGACATGCCAAGCTTGAAGCCTGGATCCAACTATAAAAATAATGATAAACGAGAGCTTTTTTGTTGTTGTTTATTTATTAATAGAAATACACCAGACATTTAATACAGCATGTTTTTATGTTTATTAACATTAATTATAAGAAGTAGTTTGATAATAAGTGATCAACGTCGCCTATTGAGTTGAGTAAAATTAACAGCGTTATCGACACTACCAACGGAAATAGAAGCGGTAAACCGCTTGAACTGAAACACTACAGATTCATTTACGATTTATTTCAGTAGTGCGTAAAGTTCCCCCAAAAAACAAGTAACCTTCATATATCTACGATATCTTTTATACCCTATTTTATAAGTTCCTAGATTGGACAGCTGAAAATCGATTAGTGTTGTAATGTAGTTCAAAAAACGGTAATCGATTTTCTTCTGTCGATTATATCGCTTCATCTAATCTCAGATATCTTTAAACGGTGCGTCTAATAAATCTGAAGCGGTCACGGAATTTATAATTTCAATTTGTATCCGTAATAAATTACACGACACCGGTTTTGCTTTTGTTTTTAATTATACAAGTGCATCTCGTAAATTATGTATACACAGGGTGTACATGAAGTCCGGATAATTTCGGATAAGTACTAATTAAGTGAACAAAATGCCTTTCAAAATGGAGACACAGAGTCATCAAAGCATAATGTACATGACCCGTGGAATTATAGTATGTTTGTATTTATCTTTTGACCACCCATTTGTAAGTATAATGTAAGAAATAGGCTACCATTCAAATAAGATTCTAACTGAGACCCCCTGTTTGAGAGTGTAATGTAACGTTCAAAACTCTTAGCTATCAGTGCTTAGTTCCACCTAGTCCTTATAAATAATTATGTAGTAAAAACCAACCACTCGTTTAATTAGCTAGCTTTCATCACTTGTCTTGATTTCGAGCCATGTATGTACGTAATTTGTCGAACACATATAATGTACGAGTAAAACAATAGTGGACGCGATGGTCAAATACAGTGACTGTCTCCCACGTATAAGTGGAGAGGTATGGTGACCCTATTATAGACAACATTAACACAGATATTGTGTGGTCACTGGTCATCTTATTAGACACTGATTGGAGGAACTAATCGAGATGCTCTGGTATAATTACGTAGGTTGATTGCTTTTAAATAGTTGATTATATTATTACAAAACTTAGTAGATGAATCGTTAATTTCAACGGAAATGTATAAATTTGTGTTCTAGCTAAATTGTATTTGAAAGGGGCTTTCTCATGCTTGAAGATTGCTCAATAGTGGGACGATAATAATAATTATGATAACATCGTTAGTTTTAAGTTCCTTAACACATCATTCTCTTTTAAAGTTATTTACAGAGTAGGTAATTAGTTACAGAGTAGGTATGCATCTAACTTACGTGGAACTAATTACTGAATTACAGTTCAAACTATATTATTTGCTTAAATTTATACCGTATAAATAAACAAATATCGGTCATTAACCACTGAACGTCGATAATCAGTAACTAATTTTAACTTAGAGAGCATCGTGAACCTAAATACGTGCGTCTAGCTAGTCTAAGTAACAGTAAATGACAGCTACCTTCAAGGATATTAGGTGTCAACGCTAATTAGCGAATAGACGGATGTCGGGCGCATGCGCTCATAAACATTTCACTTCGCATGGTTAATATGGCAGACGAGTATGATACGACTGTCTGATTCGATACTAGATGGCGCCACTTGTGGCCTCAATAGGCTTGTCAATGGAAATAGTGATAAGCTGATAAGAATAATAGGAAAGGTTTGAAAGGTTTGAAAACCGCAATGTTTTAAGATCACGATTTAAGAAGAAGGTAAGTCTATCTTCTGACTCATGTAAGTTTATCATTGATAAAAAACTTGCTTCGGGTCCTCGTTCATCGTCAACCATAACAGTCCCATTGATAGGCCCTCTCCTCTCACAAAAAGGAGTAAGATACGCCAGCCAAGTGATTTGTTGTCTTCAGGCGCTCACTGGAGTGAAAGTCTCCTCGCAATGTTTTGCTTTGCCAAAGCAAGTACGTAATTTGAAAAATTAGTGTTACGTATAGGATTCAAACTCCAGTCGTCCGTAACATTCAAAACCATTAAGGCAGTTAGCTGCTAGCATTGCATGATTAGTTAACTTTGTCTTTTTTTTATTTTATTTATGAACTTTAATATTACACTGGATCGTAGTGATCCTTTATATCCTTTAGAGTTCTACGGGCTTTCCTACGTCCCAACTTGAACAATTTCAACCAACCAACTTAGTATTCAGTCGTGAGCCGACATTCGCCAGCTAGTCCATGCGATATCGGTATCTGCCCCCGCCAGACCCACGGCGATACATCAGCTCGAAGCGATCTTAATTAGCCGTATCGCCCCGCCCTCGCTACTGATATAATTAGAAACTGGCGACATCTAACGGTATGCTTATCCGATCTAAGGAACAACGAACTAGATTAGAATTGAACCAATTGCGAATTGGCTAGCAGTAACGCCATTGTTTATCAATTTTAACGGCAATTAGCGAATATCAGAGGTAAATAAATTAACGCTGACACCCTCATACCCACGCAATAGGACAGGCATTAGGTCGCGGGTGGCTGACTTGACACAATCTGAGACTTTTATCTGTCGCAACGATGCCTCATGAATGTGGCTATCATCAACGAGCTATAAAGTTTGCTGGCTATCATACACAAAAAGAGTGTTTCAAAGGCAGTTCAAGAGATTATCGCATTCAAACAAAAATCTCTTCAGCCTTATTATATTACTAAAGATTGATAACACTAAATAACCAGTCCCTAATCATATCGTACTCGTATAAATTTATAATTAGCCGCTACTAACGCGAAAGCCATAAATTCATTGGAGAGTTTATGTGCAATTATTCGGGGAATAAATCCCTTTACAGACTAACAAAATAGACGCATGGCGCTAAGGAGTTTGCTACCTACTGTTATTCGACTCTATCCATCCAGTTTTAAAGTTTTAAATCGACTGTAATTTATACAACTCTTGCATAGTTCCCCAAAACGTAAACAATTTCAAACTGTATTTTTAATTACATAAAGTCGAATGTAGTCTGTGTTAAACTGCCCAGTATATCACTCTAATTACAGTCACACATGGTACGAGGTAATAAAGTTTGCGTCTACTCGTTACCATGGCAACCGGCTAGATTGTGAGTAAACACTGAAGTTGCTTTTTTATGTCTCCCCATAAACATAATGCTAACAAGCGCGTAGGTAAACTTGTGTAAATAAGTTATGTGACTGTGTTATAGACCAGGAGTCGGTAAATAATACGGAGAAGGACGGACTTGGATAATTGATTGTGATAGAAAAGTCGTTTAGCTTGTTTTTTTAATGAATATAGGTAGCAAACTAGCATGCAGCACCACCATTCCACTGCAGCCCATGACAACTGTGACCGACCTAGAACAAGACTCAAATGGGGACTAGGATGGTCAGTCCAGTTAAGAGACGGTATTATAACATTTTTGTTGGTTAGTTAGTTAGTATGAGGACTGGGACAGTTTACCTGCAGTGACCACCTGTACCACTGCCTGCACTAACCGTTAGTGCAATTTACCTGCCTAATCAAGAGTTGTGACGAGAAAAAAATAGTCAACCTAACGTTTGCATATTCTATAGACTTCATTCTTGATTGGTATGGAATTTGTCTATTAACCAAACCAGTGAAATGTTTAATCCTATATTATATACAATTATTCGTAGTTTGTAAATACCAAGCTAGATTAACGTCGTTTAAGCTCATACAGTAACTATTTAACACGCTCGTAAAATTCAGGGACCTTCTTTATATTGTAGGCATAGCTCTCAGACTATTTACAGTGTGTATTGTTTTACGAGCCTTGTGTAAAGTTCATGGCCTCCAACAAGGTAGTATACTACACAATAAGTAGCTAAACGCATGGGGCTGTGGGTATCGAGGAAGTATGTAAATAAACGTCGGGTACTAACGGGCCCGCTAGTGGCAGCATCCCTCAATGCTGTTGTGCATCCGGGAGCACGTTAATAGGCTTCAGTTATTATAATAAGATAGGTCAGTTGTCGATGGATTTGGGAATATATGTAGTACATGGTAGACCATCCAGTGGGTTGAATGTCAGCACCCACATGAAAGGACCAGGTTCGAATCTTGCTTCATGGACATCAGTAATACTAAACGCATCACCGATGCGTTGCCGGCCAAGAAAGAAAAAGAAAGAACGTAATGACTTTCAAGCTCCCAGCCGGAACACAAGTCGTGTTTCGACTCTCGAGAGAGATGGTGGAACCCTTCCACCACTACCTACCACCTACCACCTACCACCCTTCTGACGCCTCTTACTACACCCTGGTCGGCTTTGGATTAGTCTGTGAGTCTAGGCTGACCCAATACGGCCATTTTTGTTAGGGTAGTCAGTCCATAACGTGTGTGGGCCCTTACACGCGGTGTGTAAACACTTAAAAAACAGCTTTTAAGCTTGTAAACTTAAAACAAAGCTTCTGCCGTAGCCAGGCTACACGTGTGGCCACGAACTCTGAGTACAGGGAACATGTCAAGCGTGATTCGGACGTATCCTGGTTTTTACGAAGTTGTCGAAAAAAAATCTCGTTTAAGTTAAAAGTTTTTTATATGTTATTATTTTATAAGTTGCTGAGGAGTTTGTTGCACGTTTATTCTATTCTATGTAAATTAAATTAAATAATGTAAGTACCTAATAATAATAATATATTTTATAATTCGTATGGTATTTATACGCGTTGCAACATATTTTCACTAATTCCCGTATTTTCTCTATTGAACGACTCAGTTTTGTTGTAAAAGTGAATTGTTCTCAAATGACAATATACGAGCAATTTTACGACAAAGTTTTAGTATTCAAATACTATGTTTAGAATAATTCTAAAAGTAACCTCACCTTTCACCGAACCACGTCTAAAACAGTCGTAAATAGGGTATCATGTTTAGCTAGGAATTGTTTAACTAAAATAAAATAACTTTGATCTAAAATAGAAGTCCGGTACGCGGGACATCGTAAACGCACATCGAAGTCGGAGTTAACATATTATTTTAGTCGCATTACGGTTTTCACTTTACTGGCAGTTTATCTCACTATACTGTGTAGTTACATTTGCTGTACCTAAGTAAAAGTAAGTTATGGACTATCATATTGATCAATATCGACACACTCACTAATTTATTACTACAACATTTTTTTAACTACTTTTTTACTTGCCTGTGGCAGGCTTACTGCTATTCGCGAAAAAGTACGTCACGCGTTTCGCGTAAGTACATAAAAGTACGCGATAACGTCATCATTAATTTATCTCTTACTAATATTTATTTTGTCCCAAACGGAAATCAAACCTTGTACCACCCTGCTCGGGTCACTAAACTTCAAGTCGTCTATTCAACGTGTGTACAGTTCCGGAGAAAATCGCATCAAGTTTCAGCTCCAAAGATAACAAACACAAAGAAACTGTGAGTTAAGTCAAAAATCCTCTAATACAAACAATGTTTGTTTGCACAGCTGTACAACTATCGATTGCAGATCGTGGGTTACCGCGGCTGGTCGGAGACTAACTTCAGACCTTTATGAATAGAATTGTGTTCCACGCTTGCAGGTAGTATAGACGCACAGATCAGATGTCAACAGCCACGATTCGAGACCAAACGTACTAATATATGTACGACGACCCTGTTAGTCTAGTTGGTAATGACCCTAGTGAAGCGAGGGGTTCGATTCCCGGCCGAGGCAGATATTTATGTGACAGGTAAATGTTTTTCGGATCGTGGAGGTTCCGTTGCGGTTAAAACATGACTTGATCGTTCAAAGACCTCGTTTTGAGATATGTAAGTAGTACGTATTTGTATCAATAGTTGTGGAGGCCTGCATCTCGTCTAAATCCCACGCCACAAGTCACTCGACGACTTTTGTCAATCTTCCCACAACACAATAGACATTTTTTGTCCGTTGCACACGTCATTTATTCCGGTCATCAGAAATAAATTTATATTTAACCTCGTTTTTTGTCACGTATGTCACTATTGTATTGTGAAAGCGCTACTTCAACTTTATGATAATGTCAACATTTGATTTGATTAGTAATTTTATTGTGAATTTTTATGTTTATTGATAACTTAGTATATTGCCCAATTGTAACTTTTAACATCCTCATTTTAGTACGATACGGGTATTCACGATAGGTACTTTGTAAGGTATAAGTTCAGCCGTGACCACGATACATGCAACTGGGTCGAAATATCGGCGTACAAAATTCATATCGTGAGTACCTACTCATCATAATAAAATGTGAACAATCCGCGATGAGTTAAGTTTAAAATCATCTATAATGTCATCTTTGAACTCATTTACTATAAGCAGTTGGTTTCTAACGCACTTATAGGGATGAAACCAACTCTTGAAACTTATTGAACTATAAACTTTGTAAACGAAGAAGAAATCATTACAATTGTAAGAGAAGTATTAAAGTAGTTAAATTACGGAATGATCTCTGTTTAGCTTCCTTTCTTTCTTCACCAGCAACGCATCTGATAACTTTGCTGTTAGTGATGGCTCTGAACGACGGTAACCACTCAGGTACCGTTGGCTGGCACGACAGCTCATTGCAAAGGTTTCAAAAAGGTATTCCCATATACCAAGTTGATTTAATGTATAAAAATCCGTGTTTGGACCACAGCGTGTCTCGGAATAAAAGGTCAAGAGACTTGACGATTGGCAATTGGCAGTCAAGAGTCTCAAACTGGCAATATTATTTTACCCTGAAGCTCCAGTGCTGTAGGAATTTCCAAATTTGGTCTGCAATTATCTACGTTCTATTTCCGACAAGACAACGATCCTGCTAATTTTAAGATAACTGCAACCGACGTGAATTAAAATTGTATTAGTAGGTAGGTACTATTACTACCAACTACTACCTACTTTTACTACTAGCTACTACTAATAGTAATAAAATTAGAACATTATCACGCATGAAGTTTCGATACTAGCGAGTATTATTGCCACTAGCAGCCGCGGTTACCTTTAATAAAACTTAGGCCTGCTTAACAATACCAAAGATTCAAATCTATGGTCGATGCTATCTACGACTGATACGACCCATGGAGTCAAGTATTTAATCAACGTATTCCGACCCTTCCTTTTAAGCATAAGAAGCAGTGAAGTAGTTCAAATTAAGGACTCGGTCAAACCGAGGGGTGTCGGCCCCAATAAGCGTGGGCGAGTGGGCGAAACGGGTCACGTTACAAAGGACTTCCGGACTGAAGACGTAACAATTGTGACAGATGGCTGTTATAAGGGCTTGTTTGGTAACTAATCCGTTTACTCGCATTTAAAATTATAAGGTACTGTATCATCCTTTGTACTATATTTTTAAACAGCATTCGATTGCACAGCATTGATTACTGTATCCACTGTTTTATACATTGTCATGAATTTTTATTTTTGACTGTTCAAAAATGACCTACTATGTCATTTACCCGCTTATGAAACAATTGCTTGATCAGATTGCTTATAACTAAAATAGTTTTTTGAGTACTTGCTCAATTAAGTATTAAATTAGTGCCCTCCATCGTGTTCGCTCCTTGTAAAAACTTCTTTTAAATAATAATAAATAATCAATTACCTTTCTTTACCACAATAATTTTAAATTTTTAATAGTTCTTCCCATCCATTCACAAGAATATTATGTCAAACAAGGATATAATTTCTGACGTCATTCAATAGCAACATCTGAATGCGACTTCATACGTCACACGTCTATTACATCACATTCTACGGACACAGATGTGTATATTTTAGACTTATCTCCAAATTATCTACAACATCTGTACATGATACATGACTGAAATAAATAAAACTAATTATACCATGTACCAAGAAGCACTATGTATTTTGAAGTAGTTTCAAGTCGGTTCAAATATCTGCACCATCATATCCGATGAAGAAAGATGAATACTACATCAACAAAACAAGCAAAACTGAGATAGCTCCAAAATGTCATCAAAGATTTGTCTAAAGTATCCCATAGACAATTTAATATTGAAGGTTCTAAAACCAGAAATGGGGGTAGTTATGGCTTGTGATAATGAAGACAACGTTAGATTTACTTTATCAAATAATTAAATAAATAAATAAATTATAGACTCTATACTCCTACCTCCGCAGTAGGCTTCCCTTTGTCGCAGGCTCGCAGGTAACATCGACAACACAATTAAAACTGACAACCACGACCCGAGAACAAATATTTAACAGTCACATGAATGTCTATCCCCGGAAATGAACCTAGAACCCTTGCTTCGCAGACGCAGCAAATGCACAGAGAGACTACCAACATTTTAAATCAGTTTTTTTTTAAACCAATAATTTGTCAACCCACAAATGGGTTTACAATTAACACGACGAAGAACAAAAACAAAACCAATTAGTGTCACGGGGTAACCACCACCAACTGCACCGCTGATGACGCTGATTTATGTGACAGTTTGAACCGACAAGTAGTAAATAGTTATATACCATTAGCTTCGCCCACTGAGCCCTTCTAAACTCCAAATAGTGGCGTCATTCACTGCATACCATTGATCATTATTCATCGGCGATGTGTATAGGTACTCTTAGAAATGGTGAATACATATTTGCTAATTGCTAAGGTACCTATTTACTGCTGTATTTTTTTAAATATAGTATTAAATGCTAAAGTGTGTGTTGTTAGATTATCCTTCTTTTATGTCAAAAACGTCGAATCGGACTATTTTTTTCGGCAAAATGTCAAATTTTCACGGAAAAGTACGTTTTAATGATACGGGAAATTAATACTACCTATAAAACTAATGTAAAATATTTCGTCGTAATAAATTTTTAAATAGGTACTTACCTACGCTCTATGTTAAAAATTCTTTTTGAAGTCTACTAAGACCTTAACTAAAACAAACGAAAATTGATTCATAGTTTAAAGTCAGTTTCTTAAAGTTGGACCTGCAATAAGAATCTATCCCAGGACCACTTGCTTCGCAGGTAAGATCTACAAAGTAGACTTCAAGGCATCAATAATATTTCCTGAAGCGAAGTCAAGTTATTACTTCAAAGGTAAAAGTTTAATGACAAAATAAACGCTCATACCAGTACACTAACAAAGCAATTATCACCTTCGAGTACCAAGTACTCGTACCACGACGATGATTTACGTCGCACTGTAACTTGTAACCAGCTGTAACCTACGAGTAGTAACTTAAGCTTGCAACCAGCTTCACGATTAGTGTCGCCAGTCTGTAAATAATTTTTGGATTTTGACGGGCCGACGTCTATCCGCGTTTTGAATGTTCGAAGTTTTAATATTTTGTTTGGTGTGAATAAATGCATAGATTAGCTACATTAACACACAGTAACTCACAGTGGTTCATCGGCTGTGATGTTGGGAGAAAAGCCGTAAATGTCATCTTATTACGACGTCTTCGCTTAGTTGGTAGTGGCCTTGCCTGCGGAGCGAGGGGTCCCGGGTTGGATTCCTTGCGGGACAGATGTTTATGTGAAAGATAATTGTTATTTAAGTGATGTCGCATTTGGTCGAAATTCGGCTAAAAATTATGACTTTTATTTAACTTGCAATGTTTGTTATATGTATGTATCTATTAATTCAATAAAAAAGTACGGGTCTAATCTGGCAACTGAGTTTTAAAGCAGAATTAGTTTTATATAACATAATTATTACCGCTTCATGGTCACATTAGCTACACATTTACCTAGTAGATCCACATGCCACATTAGGTACTCTTTCCCTGATGGTTATTCACACTACACATAATGTAGCTAATTAATGTAACTATTTGACATGCATGGATGGTAACATTAAATGTTATATTTTTGTTAACGTCTTTGTATATTACTAAAGTTTTGCTTTAAAAAGAGTTTACTTCTATTCACGTCAATTAGGTATATCTACAATCGTGAATGCTAGCCATCGATAAGGCCCTCATCGTGAGGATGACGTTTGATAAAAGGAGTATAGGGCGACCCCCGACCAAATGGACTGACGACCTGAAGCAGGCACCCGCTGGATTCAGAAGGCTCAGAACCGAAGGGTGCCGTAAGTTAGGGTAGACCTATGTCCAACAGTGGACTTGTATGGGTTTAAGGATGAATAGTGAAGAAAATTATATTTAGCGCAAAGTATATCCACTCCAGAAAATACATAAATTCATATTACAATGTTGAAATTATGAAATCACCAGGAAGTTTCTCAATAAAGTTGTTTCAGTAGGTTACAGTGACATCTATTGGTCAATAGTCACACCTGTTCACTGAACAATATTATTTATTTGTGGCTTGTACAGCGTAATAAGCTAGTGCTGTCTCACCAAGCGATTTAGTAATGTGTACTTTGAATGATAAATTATGTACTTGAATTATTTTAGTACTAGTTGGACTAGACGCCGCCACCGGCTATTTTTATTTTTAAAAGATGAGTTTTCAAAAATGGTGTGCAAATTAGTGCACAAACTTTAAAAGAGAAACTTCTCTGCGACACATCGTTTTTTTCTTATTATTGAAAGCTGTTTTATTTTATTTTTAACCACTACTCCCACTGTATACATATACCTTCAAACTTCAACTTCGATTCCATTTGCAATCCCAACCGTATTCTATTTTATTGTTTCTGTGGTAAATTCTTCAGCCGTTGCCGTGACGGTTTAACATAATAAAATCTTTAGGTATTTAGTACACAAGTGCCTGGAATAAAACGTACTTCCGCTTCAAAACAAAATGGTCAATTTTTCTGTTTTATCTCTACAAAATTTTACACAAGGACGTCGTTAAAGAAGATTCACTTCAAAAATCCTATCTTAGTGAACACTGTAATTAATAAGAAACATTTTTATAAAGTTTCATCCTAGGCAGCCCAGTTCAGACCATGCGATGTCTAATATGTGAGTCGGTAATCATTAGCATGAAGTAGATAACTTACCTCCAAGTTTAATATCCAAACTAGTAAAACCCCAAGATACTAAGTAACCACATCAGAACATAAAACAATAAACGTAAACCAAGAATTAATAATAAAAAGGAAGGATTAAAAGCTGAATGCAGTTAAAGTACACCTCCGGCATGGCCCTTTGAGGTTCTTCTTTGATGTACGACTCGTACAATACTCTTCCGGCAGGTTTAACGAACACCCTGATTTGCTGAACACGGAAGGCTATTATAAAATAATGAAAGCAATAAAAGGCATAATTTATTCTTATTAAGGTTAAGTAGTCACTTAGAAGTGATTGTAATAACTTCTAACAACCACGTGTCTTGTTTCCAATCAATTATTGATATGTATGGTATTGCAGTATGGAATGAAATGGTAATTATGGAAATAACCCTACCATGAATGCATCTATAATTTTTGCTGTGTTTATTACTGGCAATCAATATTAAACTGAAACTATTCATTTCTACAATGGATTCACTTTTTTGCTTCAAGGTTCCTCAAGTGACGCACGTGTGAACTAAGAAAGGATTATTGAAATTGGTAGGTGAAGTCGCAGGGGAAGGCTAGTCACATAATAAATGATCAAAATAAGGTTATACTTTTCTAAAAAGAGGAAAATCCTTTGCCTGTTAGAATCTGTTGCCTGTGCGCTCATTACCAATGTCATAAAAATGACAGAAAAACTACCGTGGCTGCCATGTTAATATCAATTAACGCTTGTACTGTTCATTAAAACATGAGTTTGTATCAACATGGAAGTGTTATGCATCCGTCAAGAAAATTAATAATCTCTTGACAGGATGCAAAGTCCGCTTCAATTAGCGAACTACTAAGTCAAATATAACATATTGTAAATAACATCGCAGACATTACAGGAACAGGAAGATGGAATGTAAGTAAGTATACCTAAGTAAGATTATGTTACAACATGAATATCATTCAAATAGATCTAAAAGAACTTCGCTCGAAATATCTCTGGAATTTTAAAGGTTTACTTTAATTGATAGAGTATATTTTATTTTAAAACAAGAATAATAATTTTACTTTAATTGATAGAAATTTTCTTGTATTTTTGTGACATGGGAGTATGAAAATAGAAGTTTATGCAAAGAAATTTTGCAAATGCTAAGTTTATGTCTAAAAAGAGAAGACTAAGAAAAGACTAAGACTGTAGTGATATCATTTACATCATAATTTTTTTTAAACATATTTTAACGCTGAGTCTTCTATCGAAGGATATGAGACTGAATTAATAGTAAAATTTTATTAAACTTTATGTGACTTAGTCACACAAAGTTTTTTTGCTATGTAACACCATAATTTTCTCGTAAACAAAATTATAATTAACCAACCTCGCCTTCGTCGTTCATTCAACTCGTCACTTGAAACACTACAAATATAAAATAATTATGAATGTACCTACTATTTTAATAAATTCTATCACCCAGCAATGGCTATGCACACAAAAACCATGAGAATAACGTTGGATTTTCTTGATGACCTTTTGATGCCCCGTCCTCAATCAGTCCTCTGACATTATTTAAATTGGTAGGGTTATTTAAGTTATTACCATTGTTTTGTTTCAACTAGCTAACCTCGTATAGCTAAATATTTCAACACAATTACGGGTTGATGTCACAGGTCAAAAGTCCCAAGGATCTATGCACCACAATAATTATGTAAGCGTGACTAATAAGTGTTTATTTTTCAAATTTGTGTGCTTTTATTCGTGTTAATGCTTAATGATGCAGACATTTAAGAACTTTGTAATAATAAGGGGTCGTTGACATAATTTTTATTGATATAAAAGTAACTTAATAGGCACGCAATTCTTGTATTCAAATTCATTTACCAATGCATATTTTAACCAATCTTATGTAGAATGCGGATGAGATGAGCAACGATTAAAATCGTATTACAAAAATACCAATAGGTCATTTTTAAAAAAAGGAGGTTCTCAATTCGACAAATTTTTGTGTGTGTCAGGTACCTCATTTGTAGTACCAATTTTGATGATTCTTGTTATGTTCGAAAGCTGGTGTTTATCATGTATTTTGATTATAACTAGTTTTATGTATCGTATGTAATTTTAAGTTAATTTTTGCAGTCGGTATTTTTTTATAACTATTATTATCTCATGGCCGCACTCTGTCGTCTTTTCCTCCGACATCAAAGAAGATGAACCACTGTAATACTTACACTGCGGTAAATGATGTACATTCCATATCCTAAGCTCTTGACATTCAAACCAAGCTGTCAATAGCCTCTAATTGAGATATTTCACAGCTCGGCGTGTGAGAAACGACGGCGTGAAATTAAACGTCCACGGCAAAAATTACGTTTCATGAATATATTAATGACTAGTGAACCCGCCCTCGCTTCGCTTCGGGAAACATGTCTCTTAGTGCCCACACTCAGAAATTGATAGGCGTGATTGATATTGATTGCGTGAATTGATAGGAGATTAGGCAGGACAAACGGAATACGGACACACAAAGGTGTTAAAATATAGTTTGTGTTTAAGGATCGTGCAACTATTAAAAGCACTCGAGAAAACAAAATTATTTTGAAATCACAGACAGACACTTCCATTTTATTATTTATAGATTTCCATTATAAAGAAGACGTCACAATGCAAGCAGAGACGACAACCCTAGCTAGCTCTGATCATGTGTTCCAGGCCTAAGTAGTTGAACTTTAATTTTACTGCTTGAACAATGCGAAACATTTATCGCTTAATAATGTTGTACCGCATTGTACTTCGTACCGAAAGCGTATCACGATTATATCGAATTCTAGTTACGAAACCGATATCGCTTTGAACTGAACCTGCTATTATTACGAGTACTAGTAAACCCGCCCTCGCTTCGCTTCGGGAAACCTGTCCCTTAGTACCCAAGTCCAAAATTGTTAAACCTAACCAGCGCACGAATTTATATATTTTCACGCGCGTTATCTTTTATTTTGCGAAAACTCCTATGATATTCATTTAAATTATATGGTGTAGGTACAGGCTAATTTTAATGTGCCTGAAATGCTTAAAGGTGACTAACATTTATTTAAGTCGATAAAGATTAATATTGTATCCCTCTAAATAACTTTCCAATTACCGCTTTGTATGTGACCATTTTTTTTAAACTTAGAATGGGTATAGTAAGCTATCCATATGCCATCGCTGACTTTATTGTAGACCAATAAAAGAGGAATATTCCACCAACACATTGTTTTGTTACATCTCAAAGGGATTAGACAGCGTTTTCGTTAAAAGCTCCCGGATGGCCTGATTTTTTCCGACTTTCTCAACAGTTATCGTCATATTTCAACCAATTTACACAAAACTTTAATATATTATACATATAAACCTTCATCTTGAATCATTCTATCTAGTAAAAAACGCCATCAAAATCCGTTGCGTAGTTTTAAAGATCTAAGCACACAAAGAATATAGGGACAGAAAAAGCTACTTTGTTTTATATATACTATGTAGTGATATGCGGCAATTGCTTGATTCCCGGGTGCGTCGTGTTAACCGCGTGATGCGTTTTTAATCGCGCACTATGATAAGACGCGTTTGAGGTACTTAAAAACATAAAACCCTTGTGTGCACGGGGTTAGAATCAGTAAGTACCCAATGATTTAATTTATGTAGGCAAACTCAGATGATGGTAAGTAGTAACCGACATCAATAACTTACAGCCATAAAGCAAGCGGGACCTGAGTTTAGCTGACCAATGAGCTTATGCTGGGACACTGCGACTGAATCACGAATAAGACGCTTTACGATCGATTTCAGCAGGGCGGTAACGTGGTAACAGGCCAGGCGGTTAAAATACCCTACCACAAAGCAAGTACTGAATGATACAGACCCCAGCGAGCTATAATAGAAGGCGCTAGCCCCATTGCCTCGTCCGTCGTTTAGCAGGATGCTTCACGAACTTGGGAAGTTGGCTTGGAGTCAAGGATGGATGGAACCCACACTTTACGCTTTAATTTAGCAAATAATTATCTTTGACAAAATTTATATCATTAATGATCAAAGTTCCCTTACATAATAATATCATCATCTCACCAACTCAACAATTATGCTATCGGAATTGCAGAACACTCAGGTAATTAAATGCTTGCCTATCTGCAATAAACCCACACGACCCCCTGTCCCCAATTCGTTTTCAATTCAAGATATTCCGCATTCAGTAGGTATCCATCCAACATTGACGTGCAGCTATCCGACGTAGATAGTCTAAATAAAAGATATCGTGTCCTGATTAACATTTACACGAAATTAACTGTTTCTTGATTTATCACTGAATAGTCGTGGATAAGGGAAGTGTTACATTACTGGAGATAAACGAAGAATTTATTTGATTCTAATTTGGTTTTTACAAACACATTTTGAAAGTCAAACTACGGTATGTTGTGTATGACGTAGTCTAGTACCGCATGTACAAGCAAAAGAAAAGAAAACATTGTGTTTTAAATTATAAAGATACTTCAAAAAATCTCTAACGTGAGAAGTCTTGGAAGAAGAAGCGAACAACATAGATAGAAGGTATATCCATGTCCATGTCCATATCCATGTCCATAGAGTGAGAATTAAGTAAGTATCTCTTACTCGTAAAAATAATTTGGGTTTTTTAGGGTGGATTTTTCGTGTACTGAAGTAAATAAAGTGATTTGCGTATTATTTATTTAGAATGTGGAAATAAAACCACGCAAAAAGCAAGTTTTAACTATGCATTTATTGCTCTAGCTAGGAACATCTTTTAAAGCCCATGGTGGAACCGAGTCATTATGCATAGCGAATTCGCAGTCGCAGCTGAATATTGATGAAGTTTAGCATATTGTATAGACAGTATCGACGTGTTGCAAGATATCGGCTGGCACTGGCAGGTGGTTTCACTGCACTTTCATGCGTGCTTAGGGTTGGCACGTCAGAAAATTATAAGTAATAAATATGTAGTTATATAAAACTCTACCGTTACAGTGACTGACAGACAAGCTGAAATTTGGCATGTATATTCCTTGGGGAGTGTAGAGGAGCAGTAAGAAAGGATTTTTTAATCCCCCCCCCCCCCTAAGGGGATAAAAATGGGATAAACTGAAACTTTTTATTTCTTGAGGCCCTGGGTGGAAAGCTTGTTGGATATAATTTGCTTGATGTTTTTCGTTCTTAAGTAGCTGAATTATAATCTATGATGAATTATAATGAATCCCTATTTCCCTTGGTCACGGCACCACGCGTGAACGGCTGGACTGATTTCGCAAATTCTTTTTTTGTTGCATACTATTTTTAGTGCGTAAGTTAATCTCCTGAGAATTAGGTATATTTCAGAGAGGTATGTAAATTTCTCAATATTATTTTATGGCACTGATTCAAACTAATTTAGACGTAAGAGAAGAGTAGAGTCTTAGTTTAGTTTTTACAACCAACATTTTTGTTCATAATAACGGCCATCATTTATAAAAAATGAAAGCGTTTATTATTAATACACCTGTCAGAACAAGCAACCCAATATGTTACTAATATTATGTTTACCATTTGGCTGCATTAACGTAACAGATTACCATAGTTCAAAACGCGAGCAAGGCGGAAGTTAAAATATAGTTTAATTTGTATACCAAAGATTTCCGATGTGTTTATAAACACTTTTTGAAGTTTATTCCTTTTGTCGCCTTTTTTGTTTTTCAGACACATTAACGTGATATTAAGAGCGTAATTTATGTAATTACAGCCTAATTCAGTTAATGTTGGCTATAAAAATCCTTTTGATTATTACAACATTTTAAAAAATACGTCTGTAATAAATAAACTTTTTTATAAAATACTAAAAGACGTCTGCTAAAAGCCGTCTACTGAGAAGAACTTTTCAAATGCAACTGTAGCAAAAGGCTGCAGTGAACAGCCATTATCACGAACAATTACACCTGTCAGAGACTCCTCGGTTAATTTGAATATGACAGACAAAAAGGGGGGAAACTGCACACTGAGTTTGTAATTATGCCTACACTACACAGGTGCTTATTAACTTCGATTGCTACTAGGTTTTTACGGGTTGATTTAGGGTTAGGTAGCACATTAAACTGTTTTTGTTGTGCATTTTTATAACAAGCCAGTCGTTTAAATTTAAGTGCAATTTTATCATAGTGCAGTAAATGCTTCTTATAAAATGGCGCCAACAAACAACAGTGCCTGTTTTTTAAGGAAATAAAAACATAAATGTAATTAGGTAGGTATTAAACGTTACCGTATAATGTATTCAATACTGTTACGTTTTAATTAATATATTATGAAATCATTTTTCATAAAATAAAATGTTTATCTCTGGTTTATTAGACGTTGCGTCGATAAAAACTATAAATAGATTATTATGCTTCCTGAAATTATTAATGAGGTATCACATCTTATATGGCATGTTAGTTCTAAGGAAACGGGTTCATGTTGGAAGATATTAAAATCTCGTCAACCTCTAAGACAATTTTTATTTTAGGAACATTTTAGGAATGAATTTCTTTGACTTAAAATTAAACTTTTACGGAATTTCCTTACCTAAGTTAAGAATTAAAAAAAATTGTCTGTGAACCACATTTTGTTTTAGTAGAATTTCTACCGCGATCGTACTAATCGTGTTAAGCATGTAAATTAACTTTGAAAATGACAATTAAGTAATGTTTAATTGCAGTTTGCAATTTTACTTTTCTAACCGTATTTAGTTACGACATCGGTGTACTAACTTGGCAACACTGGCGTCACTGGCACAGAATAAATAATGGCGCTAGTGATAAATATATTTATAATCTATAATATAATGGTATGGTATATAATGGTTGCGGTTGGCGGGAACAAATTAGCGGGACACGCAAAACAAGTTAGAACATTGTTTACTAGAATTATTAGAAAATAATTAGCTAGAACAAATTCAAAATCATAAGTTTGCTTTTTAAGCTCGTATATGTTTCGTGAAATTAACAATTTTTAATGGAAATTGAATTAAATAATGACGTTTCATTCACGGACGTCAGATTATTTTACTGTTATGCCGAAGAAACTTATAATCACCGGAACCACGGCCATGGGTACGGGATACGCATACAAATACAAATAATCTGAAACGGGAATCGAATCCGGGAATGAGTCATGGTTATATTAATGGATTTTTAATGGTGAATATCGATTAACCATATTTAAGAATAGGGTACGTGGGTTAAATTACAAAACAATCCAAAATTAATTGATAGGTACTATGTAAAGTACTTTGAATGTCGTCATAATTACAGTAGCGGCACAAAATTAAGGCCCCTTTGACACATTAAAATAGTGACGTGAAAAATATTAATTTAGTATTGAAAAAATATGGTCAAGTGCGAGTGGCATCGATACATTTTTGGAATAAAATATTTAAGCACCCTTTTTAATTACATATTTTGAATGAGAATCGAATACTGAGTACCTACCCCCTATTAATATCACAAGAGTCTTACGAATCACCTTATATTTAAGGTCTCCTCGGCTTTGAGCTCAGTAGTGGGCCTTGTTGGATTGAGATGATTTATAGTATATTCATTTATGTAATTGACTTACTTACTTTATTAAAGGTGGCACTGTATTTTGTTAGTAAAAACGTGAAGGAATTTGTTCGCGGTACTATATACTTTGTTTATATGGTCCCGCATTAGTCCATAATATTTAAATATGTATATTGTTTCAATATCCATGTAATTAATTAACTTTGGGTCCTACTCGTAAGTTATACATTCGATAAATTTTATGACTTTTTGCACATCACTATTGACAATGAAGAACAGCAATTTGCTCCTTCAAATTTATGTTATAATTTATACGAAACTTGATGATCGGACAGACGTCAAGTAAACGTCATAGGGGCCTTCGTTTTGTGCTGATACTATAATGTTTAAGTTATAGGTATATTCTAACAAATTTTAAAGAAGATTAAATTACTCCACAAAATATCGAATGCTTGTCTTCTCCCCTAATCGGATAAGACTATATTGGCATACCTCATAAATAAAGAATAAATAAATAAATTAATATTTACATACATATCTACCACCTATCTCCATGAACCTAGCTCCATGAGGTACTCGATCCATTAACCTTGCCTTTCGGTTTGGGTTTTGGGAAAAAAGGTCATCCACGGATCGGAAAAAGGAGCATAAGGACGAGTTCAAGACAGTGGGTATCCGCTGGATATAGAAGGCTCAAAAATGGTCAGAGTGGCCCGAGTTAGGGGAGGCCTATGTCTAGCAGTGGACGCATTAAGGGTGATGAATGGATGAATATTGGTTTGAAAGAGTCTCAAATGCAAACACACATGATTAAATGTAAAGGATTTAATCATGGTTCGCACTTACATTGACGAATCTGTATTCATTAGCATTACACATTATGTAACTATTATATTTACAAAATACTATCATTTCCTAGCTTTCAGAGCAAACAGACGGTGGCTGTTTACAAACAACGGGCTCCACACTGAACCAATCCATCGAATGGAGGTCGCGACACTCGGAACTTGCAACGTTCCCACGTAATTGTTGCAGAATGAATACGCCTTATATTCCTTTTAATATAAGCTTTCCGCCCACGGCTTAGGCCGCGAGAAATTCGGTTATATCGCGCTTTTTCTTCTGACTTTCCAAAAGTCCTTAAAAGGGGAAATTTCCTATAATCCTTTCTTATCTTAGTGCTCCCCTTCACTCCCCAAATAATGTCAATTTCATGACATGTAAAAATTTCAGGTAAAAATCAAATCCAGAAAACACATTTTTGTTTATCGAACCTCGGTTCTTGTCCTTGATGAACGGTGATGAATTGGTCCTTGGAATGGTGATGAAATGATTATCAATCCTCAGTAACTTTAATCCAAATGATGTTTTTAACAATAATAATAGGTATTAAAAAAGTATTTACCCCTATTCAGCAGCGGTAAATGAAAAACAAAGGCCGGTATCATTACATATAATGCCCTCAAAATTAAAAATCGATTTTTATAATCATAAACATCTGTGGAAAATACAATTAATTCTTTCTAATCTTTATAAATACGTCATAATGTTTTTTGTATAGCGTTCTTATTTACAACGCTACTCTCTTCAGTCAAAAATATTTTTGCAGTGAAACTTTGGATTATGGTTTTGGATGAGGAGGCCAAGAGTCTTACAAGGAAGTATTGCAATTTAAGAGCATGCAACTGGTTTGGTGTTTGATTTTATGCCAAGCTAGACTTGGCAAGTGTGATTTGATTTGCCAAGCCCTGTGCAGCAGCTGTTCCATGGCCTTAATAAATGAGAAAAAGCCCAAGCCCAGCCAGCAGTGGGAAATACTTATTGCGAAAAGTTACATTGTAAATCCATTTTACGACCTATATGGCATAATGGTTACTATGTCGAACTGCCGTTCGAAGGGTCCTGGTTTCGATTCTCGGCGAGAAGCAAAATTGAATGATGATTTTATATCTTATGGCGCCCTCGACACAAAAAATCTAAAATCAAACGTCTTTAAATTCGTATCATCCTATTCACCCGTACCAGACAGGGATGCACAATCAAGTTGTCCCGCTTGCACGTGTAGATAATTGTTTATAGATTGTAGTCCACATTCACACGCCCGCGTATAATTACAAGCGTAGAAGCCCGTTCTAACTGCACCACAGATTAACTTTTAATTGTCTGAATCGAATATGGAATAGTCATTAGTGTAAATAGTGTATTATCGATGCGATTGAATACTCTGTCTGTATTAATTGCGCTTTTAAGCAAAGACTACTTCGCGTTTACCTTAAGTAAGAGCTATCGTTATCTTTGTATGTTACTAATGTTATGTTACATATTGTCCATGTCGAGGCTTTATTATGTGCGCGACATGTACGAATGCACCATGTAACGCACACAAACACACAGTAGCGTCCTCAGGCCTCCGATCTCCGTGTGCGTAGCCATCTCTGTGTGCGTAGGTACACGACGGAACGTTGGCTTGCACACATAAGCTGTGTTGATACCTTTGTGTGAAGATGAAGTACTTGTTTAAATATACTGCGTAAACGTGGTTAGCTTTGTACGTTGTTTTGTCGTACGACCGTCGTCGTGTGAATGGTTATAATATAAATTACCTATGCATCAGTTTATTGGATACGATTTGTCCGGCACAAAAACGTGTCGTCCATTGTCGTGTGAACGTTAGGCAACGTTAATAGTTTGAGGTACTATTTTTGGACGAACAATACACTGCGATACAATTAGTAACTATACACTGTAGTAATACTAATATTCTCTTTTAAAAATAGTACTTTGGGTAGTGAATTAAGTACCTTAGTTCATTGAACGCGTGACAATAGCTAGGCCATAACGCGAGCTAAATTCAGGTCTAAACTTTTAGGTGCGTTATTGTTAGGAATGACAAATGATTCAATTCACGTAGGAAGTGTCTAGTAAAGAAGCATTTGATAATAAACAAAGTGAGCGTTAGAAAATAATTGAAATCCTAACATTTTTGAATGTAAACGGGTACTCACTATTTCGAATTGTTTTACCGATATTTCGACCCAATTGCATGTATCATGGTCACGGGGATGTCGTGAGTACCTGTTTACATTCAATAATATTTAGTGTCCGCGATGATATCAGTTTAAAATTGAAATCCCAACCTCAATAGAACTAGGACACTTAAGTCAAAAGTTAGTAAAAGCGGGGTAGCGTGGTAGGGTGATTGGTGAACGGTGATAAGGTCTTCTCAAACCCACAACTGTACAGGAGGGGTACAGACCATAGGCCACATGCTGGTCCAGAGCGGATTGGCAGACTTCACACACCTCTGAGGTGCAGGTTTCCTCACGATGTATTCCGTCACGTAAAGGTTGATATCTAACGATAAGTAGACATTTATGCCTTAGCGTTAGGTACATCTTCGCGGCTTCGGTGATCCTCTCTTACTTTTAAAAGTGAACATAAAAAAGATTGCGATACACTCGCTTCAGTCAAAGCAGGACATAGTCCGGGTGAACACTGCACCAACAGCTGTGACCCAATTGGCAGGATAAGAAAGTAGTTGTAATAACTGACACACAAACACACAATGCGAATCAACCGTTACGTTAGATGGAAAAGTGTTCTGTTTTTGATTTGCTTCTACCTAGTCCTTACAATATTCACAGACGTGTAACTATCTTGTAACGGAAGATTATACAAACTACAACTTATTATAAACATCAGAGGAGTTGGCGAGGTCGGAGGTAAGGTGTGGGTAATGCTTAGGTGTCCCGAAGCGAAGGCTGTTTGTTAGATGTGAACTATACGACCCGTGCCATACTGCTGTTCGAGGGGTTGTGGATTCGATTCCCAGCTAGGCGGTAATTGAAATGATGAGTTAAAATATTTGCTCTCGGTCTGGGTGTGTGTGCTCGTGTCTTTGTGTGTCATCCATCGATCCATGGAACCATGGATGGATCCATGGTACCCAAGGTACAGAAAAATCTGGTGTGGGGCTATGAGTGTGTAGCGTTATTAAAATAATAGATACACACGAAGTTAATCTTTACATAATATGTTTTTTCGTATTCATTTAAAGTATATTACATATTATTTTTTACCCCTCACATTGTGAGATAAGACCCGTGCCCAGCAGTGGAACAGTTATGGGTTGTGATGATGATGATGATGATATTTTTTTAATTCTGGCGCCATCGTTTAAAATAAGAAAACGTATTACGCCACTTCTATTTCAAAAAAAGTGACGACTTTTAGTTTTACGTCGTACAAAATTTCTCACGATAGACGTATTCTATGTAGAATTTTCAGAAATTTCACTTCAATTAAAAGTCACCCCCAATAACAAGCTCTGTGCCATTGGCCACCCCCCTCGCATACATTGTTTGTGACGGAACTGCGTACTATCTGCTATCAGTCCAAGTGTCATTCACGTGTTACTAGAGGTCGCGTCGTATCGATAAGGTGCGAGAAGCAGCGTTCATTGCTATCAGTTTTTTCCAGTAATAAAGTAATGCTTCGGAAGTATTGAATTGACTTCTCGGTGACGTTGGACTTATAATCCAAGTATAACTCGCTAAGGGTTCTGTAACATCGTACAATATTTAACACTACCTACACATAGGTTAGGTTAGGCTATTAAAAAAACCATAGGCCAATCAATAAGTTTTGATCCAGATTTTGATCTTGTCGATAATTTGAAAACAGTTAATGATATTTAAACAGATGAAAGATTTTCTTGATTCATTGAGAACACTATTGACCAATCACCTCCCAAAAAATCTTCATTAAAATCGATAAATCGATGTGGAGCTACGATGCAGACAGACACACATGTTAAAGTTTTATTACTGCTCTCTCTGCGACGTTGGAAAAATGTATATCACCCATTCGTTTTATAGTTGGAACCGACAGTCGAATAGACAAGCGGCCTAAGGTAAGTGGTCAACGCCGCCCATGCACATCCATAACAAGAAGGAAATGGTTAAACATCTTAACCGGGTCTCCAACAAACTTTAAAACGATTTGAAAGTTGATTTTAGAAGAATAGCAGTAATCAGGCCGGATTTATTGTACCCAATCTCCAATAAAACAATTCAAAACTGTGGTCATGGGCGGCAGTAGGACGGTGGAGCTGCATGCTCGTTTGCTATCTTAAGTCCATAAAACTCAGTTCAGCAATCAGGCTTGGTGCTCGAACCTCCCCCTAGATAAGGCAAGGCACAAAGTAGATAAGTAAAGGCAAGGTAATAAAGTCAGATCACTCCTACTGAAGTTCTGACAAGTCCAACTTGATTCCTACTAATACAATAGCATAGTGATAAGATTATAGCTACCTGGCTACCACTCTCCTCTTCTAAAATCAGTTAAAATAAAGTTGTTCGGTCACAGTGTTGACGAGCTTTTTAGTAAGTGGGTTCCGGCAACGCGTCGCTGACGCCCCCGCAGCTGCGGATGTGAATGGGTGGCAGTGACCATTTCCCACACTACAGTTGCATGGCCCGTTTTCTCGTTTAATCGATAGTCACGATAATACTATTGGTGTCATCTTGGAGACGTAGACGGTACCTAAATGATGATGATGAAATTTTATAATCCTTACGTTACGCGAAGCTTTACCATCTAGCAGGGCCGGCTTCAGACGCCGTGGCATAGAATTTGGGTAATTAAAATAACTGTCATTATAATATATCAGTTATTAATATAAATACAATACAAATCAATATTATGTGTGAGTTATGAACTCCACTAATCACATTTTACTGCGCTCCTGGTAAGTTATTATTGCGTGAATTATAACAAATTGCCTATTAATTTATTATTAAGTTATTAATAATAAGGAATAGGTGTAAGCTTTGACCCGTAAGTTATTTGTGGTCAACTTGTTTGCACAGTGCGATAAGTTATTCTCGAAGTGTCGAAAGGGCGATTTAACGTTGGAACTCTGAACATCGGGCCCTGGTTTAGAATCCTGCTAGCACCTGTAATTTCTTAAAAATATGTGCATATTACAAATTAATTATCGCTTGGTTCGGTGAAGGAAAACATTGTGAGGAAACCTGCACTCGTACAAGTACTCCATAATTTTCTCAAATGATTAATACTGGGATTGTGTCTCATATGGACGTAACGAATAAGACACTATCACCTATAAGCTAAAAGCAATGTGTCATATAAATATAAAAAATGTCTGATTATCGGGAATCGAACCCAGGACTCCTCGACAAGCTCTCTGTAAAATAGACTACAGTCGTCCAACCAATTAATAACAGTATCTTCTCCGCGAACAACATCGAATCCCACGCAACAGCATAAAACATCGGAGACATATTTTAAGACAAGTTTCTTTGTAGAATTTACTGTAAATTTATTTAGAACCGAGACACGAACAATTGATCGTTTTGAGGCACTTTTTATACGAACCGAAACCAGGTTTTGTGGTTTATTCAGACCGTATTCCAGAATTGATACGGCAATAATAACGGTTGAAATTCGGTTCAGTCCGGTCTTCGATTTCTACATGTACCTTTTTTAGAATTCCGTTGTCAGCAAGGGACATTATAGATTAGCTGTTTGTATGTGTTGTGTATGGACATACACGTTACAGGTCATGTATGGACCGTCATGTATGCCCGTCCGTAGTTTTGATCAGAGACTATTAGTAGTATAATAATAACTATAGAGGTGTTAACGGGCAAGCGTCGATCAGTGCCCAACGGTCATTGCCCAATTTGCGAGGGGTCCCAAGTTTGATTCCCGGTCTGGGCTGACATTTGTGGGACATATAAATATTTAGTTCCGGGTCATGGGTTAGTGATGAGTTATTTGTGATGTCCATGACACGCGCGATACAGGGTATCCTAGTGCGGGATATGAGCGTGTCAGCGTTAAAGCGTTTAAATTACAAAATATTTTATTCAATTACTTAATCTTATCAGCAATACAAAATGTTCCCACTTATATAACAGATATTAGGGTCAAATAATGATCCCGTTATTATCTTGTACTTGTAACTGTCTTGTTGCAAATATAATTCATATTAATTGAAGTTATCAAGAGCTACTGTTTTGGCCAACACGATCCTGCTATCTCGTGGAATGATAGCCCAAATTATTATGACGTAACTTGGTCATTTAGTGTTTGAATAAATTGTAGCCAACTACAACAAAGTGAACATGTGACTACTTACGAGTTTCTATGTGAGTAAGAGACAAATTAGACGGAATATAAGTAATCTAGTTATGAATGTTCGTAATACCGAACTCATAGGAATCAGCGACGGGTTGCCGGAAATAGAAGCGGGGTCCGCTTTGTGGTAATATATAGTATAACACACAGACCGGAAACCAGGTGTTTCTGACGCAGTTTGGATAGCAATCCAAAGGTATACTCTCACACCCTCGATTAAACGCGAAATCACGAAAACTTCCTTGACCTTTAAGGATTGAATTTGGTAGGAAGGTAGTTTATGAGTAGGAGCACGAACGAAAAAACGAATAGTAGTGTGCAGTAGTATATTGTAGTGTAGTGTAACGAACGAAAGAACTTCCAGATAGCCCGATTGGAAGTCTGGCTATGGAGCGACTGCTCAAGTCCTAATACAATCATAATTTGTTCTATAGAAACTTATTAAAAATCACACGTAGCGACATCTTTTATCGAGTAGCTCAATGATTGTTCAGGAAGTGCAAAATAAAGTAAAACCTATGTTTAGATTTGTCCTGGGTATGTTGTGATAGAACTATTATTAGGTATATTTTAAACAAATAAAACCTAGCACTTATATGTATGTTATTGTTAAATACGTACGCAAATTTTGACCTGATCTTGAATATTAACATAGATAAGTAAATTTTAAATTCAAAAATAAGTATAAACTTTGGACAAGAGTAATATACTCATATACAATACCTACTCTTTTTTTAAAGTACCTATTTTGAATAATAAATACATTGAAAACGGTCATTATTCGGACGGAAACGGAAATCATTTTTGAATTTCGAACGAATAGAATTTAGTTTTCTGTATACCGCCAATCCAAACACATTCTATGACTAAACTGCGACCATGCGCGATGTAACATCCCTGAGTAATCGGGTCCTCGTAAGATACAGGATAGACTCCTGTCAGTTTCACCGCGCTGCGTTTATCCAATTTGAGGTTCGTTATGCCGTTGTTAATATCACATTTTATAATAGGTTCCTTGTACTATTTTTGTTTAATCTATTTGATTTAGTCTGCCTTCGTGTTTCGTGTTTCGCATCGTGATCGATTATCTCTGATTATCGTGATATTCTAATTAGATATTGAGGAGATATTTGAGACGTAAATAACTAGAAAGTAGTAGGTACGTGGAGTAGGTACAAGAAAGTTGGATAAAAGTTTCACAGTTCTCAACATTGTTCGCGTATTGTGATCTTCCTGTTTTTTCGTGTTTCGAATCTCGACTAAAATCGTGCAGTTGAATATGAGAACACGAAAATAGCCGAGATGTATCTATTAACAAAATAAACACACAATATTATGTTTTTGTCATCCTTAAAACATTGTTAAGTGATTAGCTAACGACAGGTTAATTACGACGGAATTAGAATTTTATAAAATATTAGCGTAAATTATGGTTCATAAAAAAATGAACATTTATTTTACATTGATGGAATAAAATGGTTAATTGGTTTTGATTATTATTAACTCATCAATCACTGTCGATCATTAATTATCACAATCATATTGTGTCGCTTCTGGGTTTGAAGTACAATAACAATAGTACAACAGTACCTACAATAAATAAATACACATTTTGAATTTTAGTGCTTTATAAGAAGTTAAAAAATATTGAACCGCCTTTGTCAGTGATACTTAAGTATACCTATTCTAATAGGAGGTACATAGATTCAAATGAAACTTGTTAAAAGTAGTGTTCGATGCATTTCCGTCTCTTTGCGGGGATCAAATAATTAAATAAATAAACGCTGACACATTCATACCCCCGCACTAGGATCCCTTGAGTTGGTGGCATGGCCAACAGTAATAACGCATCACTAACACCCATGACCCGAGAACAATTATATCTGTCCTATAAGTATATGACCTCTATTAGTAGTTTTTTTATGGTCGTTAATCAATTGAATTACACAAAAACTTAAATTTTTGATGCAATTTCACACGCATTCGAGATTTAAATTACACAGAAACTTAAATTTTTGATGCAATTTCACACGCATTCGAGATTTAAATCAATTTCTAGATACAAAAATTCCTCGTTATTAAAAAACCAACATGAAACCAAACAGAATTACCAATTATGCATGAAACTTCATGTGTTGCTGTTATCGAGGTCAGTAAATAAATTCCAATATGAAAATTACGCAACCTGTTCAATTATGTTAAAGATTGTAATTATTTAATTATTCGGGTCATTGACCTACCGGCTTAGTAGGAAGCTGGGGAATTATAAACTTGTACCGGCCAGGTATGTTATTGTTTATGATTTAATAAATTCATTGCTCTACATTTTCTAGTCACGGAAAGCCGTTATAATTTTATTGCTTCACTTTTATTGCACGGTAGCACGTTTTTTAAATAAATTAACAGTATTGTACTCTCTATACTTTCCTTTTGTTATAACTATCGAAAACGCAAAAAAAATACCGGAAATAAATACCTATTAATATAATACATAACCCCAATTCCCAAGCTTCAGTTAAATTGAATATCATGCTCATGAAATATATAAAATATTTTTTACAAAATAGTTCTACCACTTACCAAGTAAACTTCGTCGACAGGAGCTATTCAACCGAATTTACCGCGAGCATTTTCCAATTCACTTTTTTATTATTAAATAATTTAAATAACAAAAAAGATAACTAAGAAACACTTCGCACACACTTCGAAAATACACTTTCGTAAATAACAAAAAATTCGTGACCAAAAGAGAAGTTATTCGAAATTAGAAAATAATTTCTCAAATTACGAACTGCGTTCTAAATTTGAATTAAATTATAACGAAAGTCTAAGAACTCCATTTAAATTTCGAACTCGCGATCGCAGTGTTGCGTACGAAACGAACTAAGTCATTCGACTCACAACAAGCTCTACCGCGGTCCGACTGAACACTGGAATTGACTGAACTCCACAACAAACCTCCACCCACCGTCTCCAACGGATGTATACGTACGTAACAATGCAATTGGTAATCTCACTCTCAGTGGAATGGAATCTCCACGGATAATGCTTCGATTAAGAAACACTTGTTGAAAAGATGAAAATTGCCTATAAAGTAGGTTAAGTGTGTGGAAATTCTATAAGATTCATTATAATGGTTAAAATGAAGTTCGATTCTCAAATGATAACACTGAATGGTTGTAGAAATTCCCAAGTGTTAAATTGATTAGATTCGAGGATTTATAACAGTCTCAAATGTTTAATAGGAAATTTTGCATCAACAGGCGAAATGAGACGAAACTGCATCTAATCAACTTCGGGACTCATCCAGAAGTCATGGCCAGGTCACAGATCAAACACTTGATACTCGTGAGGATAATTTTGAGTGCACTTAGACTCGTACCTGTGTAATGGAAGTTTGAGAACCAATGTCCAAACCTAACTCATTATAACATGTATTAGGTACATTCTAGCTGAAGACGATTCGATTTACCTAATAAAGTATAAAATAGAAAATTAACCTTGACTACGTTACGAACATACCTACACAACAATGAAATATATTATGTAACGTATAAAGACTTAGTTAATATGCTAGTACCAAGTATAATAGTGTAGCAAGATCTAGCTATCGTTATGACCAGACAAAATAAAGACATACATAATAATTATGATACGACATTATTTATTGTATAAATACGAATTTAATTGCTGAAATCGTTAATGTCCTAGGCACCAAAGGCACTAAGTATCGATTAATAATATATTTAATTACTTACACTGATTTAAACACAATTAATGACTGTCGCAACATAAAGATAGCGAAGTAAATTTATGAGGCGCCATTCAATAAAGTTTCAATTCGATTGGAATTGAAAAATAATAGATCTCATAAGTTTTAAAATAATGTTTTATACTATTGACCAATAGATGGCAGTAGTATAGTTGTTACTAGGCTGGAGAATAGTACTAGCTATTCATTACTAGATGGCGTTGCTAACTCGCAGCTTTAATAGACATTGTTACATACAATATTTCAATACTCGTATTGTTAATAAACGGGGTTTTTGGGGTGTTCGGAGTTAAACTTAATTTTAATATTAACAAATTATTATTTGCCTGTGAGACTTTTTTACAATAACAGGCAGCCACTAGACTCGCCGTGTTCCAGCAAGGAGCTTGTGAGTCATTACTTTACATTATTTTATTAGTTATGTAAACTTTATTGACTACAATATAAAAATATTATAGTACAAATACATAGACATCACGAGAATTACCTGAAGGATGGAGCCACAAAAAACCAATGCAGGTAAATACCTTTTTTCCCACGCTTGTGACTTATGGTACAGTAGATTAATAGTCTTGTGTCGGTCTGGGGTTCAGTGCCAGGTAAAAAAGATTGAAAAACATAGTTTTTTTTCGTTTTACTGGTATTGTTAATTTGATCGTATCTCATGGTGGTTTAATATTTGGTCGTGACACGGAGTAACAAATGACCTGTGGTATATTTTTTATTAGCCTCCAATAAGCACAGTAGGTAGGTACTGCCTGGTGGTGAGTGGTAACCGCTGTCCATCATAAAATATCCTACCTGATTTTTTTTACTGCCGTTATATTTTTACTTAGGCCTATGTGTAACTGGCCAAGAAGGGAGCTTTTATAATCACACACATAATAAACATATTTGAATTACGAGTATTTAATCAAATATCCCTATCATACGCTATAATAAAATTCTAACCATATTTTTTGTCTCTGTCGATTTGTGCTCGTAAAGATCATAATTATTTTCGAAAGTACAGGTTGTAAAATTTTGTTTATAAGTTGGTCTCATCACGGCATGACATCATTATCTTTTGTCTAGATAAGCTATCCGAGTAACCAGTAATTAGCTTTAGAAATCCGGACGATGAAAGTCGTTAACAATAAGAAAATTTTCACATCTCTATTAATTCATATCTGATAGTTAAGCGCAGTGCACACATGACATCTTAATTGGAATTGGACGACTGATAATATGGAAGTAGAAAACGAATGTCAGTAAACCTGAGGCACAAATCTGCTAATTTATTAATGCTTCGGTTGTATCGTGTCGGAATAATTTGACACATTGGGTCACATTGGGGGACCCCTGGTGTCAAACGAACCATGCCCATTACATTTGAATTTATAGCAATAGTTGTTTTTCAATAGGGGACTTTTAGAAATTATCAGTGTTTGCAGATTCTGTGAGATTCCAATTGTCCGAGGACATGAGGACATCGATATAGTTTTTTTTAAAAGCTTGACAGCTTCGGGTGGTCATTTTACTTTGCGGTGACACTCTGCTTGTGAGGATTGGACATGAATGGAACAATTTTGTAAAGGGAACTATCGTTTTCATAACAAGCGCATTGAATATTAAAACAAGTTTCAATGTACTCTGATTGTATTACACCAATAATGCGTGGTTACAGTAACAGGATTCATAATAGGATTAAATGTCGCACCAGCAAGAAAAAAGTCAGTATTAACGTGCTGGGTATGGTATGAGCAATGTAAGCAGTGTTCAATGGTTAGATTACAAGCATATTTGCATACCTTGTTGTTGTTAGATAGTTTTTCATACTTATAAATTTAAACGGCTTTTAATTTACATTTTCTATGGTTTTGAACAAGGACGCCGTAAATTGTAATATATTCTTTGACTACAATTCCACCTCAATCTCTAGTAGTATCTATTTCTAGTATTTCTATTATCTAGTATTCTAGTATCTATTTTATTAATCATATTTTCGTGCACATTACCTCATTTTACTTTGTTCCTCATTCTATATATTAAGGTCATAATTATATTGATTTATTTAGTCTTCTTAACTTTAATAACAACCAAACGAGCAAAGCGACATGATGGTAATTATGATGGTAGCCATCTCTCATGGAGATGCATTAAACACCAATGCATTGCCTGGCAAGAATGATATGCTAAATATATATTACGTATTGTTAAATGTATTTCCAATTTTTCATTGAACCACGTTTAAAATAAATCTCGGCTAATCTCAGTTACAGGATAACATCCTGGTAGAATCAAAACTTTAAAGCATTACGCTATTACTAGTAGTTATTTATATTATCTTGCCCTTTTTAACTTAACTTATTCATAAATACTCAATTAACATTCACGATACATCGTGATTATAAAAATATAACTATCTTTAACGTTAACATGACTAAAGAATGAGCAACTACCAATAATAATGAATAGCTAAACGGTTATTCATCACGCATTTGAGATAAGTTATTCATTTATTCAATTTATGCTCACAGATAAAGCATGACACGGCTGAATGGTTGATACTCGGTTGTGTGCACTTAGCTTAAGTCACGCGAGGGGTCGCGTGAGGCGTATGAACGTCGTCGTTGTGGTAAGTGCTTGTTTTTGTGGACCGTACTATATACTATTGTTTAATGTAATGTAGCTGCTGACGCTATTTATTTCTCTGATCATGTCGATATCGACGGTCTCTAGTTCTCTACGTACAAAGTGTACAAACCCCTAACTACGAATGCCAAATTTTACAGGAGAGTGCTTTAAAGTTTCAAACACGTGTATTATCAGTCTGTTCTATAATTAGCATGACTTAAAATGTAACGTTATGTAATTTGGTATAAAGGTTTAATATATGTCATATTTTATAGTAAATAAAAGGACAGGTCATAAGGCTCACTTTTTGTGTATAATTTGAATTTGTCACTTACTTACATATACATAGATCGGAATCATCCCTATTTCTGATAGCTTATAAGTGGTAGTTGTAGTGGTGGTCGTGGTGTAGTGGTCTACGTGGTAGTTTCCGAAGTGATCGACTTCGGTGTAATGGGTGTTTATGAAATTGTACGTGGGGTAAATAAGAAAAATGTTATACCGGCGCCGGCGATACAAATGCGAATTTGGTTTTTAGATAGAATCAAAGAATAGTAATTGTTCAAGTGGGTTTGTTAACCACCAATACCAGCTCCCAAAAACAAATAAAATGTGTCGGGGAATCGAATCCGGGATTCCTCGCTCAACAATCATGATCATTACCAACTAGACAAGGTCCTCCGACAATCGAGACACGTTAAAACTTCACGGTTGATTTTAACGTAACTCGATGTTACACTTAGTTACAATAATTTCGTCGGTCACGCGATATTAAGATCGTGTCGTGCGTGTCGTTCGACGGTCGTGCTGCACTCTTTATCGATATCGAATTCGTTGTTACATAATTAGAGTAATAAAAGTTTTTAACTCCCATTAACTTTGTGTTTCGGTTGGGCTTGGGAGCAGGTATTTTCTTTATTGATAATGGCCACGACCAAAGGTTGACTGAAGTATGCGTTTAGCATTAAGCCTGCCTTTTGTTCTTATACGTTGTATTGTTAAAAAAGTCTAAATAAATAAAAAATGCATTGTCTTTAAGTCACGGGCAGGAACGGGTTAACCCATCTTTTCTTTTTGCTTTTTTTGTCGTGGCTCGCAACGGATCGGTGATGGCTTTGCAGTGTTTGGTGTTTGATGTCCACGGACGACGGTGGTCATTTACCATCAGATGTCACGGCGGGTCGACTATCGGCTATTCCTATAAAAATATTTGTCTTTATCTCGGTAAAGTCAGCGAGCTTTAGATTCTACTTACAGTAATTATATTTTGTTTTTATGTAAAATTGCCGAACAACTTGCGGACAAGCCACCTGTTTGTGAGTGATCACTACCACCCATGGACATTAACAACCACGGTGACATGGCGTTGTCAGAAAGAAGTTGATAATAATAGTTTAAGCGAAGACCTAAACACCAAGAAGGAAGGCTATTTTCTACATCTTCTTGCGACATTTCTGGCAATTTCAAGCTTCCGACCTGGTTTTTGGACACCACACGATTTTGGACACACTGTCCTGGTACATTCCCCCATCTATTGTGATTCCCCATCGAACTTGTACAACAACATGACGCCATTTACGTTATTGTATGAACAGGAAATGCAACGACCGTGACGGACACGAGTCACGTAAAGCCGATTAGTTTTACTGCTCAATAATTCCTAATAACTATGGCTTACTTCTAAGGGAAATCTTTCCAAAGTGACAGGTTCCGAGTTTTGAGGGATGTTTGACGTGAATACAACTTTAAAATTTCTTCCACAGTGGGGGGCAATTAAAAAAGCAATGATAAAAACATCGGGGGATACTGTTTAGTTTTGCAGCTCCATACATATCTGAAATTGAATAACACCATTCCATACCTAAATTATCAAAGAATTTGTACTGTAACACGCGCGACGGAGGGGAAGGCGCTGCCATTTTAAAAGCTCCGCTCAAAGAAACATTAGTTACGTATCCGTTTTCACGTGAAACACACGGCTGTGTCGACACAGCCACACCTCGCTTTTAATAAAACCCCTCGGTGGAATCTCTCTTGGCCCGATTACCCTTTGTTATTATGAAATTAAGATAGCAAACGAGCATGCAGCACCAACCTTCCGCCGCGCCGCCGGCATGACAACCGTGACCTATACTGAACAAGACTCAAATCGGGACTAGGTAGTCCAGTTAGCAAACGGTGTTATTAAGAACGCTAATTGGTCATTTTGTTAGTAGGTACATAATTATGCTAACAGTACGCCGGTGACTCTTCTACGCAACAACAACAACCAAAGGGCTCGCCTGTTATAAAATTCCTCTCGTGTCATCATCATCACCTCATTATTATGTAATTACTTCATACATCATTTAGTAATCGAAACGCGTGGAGCCACACGCGTGCGTTTGTACTAGGGTTGTAACGGAACTTCGCTTCCAGTTCCGCAAGAAATTGTAGCTTCGCTTCCGCTTCCGCATCCGCAAATTTTTTGCGGAGTTATAACGGAAGTTTATTTACTAATCATAGAACATTAACGCGCGTCCAGTGCTGAAGAATCAACGATTGCGCGGCGGGAACGCGGTTGGGATGGGGGCGGGCTTATGTCATATGTCAAATGATAAACGGCACAAATCAACCCATCGAATTGCTTGGACGGGTTGGACAGTAACATACGTTTTACCGATTTAATTCTAGTTGAACCGTGATTGGTTTAAGTCAAGGGTGAGCAACCTTTTTAATCATTGGGCCAATTAAAATTTAATTTTTTTGGCGGGCCGCACATAGATTAACTTTGATTAATAATTTACGAAACTTTATTTATAATTAATATTAGAATTTAAAAAATAAAATTATTTAAAATTTAGAAATGTTTGGCGGGCCGCATAAGCATGTTAACCGGCCGCATGCGGCCCGCAGGCCGCGGGTTGCTCATCCTTGGTTTAAGTGATTTAGAGCAAAATCATTTAATGAACCACAAATTACTATTTTGGAAGTTAAACATCTATTGGCGAGGGTAAACTTGATTGTTGGCGTCATGGTGATACAAGCTGTGGCGACGCATCGCCACGCTATATGATGGTTTTCAAATAAAATACACATGATCCCAAATTTCCACTTTCCTACCCCCGCCCCTCAAATTTATCTCTGTACTTGTCTTACATCTGTACTTTTATGCTTATTACTTTTACAAAATAATTTCGATGATCACATCTGCCAGCGGTCACGTGACGGCTCATATTTTTTTCTGCATCCACTTTAACTTCCGCTTTCGCATCCGTTAACTTCCGCATCCGCGGAAGTGAAACTCGTCACCTCCGCATCCGCTTCCGCTTCCGCTAAAAAGGCTTCCGTTACAACCCTAGTTTGTGCTATCTCTGTCTCCTTCATTAAGTGTGTGTGTGTGTGTATTTTGTGTGTGTGAAACATGTTTTCTCACAGCCGCTTTGACCGGAAAAAGGGCATTACCAACGTAATTAAAAAATATATCAAGGTACACTCAGGTGTTCCTCGCTACATGTAACATTGAAGTAGTAGGTACAATAAATATTTTTTGCCGTCTCCATACCACTCAACATGTTCCAATCGGTACTTGTAATTTATTTTTTATACCCTCGAATATCCAATATTGCAAGATCCCCGTACACATGCTTTATCATACAAACCAAGGGTCTGTTTACTATTACCACAATCTAGGCTTCGTGTGCAGTTAATACAACCTTATTTAATGAGTCATAAGGTTCTAAATGGAGTGAGTTAGTTAAAATATCAGAGGCTTTGCAGGAAATACCTCAGATGACTGTACCAGGAATTCCATTGTAAACGTTCTACCAGTTACTTACTTCAAAGCATTCTTGAAGCTTTAAGGCTTACGAAACCTAAATTCTTGCGTTTGGCGAATTACTAAAATTCTTAGCCCTAAAATGTTGGTTATTAAGCTGGAACATACGCAGAGACAAACGGATAAAATAATAAAAAAATATTGTTATGAATTTATCATTGAATTGATTCAATAAATCCCGACGCCAAAATTAGTTTTTCAAATATTTGCCATGAACAAACATCGATCATTTGTTTAACAAGCTGTGCCCTCCGTCCGCGTGAAATTTAACAAAAAAGTTATTGATTAAAAATAAAAGTAGCCTAAGTTAGTCCCTATTACTTCAGCTATCTGCCAGTGAAAGTCCCATCAAAAAAATCCAGCCGTTCCAGAGATTAGCCGGAACAAAAAACAGAAAAATTGTAAAAAAAATGTTATTTTGTTATATGTACCGAGTATATACCTAATTAGGAAAAAGCGGTTATTTTAATATTACAAACAGACACTCCAATTTTATTTATACAACTCTAGTATTCCATTACAACATAGTAATTCTCCGAAGCCGATAACTAAACAATGTACGCGCTTAATAAAATATAATAATTAATTGTCCGTACGTCCCGCCGTACGTGTCGCGATACTCGCGAATACTCGCAATACAGAATGAGGTTAGTTTTGTCTGACACATACAGTGTTTATTTTAATTACTAGCTGACCCCGCGAACGTTGTTCCACCATATACTTTTCATACAAAAATACTAAAAGCGCGATTTAAATTTGAGGGGTGGAGGAGGAACACAATTCCAGCCTTATCAATCATGGATTACATTTACATTCCGTCAATGTGAAGGTCCGAACTCCGTACCAGTTGTAGGACTGGGGCCCGTCTGTTAATTTAATGACTTATTTCGTATACGAAATGTGTCAAAAATTGTGATAAAGGACGCGACGCAATTGCAACATTTATTGCAGACTTGGGACCCTGTTATCGTGATTGTAATTCAATTGTTGATGAATAGTTTGCCCATCCGCCACTGAATTAATGCTTCTGATTTCGCTTGACGAACTGGTATTTAACCTTTACTAGCTGACTTGGACGCGACCAGTTTGCAAACAGGTTTATTAAGCAATCATTACTGATCGTAATACTAGTATTTGTAATTCAATTAACAGTAAGTCAATTTGGATATCTTGATGTGGTTTCACATGTAGTCTTGAATTCTTTTGCAGACATACCTCCTTTTTGAAAACGTTTGGTACAAAGATAATAATGTAAAATCAGAACCACGTGTCAGTTTTTTGCCGGAGCCGAAGTCGATTGCTCTTAAGGCGTAACCTTCAGCCGAAGCCAACCTTTCGGCCTGAACTTATATGTCATCACAACCACATCGAAGACAATTTAACTATCAGCGATATTGCTGCTTTTGGTAAAAGGGCAGACGAGCAATATGATGGTAACCACCACCGGACTTTCCCATGTACATCAGTTACACCAAAGGACTGCGTTTCCGACTATGAAAGAAGAGAGAAGAAAATATTGACCAACTAACAAACCAACTGACCAACTAACATTCTTAATAAGACCCTTTGATAACTGGTCATTTGACAACCATCCTAGTCCCGATTCGAGTCTTGTTCTGGGTCGGTCCTAGCCTTAGAGTATATAATATACTTTACTTTTTACTCTAAGGTCCTAGCTGTCATGGGCGGCAGCGGAAGGTGGTGCTGCTCGTTTGCTTCTAAAGCCAATACAAAACTTGCGACACGTTATGCAATTATTGCACGATATTAAAATCTAAACTTAAAAGAATTTAAGGTCATTAAGAGTTCAAATTGAGTGCACGAGGAGCGGGAGCGGGTATAAGATGAGCGAAAATACACATTTCTTATCCTAAGTACAATAACATAGGTACTGCATAAGTGCATAGAGGCAAATACAAGGGTGCCGGCAGCAGGGTAGATGGGGGTGCACTGGCACCCCTCGGTCAGTAAAGAAAATACATTACAAAATTACATTCTGTACTTTAAATTACTTGTAGCATAATGTGCAAGTTGCACCTCGCTGCAAGTCATCCTGGCGACGCCCTAGGGCCAATAGTAGAACGTGTCTAATTAAAACATGTTGATAAATATTTTTTTATCTTTTATGATATTTTTTTAATTTTTACTTTAGGGCCGGCGTTGCATTGATGCCTCCCCTGGTGTTGCTCGTGTACATAGGCGACGATGACCAATTACCATCAGGTGGCTCGTTTGCTTTTACGTCAGCCCTTCAAGCTATAAAACGTCAAACGTCCCTACAATACGTCATGAGCGGACGATATCAGCTGGTTCGTATTCGTACTCCTAACCCGCTACAGCGCCGCTTGTAGCGGATATCACTTTCCCGCTCTGCCGCCACTAAGTCCATACCTTACTGGACGTCAAACTACATCGTTGCGAAAAAAACAGTTCACGACTTACTGCTATATCCAATGTAGAGGTAGAAGACAGGTCTATTGTAAAAACTCCCTCGCCAGAGGGCGCCGGCAGCGGCACCACTTTCGACCGTTTCGGCATTTTGAAACAGCTGACCACTTTGTAAGTCCTCACCATTTTCACTACACTTTAAAAATAAACTTTTGTACACAAAACCAACAGGCACCAGCTTTATATCCACTTTTAAAATTTCACTTCACAAACACTTGCGAACTTCGTCACTTAACACAGGATTTGCGCAAACACTTGAGTAAAAAAAATTTCAAATTCTAAGACATTCGAATGAACGAATGGAACTGCATTCGAAAATCGAACGTTTTCTGTCAAACGACTTTTTAAACAGATCGATAATTTTAAATGAACGGCGAACGTGCGCGCGCAGTAGTAAAGTGAGCTCGAATGACAGGTTTCGGTCATTATGGCGGCTTGGTGGCAAAACAGCGGTGACTCACCCCAGGTAGACGTACAAATAAATACGTCTCGGGAAAATAAAGCCTTCGCATGAACCTGATAGCCTTCTTACTATTATTGTTGTTTTTCTAAAAGATAATAAAACCTTAGGGATTTACTGCTATAAGTCGGAATGAAAGGTTGGTTTAGATTATTCGGCTGTAATAATAATAAATCTTAATGCAAAGTGAGTGAAGTTACCTTAAAACATTCTAAGAGTACCTTATAATAATGTTAAACAAAAATAAATAAATATTGTACATTTTTTTATCTACTTTATACATATCTGTTATAATTATTCTTTATTTAATTATTTCAGTAATAATTAATCTTATTATTTATATCTATATTACAATTTTATTGTAACATAGTGTAAAATTCAACCCGGAACAACGCGATTGCTTTGCGGTTTTAAGAAGTGCCTGACGCAAGCTGTAATCCCGCTATATTATGTAACTCAATATCGTGTAAGCATCTTAGAAAATTATACAGCCAATAGTTTGTTACATTTAAATGGTATCATGAGTTTTGAATCTATACTTAATAATATCAATAACACTTTAAGGTGTTGTTATTATCAACATAATATTTTCAAATAATTTTAATGTTCAAAAATATTTTAAATTTAAGTAGATTTGTTTTCATAACCATAATTTTTTTAGGACTTCTATTTTATAAGTTGTATAAAGTGTTTTAATTGTATTTGAAAGTGTTTGAAGTGTTTATACAACCCAGACAATATGGCGCAATGACATTATAATAATTATACATGTATAATTTTCATGTCATATCTACGTTAAATACTTAAGTAAAAATAAGCAGCGGCACGCTGATAACACTGATAACAGACGTCTCCTGAAGATAATAAACTTTGTTTTTCTTGTATATTTTGTTTGGGCGAAGACAATGGAAAACTGCTGAATATTGATTAATCCTACCTAACAATTGTTTCGTAGTAGTATATGTTTATTAGGAGAATTGGCCGTTTTTAAATGTTAAAAATTATTATGCGGTCAGGGGAACCCCGTCTGGAGCGAAGTTCCTTACGGTTTTTTTTTATATAAAAAAATCTGAAAATTTGTTATTACAGTCTTTAGTAGACTTTCCGAGATTCCAACATCAAAGTTCAAGGTTGCTTTTAGGTTTACCAAAAGTTCGGATCTGTTCGGATATGCCCGGACGTTCGTTCTTCTGGTCGGCTTTTTTTTCTACTTTTCAATGTGTGCGGATATTATAAAATACAAAATAAAAACATGAAAATGAAAAAGTATTCGAAAAGTTTATTTTTATTCAATTTTAAAAATCAATCAATGTCATTTTAAAAACATCGGACTGTAACTTATGATAATTCAAACATAATAAATGCAATTGAAATAAAAAAATACGAAAGTTAATTTTGTGACTAATATTCCCGAACTTTATAACCGTCTTAAATGTCCAAACTTTTTTTAAATATCCGGATTTTTTATAATACGACAGCTGATAAATTACCTCGACTTTTTTTATTTTGACATGGTCACCCTACTTTCATTACCATCATACTCGTCGAATTAGTAAAGTAGTTCCGTATGAGGCATTTGCATCAGCAGCAGCTGATGTCACTATTACGGAGATTCGCATAATGTCGGTGAAAGCGGTTTAAATGGTTACGTAAACCACTTCGGCTCTACCAATGTTGCCCGCGGTCTCCAATATCGATCTTATTATAGTTTGGTAATTGATTTTTAAATACGACAAAACTACTTAGGTACTATAGTGGACATGATTATAATTATAATCCTTGGCAATAATATAATCGTGATCGTAATCTGAAAATTACAGTGCCGCATCCTGCTCCGCGTAGATTAGTAATCTGATATATAATTATGTACAATTAAACAGAATTTAAAAGATGCGCTGTGGAGTATATTTCGCCATTTCTTGTCCTCGATTATACATATAAAATGATAAATATACAGACATCGATCAGTTACCGTTTTAACTTACTTAGGTTACTTACGCAAAAAATAAACAAAAATATATTATCCAAAATAAAGAACATCCTATTGAGATGTTTTATATACCTACTTTGGAACGATTAAACAATGTTTCCTATAATATAACCCTTTAAATACATATTCACATATTTGTGTAAGCTATTCACTTAACCTACAAAAACGTTGAACGTAGGTAGGTACCTAATTAATTATGGAACAAATGTTGCCATAAAGATGCCAATATGAGATCTGTTTTCACAATTTCCTTGAATAAATTCCGAAATATAGGCAAGGTAAACCTAGATCATTAAGTAGTCTGAAGAATCGTATCTTAGATATTGCATCCTTGTCGGATTCTTGGAATGCGTGTGGTGTAAGATAGCGCCTGAGACGATATTCTGTATGAACCTATCTGCCAATGGAAGGGGGTTGGAATGGATTATTAAATACCAATTTCAAAACAATTTATTTGTGTAAGTAGTTTGTCAATAAACTTATGCTCGTCTTTTGAGTCTATCACCGTTTCACATATATTTTTATCGAGTAGAGGAAGGCGAAAGCAACTCCTCAGAACACTTATTTATTTATTTAAGCTTTATTGACCACAATAAAATAAATATTAAGGTACAAATGAAAAATGTATATGATATTTCCAATGGATTTTTCCAATTTTTTCAAATCATCCAGGCCACTATTTATTGCACCATACCGTGATGATTCTTTAAGCGCCTGCTGATGACGAATTCGCGGATAATCTCTTTGTTTATAAATAAATTGTTAAAGTGATTCACCGAGTCGACATGGGAGATTAGGAATATTTATGGGTGGAACAATTTACATAGCTCGACAATGACCTGGTTGGGATTGTGGGAAATAAAAAAATAACAATAGGAGGTACTTGCCTTGTTTGGGAGGTTCATCAACATCATCTATAATAGTTAGAAGTACGAGTACTCTGATTTTATCTGTATAATGAACACGAAATATTTCTGCTATGTTTCTTAAAGGTTTCTTAGTAGGTGTACTTATATTCTGTGAGTGCGCAAAAACCAGACAGGCCACTTGATGTAAGGAGTTGTAAACAGGGAAATGCGGTTATGCGGTGAAAGTGTGACTTTTTGTAGGTAAGTATACTTATTTTGTTTTTGAAGTTATACTTCTTTAGGCGCGTTATGAAAAAATGATGAGAGTGAAATTTTAATATGTGAAGTTGGCTGCGACACCTAAATTTAACAGCATGAAGTTAGTTCTTGGTGGTATGAAAATTGATAACTATGTTCAAGTTGTAGGTATATTCTAGTATTTTTTAGTTTGATTTGATACACATATAATTTATTTAATTGCAATATCACAGTTCATAAATTATAACTATTTAAAGATAATTTAGAATGAAAATACTACATTGATTGTTTTATTCGAAGCGGGTTTTAAGCACAGCGCCATCTAGGGGTGAACCTTCCTAACTTAAAGAATAAGAACGCCATCGGCCTAGCGCCATCTAGTAAATAATAGTAGAATAATAGAACTCGTTAGTATGGATTAAGTAGATAGTTGGCGGTGTATTAATAATAGATACAAATTAAATAATAATAATATTTCTCATTATATTATTATAATAAATGAAATTTTTGAAAAGATTTTTATCTTGTTACGCCAAAGAAGTATAACTTCTAAAGCGTGTACATAAGTACACACACATTAATTTTTGATGGAATTGAGGTAGAAAAGGCGAATGCAGCACCGGCTTCCGCTGCCACCCATGACACCTATGAAAAATACTCAAATTGGGACTAGAATTATTAGTCCAGTATGCAGACGGTGTTAGAACATTAGTTGGTTAGTTTGTTAGTAAGTATGTGGACTGGGGTGAGGACTGCTAGTGATATACATAAATGTAGTTAGTCCTGTTAGTTTTGTTAGTAATAGTCCAGTTAGTAATTTAGTAAAAAGTCACCCGTGTTGCTGCCCCAGAGGACGAAATGGTTGCTTCAAAAAAATTGTTACTGGATCCAGATACTATTCAATTATACCATCAAATGACATGTCTGTTTGATTGTCAGTAAGTTATTAATTTATTCTTAATGCATAGAAAAAATTGATATCTTTATAAATGCAGTTTACAATACCGACTTGTGGTTGGGGTAACCCTTGTTATGCATTATTCACTGCTACCACATTAAAACGCGAACATAGAAGAAAGGCCGTTGAAGCAATGACTTTCCTTTTTTTGAATGACTCATAATAAGTACCTATGAGTTCAAACTTAACTCATCGGGGATTGTACGCATTTTATTATATTTAGTACTAACTTAGTACTAATATACGAGTGTTCATGATCGACGCGGGAACGCTGTAACAGACAATGTAGAAAATGTTCACCAGAGCCGATGAACTTTTTAAAATATACCGATACTAGTTGTCCCAGTGTACTTCGTACTGCTTTATAATTAAAAAATGTTTTAGTGATATATCGACAGCAACGCCACCTACCGGGTCCAATTGTGAATCTAAACCATTCTCGGATCCACCTGAAGACACACAAAAAATTTCAACCAAATCGGTCAAGCCGTTTAGGAGGAGTTCAGTGACATACACACTCACACTCGAATTATATTAAGATAGATTATGTATTTTTCTGATTGCCAATCGGCAATAAAAAATGTCATATCTGTGGGTTACGACGACTAGAAATATCGAATGTTAGTAGACCACAATTTTTGCAACTGGGTCTACCAAATCGTAATCGTGGTTAAACGCTGAATGAAATCATAATAAAATTACATACCTGACTACTAGGAAGTTGGTTTCTTCGTATATGATTGCATATAAGGAAAAGATTGCATTCATATAATGATGAAAAATAAAGCATGATTTAATCTATTTATAACCTACTGATAAATAAATTGATGAGTAGACATGAGTCACAAATGCTCCTAGGTGAGTTAAGTATACTGATGGGTCGATTTTTATTTGATAAATATAATTATGTAGCTACATATGTTTTTTGTCCAGAGTTTGCTTTTGATGTTGTAAGTATAGGTACTTTAGCAAAATTTTCAACGGTACGTTTATTTAAATACCTCAACACTTGCCCTTTAACAAGAGGCTCCTATTGAAAATCCTTGAACTGCATACCTATTAAGTATGTTACATTATGTGCAAATATGCAATAATATAGTGTTACACACTATTTATAGCTCCCCAGAGTATAAAGTGGCGTCTCTGACGCCAAGTCTCACCGCAATTACATAAACACAAAGATGATAACACAATATTGTAATAAAATAAAAACGAGTGTGCTTTAGACCACACAACCGAAGTAAAACTTCTTTAGCTCCATCTACCTTAACCCGCCGTTACTCCCCAAATCAAGCGTGCGTAAGAAGTTTTACTGCAATAACACCTTCATAAATAACCATATTTTATTCAAATCAACATTCCTAACAGAGGGCAAATCGGTCATTAAAACAGTTCGATATCTTCAATTCGTTTGAAGAACTTCAACTTCATCTTCAAAACTGCTAATATCTCATCCGCCGTTAGATATACGTATCTCACGTCATTCTGCTTGTGCTGCCCCTCAACTGTGAAGGTGATCTGTAAGATGATGAAATGAAACTGTCAGTTACTACGGTTACCCTATCAGACCTTCTTGTCAACATTTATCAATCTACTGCTAGACATAGGCGTCCCCCAGGGTCACAATACCCGGTTCTCCGCTGATCTCATCCAGCAACTATCCCCCCTTTCGCAGGTCGTAGCTACATCGACTTAAACTTCTTACCATAGGGACGACTTTGATTTCAGGAGTTTCTGTGTACTTCTCAGCAACCCTGAAGAAGACGGAGGCAGTGGCTTGAGGTATTGGATACGAGGGTGTTGGTTGGCTAAAGAGTGCCTGCAAAGCAACTCAAACATTGGAACATACATAATTATATTATAGGGTCCTTGAGTGCAGGTGGTAAAAATATTAGGTAAACGATTGAACTAAAGAAGTCCCTACTTGCGTAGTGTCTGAATGAAATAGTTTTGCGCTTTCTTAAGAATTAACGGATCTGAAAACGATTATAACCAAGATTTGATTATATTTCAGGCCACATAAGTAGATACAAATTGATAAAATAATAGATGTTTTCTCAAACAATAGTTAAATACCACATACATTAAAGGAAACTTGACCGATAAATAAGCAATAACTATATGTCGGCCATATGGCCGTAATATTATTTCCAGGAAAAATAAAGGAGGGGAGAACAAAACTGCAAATAGATAAGTGCATCCATATAACAAAATGATTCAATACAACACAATACAAAAGTTAATGAAAAGATTGGTCCCGATGATTGACCCAAATGGTACCCGAAAGAGACAGTACCTCTACCTACAGAAAATGTTTACCTCAAAATAATAATGCTGGGAACATTCATCCTGCGAGCCTCCCATGTATTTGAGGATGTACATGAATGTTTTAGTGAGTTCCCATTTCTTCTCGATCGTTTCCGCGATGAGGCGCTCGCTGGTCACCGCCAAAGGCGGCCCCAAGCTGGTCAGGACCACTTTTGCTGGAGTAACGAGTGAGTCACGAGTACCTGTAGAGAAGAAGCACCCCTTTTTAAGTAACAGAGTAGCAAACGATTAGACGAGATACCTGAGGGTAAGTAGTGATCGTCCCAATGGACATTAGCAACACCAAAGGCTTCACAGATTCTGGCCAAAATGAAGGGAGAAGCAAGAAATATAGAACTCGCTCTCAAGCTCTCTTCGAATGTCAATTTGAAACGAAATATCGTTTTACGGACGCATCAAATAGCGATTTCCAGAAATCTGGTGTTCTGAAAACTAATATTTTAAGTGGAGTCTGGAATTCATTTACAATCTGGTAAGTTCAGTGCGCAAAAGACTTAAACTAACAAACACATTGGAATCTGGTAAAACTCTTGTTTAACGTAAACACAATGAGATTCTTCAAAGTAAGTAATATTGCGAAGCAGTTTTTACATACATCTGGAGGAACGTAAAATTAGACGGCCTATGAATTTGGATAGCCATCACGTCACTACGAACCAAGTGCATGCTAATATTATCCTGTTTGCACCCGGATTTGATCAGATAACCTATTCCAGCCACGTAAGTACGTGTAAACTTTGATACGATGGAACGAACTACCATCAGCGGTATGCCCACAGTGCTATGATATGGGGACCTTCAAGACCTTCCGGCAGCGCACTGGTGACGCCCCTGGTGTTGCAAGTGTCCATGGGCGACGGTGACCGCTTACCATCAGGTGGCCCGTCTGCTCATCTGCCTGCTTAATACATAAAAAAACGAGCAGACGATCCTCGATGGTAAGAGACAAGAGACTTTCAGATAAGTCAGGCTCAGTACCTAAACCTCCCCAATACTTACCGGCTAATTGAGTCAACGTCTGCCGAAGACCCAATGACTCCTTGGCTCGGTTGATGATCGACGTCACAGCATCGATCGCCTGCTCCTCATAGGACTTGATTTCTGGTATGTTCATGGTCAGGTATTCTGTCCTGTAGAATTTTGATAGGATAAAAGTTAAAAGCCATTATCGTTGACGATCCTGTAGTCCTGAATGAGTGAATGACCAGAAACGAAACTGAAACCACTCAGTTTTGTTTCTGACGTGAGGTTCTGACGAAAAACCACTATACAGTATAAAACAAAGTCGCTTTCTCTGTCCCTATGTATGCTTAGATCTTTAAAACTACGCAACGGATTTTGATGCGGTTTTTTTAAATAGATATAATGATTCAAGAGGAAAGTTTATATGTATAATATATTAAAGTTTTGTGTAAATTGGTTTTCCCGAAGCGAAGCGAGGGCGGGTTTACTAGTACTTTAATAAAATTATCATGAGTGACTACTACAAACCGTAAATACTAGTGACTATGTTATGGCGGATAGACCAATTTATAATTATTATTAGTCGTCTACCAAACGGGTGAATAAAATAAAATAAATCATCCCGATTATCAATTGAACAGCAAACCAATCATGTGTGGTTATCGATCCAACAATCCATCCGATCCAATTCAACCCAAAGAAGCTAATAAAACACAAAAAAAAGTCACACAAAACTATAATAAGTAATTCGGTGTAGTCGTTATTATAATCCACAAGACTATATAATTACTTGTTTACAACAAAACTAAATGTATTTACTTACAATGTGTACAAAACATCAAAAATAATGTCATTACACAGATAACGCATGATTAGGCGTAATGTTTTGTTTAAAGAAACCTATTTTGTTTAATAAGTAGGATATTCGTGAGATTATCGCCTATTGTTTTCGCGCAAACAAAGATAAAAAAATATCTAATATTTTAATTACGGTTATGTCTACACGTGTATCAATTTATGCCGTATATATGACGTATTGGGGCGGACTAGAATACTAACTTGGATTCCATGTGTGCTGACCAGGGTGTACTTAGAGGATACAGAGGCTGAATCAGCGTTTGGTGGGGCTGAAGTCTGGCTGGCTAGCAACGACCCTCTTGCCAGAGTAAGCCGCCAAACGTAGTCCAAAGATAGTCATAAAACCTTTTAAACGTTTTAGTTTATGATTCTACGATTAAAAGTTGCAGGACCAAAGTTGCAGAGAAGTTAATTTGGAACGAAAAATGTCCCTACACATTTTATGTGAGAGCAATAGGTTGCCAGGTAAACCATAAAAAAGATCTGCGCTCTTATTTACACAATGGCGGCCGCGGGACAAGGATTCGAGGTGTGGGGTCACATCACAAACTTAGATTTGACTTTACATATAACCCCCTCTTGACATCTAAACAATAAAATTGCGTCCTCTGACAAAAATGCACGCTAAGTCCAAAAAATGTAACATTTCAATGGACTAAAATCCCACACAGTTACGGTACCCAGACTACACAAGCTGTGTACATAATTAATAATATTATACTTACGTAAAACGGAACATAGCGCCGCACTCTATAAAATGCGTCATGAATTCATGATACTTTCGCAAACACAGCTCTGATCGGCTCCTGAGCCATGAGTCATGATAATGTTAAGTACACACTTGGGTCTATTTGCAAAGATGTGTCAACATTGTAGAAACACGATACATTGATGTTACGATACCGAAATACTCTGAGATAAGCATTCAAGTTTGATGAACTCTTTTATTCTTAGAAGACAAAAGATGATTATGAACTTCTTATTTTTTTCATTTTTTATATGCATTTTTATGTAATATTAAGTAGTAACCGTCTACGTGCCACTTCGGGAAACATAATAATAAGCAAATTACCATTTAAAAATTCAATAAAAAAATTCAATAGTATTTTTAAATTGACATATTATTTTTTTAAACAATAAAATGGATCGTCCACCACCACTGAACCACTGGCCACTGAGGCCGGCAACCAATGTGTCGACGTGTCTCCATAAACATGAAAACGCTCATAGCGGACTTGCGGACTAACGGGTCTAGCGGTCAAAACAATGGCTGTCCACTTATAATCTCTCCCTGGTTATCGAGGTACCAATTATTTCAATGCAAGTACCAAATAAACCAAAGGGTGTTTAAATCTGTTATCCTTCCAACAGATTGGTTCCAGTCCAGGGTCTGACACTTGTCCATCCAACTACACCCTATTACCACTAAGATCGACTTAATCGTTGGTTTACAAAACCTAACATCCTGTTTGTTACATTTCTGAGGTTACGTTTATATTATTCCCATACTAATAACAAGTACGGATAATTAATGTAATGTATTCAGTACACACGTTATTTGACATAGCGTTATCGCATTACCGCGAATGTTTCTGCAAACATACAGTATTTACAGTGTCAAGTGATGTTGTAAAAAGTCGAAATCATAATACTGTCTGATACTCGAGAGGGCCTGAATGTTTTCACTGTATTTAAACTAAACTACTTTATAAAATCCGTCAAGTTGACGACAGATAATACACAGCCTAATCCGGTCAAAACCGGTCAAAAGGACATCCTCTTGAATCCGAAAACAGACGTATTTCCTACCCCATGTTTAACTGGAGCAAAGTCGCGGGTAAAAGCTTTATTAGCCCTCTTATTATACATGACAGACAAGAGCGATTTTATAAATGGAATAAAGATAACGAACGAGCATGCAAACAACCCTTCCGCTGCCGCCCATGTCAACTGCGACCAACACAGAATAACTCAAATAGGGACTAGGATGATTAATCCGGTTAGCAGCGGGTGTTATTCTTATTAGGAATGTTAGTTCGTTAGGACGTTAAAACAATTATTATTACACGGTAGAAATGGTACTAGGTACCGTGGCGGGCGGTGATAGTACCTCGAGCGAACTCTATAGACTCTACCACAATTACCATGAGGAGGGTTAACAACGTTAGAACAAGGACATAATACGAGCATTATCTCATAAAACTTATCAGGTCGAATAGTAAACTGCTTTTTCTGCTGCGTCTTAATTTAGCTGAATATCACCGACAATAACTGTATAGTTAACAGTAAAAACCAATATTTGCAACGGCCCATAACCAGTATCGTTTCAAAGCCTGTAAATGACTCATGCGTCAGGTATTTCGTATCGTTAAATGTATGGTTTGTATCTTTTTCCTGCCCTCATCTAATTAAAAAACATGCACGTGTAGGGGAATTCATGAGCAAAATTTACCCCAAAATCCATGACACCTATAATGATTATAGTCACGGACGATCCATTTTATTGCTAAACAAAATATGATAAAACACATCGGTTACTCAGGCTTCCTTCCTCGCTATGTTTTCGGTTAATGGTCGACAGTGGGGTGATCATTGTGGTGATTGAGCAGATTGCTCTTTGGGCGCAGTCGCTACATGGTGACCATTTTTGACACAGAGCGCTTCCGAGTTTTAGAGGGCACGTAACACAAGGCTTTATGTGTGCACGCTACTGTCGCGTCATGTTATTTATGTGCATTCCACTGTAGGCGTACACTCGCCATGACACACACACAATCAAGCCCAAACACCAAAGTGTGAAGATAACCTTCTGTTTCTTAAGTTTCAACGTTCTCCTCAGTTCCGAGGAAAGTCCCATACCCTGCATGGTTCGTAAGGGCTGTCTCGTCCACTAATCACACGGAATGTTATGGGAGCTAATCTCTCTAAGTCTCTAGTATCTTGTATTGTAGTCCCCGACCTACAAACCGTCGACTGAGTTCTCGTGTGATTCATAAGGAGATCGCCGCCACAGATGTACCGTGATAAAGAAGAGCCTGTTTGATTAGATTATATTAGATAATGTACGAGCGTAAAATATTGTTTTATCGAGCGATGTATGTATAACGTAATATTTTGTTTGTCATTTTAAATACACATGTGAACACACGGTTGTTTTGTGAAGGTTGTCAATAAAAACAAACAAATAAATTTAATTTAAACTTTATTTAAATGTGTACGTAGGTATCTCATAGACTAAAGTCTAAAGAGGTTAAAGTCATGTTATAAATTGGATGGTAAATGAATTCGCAATGTGTATACAGTAGATGTTTCATCGCAGAAATCCCTACAAAAGAGACAGTCATTGTAATTTCCGGCTTCATACACAATATAGGTACTAGGTACGTGACATAAATCACAGTGCACAACATTTTGGTTTACTGTTTTGGTTATGTGGTTGAATTGGTTTAATTAAAAAGATGATGAAATTAATTTGAAGCTGTTTAAAGTTTTTTTTAATGCGAATTAATAGTGAAGTTGAAATCATCAACCCAGAACTGACGACTGTGTGACAAGTAAATAGAAAAAACCTCAATATTTACTTAAATGAAAAAGATATATTATTGTGCTACATAAGAAAAACATCGAAATGTGAACATCTTTTGAATAGAGTAGATGCATTCAAAACTTCGTAATAAAACCTTACTTAATTCTTGCTGCCATTATTTTAATCATTAAAAATCCTCTACCATACAATGAAAATTTAATTAAAATTCTTGCAAAGCTATACAAATAAACTATGCATCCTTGAACGCTAACAGGTAAATTTATATTTCCAGCAGTACGTTAAGCGAAAGGCATATAAACCCTAGGTATCACCGAGTCATTTCTAGTCGTAAAGTTATCTAGAACCGTACGAGTACGTCGACTGCGCACGCGACGCTCACTCACGTCTGTCAGTTGATCGACAATGTCATAAGTAGAAACACTTGAATTTGGAACATTCGAACAAATTTAAAATTACGCTCATTCAAAATAACACGATATTTCACGGTTGTGAGTGTTGTGACTATAACATTGTTTTTGACGTACTGGAACGCTTGTTTAGCCGATTTGAGTCAGTTTAACTTAATTGGCAAGTCAATTAAGTTGTGATTAAACAAAAATGGGTGCATTGGATTGTGTCAGCAATAAACTGAGTACCACGGAAAGTACTGAAGTTTTCACCGTCAAGATGAACTCGGAAACCTCTTTGTATGAGACGGTGAGTTATTTATTAAGTGAACTGTAGTTAGAGGTATTTGGATGGCTCAATTGACTCTCAAGTTGGCCTAACGAATGCTCATTTTACCATTGTGGTAGAGCATATTATGGCAGAGTTGCTAAAGGATGTTTACATGAGCTGGTATATTAATGTATGTCCCGGTTAGAAATCGAACCCTTAAACCTCTCGTTTTGAAGGCGTAGTGACCCTTCTAGTACTACCAACCAATTATACTGGATCGTATGCTAAAAGCCTTTTCCAGTTATCATCCATAACAATGATTATTAGATATTTATGTCCCAAGGCCATTATAATTCATTAAAAAATATAATTATAATTAATTATAGAAGAATTAATTAAACACAAAAAATACAGGACATATTTTTTCTGTCAAAAAGTAATTTGTTTAATAATGTTGCAATGGTTACCATTCCGCACTGCGGTTGGTAGGGTCCTGGGTTCGATTCCCAGCGAGACCGAATTTGAACGATGACTTTTTACTTTCTGTCTTTGTTTTTGTGCGTTTTCCATAGCATCCAGGACACGGAAACCTATTGCGGGAGCGTGAGCGAGTTAGCTGCATTTGTCACTATTATATTGTTTGAACACTTGCATACACTTGCAGTACTTGCACAGATTTATTAAGCATGTTTAATAATACACAAATAACTAAGTATTTTGTGGCTCGCGTTGATAAGATATGAACAAAAGGATATTAAATAGTCAGAAGGATATTTTAAGATGTTATTTACAAACGCTTACTGCAAGTGTTCACCAAATAAAACAGTCGGCGATATCATTGTGACGACCGAAAGGCGTAGTTTCGTAGTTTCCCTAGCAACGCCACCGGTATTAGGTAAATTGTTCTGTTGGTTCCTTTTAAAATTCTATGAAATCTGCTCTTTGGGGTTTGCTCTTTTGTCGGCTAATAAGTACTAACAGGAGTAACTATCACTAACAGTCCCAACCTCAGTCCTCATAACTACCAACGAACCGAATAACTGACCTGACGTTTTAGTAACATCCTCTGCTAAATAAAATACCCTACCTATTCCCGAGTCTTGTTCTGTGTCGGTCACAGTTGTCATGGGCGGCAGCGGAAGGATTGTGATGGCGTTGCATGCTCGTTTGTTATTTCAAATCCGTAAAAAAAAATTTGACTTTCAAATTAACTTTCTAACTACCCTTTACCGATCATGTGATACCTATGAGTGACAACCCGAAACAATCCTGATTGTGGTTTAGACGCGTGCCAGGTTAATAATCAAAGGTGGTAAGGATTTCTCAGAATAGGCGAGCTAACTCCTTTCACTGAAGCCACGCGGTTTGTTCGACGAAGTTTTCCGGTTCGACCACAGAGTAGGTACACATAACTTCTTTTATCCTCAACGAATACTTAAGACATTATCTTCGCCGGTATTCCTTTATCCGCTCACGCATTACAAAGATTTTCTGAATATTTAATAGTTACCTTAGCTTAAGTGTGACAAATAAAGACTTAAAGCATGAGTCCAAGTAATTTCCTATGACTCGGCTTGCGTATAATGTCGGATTGACAGGGTCGACAAAAAAAGAAATCGCTGTCTCGATGTGTATCTGAACTCGTAAGCTCTTTTCGAAACGAGGTGATGTTGTAACGATGCTGTTAGGTGTGCGTCGTTATACAAAGTTTAACAGTTCAGGGCGAGCGGATGCAGAATCGTTTCCAAATTACAAGGCACTCCTTTCAACTTGCAAACCAAACTAACCCTCTATCGCACGGGCGCCGGGCGACAGCTACGCGACAAAAGGTCAACAATGTTGGTGGTTGGTGAGGGGCAATGAAAACGTGTAGTTTCACTCGCACGTGCTACAATTGCGGTTCCCGTCGCAAGTGTGAAAAGACACTAGACTAGACGTGACAGAGTGTACGCTGATCGTTTTTTAATTGTGATTCTTTAATACCGTTGATGGTCCCTAATTGATTTGGATCATGGTCAGTTGAACAATGATCTTCTGAGTAATTTAAACGTATGGATGGACTTTACCGTGAACCTTATGACACAATATGAAGTTCTCACACTTTTTTGCAAGGTAACCGGCGGTGCTTTTGATAATGCGTTTAGGTTAAAACCATCAGGTCTCGCCATGACATGTCCGCTCCTCTGGCTTAAAAAATAATCAGAGTAGTGGTAGCAAGCCAAATGAAGCTGTACAATTGGTAATCTATTGTGTCGTAACATCATTTTATTTACCTTTGTCAACAAACCATAATAAAATGTGTATGTATATTTAGAGATAAATTCACGTGGTCCTCTACACAGCAACAAATAATTGTTGGTGGAAGCAATTAGTGAACAAGGACGATGCAGATTGAGGAAACACTCATTGGCTAATAGCTCCAGTAATACCGTCTGAACTGCGGCTGCAGCGGCAGTCGGTTGTTAGGGTGAAGTGGGAAGTGGGTTTAGCTGATAGGCTAGTCAACATGCCACAGTTTTGTTTTGATAGCAGGCTAATTACTCAACAATATTTTTATTCATGTCGGACTTTATTGCATAAGGTAAAAGCTCCTATTACCGCCAGTTTTAGCTGTCTTAGGATTCACTTTAAAAAAATAGATATAAGCTGTATTGTTCGGAAAGATGTTATAATTTATAATTAATCTCAACGAAGTATTCTTTGCAATTCAGTACTTAAATTCAATATTTAATAACACATTAGTTACTAAATAATTATTTAATCCGAAAGAGTAGTTAATTCTATTACCGACCCATACAATGCGGTAAGATTCTATTAACGATTTTTCTACTTCTATTACCGACCGCTACGAAGTTGTCACTTCTTCTATACTATTAAATAAATTAAAAAATTGTTTTTAAGGTATTTATTATATAATAACGATAGTTATGAGATCAACATGATTACAATAGGAACATAATTATTTATTGCAACGCTTAGAGCACCTATTTTTTGTTATTTTAATTAATAAAAAATATAATCAGTCTCAGAAAACAGTCTTACAAACAAAACAAATACTTAAACAAATAATTAAATGCTTATAATACTTTTTCATTACCTACATACATACTAATTAGATATTATAAATCAGTAACAAAAAATATTATTTAAGACGAATTCTTCATTGAATAATCGACCAGTTTTTAATGTTTTATTTCTAGATACAGTACGCGCTAAGTAGATAGGCGGAATCGTTTTTATTCTAATTTATTTATTTATTTATTTACTCATAATGCCGACCATTACAATTATTAATAATTAATTGACTGTTTATCTATGTTGGATAATAAATACATACGTACTTTTCATGTTAACACATATCGATTAATCGATTGCATTATCAACAGTGTAAATCAAATTTTCAATAACAACGAATGCTCGAAAACTGGGAAGCGCCCGAATGGCAAGAGCGAACATGGCGGCCTCTTTTGATGCGCGGCGGCAAAGCTGATGCCTGATAGGTACCTATAACGTTGCAAACTATTAGTGTGCGTTTCTGCGTTGTGTCTGTGTGGGTTTATGACTTTGAAGATTTTATTTTTGAATTTATACCGCGATCAAACGATTTAATATTGTAAGCAGTGTAAGATTACCTAGTTTGTATTTTCATTAGTACAGCTACGTAGGTGTTATTTTTAAAGTGAAACTTTTATTTATTTCTAAGGCTTTAGATACATATTGACAAATGCCTTATTAATGACGTTTTTTAATTATGTATTTTCTCTTTTCAATGTAGGTATGTTAACTTAGATAATTCGGTATTGGTAGGTAAATTATTCTTTAATAGTGTTGTTATTGCCAAGCCACATTCTGACAGTGTAGAATTCAGATTAATTTGTTGTCAGAGTACATTTGAGCTGGGCAGTGTGTTTCGTTAGGTATCAAATTCTACCATAACTTTCGTCTAATCATTTTAAGGTTGTAGGTATAACATTAATCGTAATGTTCACTACGAAGATAATTATGTAAGTTACATTAAATAATTCTAACATTTTCATCGCAGAATAAGATTGATTTAAAATCAAGTACCAAGACAATTCGAACCGTGACCAATGACATTTTAAGTATAATATATCATTGACCGTGACAAATTAGAGCGCTACCTTGAGGTGTGCTTGAGGTCTACGTGTAGGACTGAATGGGAATAGTAATTTTCATTCGCTGTAGTTCGGATGGGCCGCAAGAATAGTGTCATATTTCGATATTTAAGAAAAAAAAAATTATTTAATTTTATATGGAATAAAACAGGGCACTGAATTTTTTTTTCTCGATGTAGTATTACTTAGAATCACGGTCCGAAAGCGTGCTTACGAGGTTTCTGGTGGAGCCCCTAACACCCTGTAGAATTTAATTCTTCCAAAGAAGCTTTAAAAAGTTACATGGCCCTCATTCCGTCCCGCCATTTTTATTTGAAAACATATGAAATATAGCCAATGCCATGAAGCCATGAAGCCATGAATGAAACTGGATAGCAAATATTATTTTACATTAATAATAATTATGGCCTGTGACCAGTGGCGGCTCGTGAATTTTTTTTGTGGGTGTTCACTAAAGAAAATAGAACTTTATTACTTACCATTATTTATAAACATCATATATGTATAACACATAAACGTTTTAACGTTGTAATACATTTTTGATTAAGTGCAATTCCGGGTCGTGGTGGTCCCTTTGCTTTTAATTCGAGGCGCATTTCGAGTGTCTTCCCAGTTTTTAATAAAAGAAACACTATATTGTTTCATTTTAGCACAAATGCATGCACTTAAACTATTTTTAATACTTACTAATTACTACGAGTATTACCTAATTAAAATTGCAAAGCGCGCGTTTCCGACCAATTTATTTGTTTACATGGGATCGACTACCTACACCGCAGCCAACGCTGGCGCAGCGAGTAAGTACAGCGCAGCGCATAGCTCCCCCGCGTTGCCGCTCCGAATTGTCACACCGAAATTTGGCATTGGCATCAAATTGGCAACGCCGCGCGTGATCGGCGCTCCAAATTCGATTAACTTTTCATACGAAATCTTCTGTTTCAACCGTTAATACTTCTCTTTCGCACTCATTGAAATTAGTTCTAGGAATTGTATCAAACCTTTTTTTCATAGGAGCGCAATCTCTGGCCACTCGATACATCTTGAAAGTAAATCTTGATAAGAAAATTTAAACTTGGTATGTAGGTACTTATGTAGGTAATTTTTTATAACTTTATACTATAGTAAACAACTGTTATGAGTGTTTATTGATAGTACAGGGTAATAAAAAATATACAATATGTTTGTAGTTTTTGTGGGATGATAATTATACATTTATTTTGTGGGAGTGCACTGCTCCAGCGCTCCTTAGGACGAGCCGCCACTGCCTGTGACAAAATCTATCAAAACGTCACGTAGGCAAGAAATCAGCCAATTTGTTCAAAAATATACATTTTGTATTTGTGTACTGTAATATTACCATAAAATAATATCGTCACAGCTGTGAGTCGGTAATAGAATCAAGTATGAAGGTTACAATATTCTATTAGCGACCAATAAAATTAATAATAAACAGATAAAATATCCACTTTATGGGATACTGTTAAATTCGATCTCATTGCTATATTATTTCTTTTAATGACAGTTAGTCTTTAATTCAGATAATAAAGGTAATTTACAGTATAATATCCTTATAATAATAGGGATATTGTCTAACGTTGAATCGAGTTTTACACAAAAACTTTAAGAAATAGCTTTGTCGTTAATAGATCTAACGAAGTAAAATAATTTTAAGAATTGAACAAGAAAAAAATTAAATCAAATGAGGTAGTATATAATAGATATTATTATAATATACTAAATGTTCTCAAAATTTAAACAACGCCATGGGTCGTTATTAGAATCAAGTTTTGAAATATGGATTCCATTACCGCCTTAAATTAAAACATGATTTTATAACACAAAAGCCAATAAAAAGTATTATATTAAGAGTTAGTTTAGAAAACTAATATATACGTTACATATGTAATGTGATAGCAAGAAGACAAATCCATTTTTAGTGTGTTATTTTCCTTAAGTAATATTTAGGTCTACTTACGTGGCCGGAGTCGCAACACTATGAAACATGCGTCCGCTTCGGGCGCGTCCCACTCACTTTCAAATTATTTCTTTCACTGGCTGTTTAAACACACAAACTTTACTCTATTTGTTGTCCAACAAAAATACGTAACTAATTTTTAAGGTATGACTTTTCTGGAACCCTATATTATGTCTAATATGAGTGATTTAAAAATTAGATCGGTAATAGAGTCACATTTTTGGGGGTCGTTAATAGGAGCTTTTACCTTAATAGTACACCGTAGAGTTATGATATCGTAAGTCTAAAATATATCCATGGTACACCGAAAAATTGTGATAAAAATTACAAAATTAATAAGTTCCCGGTATATTTAAAAGTCACAAAATATCCTACGAATGATTCCAATGAATTAAAAAAGTAAAGAGAGAAGGAGACAACGTACATTACAGATTTTATCGCAAGGGGTCACTTTTACAACGTGACTAAAAAAGCCAACTCGAAGCTAACAAAACTTTCAACCCATTTGTGAAGCATTGGCCATGTTCGTGTGTGTTTTGATCTTAAACTAGTATGCACTAAAATAAACTGCTTAAATGATTGTATATCATTCTATTACTCCATTTCCATATCAAGAGGCCTCTTGTATTTGCGATCCTATCGAAGGACGGCAACTTTACTACGGTCATAAATTCTATTTCAGGATCCAGCCCAGGTCTCGTATTGTAACCTCTGTCCTGTGGGCTAATAATAAATTAACATAATAGCAACATATCGTTCGAGTTCAACTCTAATGAAAACAGTAATATTATGAACTTGTTTACTGCAAACATTACATCAAAATGTTTACGAGAAACTGTAGTTTAGAGTAGACATTTTATGTCATGTATATTTTCAGAATTATAAACATAATTAGTTGTCAATTACTTGAAAAAACATACCAATGCACTATTCATTAACCTCATAACAGATTTGTACTGAGATAACTGAGAATGACCGACCATACAGCTCATCATGCAGTCAAACATTATTCAACGATTAGGCGTCTATGGGCTGTGTGGTCGGTGCTGAGAATACACTGAACTACATTATAATCCACTCGAATGAAAGCATTTATCAATTTGAAGCGTAAAGACTCAAAAAAAATTAAGTTAATAAAACGCCCACGGTTACTAGCCAGAAGCAGGGGTTAGAATGTGCTTGAAACATCAGTAATCTGATAGTTCCTCATACTCGGACGGACAAAAAACGGGCAAAATTCCGAACAAGTAATACAATACAATACAAATCCTCTTTATTGTACACCATAGAGTACAATAAACATATTAAAGATGTACAACAGGTGGTCTTATACTAACTAACTAGCGTCTTAACTAACTAGCGATCTCTTCCAGACTTAACAAGATTAACGTTACTGCAATCCACTTTTTAACTGTAAGTGACAACTCCTGGGTGGTAAAGCGCACTGAATAAGTAAAAATCTATTAAAAGGATAGATTACAAAATGTGTTTCCATTAATCTTACGCCGTCCTCAGACCACCAACACGTCACCCGCATTGCTTGATACTACCGTGAGTATTAAATTACCATTGTTTTATCACGATAATAAAAGTCTTAGCACTATACGGGCTTATGTAAATTTATTTCCAACTAATAAACCCGCCCTCGCTTCGAAATGCTAGTTAAAGTCCGGTACCCAAAAGATGCGTTTAAGTTACACATAACTTATAGTACGGCCGACGGTTCTAGGCCGCTCTGAACTTGGCTTTCGGATATAGTGCGCAGGTATTGTAATTTAGAGAGAGAGATAGCGACACGAACACTGAGCGTGTGACTGAAACAAACAATGCTCAAAGTGACACCCCGCGCGTCTTGCCACCATTTCGAACCTAAAATTGACTTTTGCGCAGCGATCCGAACAAAGTTCAGAGCGGCCTAGAACCGCCGGCCGTACTATACGGCGTTAGCCCGTACATAACCACATTCGAAAATTAGTGGCCAAACTAAGTATCGGAAATTTTCATGCCACCCGAAGGCCTTCGACATTGCTTAATCAAAACAACCGGGACCGACGGCTTAACGTGCCCTCCGATTTTTTGCCACTAGCGGTCACCCATCCAACTACCGAGCGCGCCCGCTGACGCGTAACTCCGTTGATCCCTTAGGATCGACTCAAGCTGTCAAGCCTGTTGCTTAAATCGGTCGAGCCCTATGAGCTCTTGTTACTTTTATTTGAAGGTTTAATACCGTTTACACCTGATTTGGTAGAACTGTGACGATTGATTTCCCATGAATGGGGAAAAGATATTGTTTAATCGTGTTTCATTAATAAAGTAGGTTAACCACAAGTTTACTAGTACTTAGTCTACGTCAGACGTTATGATGCAGTCCTGCAATTATCAGAAAGGACGGAGTTTTGCGGGATTGGTGCGAAAATTTCTTGAAAGTGGTCTTGGTGACTCTGCGTAGTTTACTGTAGTACCCAGTTTGTCAGTTTGTCATTCTACATACCTTTACTTACTTACTTACCTTCATTACCTTCAAAGTCTGCGCACATTACATTAGGTTAACCTCAACTCGACTCAGATTCAATTCATAGTTAAAGCATTAAAATGTGACGTTTATTTCGTGTCGCTTATGGTTGAATTTTCAGTCGGATCTCTCAATGCCGAAAATCTAAATCGCGCGTGGATCAGTTTGAAAATTCAACCGTAAGGAACTCAAACTCAATATGAGGCTCAAATTTCAATGCTTTCCCTATAAATAGAATCGGATTGGAGTCGGAGTTGAGTTGATATACGCCTTTATACTTATATTTACAAGTCTGTGTATCAAATCAAACAGTCTCACAGAGCAGACGTACATAAGGTAATTAAAATATCTCTTTCTCTACTCTTTAATATAAAGAGCAGAGGTATTTTAATAAATTGGTATTTTAAACCAATAGGTTTTCTGGAAAAGTCGTTGGAAAAGTCGAACAAACCTCTCCACGTGTAATGAAAGTGGTAACTGGTCTATACTGAGCGATTGAAAGTGAACTTTCATTCTTGACTGACCAGGCGCCGCGCCGATGACTCACTACCGATCCGTAATTCGTGACTCGTGTTCGTGATAATCTTTGATTCTTTAATTTATTGGTGGTTGATTTTAAAAGGAAATTTTAGCAGGTAGCTAATTGATAAATGTTTTTTCTCAGGTTATGACTGTTTGTAATGTTTTATTTGTGCTTGTATTTGATATTACTAGTGAAAAGGTGTGTGAATATCTCCATTTCGGAGGATTTTGTGGAAGGAGAACAGAGTACTAGTTTTTGCTTGCGGCTTCGTCCGCCTGGCAGTCGGAAAATGTCTTAGGTCGGCAACAAAGGGTGTAAAAACAGTTCTCTTTCAGGGCCGGCGCGGCGTTGCACTGGCGACTACCCTGGTGTTGCTCGTGTCCACGACGATGACCACTTTCCATCAGGTGGCTCGTCTGCTTTTACGTTCGCCCTTCAGGCTATAAAAAACAAAACTAAAGGCATCATCGATGCAATGTTATGCCTTTGGTGTTCATTGATGGTAATTGCACATCGTTGTCCACGGACGTCAGTGGCAAGTGACTCTTTAGAGCGTTTGTCGGCTATCTGCACCAACTCTACCTTCATTCGTGTCTTTCCCCCACATTTTACAGAACAGAAAAAGAGTTTGGTGAGGACTTGCCAATGGTTAAGCTAAAAACAACTAAAAGCAACTAGATAAAAATAAACAAATCATTAAGTGAACCAATTCAAACGGCTTCCCTCTCTTGTCTGTAGTAACTTCAATTATACCTACCAAGCCTGTTCGTATTCGTAGTCCATTCACTGATCCAATTCGACGAACGGGTCGGTATGACGTCATTACTTGTGAGTTGTGACGTAGCTCGGACCGTAGAGTCCTGACCTATAGTTTAAGAGCTGGGGCCAAGGTAAGTTACCTACTTGAGGTTGAAGAGGAAAATATATGTGGGTCATAATATATTTTACTCGTAATTATACGTAATTTCGCGGATAGTGATACTTTACGTGCAGTCTTCATTGCGTTTTGTTTTAAAATTGCGTAGCTACGAGAAATATTCATTATAACTAGGTATTAGCTTCAACTCTTTAACTGAATACTTGTCTCTTTTCATTCATGAGGAGCCTAGAGCATACTCCACCACGCTGCTCCAGTGCGGATTGGTTGAGGTGGTGGGGTTAGTGGCTAGCCCAAGTGTCGGAATGTTCGGAAGACATCTGACATGACTTGACGACTGCTCCCTAATGATAACAACTTAGACCAATGGCTTTACGTGCCCTTCAAGGCACGGAATCGCTCAAAAAATGTTTACTCCTGCGATTATAAAGATAGTCGATGACGTCATCGCACGCATCGAATAACACATCGAATTTCTACGTGACGTATCATTGTTGGCGCCACTCTCGCTGTAGTAGAGGTGAGGTGTACAGAATACTAATCATAGCCTACATCGCTCTAGTGGATGCATTCGTTTATTAGGTTAACTTTGACTGGTTACCTTGTTAAAATAATATGTGGTGTGCCTGCTGCCTGCGTAATTCTGATTGGGCAGATTACCGCGTAAAGAAGTAATTCCACGTTAACTATTAAATAATCAAATAATCTTTAAAAAGTAGGTAATTAAATTAGTTAACGTAATGGTAAAAGAGATAAAAAAATAATAAGATAATAATTTTTATTTACAAGGTGTGTGAATATCGTCAAGAAACGCAGTTTCAATGCACTCATACAATACAAGTTATTTATGTGATCCGTTGTCTTATAAATTAAGTTGTATATTACAGCTGATACGTGTTTCTAATTAATTAACAGATAATGTCGCTGTGGCTGATTTACCGTTTTATAATTAAAATCAATTCCAACGGAGATAGTGAACTGTGTCACTCTCGCCTCTCATCGGTAGACGGCGGTAATATAGCACATAAGACCAATAATTTATTTATTTAATCTCTATAGACCACAGGGACGGGCAAAATGTCTCTCAAAAATAGCATTGTATGTTTTTGTATTTTAACATTTATTTATTTATTTATTTATTCTTTTGACGTGACAACGTCTTATAATTCGATATAGCCGGTGGCACGCATGAAAAAACATGACTCATGCGTCGTTACCGTAACGGCGTAGCAATCGGCCTTTGCGTTCGGCAGCGTTTGGCAGCGTCCGACATCCGTCTCTCTCCTACTTGAGTGAGCGATGCGTCTGCGTGGACTGCTGCTATACTATAGTACATTTATATGTTTTGATCGAGTATCAAGTGCAGTGAAAAGTGAATGTGGTGTCAATTGTTTATAGCAACGATAATTACAGCGATAAAGGTAATGATTCTTTCGATATTAATTATATATTGTCGAATAGGTATTCGTGCTTTCATCATTAAAATGAATAGCATCGGTCCGCTAGTGCAGCGATTGTAGGTTATGCTATAATTGACATTGACAAATCTATTAAACAAATGAAATTAAAATTTTCTTTTGAAAAATGCTACCATTCCATCAGTATTTTCTTAAGACGTTGTCACGTTCAACTATCGTCAGTAAACCGACTTTACAGACAACCAATTTTTTTTGTAAGACCTGAAATCAGGTTTTTTACAAAGGGCGGACTTAATGCCTGGTGGCATTCTCTACCAGTCAACCATTCAACACATTACCAGTCAACACATTCCTTGATTTCAGAGTTGTATCTTTAAAATGGCAAGAGATAGTCAGGAACAAGCTATCCATACGAAATGCTATAAATACGAAAATAACTCAGTTTGTGTTTTCACGCATAATGCTCTGAACCGATAAGATGAAATTTGGTCTATACCAAATTTCATCTTATCGGATATCCATTCTTGGATACACCTGAAGACACACAAAAAATTTCAACCGAATCGGTACAGCCGTTTTTGAGTTTAAGCGTGACTAACGCACAGCAATTCATTTTTATAATATATGATATAGCCTATGTCACCCGGGGATAGTGTAGCTTTCCAACAGTGAAAGAATTTTTCAAATCGGTTCAGTAGTTTTGAAGCCTATTCGATGCAAACAAACAAACAAACAATCAAATCTTTCCTCTTTATAATATTAGTGTAGATGTAGATGTAGATAGTTTCTTATAAATCAAAGTTGTAAACATATAGTTACGTTTAATTCTTTCCCATTCTAAAGCTATGCTTGTTGCATGGTTAATAAAGTTTAAAGATAAAGCACAGCCATGAGTTATCTTTTCTCCCATCGCTTATTTATTGTTGCGGTGATTTCGTGATTAAAACAGAGAGACCGGCGGCGGCGCTTCGATTTATCCAGCGAACAGAGAAGTTACTGTCATGCGTGTGACCAGTTTATGCAAGACTTGGCACGATTTTTTAATTGAAAACTTCTATAGGTGCGTAAGAGGATTTTTGGTAGGGCAAAACGTTATGATTTCCCGTCACCAACATGCTTCGAGGTAGTGCGCGGGACCGGCGACGCGCAACGGTCTGCTTACTTATACATATACTGTTAAGTTATTTTCTAGTGTTTTTTTTATTGATAAAGGCAGCAAACGAGCATGCAGCACCACCTTCCGCTGCCCCCATGACAACTGTGACCGATTTAGAACAAGACTCATATGGGGACTGGGATAGTTAGTCCGGATAGGTGACGGTGTTAGAACATTAGTTGGTTAGTTTGTAAGTATCAGGACTGGGACAGGGACTGTTAGTGAATGTTAGTCCTGTTAGTTATTGTTAGTAATAGTCCAGTTAGTAAATGTTAGTAAGAGTCTCGTTATAATTCGGTCACAGATGTGTTGCTAGCCTTGAGGACTGGGATGGTCGCCTCTAAAAAGTGTAGCCGGCTCCACACCTTATGACTGCTTCCGATTTTTTTTACCACAAGCCTGTTTTGGTGTTCGAGTCTTTAGCACCAATTAGCTTAATGGCTCACACGGTATAGATATTTTCTGTTAATTCCTCTAGTTTTCTTTGATATGCAAATCCAGTTCCAATAACTGGAGATAGCTTCCGTGAATCTCTCAAACACTATAAGGTAATATAATTATAAAGAATTCCGTATCTTTATGTTGCCAATTTATGGATTATAAAATTATTTCTACCACTACTCCACCTGACATTAACTACCTGTGCCAAGAAATAATTTCATCTTGATGTAACTTTTCCAGTCAGTAACAGTTAGTTAATTGCTATTGTTACTCCTCCTCAACTCTCCGCTCCTCTCCCCGCCTTAGATATTTTGTCTCATCACTTCCTGGTAATGCTTATTGTTTTTTATTTGTAAAACTTAATAGTTGCTTAATAGTTTTTATAGCACACTGTGACCTAAACCCGCATTTATGCCACGGTTTTCCGTGCGTAAAGTAGTCGATTATAGCACGGGTTATGATGCTAACTTCATACCGTGCACAAATTGACACTTACACTGTTGACAATTACAAATTGGTAGGGGAAAAATATCAAAAGAGAAGTGGGTAGGTAGAAATACTAAGTAAGTCAAAACGAAACGGTATTAATAATTATTATCAAAGTCATAGTTGTACATTTATTATAACTTTCGCTAAAATGAATACTCGTAGTTCGGATAGTGAGTTTAGTGAAGATGGCATTGATGAAATTGTTCCAGACGCTATAAAAGAAATAGCAAAATCGGTGACCCTAAATTTGTTGCCCAGTAAATCAAAAAGGCTATATACAGCAGCGTACAATGCATTTAAGAAATGGCGCAGAGGAAACAAATCAAATTCTTTTTGTGAAGATGTCCTCTTGGCATACTTTGCGCATTTGTCACAAAAGTACGCCCCACCAAGTTTATGGGCAACATTTTCGATGCTAAAATGTACTGTAAGCACGTACGATAATATCTACATTGGTCGCTACGATAAATTGATAGCGTAAATGATTCCTAGCTAGATCGACGAGCTTTGCTCGGTATTTTTTTTTATAAATTGTGTTTTTTGGAAATTATATTTAAGTACGAATAATAATATTAAGAAGGCACAAATAATATAAATAAACAATTGATTTTCATTTAACAACGCCATCTATTCTGCTGTTGTGTCGTTAAAGCAATTAGTATTAGTATAGTAGTATTATTATTCGCCAATAGATGTCAGGAAGAGTCATATTTTTCAGTTTAAATTGGGACTACAAAAACACGAATAAAGTGACATTTTCTAAAAATGATTCCTAGCTAGATCGATTTAATTTGAATAATAAATAGGTACTTTAAACAATTTACATTTATTTCATACAATAAATACTTTTGAATGACGTGGGACGTGTCGGTAAAGCAGACAAATTAAAATACTTTTGAATGACGTTTGACATGTCGGTAAAGCAGACAAACTAATAATACTTTTGAATCATTGACATATGATATTACTATGGACGCACGGTCCGCGCTAAAAAATGTCCGAGCCAACTCAACAACAATACGCAAGTAGAACAACAATGCCCCGTTAGTCACTTTTTGACCGTGCTGACAACTAGACATCAATGATGCCGTATTGTATTTTGAAATCGTATAAAAACTACGCAAGTAAAGTGAAAAAAGCCGATGGTATATCATATTTTCGGTAAGTAAAATATTGTTTTATCTTTTAAAGTATTGGTTTGCTACGAATACACACTATTTTATTTTAAATCGAATTAATTTCGTAAATAAATCTCAGAATCACTCAAAAGAATCAAAAATATATCTTTGTCTTTGTCTTCTCGCTATACAGACTGTAGTCAGAAAGAGATAAACATATCCATTACTTTAGTTTAAATTATTTTGCACGATTTCACGATTGCACAATAGTAAACGAATAAATGCAAGATATAGAACAAAAGTTTCCATAGAGTCGCTGTTGATGTTATATAAATAGATTATGTTTAAATTTTTTTTAGTACAATAAAATATATTTCTTCTAGATTTCCTTTAGACCCAATACGTTGTTAAGCATGGAGAAGTATTATTGCTACATCGCGAGAGGAAGAATATTTTATGCCGAAAGCAGCCTACGTTGTATGCTCGGATCATTTTAAAGAAGATGACATGTACATAACTGGCAAAGGCATAAGAAGAATAAAAAACACAGCTGTGCCAACATTGCAAGTAAATACCACTTGGTTTATACCTTACTCTTCACCTTATTGCGCTTTATGGTTTACAAAAAATAACGTGTATGTTTCTACTTAATATTTCAACCGTAATTATTTGTTTCTTTATAGTTAACTGATGATGCTAATAGAGCGACTGTCACTGACCTATCAAATGAAAATTACAAGTATAGATGATGATAATGCGGTAAGATAATTACAAAATAGCCTGTAAGAACGAATATATTAATAGAAAAACCATTAAGACAGATATGTAATTTTTGATAATGTTATCAAATGTACTTTACAAACAAATGTACAAATGTACGTTAAAAATACTATGACAGTTTCCTTAAGAAGAGTGATGTTCACGTGATTAATACTAGGAACAAGGCTAAACTTCAGACTTAGACTGGTGGTTAAACTGGTGGCTCGTTCATGGGTAGATGTATTAAAATCTATAATAAAATTCCGTTCGAATTGACGGAAATGCCATACTGTAAATTTAAAATTCATGTCAGTCATACTTATGACGAAAGGTTATTACAAACTTGATGTTTATTTTAAAGATAAAAATGTTTGGACATGAGTTTGATATTCTAGCTAGTAAGTAGTAGTAAGTGCTATCTGTAATGTGAGTAGCAAAAAAAAGCTTCTTGGAAGTTTCTTGCCGCTTCTTCTTCCAAGACTACTCACGGTAGGGATTTGTTAAAGCGATGGCCTAGATTGACTTTCGAAAAGTGTTTGTAAAAAACCAACTTCGAATAAATTTCATTTCATTTCATTTCATTTCATAAGTTGTATCTTTTTCATTACTCTTTTTCGTTTCATTGAATCCAATTCATAACGTTCCGAAAAAAGTTTTAGTTAAAAATGTAATTAATGTGTAATAAAAATAAAAATAAATAATGTATTATTTTAAATAAACACTACTCTATTACTTTATTAGTCGCGTTTTATTTCACTATGAGCTGCATATGGTGATTATGGTGTGTTGAGCACTCGAAGTATCATAAGGTGTCATTGATGTATCAGTGTTTGTTGCAATCGAAATGAAACCGTGATGTAATGATTTTAGTGCTTAAATTACCTTGTAAACATTTAAATTCTTGTGATGTCAAACTGGGACATTATTTTCGCGATTTTAGTAGGAGACCCTAAGTCCATAGTATTTATGTCAATGTTTTGAATGAAGTTTGACATGTCGGTAAAGCAGACAAACTAATAATACTTTTGAATGATGTTTGACATGTCGGTAAAGCAGGCAGGCAGCAGCTTCGTAAACATTTCCTTTCTTTTATTTCCCTGTAAATAATTATATGTTTGAGTATAGGCGGGTTTATGTCACTCGTGCTATAAAATAGTATACGACACTCGTGCGTTAAGTAGCTATATTATTTGTACAGTGTTTAGCGCACTCGCTCCGCTCGTGCGCTAACTTCACACCGTGCAATAATAAGCTACTTTACGCACACGTATCGTAATGTACTATTAGACATTAAACTCGATGGTCCAATATTGTATGATGCTATCCATCGAGATATCGATAACCCGTGCCCGCTCGCGGCTAGTACGATGTAACGAGATTATTTATTGTGAGCTATTCATATTGTGTTTATTCGTTACTCCGTAGAGGGTTGAGATATTGCAGCTATTCGTAGCTGGCCAGTTAAGGTATAACTACGTTTCACTAAATGTAAGTACATTCGGCGTTATAAGCTGTATTCATGTTCTACAATCATGTAGCACCACATTTCCTCTGCAGCTCATGACAACTGTGAGTCGGTGACCGACACAGAACAAGACTCAAATCGGGACTAGGAGACGGTTTTAGAAAGTTAGTTGGTTAGTTTGTTAGTAGTATGAGGCTGGGGCAGTGACTGTAAGTGATAGTCCTGTTAGTTGTTCATTGTAGGTTCTCCTACTATGGAATTGGTGTCTTCTATATATCTCGTTAAAGGTACATACATCCGATTCAGAATGTTCTGATACATTCATGTTGAAGTCCATATAAAGGCCATTGTTAAAATCACGTAGCTCATTGCGTTTTACGTCAAATTAATGATTGATTATGGTATTTTGGTATTTAGACACATTACAATACGTATCGGTTTGGTTTGCATTAGTGCTGTAGGTCTGTACGGTTAAACAGTATAATAATAAAAGGTTTTTCCTTACTATTGTATAAATTAGTCATCACAAATCACGGGCTGATTAGCTACTAGGGCTCAAAACAATAATGATGCAACTGTAGAAATACCATTTTTTAAATATTTTTAATGTTCAATAAAATTACAGCGATTAGTAAGAGGAGATACCAAAGGGTGGTAATGAGAAAAATATTATTATTAGAATTATTACAATGTGAACTTAGAACTTGTGAACATATAAGTCATACCTTATAATTATTTACGATTGTTTTATAGATTTAGTGTAGTAAATGACGACCATTGACGACCCTGTTACCTAATTGGTAGTGACTCTGCTTGTGAAGCGATAACTCCCGGGTTCGATTCCCGGCTGAGTTTGTTCTAGGAACGTGGGTGTTATTTGTGTTGTCCATGCCATGCCATATGAATATGTTAGCATTTATTATTCAATAATACATTTTGAGTAAATATCTTACTAGGTACTATTTAGTGAATACAATGATAACATTTTATTATTAACAAGCCTATACCCGCGGCTTCGCCCGCCAAAAATCCCTAAATACCTATATAAAAGTTGATAAAATCAGAGAACTTTCATACTAACTTTGCTCCCCCTTTTACCCGCTTAAGGGATGATTTTCGAAAAAATATTTATACATGTTTCATAACTTTTAATGAAATACCTTCATTCTGAATTTCATTCGAATACCTTCAAAAACGGCACAGTTTCATACTAACTTTGCACCCCCCTTTAACCCCCATAGGGGGTGAATTTTAAAAAATCTTTTCTTAGTGCTCCCCTACGTTATATAAGGAACCCCTGTGCAAAATTTCAAGTTTGTAACCCTTATAGTTTGGGCCCTGCGTTGATATGTCAGTCAGTCAGTCAGTCAGTCAGTCAGTCAATATAGATAGATTTAACTGGAAAAAACTTTCTGTTTAATTAGTAGGTATAAGTTATCGCTAGACTACGATCCCACCTGATGATAAGTGGTGATAACTCAAGAACTACTTGTCAGATCTCATTGAAATTTTAATGTGGCTACATGACAAACACCAGCTTTTGAATACAAAAAGAAATCGTTTCACAAATGGCAGCAAATCGACATACATAAAAAATACAAGCGTTGAAAATAGAGAACCTAAGTACTCCTTTTTTTGAGTGACTATTTTGAGTGTGACATAATATTTTCACCTCGTTCATTATTATCCTAATTAAGTTCCATTCAATTAATGTAACAGACTATAAAAGATTTCCAATTTTTCCATTTTGTGGGTTGTAGCAATTTGTGTACGTAATGTCCTACGCATTTGCGGTTTTCGATAAATAAATAGCGCACAATGACATTACATCAATTATAATTATGTGAACTGTGAACTAAGTTCACCGCGTTTTGTTGAGTTAATTTTTTACTACCTTTCGAAGTGTGCAATTAGATATTAGAGTAATATAGCCTTCATATGCAGTGATATTGTGTTGAACTTAAAGTTTTATTTATGAAGACATAAATACAAGTGATTGTGTTGATTATTATTATTAATATAGTGTTGTGTGACAAACACTCGCAATGGTACGACCAAGTTCTTCAATACGGACCAGCATTGAAAGTGCAATAAAAAGAATGACGCTAACCAATGTGAGTGATGCTGTATTCGACTACCATATCGATCGTAGTCATAATACTCATAATGACTATGAGTATGACAGAGATATTAAATTATTTTAGGACGCTTAATTACCAAAGCCTGTATTTCGTTTTTTTATTCCTGATTTGTAGCAAAGCACCGCATTGTAAAACATAATTAAATCATTCGCATTCAGATCTTGCGTTTATGATAAATCGCAGTATTGATAACTTTATCTTATCACGGGTTTTATCACATTCGTCACACTGACAGCTAATTTCATTGTTTGTATATCCAGTTTATCAATCAGTGCACCTTATTGATTGTGTGAATGTGTAGTGCTTTCGTGTAAATTTTTAATACTAAATATTCAAAATGCAAAGCTACGGGTCAGTTCCGGTAATTATTTTTATTTTTCGTGTGAAATGGTGTCTAATATAATTAATTAAACGAACTGACTAGTAATTAACGTACGATTGTGATTATATATTATATTATACAGCTAAGTTATACAGCCTAGTTATTCACTATTGAATGTTCGCGTCACTAGCATTTGCTAGTGGGAGGAACGAGCCCTTCAACAATGTACACTGGAGCAGCGTGGTGGAGTATGCTCTAGGCCTCCTCAGTTTTTGAGGAGAAACCCATGCTCAGTAGGAGGGCGTTATTGGGTTGAAGTAAAAGAACTATAAAACTTTGAACGTATTATTTTACATGTAATTTAGCTTTCTCATGGACGTCGTAAACTTTTTCCGTGATCAGCATTCATCATGTAATATTCATTATTAACTACAATGGTAATTCGAAGCATTATTTCAACGTATCTAAAATGGAAATCTATGCTGTAATTACCGAGCAGATACGTATTGACTGGATATGCCTCAAAGAGGTTGATTATGTGCTAATATAGGATGCTTTAAAAATACGTGTACGACGGTAATGCCACCTGGTGAATGGTATCCTTTAAATCGTTTTTTTACAATTACCTACCTATAGGCTCCTCTGTGCTATAGGCTATAGGTCTGCGATTGTACTTTTTTTTAAAACGTAGTAATTACCTACTCTGTGTAACAAGCATATTGATAATTAAATTTGACATTAAACGCCAATATTGTCATAAAATAAATTTGGTGACATTTAAAATCAATGAAATTGAATTAAATGCATACACAGATAATAAGGATTATTATGTAACATTAGTATCATTAACTCCGGCCGTATTGGGGCGGCCTACAATACTGGCCCCAAAGCCCCAATCCCATTCCGGCAGAGCAGGGTATCGTAAAGAGGCAGCAGCCGGCGCCCCTACTTGGTAGGGATTCACGTAAGGATGTAAATCAATATCATTATTAATATCAATATTATTATGACGACCCGGATGGCGCAATGCTTAACACCCTGATCGCCGTTCCGAAGGTCCTGGGTTCGATTCCCAGCGAGGAGGAAATCGACGTCATTCGACTTGTTTGCGGCTGGTAGCTTGAGCGCCAGTATTTTCTTCAAGCCCTTAGAAGGGTCTTGAGTTCGATTCTCGGCGAGGCGGAAATGCGAATAAGTTTAAATTTCTGTTCTTGGTCTAGGTGTTCTCCATTATTCTTCCTTTCTTACTTCTTTCTTGGCCGGCAAGACATTCACCATTTACAACAGGCTTATGTGCTCGTTTGTGGACTGTTTCCATAAAATATAAATATTTGGAAATTAAAACGTTTCCAGTAATTCTATGAGTGTTTGTTAAAAAGGTCAACGGTCCTTGAAAATGCCGCCAGAGGTCACTACGAAGGACCTATTTCAAGGTTAACCCGACCTTAGAGGGTTGACCTTGGTAGCTGGTCGGTCGATAGAGTAATTTATTCAGTCCTACGGCACTCAAATTAACGAACTTTGGCTTTTCAATTAAATTTATGTAAATACCTACCTAACAATTTGATTGTAAGTCGTTATGAATATTTTGATGGCTTGCCTAATGGATTATTTCGGTACCAACTAGGCACTTAAAAATAAGTGAGAATAATTTTAAAACCCCTAGTTAACTTTTTTAAATTTAGACAGTAGATCCTCATGAAATCTGATACCAGGTTGGGGTATTCATTATAAGGTGGAGGCTTTCAAGGCATGCGAAGTAAAATTAGTTTTTAATACCTACTATTGGCCAACAGATGGCGCTGTTACTAATACAAAACTCTTATTTACAGAGACGCGATCCAGAGTCGCAACTATTGAGTCCCATTGACACCACCTGCAAGAGCCGCCGGCTGTGGTGGAGGGTGGCTATCGACATACCACTTCTCATTGTTGGTGAGTAGATCCACTTCGATAGAAACTTTATTTTGGGCCTTATTACCGTCACACAGAGTTCATCAGTATTTTGGTCGCAAGGCCGCAGATCCAGTAATATTGCAGCTCTCTTGCTTCCGTTTTGATCAACAACTCGTCAGTGATACCTTGGGTGTTACTAAGATGTCTAAAGGCTATTTACAATAAGGTGGTTCGTCTGCTTTTTAAATAGATTAAAAAAATCAAACTGCTAAAATATTTATAAATACACCAGACGTTATTTTCCTATTTTAGTATTATTTAGAAATAAAAAAACGGTTTTAAGGTGTCAAAATCTGAGCACTGTTTATTTGACAACTTGCAATAAAAAATGCAGAATCTTCCAAGAGGGAAGGGAATATACCTACATACATAAGGGCAACACCACACCGAGCGGTTACATCTTTACTTCCATAATTACAAAAATGTTTAATCGCGTATTTATTAAATATGGGTACTTATAACAGGGTTTTTTTAAATTATGTTTTGGTTTTTGAACCTCGTAGGTATTTGTCTGAAATGAAACTGAATTGTGTAAGGTTATATTAGAAAAAATATTTTTTTTTCATCCATAAAAAATACTTGCATTCTAAGTTATTCATCGTTTAATTCTGATATTAACATTTTAATTTCCAAATCGGTTATTTAAAATTATAAAACCTGTGCGCATGATACTTTAATTCACTTATAATTAACAATGACTTAAGTTATTAATTGTAATAAATTAATTACTGATTAATTTTAAATAATTTTAATTAATAATGACTTAAGTTATTAATTGTAATAAATTAATTACTGATTAATTTTAAATAATTTGGCATCCACTACACGTCAAGACACGATTAAATTTTTGTTTCTGTACCAATTTGTATGATGCACCACTATCACATAAATAAATAACTATCGGACGCGACTATGTATTGTATTTGCTTAGCACGGTAATCTTCTTAGGGCCTAGCGTTGCACACTCGTCTAAATCTTTTTAACTGCAAATAATTACGGATTATGTACATACATACAAAAAAAAATTAATTATCACTTGCTTCGGTGAAGGAAAACATCGTGAGGAAACCTGCACACCCGAGAGTTCTCCATAATGTTCTCAAAGGTGTGTGAAGTCCACCAATCCGCACTTGGCCAGCGTGGTGGACTATGGCCTATACCCCTCACACTGTGAGAGGAGACCCGTGCCCAGCGGTGGGACAGTTATGGGTTGTGATGATGATGTACATACATAAGAAAACACCTAACGTTAATTAAATCCATGAGCATTGAGTTGAGTATCCTTGGTGTTGTATACGTAGTTAGAACTTATATATTAAAAAATTGGAACAGCCGTGGCATTGCCGTACAAACGTGGCCTTAGAAAAAAAGTAATTAAAAATAGATTATCATGCGTTTGGGAGGCACAGATGATAAAAAGTTGAATGCTTTATGCGCTGCACGTGGCGGCAGCGGCGACCCCTGCAGCACCAGTCGCCATGTGGCATGTCATGAGTCGACTGCAATCCCGGCCGATACAAATAAACAATGTGTGTTAACGAACTTTTGTTGGTATTGGGAGAAGGGGCAAGGGGGAATAAGGTTTCGAATCTTGTACTCCTTAAATTCTCCTTTTGACGACCGCGTAGCCTAGTTGGTGGTGACGACGTGACTAGTGACCCTGCCTGCGAAGTGTAGCTTCCCGGGTTTGATTCCCGGCCGGGGCAGATATGTCTGTGTCAGATAATTTGTTGACCAGCGTGGCGGATCTGTGTCTTGATTTCTTAGCGGAATATCACTCTATGACATGAAACTGTTAATAAAAACTCCTGTAAATTACTTATTACTTCTAATAACTTATTAGAAAGAAGCCTATTCACCTACACACCTACATCATAATCGAATGGGAACCCCCGTAGTTGGCAATTTATTCCTTCGCGGTGCGGTAAATGTTATAATGAACATGAGTCGATCATTTTAATTATTATCATACCGGGTCATAATACTTATTATTAAAATATTATAATATTGTCTTAGGTGCTTAACACAGGTCGAAACATTCAAAATGATACCGACGTCTAAATTATAAATGACACTTTATTCATAAGATATTTAAATGGAGCCAACATAAGTTCAAAATGCCAAAAAAAAAATATTCATTCTAATCATTTCAAAAAAATGGCTTTTCGTGTAGTATTATTATTTGTTAACTAGCTGACCCGACAGAAGTTGTCCTGTCTTAACTATGACTATTGAATTCGAATATTTGCAGCACGCATTCTGTCATGTTATGTCAAACGCTATTAGGTTACATTAAAAAGTTTATAGTGTCAAAAGCGCTAAGGTTACATTAGAAAATTTAATATTTCGAAACAATCGTCGTTGTAATAAGATGTGAGTAGACCACATACCTTACAACGATAAAAGCAATAGGGTAAACCACAGATAGGTACGTGTTTTAATAATGGACTTTAAATGAAAACACTGTTTGGTGGCCTAATTGGTAATTAATTACAACGACCGATTAACTTTTAAACCTAAACAATGTAATTTATGTCTTACGAGCTGTGCCTGCGACTTCGCCCGCGTGGAATTTAACAAAAACATCTAAATTAAAAGTAGCCTAAGTTACTCCATATGACATCAGCATTCTGCCAGTGAAAGTCCCGTCAAAATCAGTCCAGCCGTTCCAGAGTTTAGCTCAAACAAACAGACACAGAAAGACTTGGATCCATTGTTTCTTGAAACAATCGATCAAGGCTTACAAGATGGTTTTGTTCAGGATTCTGAGTCTCGAGAAAAATGCATACGATCTATCGGGATAGAAAAGGATAGAATTTATATTTTATTGATAAGAACAACACTTGGCCGTAACTTGATTCTTCCAGATTCCAGATTATGGAATAACTAAAAGGAAAATCGTAACTGAATCAAATACGGTCAGGATTTTTAGATACTAATTAAGTAATTCAAAATTTTACTAATGGAGAAGGCAAAAGGGTCAAAATATTACTATCAAATACACCTAAAATCCGAGCTTAGGTCATATACATTACATAACTTTTTATTTCACTTCAATACATGCAGTATTTCCGAAGTTATAAAGACGAGAAGTTCAAGCCCTTTTTTGAATTTCCGCGCTTACGCTATGACGTCACGACGTGGCTCGGCCGCGAGCATGATACCGCGCAAGTATAGAAAATATGGGTCTATGCAGTTCAAAAATCTATAACTTTCTTATTTCTATAGATAAAGACTTGAAATTTTGCATAGATGTAGTAGATAGTATGTGAATTATATATGTTATTTTATTATTGATAACTAAGGTTTGCTCGCGGCTTTACTTGAGTTTAAATTAACATTTCGGTCAAAAATCCCTATCAACTACGCGCGACTACTGAGAGATGACGTCATCGAGTAGTGACCGCCCGCCTGCGTTTTTAAAAAAACCAACGTCCGTAAATACGCACTTTGATCGTTAATATCTCAGCCATTTATTGAGATATGGAAAAAGTAAAAACACAGTTTTTCTTGTAATTTTTTATAGATTTATTTGACGTGTAAAAAAAAAATCGTTTGCCTGGTCCATTGTTTCAAAATTGTAACGATATTGTTGAACTTAAAAAAATTTGTCGAGTGCTATTAATTTTTTTTTTTTGAGAATCATGCAAATATGTACCTATTTTACTATAATTGTATATTGTATGACTCATTTAAACTTCGCTAAAACCGTTTTTTGCAACGACTTGTCGCGCTACAATCAACTTTCGCACACCCCTTTTTGGCATGGTTGGATTGGCATCATTTCCGGTGCACGCAAACGTTAAAACTGAAATAATTGTGTGTTGAGTCATTTAAGTTATCTTTTTACCAAATTCATCCATTGTAATATCAATATCGATGATAGTATTATCGATATTATCGTACACACGGTCAAATGTTGTGTAAAATTACGCCATTTTCTTATTATAAGATTAGTCATTTAATAGGCTACAATAGCTTTCCACTTCTTAGATACATTCTTGTTAGTAATTACGTATTTATTTACTCTATTGAAAAACAGTTAAATTACTAGATTATAATTATGTAATTTCAAGTAGTACTACACATACTAATTTAAAAATTAAAATTTAATTAACACTTGCTTCGGTGAAGGAAAACATCATCAGGAATCGTGCATACCTGAAAGTGAGAGTTGTGTATAATATTCTCAATGGTAAGTGAAGATGCCATCGTGTTACGATGATGTTACGATGATGATACTTATTGTTTGTTTACTAATTATTTTATATAATGCAATACAATCAAGGCGTAGAGGTGCACAAAATTTAAAAGAATTTTAACGTGCGTTAAACGCTGAAACATAATTCTTTGAAGAAAGTTAATTTATAGCCACATAAAATAAAATTACCCGTTAACAGTAATTTAATTAATAAAACACTTAGAATGAAATAATTGGTTAATTCATTTTATAATCAATAATTTATAGCCATTAAATTAATTGATGGCGCTCCATATACCTAAAGATTTTCAATTTTACGCTTAAATGAGTGCATGAAGAGACGAGTTGATTCAATTCTCGTTTAAAATATTAGTCAAGGTACTTTGTTGTGGCCTTTTTGGACTCGGCTTTTATGTAGTGAAAAGGATTGCGCGATTTTTCTGAGTCTTGCAATGAAGTTTTATAAGTTTCTCCACTTTCTCCGGTAGTCGCACAGAATCTCACATTGGCACGGGAGTTTAAAGTTCATAATAAAAGTTGGCTACAACCCATTAATGGCCCACTACTGAGCACGGGTCTCTCCTCGTACCTGAGGAGGCCTAGAGCATACTCCACCACGCTGCTCCAGTGCGGATTGGTGGAGTAATAATAAAAGTAAAAAAAGTGAAAGTCATAAATTGATTAAAAAAAAATTTATTCAGGGAACCATCATTATTTGAATTATTAGGTAGGTAGGTATTTAGAATCAATTGACTTCATGTCAGAAACCTGGGGCCCTGCTGCTGCTGTCTGCTAATTTATTATATGCTTCAATTGCGTATCAATTTTATCGTGTCAGAATACTCAGTTTGACTAATTTTGTATACCAAATGCTGACCAAATGTGTCAAATTGCAATTAAAGTATCTATAAATTATCAGACTTGGGCCTCTGGTCTCAACCATTTCCTAAAAATCTTCTACTAACTAAATAAATGTGGTAAGGTTGATGTTATTATAAACATCTAGGATTATGTACATTTTCAACCACCGTCACTAAAAGAATAGATTTTAAAGGCTTAGTATAAAAATATACTATACAAAAACAGTAATTTAATCCATTTAGTCATCCATTATCTTTCACTCGTATTTTGGGGTTTCAACGAAAACTCAAGGCTAACACTGAATAAAATTATCTTTAACTAGTCGTATAATGTTAGTAACGCCATCTGTCGGTGAGTAGCGAAACTAAAAGAGAATGATAGTATAGTCAATCGTATCCCTACTAATATTATAAATGCGAAAGTAACTCTGTCTGTCTGTCTGTCTGTCTGTCTGTGTCGCTTTCCCGCTTAAACCTCTCAACCGATTTTGATGAAATTTGACACGGACAATCTTTAGACCCTGAGAAAGGACATAGGCTACCTTTTATTGCGACAAAAAGGGATGAAGAGGTTGAAATAAAGGTTGAAAGTTTGTATGGGATTTCTTCGGGCTTTTAAGCACAGCGCCATCTAGGGGTGAACCTTCCTAACTTAAAGAATAAGAACGCCTAGCGCCATCTCTTAAAGAACCATGAAACTTTATTTCCCGAAGCGAAGCGAGGGCGGGTCGCTAGTAATAATATAATTATTCTTCTAATTCGGCTATGTTTCATGTAAGTTTAGTGATTTTGAATAGTTTTGGGATATACTTAATCTAAATCATTATTCATGGATCCCTCACGATGCTTTATTTCCATTATGTACCCCTACCCAGACTTTAGGTTTAATCTTGTTTTGATAATTTATAGGCACGTAAACAGTAGTTACCTAGTTGTTTTATATATACTTATAAAATATTTGTGTCCATAATTCTTTTGAAGCGTCCTTATAATATGTTGGAGTCGAATATGTTAAGTTTCCTGTGCATTCTGCGACATTAAAAAAATCTATAAGTAGGTACTAAAACTGACTCAAGGAGGGGTAATATGAAACACGTGAGTAGCTTTAGAACTAACTAGGTACCTAAGTAGATAATCCAGCGATCACTATCGCCCAGACCGAGAATAGAAATTTAAACTCATCATTCAAATCGAACCCAGAACACCAGGCAAACCATCACTGGCGATCCGGCATGGAAAAAAATCCGACACTTGCGTTGGCCACTAACCCCTCCACCAATCCGCCCTGGATGCCTCCTACGAGAAACAAAAGTCGACGTTTCGGACGACGGATCGTACTTTTTCCTACCAGTCACGGTCGCCAAATTATGTTTCGTGTGAACATATGGCATTTAAAAAAAAACTCAATGCGATTTTCATATATAAATTTATTTTAATAGGAAAAAAAACGTGTAACAGTAAGAAAAAGTACGATTCGTCGTCCGAAACGTCGACTTTCGTTTTTCGTAGTAGGCCTCCTGGAGCAGTGTGGTGCTGTAAGGTCTAGGTCTCCTCAGGTATGCGGAGAGACCCGTGCTCAGTAAGGCCATTAATGGGTAGAGCCAAACAATGTAATGATGCGTCGTTTAGTTGCATGGCCTACTTAGGAGTCGTTTAGCTGCATCCTATGATTGTGCAAGGGGCGCCACGTGTGTCCCAACGTGGTGGCAGACTGTTACGTCACACCGTCACACGGCCCGCTCCGTGCCGTACCTCGTCGCTACGTATGGGGGACTGTACTTCGCTAATTGGAAAATAGTCGCTAGGTTAGGTAATATTGAGTAATATTTAGGTATATACATTTTTTTAAGTAACCCGAAAAAATGCTTAAAAATATTTTCGTTTCATATTCAATTTTCGGTATAATTATATCTAAGGAACGCAGTAAATTGTTACATCAACAACTAAATTGTTACATACACTGTCGTTATTTTTTCAAAAAATTTAAATATACTGAATCAATAAACTTCAGAATTAAGACGTAACATAAATAAAGCAGTGGTCTACCACTGCTAGTTACTGTTAGTTAGTACTGTTAGTTTTAATAACTCTATCTATAGAGTTATTCAAAGGGGATAACCCTTTAATAACAATTCTCATAAGATGTCTAACATAAAACAAATAATACGGACTGTTAATAAAATTGACGCACTATCCATAGATGTTGAGGATTTGGCAGTGGAAGTGATTTGCCATGATGATGATAATGACTTAAATTATGTTAGTGATCATGTCCGATAGATGTATAACTTCTTAGGTCTTAATTAGAATAGGCCATTTTCAGAAGGCTACAGGCTATTTTGCGAATTGGTAGGGTAGTCCCTATTTGAGTCTTGTTATAGGTTAATCACATGGGCGGCAGAGGAAGGGTAGTGCTGCATGCTCGTTTGCTACGTTAATTCCATAAAAAAGGTACAATTTAGCCTAACACATAAGGAATGCCGTAAGTCAACAAGATTGAGGATATTCAATGGACAATATAACTCGCTGACGCATTATGTTTACGTAAGTAAAACAATGTTCGAAGGGTGATAACGGAACTGCAACAGACGCGTGTATACTGTACGACAAGTTTATGGCATCCTGAAGACCTGGACAATTGGCTGGTGACGCGGGTTGACGTCTTTACGTAATGAGGATTTATTTTGAGAAGGATGAATTCATTAGTTGCTTACGTAAAAATGGAATACAATGCGGATGAAAGGACGCTGGACGTTGTGCTTAAAGATTATCATCTGACGGAATGATGGGCTTTTGTGATGATCTTGGATTATATTATTATACTCTTCTGATCCATCAGTAAAGTATATAATCCACGCTCCAGCGTTACGCTCTCAGCGATACAAGAAAAATGACTAATTCACGCTAGATTGACAGCGGCTTTATTGTAACGATATTACGACCTAGTTTGTCGGCTGATAAAAATATAGGTTAAGTCGCAGAATTTAGTTACAATGTTGTACCTGACAATATCTAGAGAGATCGACCGCGTGGATGCTACTAACAACGGATGTACAGCAATTACAGCATAGCACCAGATCCAAGCTAAGGTCACGACGTCTCGTCAATTGGCTGCGACACGCCGCGTCAGCGCGTCAGCACCAGCCAACGCACTTGGACAATTTTCTGGTTAAACAAATTCGGAGCTCGTCCGTAACAATTACGCAATTGTCCTGACATTGACTTTGAACTCAAACAGGATGGAGGGTGGTGGCGACGTGCCAATGGCCAAATCTGAACTGCCTAAATCTTACTATTATTAAGTATAAATGTGAGAGTTTCTTAATAAATCATAATTATCAAAGCGGCTGAGATCTAAGAATACTTTGTTATAAGTTTTCTTAGTTATAAGCTATGTATAGCTTATAACTTGGATTAATTTATAGAATACTTTGCATCCCGGGTACTGGATATTATCCCCCGGGATATGTGCCGAGTATCGTCTTAATATTGTGTTCAACGTGTTACAAAAGTCGGACACAGATAGGCAAACAAAAATATTAGTTTTGGCCTAATCATCAATAGAGACAGCTTACGTTAAAAAATTATAGAATATTCAATATACAGTTTCAACCCCGATAATTTTATTGTTATTTAAACAAATAGGTTATTTTAAAACAAAAGTATCAACACAACTTGTTAGTGTGCACGCCGCTGTCCCGATGTACCTACGCAGCTTAGAACACACACATAGATTTTCGTTGGTGTCCTGAGGAGGTTAATGTTCGTTAGTGTGCGTTCCACGGTGTGTATACACGCGGTGCGTACACTACAAGTCCTTACCTACTATTATTTATGTACGTTGGTGTAGATTAAGTCTACTTCTGTCTAGAACATTTTTCAGGTAAAAGTAATATGCAATATTTTGTTTCAGTTATAGTACTTGTGGTGCTGTTCGAGTTCGGCGTGATCCCGCAACACCGGAGCGGCTTCTTCTGCAATGATCCAGCTCTCTCCTTCCCCTACACTGGTGACACCATCCCCAATGAATTCATCATCGCCTCCATCTTCTTGTTCCCGATCGTTCTTGTAAGTAACACAATGAAATACAATGAAGGTATCGTTTAAGAATGCGCTTTTAAATGAATGTAAAAGAGAGAATTTAACTGTCTTTTCTATACGCAATAACATCAAAAAGTCATCAGTGAACGTGAGGAAACCCGACAATTGAGGGTATCTCTACTACGGTAGTACGGTACGGTACGGTCTAACTAGGGTATGATTACAAAGAGTGACGATTAATAAGACAGGTATATACAGGATATAGTTTTTTTGTACTAGGTAGATTGAACTGTATTAAAATGTCACGCAAATTAATTTCGTTTTGCCACAAAAATTTACTAATTCAATTATGATTAAATACTCCAAATGTTACCTAAGTCGGTTTCCCTGCATCTCTGCTAACGTCACATTTCATAAATCTAATCTCTCTGTTTTTTCTAGATGCTGGTTACAGAATACATCTTCCTCGACGCATCTCATCCCTTCACAACGAAACTGGACCAGGCGTTCAGAAAGAGCATCTGGATGTACAGGAGCTACGTTTATGGCTTGTTCTTCAACTTCGCCCTCGTCGAAGTCATGAAGGGTGTCACCGGTAGTCCAAGACCTACTTTCTTCGACATTTGCGAGCCTGATACCGCCAAAACTTGCAGTGGGTGAGTATTGTGTTAAGACACAATAAGGTTGATTTTATTAAAGTGAAACTTTTATTACATCATCGTCTCAAACTTTTTCGTCTGTGTTTTGCGTGTCGCGTGACGGTCGGCCGCGGAGTAGGGATAAAGTGAAAGGCGCTCGTCAGAGCAGCCAAGGCCAATATAGCGGCGCCTATAGTTCGCAGCAGCTGACCGTGTAGTGTAGTGTATAGACTATTACTCATTTGTGCCAGTGCTCCACGCTACTTTGTTTGTTTTTGTCTAAATGTCTATAATGTGAAAAAAAGTTACACTTTTACCGTGGTTTCTTAAAACCACACAATCCTTTTTTTTATTTCCTTTTATTATTTTATTTCCTTCTATCACCAAGAAACGATGAGCGCTCAGTAATATGGGAAATTTTGTAGGATTGTAAAAAACTTCGTTAGCGTGATTCAAGATTGGCTCTGTTTAACTTCGTATTAATGCTTTAATTAAATTCATCAGTGAAATGAAATTTTATCCGAAATTGGTCTTTACAATCACTTTTCAAAAGACAAAAATCGATTCAACTATCCCTACGGTAGTTGGTCTTGAAAAAAGAAGCAATAAGAAGCTCCAAATGAGTTACCAAAGCACGTGTTTTAATTAACAACTCTTAAATCTTTCTAATTCTTACTTCATCTTAACAACAGAATGATCTTGCATGAGGTTTTTACCATCTTTTGTGTTTTGTATTCGCGTGCTAAGTTTTTGACTAAATTTAATTTTTTGTTTCTTATTATTTTTCGTTCTTATTAATAAGAAGTTAATGGTTTAATCATTCTTGATTTGTGTTCCTGTTGTGTTCGTCGTTGGAATGAGCTAGATCTCCGCTGTAACTTCAGTATTGCGTAATCGACGTAATGGTGGCGAGTAAATTGTAGAGGTCCTGTGTGAGCGTGCTCTATAATAGCCATGATCTGTGAGAAACAGGATATCAAGGTGTCGATGAACTCACCAAGGCAATGCAGTACTTTACATCACTAAACACTGTGAAGCTCAAAATCAGATTCAGGAGTTTGAAGAAAACATTTTATTTTCTATCATATCAATGATTTCAAATCAGTATCAATATTATACACCTAAAACACAATTATGGTGCATAATCAGACGTTTTATATACTTTTTAAACCATCTTTCATAATCATCCTATTTACTAGTTATCGCCGCATGGTATTCCGCACAGTAATCTGTAATCGTATACAGTCATACTCCTTTGTTATAAATAAACGCTTACACCCTAGGATTAGAATTCCCTGTATCGCGTGTTGCATGAACAACACAAATTACACATCACCAACCAACACAACAACAACAACAACAACAACAACAACATCAACAACACAAATTACCCATGACCCGGTAACAAACATTTGTCTACCGCAGCCTGGAATCGAACCCGGGACCCTAGCTTCGCAGGCTTTACAACCAACCAGGTTACAGGGCAAACATTATAATTCAACAATTATTTATTAAGTGTGTTGTTTCAGCTCTGAATTCGTCCGCACGTTCGAATGCACATCGACGAGGTTCTCCAAGTGGTTCCAGAATGACTCGTTCCACAGCTTTCCGTCTGGTCACACTTCTCTCTCCGTCTACTGTGGTCTTTTCATGGCCGTGAGTATTGAGTTGTTCAGTAACCGATTTCAGATAACTTTAAAAAAAGCAAATACCAAATTCCACATCAATCAATCCTATTAATATTATAAATGCGAAAGTTTGTACGGATGTATGAATGTTTGTTACGCTTTCACGCAAAAACTACCGAATGGATTTTGCTGAAACCTTACAATAATATAGCTTACACGTCAGAATAACACATAGGCTATATTTTAAAAAGATATAGTGTGAATTATCCGAAACATAATATATAATTAAATCTTTGCAAACCGAAGGAATAAGTTTCCCGGAGCGAAGCGAGGGCCGGTCGCTAGTAAGTAATAAAAATTAATGAAAACATCATCAACGTACTTAGTCGAAGTCAATAAGTACGCATTATTAGGAATAACTCAAAAACTACTCGACAAATCTCGCTCAAATTTAAATGGGGCCACATGACAAGCGTCATGTTTTGAATATAAAAATAATCATCAAAATCGGTACACCTAGTAAAGAGTAATTTAACTATATCGATACAAATAAATAAAATTGGAGTGTCTGTTTGTAATATTAAATTACCAAAATAACATTTTTTACAATTTTTGTCTGTCTGTTTGTTTTGGCTAATCTCCGGGACGGCTGGACCGATTTTGACGGGACTTTAACTGGCAGATAGCTGATGTAATATGGAGAAACTTAGGCTACTTTAGAAATTTCCCCATAACAATTAAAATTCCACGTGGACGAAACCGCGGGCAGCTAGTATTTAATTTTTGTTTTTATTATATATTTTTATTTCGTCTGTCAGTGGTATCTTCAGCGGCGAGCGTTCGACTGGCGCCACCGCACGGTGTTCGCAGTGCCGTTGCTGCAGATGCTCTGCATCACGTACTCCGCCGTGTCGTCACTCACCAGGATCACCGATAGGAGACATCACTGGTGGGACGTTCTCACCGGTGCACTCATCGGTTTGGCCTGCGCTTTATATGTGGTAAGTTCTTTTTATAACGCTTTAGGCTGGCAATAGAGTCAATAGACGTCCGATTTTTCTCTCCGATTGTCTGATCCGATAGTCTGATCAGACAATCGGAAGGCGCTCGTGCCATACATTTGTTTGAATACTCAATACACGTCCAATCTTACTATTGGAATGATCTGGATGGTGATTGGTGGTTGTGGATTGTCAGATCAGACAATCGGAGAGAAAAATGGGACGTCTGTTGCCAGCGTAACAGTCATAGACCAGACGCCAGACAAGAACACGTAATACAGAAATTTAAACTTATCATTCAAATTTCCACCTTGGAAATCGAACCCAGGGTCCTTCGAACAACGGTGGTTCGGCATCGAAACCATTTCGCCATACGTGTTGTCATACGAATTGTTTCCATAATATATTCTACTTATCTTAACTTAACCTTATCATATGCGATTGTTTTCATAATGGACCTTTGAAAAAAACCGTAACGCATGTTTAAGCCATCATGTCTCCACAGCACAGAAATTCGATTCCTATCAGAGAAAGGTTTAAAAACTGATGTTTGTTCTCGGGACATTGGTATTTTTAATAACAGAATTCATGGTGGAAAGTGATCTAACTTAGCGTTCAGTGTATGTAATACGTCTAGCACGAACTTTACCTATTCTTCTGTTGGACTTTGCAATCGGATCTCCTCTCGTAATGTAAGGTATATAGAAGCCATTAGGTCTCCCGTCAAATGCTCGTCAATAAAGAACCCACTCTGAAAACTATGTCAACTGTATTACAACACAGCGCATATCATTGGTGTCATGGGCAAGAAAGTTGGGAAACTAATAAAACCATTTGACAATCATGTGTTGGCCATGGGAGCATCGGGCACTTACAATGGGAATTATATTTATAAACAGTGAAAAACCGAGGAGATTGTAAATATTACTGGCTACTTTGTATACTTGGTGTTACGGATGGCCATATGATGATATATGTGTCCCACCTGTTTGCTTGATTGCTATGACTGATTGCTATGTAAAAAATTCATATAAATATCAATAACTGTTGCTGACACACAACTATTCAATCCTTCCAGACAACCTTAGGGCCACCTTAAACTTTGCCCAATTCAAAAACATTTACTTCGAAGAGTTCATACTAGCATGGCAAAGGTCGTTGCTCTGGGTGTTTCTAATTAGCAGCGACAAACAATGCCATTCCGGGCAGTGTTGGACCCACATCCTAAAACCAGGCAAATATTTGTTTAAGAGATGTCTCATTACATCCCAGTACAAGGGTGGATAACCCTCGCATGTTAAGCTATATAACACTGGAGCCTGAATTATTAAATGTAGGGTACATTTTAAAATTTTGCTATGTACCGTATGGTCATCGTCATCATCACAACCCATAACTGTCCCACTGCTGGGCACGGTTCTCCTATCGGACGGGTCGTACTTTTAATACCTTACATGCCTCATGTAAACAATATTGTCTTGTTCCCAGATACCAGTTCTCTGCAACAACTTTACTTCAACATCGGTCGGAGGACCAGTGGACCCACAAATGACAGTGAGCCAGCAGTCAGTGAGGACTTTGGTCAGTGATGGACGACAAAGTGTAATTGTGGCATGATGGGGTTAACATGGTCAACTTTACCAGGTGCTGCAGAAATATCTGGACAATGACATGTTGTGATGATAATGTTATTTTAGATTTATAGTGTAAACGTGAAGTAGCCTTTGACAAATGATAAATGTCGAAATTCAAGCGCAGAGCAGGTCTCTAGCTTATGTTAAATTAATGATCTTGATCGCATAATTATCGAATTATCGTAGAAAAGATATTTAGGTAATATAAAATTGCGAGTTACGCTGGCTTATTTTTTCTTTCCCTTTTGCGGATTACCGCTCTAAGCCTCTCTTGAGTTAATTTGTGACGCTATGTTCATAGTGGCACCGCTCAATTTGTGCTGTAAATACGTAGAATATTTCGATTATACATTTGCGTTACGTGCCCATTAGTAAAACATTCGGTAAAATAATGATATTCGTAAATTAATTTTGTTGTAAATATTTAATTTTATTAGGTAATATTTGTTTACTTCGAAAATGTATTTATTTTAGAGATAAGTAGAATTCAAATATTTCGTTGCGGAATACGCAAATTTATGTAATGATTACGTTTCCATTTTGAAACTCATTTGGTGATATCACAATAATTAGTATAGTATAGGTACTATTAAACCAATGCACTCATTGGGGTAATTTCGATAATGGGGATACTTCGATTATAGTAAGATTGCAGTTGCCTTTTGTAGTTTTGGCATTTTACACATATTTAACAACATGATACAATTTATTTAAGTGTATTTGTTTATCTATTGAGTCCACTCGTCAATTCCGTCAGTAACAAAACGTAACACAGCAAAACTGCTGGGAACATGCTCAATTTTATTAATAGGACTTTTGGTCGTTTTTAAAAAATGCAATTACTTCTCATTTTTGATGTTGCCCATAAATACGCGATATTGCTGGATGGAAACAAATAACTTTATTCAACGTTTTCATCGCGGCGGCAATCTTATGTCTGTAGGTATTGTACATTATGTAGTTTAAATTAACGCTAATTGGATAATTACAAAGTCGGAATTACCCCTATAGTCTATAATTCAAAATACTAGGCATCGGTTTTCTACCACAACTTACCTAAATGATTAATCAATTGTTATTACTATATTAAATACATATTATTAGTTACCTTAATAACATAATTCTTCATAAGGAAATTTTGAATTTAGTTGGTTTTAGTAGATTATTCCAAAATTGTCGATAAGGTTCATGTTTAAATTCCATTTTAGAGAACGGCTGTGAAATATTGATGTTTTATTTTGCTATAAATAATTAAAAGGAATTTTATACATAATATAATATTCAACATAAATATATAAAAACTAACTGATATTTTAGTCTGCTATCTCTTCAGGTATTGTAATATAATAGCTGGCCTATCAAGCCTATGTTTGCCTCTATAGTTCTCAATTAAAATTTAACGTGATTATTTAGCAGATATTAATCAAAATTATTTGTTATGAAATTATATATAATTATTATAATAAATAAAAATATGAACTAAGCAAATAATTGCTTATTCTTTATTTATATTGTCAGTATTACTTATTATGACTAATTAGGTACGTTATTTATTGTTTTCTTTCATTTATTATAAGAGTGTATAATTAATTGGAATACATAATTGTGGAGGTAAAATTAATTAAATTGTTTATATTTAAATAATAAACGACTTTTGTACATATAATTTAGGACTCAAGGACGATTAAATTAATTGTTATATAAGTTAATGTCTTTTATCTTATCATTTATTTATACAGATATACCTATGGACTACTACGATTATATGGACAGTGTACAAATTTTTTTACCCGTAGTAACGATTCTCTAGTAATCACCTAAACATTAGGGTCTATGCACACCCGCAACAGCGCAACGACTAAATATCGCACAGTAGCTACGACCAGCGCGCATATCTATGAAAATGCATAGTTTATTCACATGTGCGATATTTTGTAGTCATTGATTTGTAGTCGAACTTTGCGACGTCGATAATACTGACGTACGTCGTAGTGTCGTCGTTGTCGCGTCGCTAATGCACTTGACGCATAGAATGTAAAATCCTTACCTAGTTTTTGAAAAATCCCTTTTTGTTGCCTTGTGCTCTAAATACGTATTTAAAGAAGTAAGAAGACCTAAAAGAAGATAAAACCACCCATAAATTGCCATTCTAAATTTAAACTCTTTAAAGTTGAATACCGAGCCACACCTATCAGCCAGGAAGTCTTGTAACGAGTTATTCTCGTTACAAGTGTCGTAGCATACAACTGCGGTAGTAACAAATCATTCTGGTCTAAATTGCAGTGTACTGTGAAGCCCGAACATCCTCATTTGATTATGGAACTACTCGTAAACCCGTTGAGCAATGCCCTAATACACGTGTGACGAAGGGTCTGTTACTCAATTGGGATAGGGCTTTATTGGATAACTAGCTTTATTTGGTTGGATCCTGAGTAGGTACTAGAGATTTCATGGTGGCCATTGATATTTGCGACTATTTTGCTGTGTAGCTCTAGTGTACATGTGAAGTAGTATTTCGTCTTCTGCACACACTTTAATTGGAAACATAGGTAAACTAAGAAGGTAAGATAGATATCTTTGAGAAAGTATGTAACATCAACTTAATGTGTGACGTAGCACGGGACGAAGCAGTTGTATTATTGTAATTTGAGAGTGTGATGGAGAGAAAAGTAATTGCAATGTGTGAAAGGAGCCGATACTTTTTATGACGGGATATAAAATACACGTGGGCCGTCCTCCAGACCATTTTATTCAATGACAAGACAACATTGATAACATCAAGCCCTCGTGATTGAAGGTTTAGTTTATTTATCATTTAGTTATCACGGAGTCATGCATACCTATAAAAAAGCGTAAAGCCTCTCTAGCGAGCTGCCACCCTTTTGCTTGGATCAACCGCCAATCGACTCGTCCTGCACCGGCTGGGGTTTCAGGACAATACTTTCGTTCTTTCTTTCTTGGCTGCAACGCCTGATGCATTTGGTATTGATGGTGTCCGTGGGCCGTGATGACCACTTACCACCAGGTGGCTCATCTGCTCGTTTATTACACGACGAGCTGTGCTCGCGACTTCGTCCGCGTGAAATTTAACAAAAAAAAACTAATATAAAAGTAGCCTAAGTTACTCCTTATGACATCAGCTGCCAGTGAAAGTCCCGTCAAAATTGGTCCAGCCGTTCCAGAGATTAGCTCAAACAAACAGACAGACAAAAATTGTAAAAAATGTTATTTTGGTATATGTACCGTGTATACATCCATAATTTATGCATTTAGTAAAAAGCGGTTATTTTTATATTACAAACAGACACTCCAATTTTATTTATTTGTATAGATTGTGCGTATCACTATTCCGCTTCTAAATAAATTCTGTTCCGGATCTTACCAATGAGGGGAAATACGAACCATAACTATTCAACCATTGAGCGAGTCCGGGGTTATCTGAGCCGAATGCATCAGAAGCGCCGTCAGATATCTATCCGGGTCAGTGGCTCGTACACGGAAATAGGCAACAATGCAATAAACAACGTACACATGTTACCTTGCACCTATTTGGGTGCTGCACTGAATGTTGTAGAGTGCAGATGCGAGCTTGGAGTTCAGAAAATAGTCAGGTAGGTATAACGTAAAGCGATAGGTCATGCGTGGATGTAGTCCCGTATTATACATAGGTACGTACATCAGAAGAACATAAATACCTACCTAGAAATTATAATCTTGGAGTAACCGTAATTTTTTTAAAGCTACAAATGATTTAAGTGACTTTATACAACAAGACCTGATTCCAAATCTAAAGTAACTGACTCCTCTTGATTGATATTACCTTACTTAACCATATATCACCTACTTACCCATTATCTACTACACAAACGGTTATAAAAAGGTTGTTAGTTCCAAATTAAGAAATAGATTTCCTAAATCGCAGGCAGACTAATTATTCATAAACAGCATCAACAAACAGCGCGTAGATTTGGGTCTAAAATAATCTAACACCAAAAGAGGTCGGATATTTGCGTAAACGATAGTTCCAGGAACGGGTTAAGAGGGTAGCATTGTGCGCTGACGGGAGTTCAGAGATCGTGGCGCTTGCGCAGATTGATGTCCAAACAGCCAACCGCCACGCTAATTAGAACAATCATTAACTTGGCCCGCCATAGTTTGGAGATAATTATACAGTCCACGTTGTACTACTCATGCATCTATATACAATTATACAAATATACCAGGTAAGTCATCGTAGTCTATAATTGTCCCGTTATTGCGCTCGGATCCAATTCCGCCTCTGGGAATCGAACCCAAGACCCTTCGAACGTCTGGCATGGTATTCAAAGCGCCATACAGGTCATCACTAAACTAAGAAATTTAACTCAATATTAAAATTCCTGCCTCGCTGGTTTCGAATCGGGCTCTTCGAACGGGTCGGGTTTGGACGGGTCAGACTTAGAAGAAGAAGAAAAAAAAACGATTATTAGGTACATCATCATGCTCTCCATAACGTTAAGTCTTACAATAAGGCATATGTATATAAACAACTATACTTCTTTCGATGCTTCAGTTGCGGAGGTACCGAATGTACCGATATGATGGAAACTTACCCTTGCTTACCCTTCTATTAATCTAAAACGATGTATCATTTGCATCGACAGCACATCACATCAAACGTCAAGATGTCCGTCCAGCGGTCGGTGACCGAACTTGACTCATCACAACAAACGTTGGTAAAATAATCATCCCGCAAAATTACGCTAATTACAAATATGGCACAGTTCTAATTAGAAATACGCACACAGCTTGTTGTAATTAGCATTATTAATTGGGTGCTACGACTGAAGACAGGTTAACTAATTGGGTCCTAAATAAATAATAAAAGAACGCTACTTTATACTTACAAACTATATAGGTTTTTTTTTTGATGTGAAAACTTCTTTAGTATCGTTGTGATTTGGAATTCGATGAAACGGAAATGACGCGCAAATGAAGCGAAACGGAAACTAAAAAGAGTCAAAATGGCGGCTTACGTAAGCAAAGCAAAACATCAATATTTGGACTGAGAGTATTCGTTGTTTTCAAGTTTCCCTTGTAGCACGTGTGAATTGCGCACATTTTGTTTTTTTTTTTTAATTTTACATCGGCAATTAACTGCAAGTTAACTGTATCGTGTCTAGGTAGTGTTCAGGGAAACCCTGTGACTATAGTACCTACTGTATAATAGCTAGGCTTAATACCCGCTAGTCACGACATGACTAAGAACGAAATGATTAATTTCCGATATGCTAATGTGCTTTACAACACGTAGCCGTAAAATGAAACCCATTTTCCGACTGAAATGCTTTCGAGTTTGTGGCAATTGGCTTTTATAGAAGAACGGTAATTTTTATCAAAGCAAAGTTGTTTGAAAATCTACTTAAAGTTTCTCTAGTTTAAGTGTACTCTAAGTTTAAGTTATTAGAAGACATTTAAGATGAGTAAGTAGTATATTAAGTGCAATATGTACCTAACTGTGAATAAGAAAATAAACTAATTGGGAGTTTCTTGCAGTTTCTCTTTTTATTAATTACATGTTAATGCTTGACCAGAATCCAACAATCAATCAATCAACCGTTCCATAGATTAGCCCGGGCAAACAGACACAAATACCGACAAGCAACAAAATTTTAAAAAGGTATAAAAATACCTATAATCACTAGAGAAAACAGTTATTTTGAAATCACAGACAGATTTCAATTTATTTATATGTATAGATATAGATTAATCAACATATTCTTCGCATGCTCAAGTTCAAAACAGTCGGTCACAATTTAAGAGTCCAACTAAAGGTACTTTTAGTTAATAGTAAATATTCAACGGTAATGTAAGCTTGGTAGAGAGCCGCTAACACCGGCTGGCGAGAGCTTCAGAGATCCATGAACAGGTATCAGTTACTGGACCCGTGTCAACACTTTCACAGGTGAAGGGTCACAATGCTTGTTTAAAACAGATAAATTCAATGCAAATCCTATGTTTCATGCTACATTCATTAGTACTATAGGTTACCTACCTACTTAATGATTATAATATGTGGCAAAACAAGCTTCGCTGCAGGTGACTTATTACTTGCGTCACGGTGATACTATTACCGTGCTTGCGTTACAAATATAACCAGAATGGACAACAATTCAACTATACTTTTTTTTACCCGACTAACAGGATTTACTATCACTATCAGTCCCTGTCGCAGTCCTCATACTTACTAACAAACTAACCTACTAATGTTCTAACACCGTCTCCGGACTAACCATCCCAGTCCCCATTTGAGTCTAGTTCTACATCGGTCCCGTCGGTCACAGTTGTCATGGCAGCGGAAGGATGGTGCTATATACTCGTTTGCTACCATAAAAATTAAAACTAATGGATACTGAGATTAGCGGGGAGAGATACACGCTGCACATTTTTTTGATGGCCTAAGCAGGCCAACGAGCAGGTCACCTGATGGTGAGTGATCACCGTCGCCCATGGACATTAGCAACACCAGATTCGTCACCAACGCGTGGCCGACCAACAGGGAAGCCATGGACCCGCTTGTTGAAGGAACCTATGTCATAGTACACTTGAAACTCTACATATTTATACAAAGTATCTAATAATAACTCCTGCGATAATTGTCAACTGTACAAATAAATCAAGGGCTACCTAAAAATGTTACTAATTCAGTATATTGCGTCACATAACTGCATCATGTCATTTTTCAGTTTTAATGAATGTTGACGGCCCTCATAAGTTCTTTAGCGCGTAAATTAAAATATAATTAATTTACTGTGGATATATTAATAGCAGCGTACCCCTGCCGCTACTTTTACCAAAAATAGTACTAACGACTAACATAGTGTCGACACGGGAGGAAAATACGTTTGTGACGAGTCATTTGTAAAACTACGAGTGAATCACCACACCAAATAGGTGGTGGGTATAAAATCAATTACGTGTGTGTCTGTTTTAAATCAAATAAAAATGCCACCTACAACAGCCATAAATGGATATAAATAACTCCGAGTAACGGTCCTATATTCAAAAGCTTTTAATTTAATTTATTTACGAAAACGTCACGTCATCATTTTTAATGGAAAAATGTTTATCTTCAAAGGATGTCTAGTCCAGACGTGGCCAGCGAAGGCGTGTTTGATCCTTTTGTGAGACGTAACGTCAGCAAGATAATCCTTGTGGTTTACAAACAATGTCAGCCGGAACAGAAAGCTATGGACACGTCTACAATGTGGGGCTGTCGTGGAAATAGCTCTTTTAATATTTTTGGTATAACCAATAGTTATTATATTGTTATACGTCTGTGATCTTTGAACTACCCAGGGAAACATGTCCATACTATATGACCCACTTTTTACAACTTTTTAAACCCCCCTTTTTCTCTTTATCCAAAGGTTATCTGGAATTAATCGCCTATAAACAATTATCATTATATTTTAAATTTCGTGTTTTTTATGTAACACAATGAAATCTATAAATAGCACTACTATGTACCTATTGCTACAAATGGAAATAAATTGATTATCTCATACATAATTGTTTACCCAGTTCATCATTTATTTGTTGTTAATTGGTGCCAAAATGCCTGTTTATGACTAGCTGAATTAAAAATTTTCCATCGTTAATTGAACTTTGTTATTACATAATTATTAATTTATAGCTGCCGGTGCTATTGTCTGATCTCACATTTAAGGTTAATTGTTATTTAATAACATTTAAATATTAGATACTGTGTGAATATTGTTTGCGTTTGATGTAGCTACCTATACAATAATTATAATACTAAAATAAATAAAATCTCACGGGCTATTACGGGCTATCACTGCTATTACGGGTCCAGTTTATATATATAATGTTCCTCCGATTGTCATAATATCACTTTTATACTCGTACTATAATTTTAATACGATATACCTTTTGAATTGCATAGAAGGTATGTTATGAATCCTATAGAAATAGCCAATCCTGAACAAAGCAATAAGCATGGAAGTAATAAGTACTACAGTAGTACTTATTACTTCCATAGCATTAAGTCATACTTATCATGACTATGTCATTGTATTGATAGTGGAGCTAAAACAATAGTGTAAAATTTGAACCCTGCCCAGTGGGATGAAAGGAAGTCCTAGTTCTAATTCAGCTGGTACGATTTCACCTAAACAAACCAACACATTCGTAGCCATTAACAAACTCAAAAACATTGCCACTTAAAGAAAATTGCAATGTTAATAAAAGCTAAGGAAATAAGCCGACATTTTCAAACATTAAACTTATTTTGTTTGTCGTCTTGCGACAGATGTCAGTAAGTTGAGAGTGCTCGGAACGTTCCTAAGTAGTCCTAATGCGATTACCAGTTTAGGGAATTCGCTCAAGTGGACTTTCAGAGGCTTAACGTAATCCTTCTTACTTTGCTGGTGCTTTGACCGATTATTACAAGGCTGTAATTGTGTAAACGAATCACAATTTTACTCGTTACCGCAGCCGCTCATGGTAACCGTGACCGACACAGAACAAGATTAAAATCAGGACTAGGATGGTTAGTTAGTTCGTACTTAGATGTTAGTTCGTACTTAGGATGGTTAGACTGTTAGTGATAGTTAATCCTGTTAGTTGTTATTAGAAATGGTCCAGTTAGTAATTGTTAGTAAGAATCTCCGTCTAATTAGGACACAGACGTGTTGTTACCTTTGAGGACTCAGATGGTCGACCCTAAAAAAGTGTAACGGGCTACACAGTTTTCTAACCAGAACACAATTGCTGTTATAACAATTATTATAGGTACGGTATGCATGGTACGGGTGGTGGTACTACTCCGGGCGAACTCTAGGCTCTACTACCAATGGCTTCACCATTGAGGAGAAGGAACGGCGAAAGAAACTCCGTTCGCCAAGGATGTAACTTTTCAAAATAATCATCATTTTACATTTAAATACACTTATCGTGCCACCCGTACTAGGAACCCATAACTTCAGTTGCGGTTGTTATCGGTGTCAAGCTACATGTAAAAAACTTATTAACAACATCCATTCCACGTATTCCCTGTTAATTTCAGCTCGGCGTGGGCCGTCCTAGACAAACAAACAGACACGCTGACATACTCTGTGCTCATGCAATATGTTCGGATTATTATCACTTAAATTTATCCTACAGTTAAATTTAACACCGTTAAAATACTCACCGTTGACAGCTTAACGTAAATACATTATATTTATTTATAGGTTCCTGGTAGCTTCTTCGTCTTTCGATTTCGAAGGGTCCAGAATTATAGACCGTGAAATAAGATGATTTATAGTCTGTGACAATTTTTTTATCTTCTTTGCAATCCATAACTCCGTGATTAACACTAAAAAATTAATTTTAACATTAATCGCAATCCATTTTTAAATTCAATCGAACAAAAAACGTTATCACTTTAGAAAGTGCATTCAAGTACCAGGCTCTCATAAATCAGAGACTGAAGATCAATTGACTAAAGGACTATTGACATGGCACACTAACTTGCGACTAGCACTTGTATTCTATTTTGAGCTTTACTGCGTTGACATAGGGGGTTTTTGTTATTAGGTCGTGAAGTATGAATGGTAAGAGGCACAGGCTGACTAACTATTGTTTTTCTAGCGGACGCCGTGCGTTTGGCGCTTTGAACGGTTGTGAAGGATACTCGACAGCATGCTTCCTCCGATGATGTATTGACTGTATTGTATTGTGACCGTTTCCATTTGCTGTTAGGCGATGATTAATTGGTCGACCAGTGATTAATTTTACACTCTTTTATTTAAGTTCCCTTGTCAATGATCAGATCTTGATTCTTTGAAATCTATGAATATCCTATAAACGCTTACAATTCAAGAGATATTCTCTGTGTCGTCGGTTTCATGAAAAAGCATGGAAGTATAGGTTTCATATTACATGTGAAAAACACAAGTATGTATGGCATTACATTCACAAACACCCACGATCCAAGAGCAATTTCTTTCCTAAATGTCTACAGCGGCCGGTAAGCGAACCCTGGAACCCTCGCTTCGCAGGCATATGTAGGCATAGCGGACAACGAGCATAATCAAAACAATGAAGCTTAATCTTATTTACGAAGTATGTATCATAAAACCTATAAGTGCCTACGGTACTGGAAAAATCTTGTGCATGGAGTGCCTAAACGCAGATGAATTGAAACTTCTCACTGTGAAATTCAAAAGCGGACGTTTGATTAATTTTTTACAGTATCTAATAAGTATCTACTTTTTTATACTTTACACTTTAATATCATTTTTCACAATAATTTACATAATTTATTATTTTTTTGGGGCGACGCGGAATATAATTACATCCGTAACTCACGTTCCTCCACACGGGGATGTAGAGTCGAATTTGAGGTAGGGCAGCATTGGTTACAGGTTACAGGTAGGGCGGAAGTACAATTTTTTTATCCCAAATTATGAACAAACAATTAAATTATAATTTTAGTTTTGGTACACACAGGTTTTGGTATTTTTATGGTAGGGCATTGCGATTTCAAGGTAGGGCATTGCCCCACAATGCCCCTACGGCCTACGATCTACGGCTGTGCCTCTACACCCACAGTAGAGACCAAAAAACAAAATGCGTGCAATTCACACAGCTAGAAGTGAATCCTTAAAAAAACCGAATACTGTCAGTCCAAATATTGATGTTTTGCTTTGCTTACGTAAACCGCCTCGCACGTTAAAATTTGACGTTGACGTCGTTGACGTTTCATTTCATTTGCGCGCCATTTCCGTTTCATTGAATTCCAAATCACAACGATACTATAGAAGTATTTACTTCAATAATGGTCTCCAGTGGAAACACATCCAATGGAAAGCTCAAGGAGGATCGACAGTTGTCGCCGACGGAAGCTAATCTCAACAACATTTGAAACCGCCCACGATGCTCTTTTGTTTCTTGACGTCGCGCATCGCACCGGCCGCCTCGCTGTTTGCGCTGGAGTTGACACCATTCTCTAGTTACTAGTGACAAATGAATGAATAAAGATAAATACAATCATTGTAGGAATTCCTAAGAAGTTGCGAAGGTTCTCAATTGACATCATGAACGACTGAAAGTACTGACTCTGTATCAATAAAAGCCTATACGTATAGATACATTACGCGTCGGCACTAGAATTAGGTACGTGTTAGTACATAGTAGTATTTGTAGACATTCGACAGGTTATGGATTGAAATGATGATGATGTAATGTAAGCTTCGGTTGTTTTTAATGTCATAAATCAGGACTAGGTATAAAACAATCAAACTTTTGCGAACCAATTTTTACCTCCTGGGTGGGATTGCTTTTATTACGACACTTTGAACACCCCTATCGCAAATAAATGTTTCGGTGCCTCCTGGTCTTCCGGAAAAACACAAAACACAAATAACAGGAGACGAATTATTCCAGACCCTGAAGTTCAAAGCGACATTCGGATGATTGCTGATAGGCACCACGGAACTACGAGCTCTTTAAAACATGACGGATATTAAGATTTATGAGGCAGAGTTGAACCCGGAGAAGCGCAAACAGCGCTAGAACCGAGACGACCTTGAACTTGTGAAACGTTCAAGAGCGAGGATACGCCAAAACAGAGGGGCTCCTGAATTGGCTAATCGCCCAATTTGCCCACTCTTCCTCCATTCTTCATGTCATTCCAATCGAATGATTTACTGCCTTTTCATTGCCCACTGACGACGTGACGTTCGTGTGATCTAAACAATCTTCATCGAAAGCGTATAAATTATCCAATAAAATTTTCTTGTCATTTTCTATTTGTTATAAACACGGAATGACTCCTGTCCGGCGTTTCTTTTTTGTAATAAGTGGAGACAAATGCGTCAAATTATTTATGCAAGGGAATAAAAATGATTGCTTATTTATCTTCGTTGCGATGTGGACTCTGGAGGAGGAATAAATTCGGGGTATTGACGATGACGTAGACTACAAAAGCGGTAAATCTTAGGTACCTATCTTTATTAAGCTGAAGTTATGTGAGATGCCCTGCGCGATGATGGGATATCGAAATGAGGAGACCAGCCGCGTGGATGAACAGCCGTAGAGGCACAAGGACGTTTTTGGTTACTTCTCATGATCTGTAGTAGAATGTGCACTTTTTTATATCCATAGCAGAAAAACTAGCAATTTAACCCCTCGAGTGTAGTTGTCCCCTCCGTCGGGGCAAAAATTTTTCTAGGCCAACATGAAGTGCACCCCCGACGGAGGGGCAAACTAAATACAATCGTATTGGAGGACGATTATTGTCTATTTCATAATATTTTGATTTCATTGGTTGGATTCAAATTGAACCTACGTTCATTAGCTACGAAATACCGACTGTGATTGGCTGCAAAGTCGAATGATAAACAGGAAAATATTTATTTGAAAGTTGTACAGTACGGTCGCTACGCTCGTTTCGCGTCATTTGAGTTCGCAAGATTTTATAAAATAGTTTTCGAGAAGGAAACGGTGAATTAACTGATGAGATTTTTACTTATTATTACTGGAAAAGTTGTGCAGATTACGTGTAAAGTGCTAGTTTTGTAAATGGTGATATAAAAGTTGGTGAAAAAAGTAAATAACTTTTGAACAACATAGTTACAGTGTCGTTGAAGTCGACAAGCTGTGTATATTTTCATATAAATATAGGTACAGCGAGTTTGATTTTGTTTGGTTTTATAGTATTACAAATTCTTAGCTTATTAATCTAGCAACATATTGATAACAATATTTACCACAAAATAGACCAAAAATAAAATAACTTCGGCCGCTAAGCGGCTCGCTAAAAATATGCCGGTATTCGCACCGTTTTCGTGTTAGTTTTCTAACTTCTTTTACCGCGTAATTACTGTGTTTCCAAATGAAATAATGTATTATATCGATGCGTAAATATGTATACTAAGTAGTGATAGTGTTAGTTTTGATTAATGTACATTGTGAGTTAGTGAAATGTGGAAAAATGTGTCTCCATTGTGTTTGAAAATTTCGAAGTTGAAAAGAAATTGAATAATTTCTTACGCAGGTAAGTTTTTTTGCTTTAATTTAATTGTTTTAGGTGTTAGGCAATTTCGTTGTGATAACAATGATGTATAATTTATGTGATATAATTATAACATAATCCCGTACAATTCATTTTTACGATGACCTAGCGACATGATCGCGCGAGTTACGAATAGGCGTGACACGTTGGCCATGTTTTACATTCGGGGGTCTCGACACTCCAGGGGTTAAAGTAAGTTTCTTTAACTTGGCTAGGCAAGGCATCTGTGATTAGGTACTTTAGTAAAACTGATGTGTATGAATGAGGTGTCGGTGACCACAGCTAGTTTGGTATCCTAATACTTAAAAAGTATTATAATATCAAAATGAAAATACACTTCAAAAGGTCAATCTTTTCTTAACATAAATTAACACGTTTATTAAAAAGAAATGTTAAATGAGATAAAGGTTTATTAAATATTTTCGTTGCCAAAGTGGGTTACTCGCAATTACCTGAAGGCTTACTGAATTTCAGGCAGCAGCTGTGAAACTCATATCTGTTTGCAAATGTCTACATACTCTGTGGACACTTCATTGTCATGTGACGTCTATTATATGTCACTGTCAATATTGTTATTAAGTCAGTACTCAGTAATGTCAGTTCAAAAGAGTAGGTATGAAGGTTCAATTCAAAGTATTCAATCAAAGTCAAAGTCAAACAACATTCAAAATATAAAATTCAAACACCTCTTCGTGCAACGGCGTGTTGATATTCGTGATTTAACTAATGTTTTGTAGTAAAGATTACTAAAAATGAATAACTTAATCAGTATCGGTGATAAAGAGTTTACTCCTTTCCTACACAGTTTAGGTGTAGATACTTTTAACAAATCTTTCGAATGGATGCTAACCGATCCCGAGTTTGGCGATGTATTGCGATGGATTTATAATAATTTGGATCAAAACAATGCTCTGAGTGCTCGTGAGGAATGCAGGTATTATTTACTAAACACCACTTAAGTGTTTATTAGTAATGTCGCCACTTTGTAATTATAAAAGATAGATCTCTCCTGTTTGTGCATGAGAGATGTATTTACCTGGCTTGCTACCATTTTAATGTGCTTTTGTCGTTAGGAGCTTTGTTCTTGTTCCTTTATTGACCATCAATACATACATATATCTTTTTGTGTTATGGATGTCTGTGGAGTGTCTGCTAACGACCGGAAACCACTATGTATCTTTCTTTCCTCTTCATTTCCTGTCCGACAACGTATCAGTGACCACCTACCATCAGATGGATTGTCTGCTTATTTGCTGACTATTAACATCAAAAAATACATAGTTTAATGTTTTTATCACACTTTCTGTACTAATCTTTCGTGGGCACTTTTGCAAAGTGTAATTTATCCATACAAATATTTTTCACTTCGACAATAACTTTTAGGTATGCAGAGATAGAGAAGAAGGGAAATCTGCTGTCAAACGAGGATCTAGAATTAACCCTAACCTCCATTCAGCAAGAGTATAGTGGTATTAGTTTACCAGGTGACATTGAAGCTACAGAAGATGTTCGGTTGGATATTACGATGCAAAAAGAGAGATTATCGGTACTGGAAAGACATGACAATATATTAAAAGATATGATCGGACAAAATGAGTAAGTCGGAATTGGAATTATATCTCCTTTGTTATGTTATTAAAATGCACTTGCACTTACTTATAATTACACAACTGTTAAGGTTCTCACTGTCACTGCTGGTTTGCAATAAGTTGTTTAAGTAATTTTTCATGTTTTATCCAAATTTGCTGCAGATGTGAAGTGTGGGACCCCAAAGACAAGAGGGTTCAACTTTTTTTTGTATAAACCTTATTAAACCTATTTATACTAATTTACACTACATTTCATAAAGAAGTTCCACTTTGTGTATGCGCTAACATGCAACCTTTTTTTATAAGTCAGAAAAGTGCTAGGCATTATAGGAAATGGCTGGGTCAAAACGATTACACATGAACATTTAACATGGATTAACTTAATCTATTTCACCCTTTATTGAAAAACCTAAAGCTAGGAATTACAATGGGCGGACTTAATGCCCAATGGCATTTGGTCTATCACTTGGTTGGGTGAAGAAATTTAAAACATTCTGAAGAAATCTGGGTTCTACATAATGTTTTCAGAGTATTGTCCTACTCTAACCCCAACTTTGGTAAAGTTATTGCGAAAAATACAAGAAGAAGGGAACTTAATTCTATTTGGTTCTGAAATAGTGGAATAACTTTATTCTTATTCATTTTCCAGAGTAATAAAACAGAAGCTTGAAAAGGAGGTAATAAAGCTAAATGCTGCACAGCGTCAGTGTGATGAGGACGAGGCTGTCGCATCTCAGGAGTGTCTCCAGCTGGCCGAGGAAGTGGACTCCATTACCAATGCAGTAGCAGATGTCATCTCCGACGCACTCAATTTGTACAGTAATTGTTGTAAAGATAAGGTTCGTATTTGTATTAAACAGCTCGATTAATGCAACTGACAAGGAATTGTTTTAGAGACCTTCTTTCTTTCCTTTTGCTTGGACAAAGGACTTTATTCTCTTCGAAATTAAAGCACCTTTCCGAAGTAGTAGTAGGTCAAAACATCAACATTCTAAAGTAAAAATACATACATGAGAACAAGAACAGAACTTCTAGAAGAAAGTCATCATTCAAATTACCGTTCCACTGGGAATCAACCAAGTCACCTTTGAAGGGTGGTCCGGCATAGTAAACATTGTGCTATATGGGTAAGTCAAATATCTGCTGTGACTACAAATCAAATTTCGGATTCCGAGCTACAAACAGGGTCAGTACAGGGCTATAGGATAGTAACTTAAAAAATGTAAAGGATTCATAAGCTCTTAGTTTTGTAATAGGTATTATGTGGAATTTTGGTAAAATGCAATTGATTTAAATGTATGCATAAACGTTATTGTCATTAAGGTCATTAAATCAAGAATAACTTTTAGAAACATTCATTTTGTAACATTTCAGGAGACAGCCAAAAGGTTCTTAACATTTGGTCCGTTTGACACATACAGACAGTCACAGGGGTTGTTCCGGTCACATTTTGACCTGTATACGACCAAGAAGTTCGACCAGAGAAGCGATGACATCACTGGGGAGGATTTGCGCGCCTCGTTACTTGAAGCTAAGAATATGGAAGGAAGGTACATGCGAATTTAATTTTCAAGTTACTACTTACTTTACTAGTTTTTAAGAGGCAACTGTCTCAGTCATCAGGTGTAGCAACACATCTGTGACCGAATTATAAAGAGACTCATACTATCAATTACTAACAAGAACTAACAGGACTAACTATCACTAACAGTCCCTGCCGCAGTCCTCATACTTACTAACAAACTAACCAACTGATGTTCTAACACCATCTGCTAACTGGACTAACCATTTTTGCCACAGTTGTCACGGGCGGCATCGGAAGGGTGGTGCTGCATGCTCGATTGCTACCTTGATTGTATTAAAAAAACCTTTTTAGAGCTGGATTAATATTACAGTAAACATATTTGGTGTAAAATTCATGTTTTCAGGTTATCTGATGCGTTGTGTGAATACATAGAATCGAAGGCTGAGCTCAGCGGAGAGCAAGCTAAGCTGGCTCTCGTCAGTAATTATACCAATGTTCATCCTAGCCAGATCACGTGAGTTAACTATTCATGTTACTGATGGTTCTTATATCAGTTCAATTCTTGCGCGTATTTAATTGCATTCAATTATTGCTTTTGCATGTACAAGAAAATGGTATCACGTTTAGTGTGCACGTATTATGTTAGTGATAATATCTCTAACTGTGCTACAAGATGGCGCTGTTCGGTTTTTCAAATCACGCCAGCAATATTACCCAGGGTATCCTCTATACGTAGTGTCAGATCAGATAATCCATAATTATTGCGAAGTGACAGGTGTTAATTAAACCCTTTCACTTGTAAATGAAAATGAAATCAATTTTGATAAGAATTTTATAAAAACTCTAAAATGTGCATTGTAAAAAAAGTATTCAATTTAATTGTACTTCTCTCACATCTCCTAGCTCACTATTTTGTATATAATATCTTTGCTATGTATAATATTTTCCAGGTCATGTGTAATGGAAGCGCAGAGTTCGTTGGAACTGCTGGAACAAGAGGAGTCCATTCTGGAGCAGCAGTTGCGCGGCGCCGCCAGGGAGGTAGTGGCCAGGAGGACCCGCCTCGCGGTGGCCACCGCCACTGACTCCGCCCTCCTCGTCAGAGAGTGAGTATCGGAGAGAGATGGTTGTTGATAGGATTTAGGGGTCATTCAAGTATTACGTAAGCACAACAGGGGGGCGGGGGGTCTTTGCTTTGCTTATTTTTGATGACACGGGGGGTGGGGGAGTCTAGATGGTGATTACGTCAACGGTATACATTTTTTTTTCACTTTTTCAGGTTTCCCACCATTTTTTTTCAAAATTCTCTTGAATCAATAAAGAAACCGTTAAATGCAAGTACCAATGTTTACGTAAGAATGGGGGGGGGGGGAGGTGTAAGAGATGTGCTTACTTTGCTTACTTTTGCTGACGAGGGGGACGGGGGGGGGGGGGGGGGGGGGTGTTAAAAATTGCAAAAAATCTGCTTACGTAATACTTGAACGGACCCCTTATTGTTTTATGTTGATGTCCTTTAGAGCAGGGATTCCCAACATTATTCTTATCAACATTATTCCATTATTCTGCCGAGCCACCAAACCAAAAATAATATTTTCATGCCTCCATATTATTATGTTTCCAACAAATTAAAAAACATACATTTGTTTTATCAACTACCTTATTTAGTTGAATTTCAAATAGGTACAATAACACATGTACAGTGCGCGTCACACTTCGTGTAGTGACTTGTCGAAACTTGTATAGTAGCGATTGATCGCAATTCGGAACAATTAATTTACATAATTATGCGTTAAATAGATTTTTTTTCAGAAATGGTAACCAACCTACTGATGTAGAGGGCGCTTTCGATTTTTCGCATTTGTAAATATTGAGCTACCATAAAAAATAGAAATCTTCAAAATATTTTCTTACTGTCAACTACCCTATTACAGGCAAATAAGCAAGGATCTGTCGTCCCTGGTGGAGGTGACGCGGCGCGCGGCGGCGCTGGACCGGCTGGTGTACGGCGCGCTGCGGCACGAGCTGCGCGCCCTGCAGGACCTGGTCACCTTCGCCGGCCACTTGAAGGCACATATCGTCACCGAGAGGGCGGCCGTCGCTAGTAGACTGGTCAGTTTACAAAATACCATACTAACAGGTTGTTCGGAGAGTCATTTCGTTTTTTCCCGACCGAGGATTTAATTGTATTTTTTTGCACCCAAGTTCACATTTAAGCGGTATAATTTTTCAACGCTCTGAGAGCTCATATAGCAAGGCTTGTGTGTGAAAAATTCCAATTAATTGTACGCAGTAGTGTTTGGTTGGTGCCCTTTTAAATATGGAGAGCGATAAGCAGCATTTTCGATATATCTTACTGTTTTAAAAAACCACCTCGATCAGTTTTTTGCCAGCAAAGGCTAAAAATTTTATGAGCGTGGAGTTACGAGTATGCTACTACCAGAAAGATGACAAAAGGTGTTGGACCAGAACGGCCAATATATAGTTTAATATAGTACTTGTTTATTATACCAAAACTGTCTTTCATTTCCACAAAAAAAAACGAATTGACTTTCCGAACAACCCAATAATACCGCTACGCTACACACACACATAGCCCCACATTAGGATTCCCCGTGCCGTGGGTGTCATGGACACAATACGAAGACAAGGACACACGCCCAGACCTATAACGGCAATTTAAACTAATCATTCAAACAGATTCGCTGGGACTCGAACCCAGGACGCTTTGAACGGCGGTCCGACGTGGTAACCATTACTTGCTTTGCTTAATTCTTTGTAAATACATAATCTCTATTTTCTATGAAAATCACCATCAAAGTTTAAATGAACTAAAAATCCGCCAAAACGCTAATACGCCATTTTAAACAGGTCATGACGTCACCTGCTTAAATAACCATACTAAGCTGCCAATGCTGTCATTGCGTATAGTGTTCCTGTTCCTGTTCTGTGGTTATTGATGTCAAACCGTACAATACTTAATTGACAATAAGCAGGTGACGTCATTCAGCCAAACCGCGTGTTTTCGATCACGTTATCAAACATGAAAATTTAATTATTTTATTATAGATTTTTAATAAAAATCCAAATAATTTTAAAATAATGTGTTGGCTAAATTGGTTTAAAAAAATATATACTTTTAAGCTAACAACAGTTTGATCTATAATTTCATTGTAGTCAAATACCAAAATTGGGTTGGTTTAAGTAAAATAGTAATTGAAATATTAAATAAATAATAAAAAACGCTTACACACACATAACAGATGCACTAGGATTCCCTGTGTCGCGGGTGGCATGAATAGATTTTAATATTTAACCGTAAGTGGCGAGTTCAATCTGTCGCTGTGCATAGGAGAAATGCTCCTGGGGTCTTTCTTGTCGCTTCTTCCAAGACCAGTCGCGATTGGGATTTGTTTAATTTAATTCATTCACTCCAAAATTCCAAATCGTTATTATTCGTACTATCAGGCGTTTTGTTAATTTTTCATTTAGGATTTAGGTTCTTTAATGCTCGTGTTTTGTCCTCCGTGTCCCCGTGAGTAATGCCAATTCAAATTGTAGTTATAACTTATACTAAACAAAAACATTAAACATAATTAAACATTTGAACCTGACCCGTGCGTCTGCGTGTCCGTCCGGTGTCAATACTGTCAATGTCCAATTGTCCAACCACTTCAACCAAACCCAACGACTCCAACGAGTCAAGGACACTGGACTGGAGTTATATCATTCATTTCTTTTATTAAGCACAAGGGTTTTAATCCTTTTGCTTTGTAAAAATAGGATTAGTGACCACAACTACTTTTTACAGTAGTTGAAATGTCGGAAGTTCTATAAAATACGGCCACACTCACCTCTTATAGAGACTACACGATAACATCGTTAGCGTGATTCAGAAAACGGAACAGCGCCATCTAGTAACGATACCTGTAACGAGTAATAAGAGTTGTGGCATTTTGATTGTTCAGATTTTGGTGAAGCTGGTATCGAGCGCTCAAATCTCTTCATGAATATATATTTTTTATTGCATGATTGACATAATTATAATAATAAATTACAAAAATGTTTTTACAATCATAGATAGGTAGGGCACAGCAAAACTTGCATAAAAGAGGGAAACAGGAGTAGTAATATTATTACCATGTATTATTATTATTAAATAATTAATTAAGATTGTTACTGTATTACCCTATTTCAAATATTTATTTCATTGTAATTATATTATATCAATAATATCAACGCATTTTACCAACTAATGGGTAGTTTATTATATTTTTATGTAAGTATACATACATTTAAATTTAATATGATATGACATCTATCTGAAACGGTGATAGATGCATGATTAATGACATTCATATAACTACATGAAATAAATAATTTATGTTTGAATTCACAAATTTTTATCTTTCATAAATTTAAAGTGTGCTCTGACCGAAAAGCGAGCCGAGCCCTTTCGCGTAGCAAGTTCTGTAATAATGGCGGTTGTTGAACTGAAATCAATATGTTTAAAAGAGGTAGACAACATATGTGCGAATAATTCACTAAGGTTAACCAGTTACCACGGGTGACCAGTTACCACTTATGGTAACTGGTATTACCACTTATGGTAATTGGTCACTGGTGGTAACTGGTTACCATGAGTGATAACGGGTCACCGGTGGTTACTGGTCACCATAAGTGGTAACTGGTCACTGGTGGTAACTGGTTACCGTAAGTGGTAACTGGTCACTGGTGGTAACTGGTCACCATAAGTGGTAACTGGTCACTGGTGGTAACTGGTTACCATAAGTGGTAACTGGTCACTGGTGGTAACTGGTTACCATAAGTGGTAACTGGTCACCATAAGTGGTAACTGGTCACTGGTGGTAACTGGTTACCATAAGTGGTAACTGGTCACCGGTGGTAACTGGTCACCATCCCATGGAGAACACCAACGACAAGGCATCACCAAAGCGTTGCCGACCAACATAGAAAGAAGAGACAGTGTCAGCGTTTAAAACTTAACTGCTTTTACTTTCAGCAATCAATGAACGACATTAGCGTGGAGCATGATCGTGTGGAGCGAAATTTACAATCGTCAGACATCCTTCTAAATACGCTGTGTTCGGTGCTCGATTTGGAGTCCAAGGATCCGTTGCTTCTTCTACAGAGGCACAATGACCTGCTGAGTAGAGTGAGGGAGTTACGGGAAGTCGTGTCGGAAGGAGTTGTGGAGAAAGAAAAGTCTTTGCAGGAATTGTGAGTGTTTTAGTTCATAGGTAGCAGTGTCATTTAGTTAAAAAAAACCAAGTATATTTAGATTGTTTTCTGATTATAATAGTGTGTAGCGTTATGTATATACAAGCGTTATGTATTTACCCGCGGCGTCGCCTGCCAAAAATTCCTAAATAGGTTTAATTATAAAATTATAAAAGTTGATAAAATCAGAGAACTTTCATACTAACTTTGCACCTCCTTTTACCCCTTAAGGGATGATTTTCGAAAAAATATTTTAAGTTTTTTTACGTGTTTCTTGATTTCAATGACGATCAAATGACTTTCAAAACCTTCATACTGAATTTCATTCGAATACCTTCAAAAATGGCAAAGTTTTATACTAACTTTGCAACCCCGTTTTACCCTCTTAGGGGGTGAATTTTCAAAAATCCTTTCTTAGTGCTCCCCTACGCTATATAAGGAACCCCTGTGCAAAAACTTCAAGATTGTAACCATTATAGTTTAGGTCCTGCGTTGATATGTCAGTCAGTCACTCAGTCAGTCAGTCAGTCAGCTTCTCCTTTTATATAATATAGATTATACGCTCTTCCCAGTGAAGCTCCGTAGCACGTAATTTTGTATACTATTGTTGAGCGCTGTACAAAAGATGTTGCATTTTTGTCTCGCATCAGCACCTTTTATATGTATAGATTTTGTAACCTTGCCATGCCATAACTAGTAACATAAGTACAATGGTATCGTTCCCAGCGAACGGGCGGCGGTCCCGCTGTCGCGCTACGCGGGCGGCGGGTGCGCGCGCGGCCGCGGCGGGGGAGCGCCGGCGCACGCGCTGCGCACGCGGCTCGCGGCGCTCGACGCCGTCGTGCTGGACGCCAGCGGGCAGTTCCAGACTGTCAAGGTATTAGGGCGCGTTCACATAGAACGTCCGTTTTACTGGATCCGGAATACTGGATGCTAGTGGCGTATGTAGTTGTATGAGCGATTTCACACAGAATCCATTACTCTGGATCCAGTAAAAAATCCCACACACAACAGAAATACTGACCCGTTAAAACGGATCCAGTAAAACGGACGTTCTATGTGAACGCGCCCTTAACACAGCCAATAGACACCTAATGTTTGATTTTCCGTATTGAATGCATTCTGGGAACTAGCTGAGGTAACACGAAGGGGGTGACTGGCTAATTCAACGCTGTAATTGGCTAATTCAAGGCCACACGAAATGTTGGATAGAAATAGATTAGAACTAATCTATAGCTGTGCCCGGGTCTTAACCCGTTCGCAACATGTGTACGGGCAACTTACTTGGGATTATGGATGGATAGAACATTACTACCGAGCGATAACTTTATTGTGTGCTCTGGACAAAGGTTGTCTAGAACAGATCACATGAATTTTAAAAGTTAAAAGTGTGTGCAGGACTCATTCCCAGGCCTTTTGAATGCAATTCACGATACATCAACCAAAATCTTAAAAAGGTGTGCTTTGTAATTAGTGATGATTATGGATTCTTAATATTATCTAATCGGTTACAGAACGGTGACAAACGGAATTTGAGGAAACTCTGGCAATGGTTCCTGACGGATCCGGCGAAGTTGTTCGCGGCCTTGAAGACTGTGCAGGGTAGACGTACGTGACGTGCCCTGCGAGGCACACTACCGACCGTCCATCATGCGTCCACTGCGGGAGACAGTCCCGAGCTTTCTGAATTTGATTGACCTACTTGTGACTAATCATTGTTTTTTTAATTATTTTTATATAAATAATGGACAAATGTGCAGACAAGTGATCTGATGGTTAACGGTCAGTCACCTCCACGGGTGGTGACTGACCGTTATATTGGTGACACCAAGGCATCGACGGTACATTGCTGGTCAAGAAAGAGGTAAGAATAAAGTAAGATAGATCTTATTTATGTTCTGAAGAGCTGATGATGATGCAGTATCGTTACTTTGGTAATAAAAAGTGATCATCGTCCAATATGGTCATAATGGTATATCATATTCATTGTTCAGACTCTAAAAGTTTTGGGTACCAGTCTTGAGACATGACAGTCTTGGGATAGGATATTTAAGACATATTTGACGTCAGTGTCAAATGTCAGCTTTTCAAATGATATTTTCTGAGAATGTAAAATGTTTACATGTGCACGGGAAGTTGTTAAGAAAGAGACTAACGAAATATTATTTTTTTAAAGTATAATTTTAGTACTTTTGTCTGTTATAAATAAGACTTCATTAGGTTTATTTAGTAAAATAAAACGCATGTCTAATTGAAACATCTTTTATTTAAAACATTATAACTAGAATGAGTAAAAAACTATTACTAAAATAAATACTATAATTCATCACAATTAAAGGCAATTTAATGCCATTTTAGGTATACATTTCTAGATTTTGGATGAAATTTAATTTTGAAATAATGTCTACTTATTTCAAAATATTGTAGAGGCGATTTGAAAAATTCAAAGCTTTCGGGAAATAATGGTTTTACCACATCACCTTGTCCATTCGATTTAACCCCTGGAGTGACGAGACCCCCGAATGTAAAACATGGCCAACGTGTCACGCCTATTCGTAACTCGCGCGATCTTGTCGCTAGGTCATCGTAAAAATGAATTTTACGGGATTATGTTATAATTATATCACATAAATTATACATCATTGTTATCACAACGAAATTGCCTAACATCTAAAACAATTAAATTAAAGCAAAAAACTTACCTGCGTAAGAAATTATTCAATTTCTTTTCAACTTCGAAATTTTCAAACACAATGGAGACACACACACTAGACACATTTCACTAACTCACAATGCACATTAATCAAAACTAATACTATCACTACTTAGTATACATATTTACGCATCGATATAATACATTATTTCATTTGGAAACACAGTAATTACACGGTAAAAGAAGTTAGAAAACTAACACGAAAACGGTGCCAATACCGGCATATTTTTAGCAAGCCGCTTAGCGGCCGAAGTTATTTTATTTTTGGTCAATTTTGTGGTAAATATTGTAATCAATATGTTGCTAGATTTATTAGCTAAGAATGTGTAATACTATAAAACCAAACTTGCTGTACCTATATTTATATGAAAATTTACACAGCTTGTCGACTTCAACGACACTGTAACTATGTTGTTCAAAAGTTATTTACTTTTTTCACCAACTTTTTTATCACCATTCACAAAACTAGCACTTTACACGTAATCTGCACAACTTTTCCAGTAATAATAAGTAAAAATCTCATCAGTTAATTCACCGTTTCCTTCTCGAAAACAATTTTATAAAATGATGCGAACTCAAATGACGCGAAACGAGCGTAGCGACCGTACTGTACAACTTTCAAATAAATATTTTCCTGTTTATCATTCGACTTTGCAGCCAATCACAGTCGGTATTTCGTAGCTAATGAACGTAGGTTCAATTTGAATCCAACCAATGAGATCAAAATATTATGAAATAGACAATAATCGTCCTTCAATACGATTGTATTTAGTTTGCCCCTCCGTAGGGGGTGCACTTCACATTGGCCTAGAAAATTTTTTGCCCCGACGGAGGGGACAACTACACTCGAGGGGTTAATTAACAATTTATATAAAAATGTGAGGTTCGATGAACTCACTGCATGGAATGTCTGCATTTTATACCGATGTTCCATATAAAAATAAACTTTGCACATATTAGTGTACACACGCGTAAGAAAATAAACGTCCTATCGTTTTTTTCGTAAAGCCGTTTTATTTTATTTTTTAACATCGGTCAATGTTGTTGTTGCCTTAACGTTCTCTACAAGTTACAGTCGTTCCAATCGTTTATTTGACTTATTTATTTTAAGAAATCGAATCGATAACGCATCAGGGCATCACTATTTTATTATTACTCGAGCTGTCAAAAGTTTCACTTCTAGCACGTGTGAATTGCACACATTTTAATTTTATTACATCGAGTATCAAACCACAACATATCTATAAGTTCACTTATAAAACAATAATCCTCAGTACCGACAACCGTCTCGCTTTCGGAGTCATAACTACTCAGTCAGGAACATGAATATTGGTAGTCGTAGCGTGGTGGTCACTGACCACCAGCGGGGAGTCATGCTCGTGTGGTAGCGTCGTGGTCACTGACCACCAGCGGGGAGTCATGCTCGTGTGGTAGCGTCGTGGTCACTGACCACCAGCGGGGAGCCGTGGTTAGTCCCAGGTGGGTCTCGGCACCTTCCGGAGCAGCGTGTCCTCGGGCGAGATGTGGATCGGGTTGTTGAAGTCCAGCTCGATGTTGTCCGGGATCGAGTCCAGGTAGATTATGTGGTCGCCTTTCTTGTCTGGAATGGAAGGGAAATGTTATTTTTGTTGAATTTATCAGTTGTCAATTCTTATATTCCTTTCAATTCAGTGGAATAGGTGATTGTTGTTGACGGATCTCATGTGTGCTATTGAGTGATAGTTGTTGCAAATAATAATTATACCTTTTTTGGGAATGACACGTTTAATTTTGTAGAGTTAGAGAGATGTAATAACGAAGGGTGGTCGAAATATAAATTATTGTACACTTTCGTAGGTAGTTCTCGTTCGTAAATGCAATATGAGAGACAGATAACTAAACGATAGATAAAATTGTCGTATCGCGTGTGAACCATTACCATTACTACATTTAAGGAGTGCGCACATTACACCAACTCGACGTCAACTCCACTCCGACTCCACTCCGTTTCAACTCCGACGTTCCGTTCCGCGATCAACGCTTCATCGACGTCAACTCGACTCCGTCTCCACTCCGTTTCAACTCCGACGCTATTTACATTACGTCATTGTGTCGGTCGACGCGTGGACTACTCGTCTACGGTGAGTCGTCAACGCAACGTCGACGCGTTGGTCTCGAAACGGAACGGCTATGGGTGTAGGGCGAGCCGTACAGGGCTTTTAAGTATAAGTTCGAAATTCAACCTTACCTTCAAAGATATAAGGCTCATAATTGAATGTTAGCTTTGTCAAGGTTTTAGTCGCGTTCTCGTCTGTCGGTCGTGGAGTCGTTGTAAAGTGCGCACTCCTTTAGTCAACTCGAGTGATGTGACATTACTTCGTTTATAAAACGAACTACCCGCATAGTCAGGAAGACTCATGGGGGTTCTACTGACCGGTGAAGTTGAGCGAGGCGATGATCTGGTCGAGGTGGTGACGGTCAAGGGTGGCGGTGACCGTCAGCCGGCCGGCCGCGCTGCGCCGCTGGCGGGACGAGCGCGACACCGTCACCGACGCGTTGCGGTTCAGCAGCGGCAACGTGAACGTGCTCTCGGCCAGGGGCGTGTTGTCGGGGCCGAATTCCTGACAACACAACCATTTATTACTCTCCCATTTCTGTGTTAAAACAGTGAAAGCCGAATCCAAATGGGTTTAGTCATTTCCGAGATAAGTAGGCACAGACAAACAGACAATAATTCTAAAAGTAAAGAATTATTTTTAAGGAATATATTGCGTTATTAAATACATATTATTAGGTATTTTATTTTCCATCACACAAAAAATACCTTCTTAAGTTAGTTTAAAAATAAATAAAAAAAGCTGTTGTTGCACGCCCGAGGTGAACGCACTAACTTAGCAAAAGCTAAAAAAAAAGCTTATTCTTATAAGCACATTGTCATCTCAAACCGTCCCAGCAGCCCCAGCACCACTAGCGGCACTAGCACCGGCACAGAGCAACCGCTCACCAGACACTTCCCGCTGACGCAGTAGGAGGCGTTCCCGCCGCACGCCGTGCCCAGCGGGAACCAGCCGTCGCGCCCGTTCACCAGGTAGAACCGGTGCGCCACGCGCTCGTCCTGGCACGCCACGCGGCACGCGCGGTCCGGATCCTCTGCAATGTGCCAACGCTCTGGACCACTGACACCACCGACCACACAGCCAATAGACACCTACACCCTTATTAATAAAAATTGCTTACTCCAAGCGTCATCCGAATCTACACTTGGACTAGTTAATTCTTGATTAACCTAGTAACAACTTCGTAATTGCAATGCTATTAATAAACATGGAGTAGCCTCGGACGAACAATACATTTCTTAGTCCGGGTTGAACGAGTTGAGTAAAATATGGCAACTTTTAAAATTTAAAAGTAAAAAGAGTGAGTTAGTGAACGACTTCATGTTTATTATTAAGTAATGAATTTAATTAAATCTTATTTACGACAAGTTTTAAAGTTACTCTTGCTCTAGTCTATGTTTATTAATATGGCCGTTTTAATTTCCGTATTGAATGCATTCTGGCAACTAGCTTAGGTAACACGAAGCGGGGGGACTGGCTAATTCAACGCTGTGATTGGCTAATTCAAGGCCACATGACACGTTGGAAAGAAATAGATTAATTTAAGCAACGGGAAAGAATGAGACGGCACGAATTTATATCGGTACTATAAGCCAGATGTGACAGAAGCCATTTGCTGTTACTAGGAGTCTATTGGCTGTGTGGTCGGTGACTGAAACACACTTCGGATCTTCCGTAATGTATGCAATACAGAAGGCGGTCAGGATGAAGAGAACAAAAAAAATAACGTGTGCGGCGACATCGCCCACAGGTCGGTGACGTCATGATGAGCCTGAATCACGCTATCGAAGGTATCAAGCGAATCCTTTTTTTTAATTTATTTATCACAAAACAGTGTACAATGCAATTGCCAAACTGTAGGTCAGTTTGTCGGCAAAACAAACATATATGGCGACAGACATCGAAGTTTTCTACACCCACCGCTCGCATATATACAAGTTCCGAGCAGACAACTCTTCAGTCGGGGCTTACATCCTCGACTGAAGAGTTGTCTTCACGGACACGGACATGTCGTTTCGCTCGGCGGGAGATCTTCCTCTGCCAAACCTATATGAAGTAATGTCTGGACTGGTCTTATGGGCAATCGAATACTGACCCCGTCCCCATGGTGGCAGATCAGGGTGTCGTAAGATGAGACCAGCTGGTTTCTGCTTGGTGGTGGGGCTGAAGACCGACTGGCTGGCTACCAACGTCTTGCTGGAGTCAGCGGCAAGTGACTTGTCGTGTTCCGGGAGGTTGAGAGCCCGTCATTTATTTTTGACTTGATAAAGTCTTATAAATCGATGAACGCCGGCTGCACGCACGGAAAAGTATGACGTCATTGTCACGTTCATTATTTATTTTAAATATTTTACCAATGGCGGGTGAGATCTGCATCCCCAGGCCGGACAGCCGCCGCACGCGCTCCTTGTACTTGGAGCACACCATGGTGGCGTACTGGAAGGGGGTCTTGCGGTGCGCGCAGCCCTGGAACCGACGGGTATTATCAATATTAATATTATACAGCTGATGAGTTATTTGTTTATGACAATGCGCTAATCTCTGGCAACGGCTAGTCGGTTTTGAATTTTCTTTGTGTGTGACAGCTATATTTATGAGACAAGCTATAAGGTACTATGTTAATTTAGCGCTAGATATTGATTTTACCGAAGCGAAGCGAGGGCACGTTACTAACGTTTGATACATACATGTGTATGTTATATTTTTTATTCTTAGTATGTTACTAAGAATAAAAATATTGTCGCGGAGGAGGTCGCGGAAGTTTCCAGAACCGACGGTTACCTAATAACATCAAAGGTGCCGCCGTAAGATCTTGGTTCAATCGACATTCCACTTTATGTATGTCGATACCGTAAGGTACAAAATGGCATGGCAAATGAACTTGTTTACAATTTGTCGGCGAGCCGCAAACAAAAGCAAAGCTCTCGGAGCCTGTCACCAAAAATTACATTGTTTACGTTTAAAATTTTCACTTCGCCGGATTCGAACACACGACCCTTCGGCCATCCAAGTCACCTTCCGCAAAGTTAACAAGGTCATACCAGGTCGGGCCTGGCGCCGTCCGGCCGGCAGAGCTGGATGGAGGCGAGCGCGCGCGTGGCGGCGCGCACCAGCCGCACGCCCGCCGCCGGCGCGATGCAGTGGTAGTGGCAGCCGCTGGCCGCGCGCCATTGCTCGCCCACCGCGCGCCGCCGCGTGCCCGACGACTTGCTGCCGTCGACAGCGTTCAATGTATTGTGTGCATTGGGATTTTGATTGCTTATTTATTTTATTGGAACAAGGTTCCTTAACGCTACTTACGAGTAGTGCGATTTAGTAGAAGTCGTCACGTAACGAAATGCTGTGTGCTGTGAATGATGTGTGTTTTGATATTGGTGTACGACATCTACAGTATTATTTCGTAACTAGATAACACAGTACAACGTTGTTCTGATAGTAGTTGTAGTTCAGATGAAAATGCCTAGATGGCGTTGTTACAAAAAATCACGTTTATTATATAGATAGATGGATAGATATCCTGATATTTTAGTTTCTTGAGTTTCACTGCTATCAGATTACACACGATATTTTTTATCATATTGTACATCTCATATTATATCAACACACGGTTGTACAGTTTTTAAGTACATTTATGGAGTTGAAGAAAAACGTAAGAAACTTCGTTCCTGACGAGGGTACCCGACCGCACAGTTTTAATTTTTTATTGTAAAAGTCTAAAATGCATTATAGTACGGCCGGCGGTTCTTGGCCGCCCTGAACGGGTTCCATACGCCACATCGAATTCCATTACATCGAAGTTCATGAACTTTGTTCGGATCGCTGCGCAAAAGTCAATTTTAAGGTCGAAATGGTGGTAAGACGCGCGGGGTGTCACTTGGAGCAATGTTTGTTTCAGTCACCCGCTCAGTGTTCGTGTCGCTATCTCTCTCTGAAGTAAAGTACCTGCGCACAATATCCGAAAGCCTAACTTCAGAGCGACCTAGAACCGTCGGCCATACTATACAATGATGGTATCTTACGTGGAGTGTGGTGCGGCAAGCTGCGTGTCCCACTCGCAGTCGGCCGCGCGCAGTGCGAACTCTGTGTCCGTGTTGGCGGTGCATGTGAATTTCTGGAATGTTATGATGTCCAATCAGAAGAAGGTATACCAAAGTAACCAACCAAGTAATTTGGCAATTTCGTTATATCAAAAAATTTAAAGGTCTAAGTACTGGACGAGATTTCATAAGTAATAAGCAATACACAATTAATGTATGTATGTATAATGTATATCCTTACAATAAGAAAAGCTGTTACCTACCTAGGTACACCACTGTTGTTTTTTGGAAAAAACGTTAATGATAGTCTAGTCACTTATTAGTAAAACGTCGGGGATAGTGCAAATCCGCGAATCTAGCATAGGTAAAAGGTGCGTATCTGCATTAGATCCAATTTTACAGGGGAAGGTTAAAACTTTATAATTTTCTTATTTTAAGGGCAATTGGACTCATTTTTACATAGAGAGTAATAATTCATGGGTTGTAGATTATCCATTAAAGTGATTAATTTAATCGCTACGACACTTACGGGGATTTGAAGTCGTTTTCTAATTCGGTCACAGATGTGCTACCCTCGTGAACTAAGACGATCGTCTCTAAGAAAGTCTAACCGGAACACAATTATTATTGCCACAATTATTACACAATAGGAATCTTAGAGTATATATTCCGTATATATACTCTAAGATAGGAATGGTAAGGTACCGTGGCGGGCAGTGGTACTACCCCGGGTGAACTATAAGCTCTATCTAGGAGGACACGTCAAATGACACGACCTGGGTCATGAGCCCCTTGGGAGGTGCTGAGGTTACCTGGCAGAGTCCCGCGATGCAGAACATGGGCGCGACCCGGGAGCACGCCGTCCCGTCGGGCAGCGACCAGCCGCGGGACTTGTACCCGCCGCCGCGCGTGTCGCACCACACCGCGCACGCGCTGCTCACGTCTGGAACGCAATCAAGCTTTGGATTTGGAATGAAATTCCCTAACGCGGCTTACTGGTACATTTAGTAGAAATCGTCACGTAACGAAATGTCGTATGATGTGTATGTGTGTGGTTTTAATAGTGGCGTACGCTATCTACAGTATTATTTTGTACTTAGTGTCTATTAAGCATGTTCGCATCAAATCTTGCAAGCTGAATCAGAACTATTTCCTCTCGCTCGACGGACTTGAGGGTACGGTCAAACAGCCGACGGGGCGGGACGGCGACGCGACGCTAGCGTCCGCGTTGTACTGCGCGCTACGTGACGCGACCCGCCGAGCGCGACGGCTCTGTGTGACATATTCCATAATTGCTCATACGTTACAACCTGTTCACGTCCCGCCAGCGTCGCGTCGCCGTTACGCCCCGTCGCGTCGGCTGTTTGACCGTACCCTGAGGCTTTGTCGGCCATCAAAGAAAGAAAGAAAGAATATAGACAACGGGCGCAAACCTTCAGCGTCGATCCTCTGCAGGCCGGTGCCGATGAGGTCGGGGTCCACGTCCCTGGCGCGCGAACAGATCTGGTCCGCGAACTGCCGCACCGTCATCCGGGGGACGTTGCTGCACTGTCACAGTAATGGAACGTCACAGTCATGGAACGTCATATGCTATGGATTCATTGATCGGGAGCGAAGGTTAGAATAGGTTAGATTAGACTAGGTTGGAACTTATAGTTGCTTGTGCAACACTTTAAATTACACACAAAAACAATTATTTTGGAATTTGTGTAAAAAATTATACTGTCACTCAAACGTCCGGAAGATCTATCCTAAGCAGAGAGTCCTAAGCAATTATAATATAATAATATTATAATTATAGGCTTTCCACACTATCTTCTTCTCTATGACGTGCATGCATTAATCATAAGCATTGATACAAAATTTCTCTCCCTAGTATAAAAATATAGATTTGAGCAAAAAAAGAGGTTGTTATAACACCATAATGGTAACAACATTACCTGATGCGCCTGGCAGGACTGGTACTTCTTATCATATCCGATGCAGTGGCTGTTGTCGTGTCTGCAAATATAATATAGGTCAGGCCAGGCAACACAGGCCAGCGTACAAGTCATTAGGATGTCATTCGAGTTTTTGGTGGTAAACTTACAGACGTGTCAAACCGTCCGTTGACAAATGTCATTTAAGTTTTTGGCGGGAATCAAACAGATTTGTCAGGTGGTACTTAATTTTTGGGGGGGAAAATTCCACAGACATGTTAGACCGTCCATTGACAAGCGTCAATTGAGTTTTTAGCGGTAATGCAGATTAGTAATCGTTTACCTGGGTCTATTACACCGTCGCGTGGCAACAGCAACACCGGCCGCGGCGGGGGCGAGCGCGTCGTCCAACAGACAGGCGGACGCGCACTCCGACCACCGCGACCAGCGGCCCCACGAGCCGCGCTTCACCGTCGACCCCGCGCGCTCCACGCACTCGCCGCCGCGACAGTACTGACCACATATACGATATAAAAGATATAGAAGATCTCTAAATATTTTTTACCTCCTCGAAGCGTTCTTTCTTAAGCAATCCCGATTTTTTAGCATACATTAAACTACGTAGGCGAGAGAGTAATTGCAAAATCGCTGACAAAGAAATAAAACGAAAAACTGTCACAGTATTGTACTAATTGCTATAAAATAACTGGTGTTAAATTATTTCCAATTGATCTTACCATCTCGTCACCACACATCGTGCCTTCTAACGCCGGATGGGAAGTCCATGTGTACCTCTCTCGTTGACAGTGAAGATCTCTACAGATATCCTCCAAGTTCTGGGCACCAGAATGTCGACTTCCTTTACCATATTTGAGCATACCTGGAATAATATACAAAACATTATAAGTCTCATTTACATAATAAGTATGTACCTACCTACCCTGAAAGTATCGGAAATCAGATATTTAGCACATTATAGTTCTTGGAAGTATTCTTACATTGCTGGTTGGCGTCAAAGCGTTCTCCCGGTAGAATCCCTTCGGCACTGTGGTCGAGCTGGCCGGCAGAGTTACCGTGGTCGAGAAGACATCTGGACTGAGCGGTGCTGCAACATATTGATCAATAAACAAACTGCCCAGACGAGATGCCCATCATACATTTTGAGAAAAGAAGTTCAATTCGCTAAGTAGAAACTTGGGCTTTAGGCAAAGAATTTGCTTTCTTGGCAACACTGTCTTGGAAGACAGTTACAGTAAGAGTTTCACGAGAGGTTCGCACATCATTATTGGCTGTCGTATCGGTCAGTCGCATGGGCAATCGATAAGATGGCTCGTTTGCTCGGTAGTTGGTTATTTATATAAAAAGAGAACTCACTCAAGAAACTTCTGGAGGTAATTTCTGCTGCATTCAGACCAGGTGATCTTCCCGCTGCCGAGGGTAGGGCTCATGATGTACGCGCTGGGGTCGCAGCTATTGTCCGCCGACAGACCGTCATGCCGCATGCCCAGGCTGAGGGGAAAGGATAAATTGGTTTTAGGTTCCATAGCCTTTTGTCAAATTCTACCCTGTTGTTTAAAAATAAAGTCGATGCCTCCACCAATCCGGACAGGAGCAGCGTGGTGGAGTAACCTCTAGGACTACTCAGATATGAGACACTCGTGCTCAGCAGTGGGCCATTAATAGGTTGAAGCCAACCAATCGTTAAACCGATCGTTTTCGAGTTACCAGTAACGAGTCGTAAAGTTGTTCCCTATAATATTTTTAAATGATTTTTTTTTAGTTACGCCTCGTAGATAGTTCTACTATCCGTAAGCTAAACGATTCGTTTTTCGAATAGGAACCGGTACCTATATACATAAGTTCGTCCAAACAAACTTACTTGTGTCCGATCTCGTGTGCGACGACGTATACACTCTCAAAGTGTCTCCCCTCGTTGACCGTGCAACTACTGGTCACTGTGCACATGCCCGCCACTGGAGCAAGTCCTGAAATTTTTTTTTTTATGTACCTATATTTACTTACTTAAAGGCTGATATTTCAGACAATAAATTATAGCCATAGGTACCTATCCTTAACTACGATCCCACCTGATGGTAAGTGGACTAAGTGGCGATGTAGTCTTGGGTCGTAAAATGTAGTACCTACTTAGTTGAAGCCCAAATTTTCGAAATTATGCGCGGTAAGTGGAATCGGAATTGTTATAAAAGTATTTTAATCATCCTTATTGAACTACTAATATTACATAATACATATTTTTTTACTTTATGTAACTCAATTAATGAACTGTTGTGGAGAAAGTGTCATGCTGTATAATTCTGCCATTAGTATAAATTAGAATTGTAACATTTACCTACCCATTATAAACATTACATAGCAGATCAAATTTATTTTATATTGCCAATAAACGTTCATAATGACAACGAGAGCATTAATAATCTGTAATGAGTTGAGGTTTAATCCATGACGCTAATGTTACTTTGTTTTGTAACTTGAACAGTGTTAAAGACATCTTATTTTATACAAATGTTCAACTACACAACAACACATCAAAGGCTCAACGCGGTGAGAAAATGGTTATTACTATCGAAACCGAAAAAAAAAAATTTTTTATTATCATTTGCTTCGGTGAAGGAAAACATCGTGAGGAAACCTGCACACCTGAGAGTTCTCCATAATGTTCTCAAAGGTGTGTGAAGTCCGCCAATCCGCACTTGGCCAGCGTGGTGGACTATGGCCTATACCCCTCTCATTGTGAGAGGAGACCCGTGCCCAGCAGTGGGACAGTTATGGGTTGTGATGATGATGATGATGATGATCGAACACGGCATCCGAATCACGGAACATATTTCACGTATAATTCTAGAAAGACAGTGGAAACTATTATAGTTTCACAGGGGTAAGACTCCACATCGTCCAAGGGGTTCCATACGCCACATCGAATTCCATTACATTTAGGTACGAGCGACAATTTTACAACTTCATGGCCGTAAGAAGAATTCATACTGTGTAAAGTTTTCATAGGGTTTGTGGTTTCAGTGGTATGGATAAAAACACTTACCAACTACTTGACTGCTGACTTTTCCATTTTTATTCACAACGTATAAATCTAATCCAGTTAAAATTACCGCGTGATCCCAATGCAGTGGATCATTGTCGCCTGGGGGGTTTTCAAGACGTTGCCAGGTGCAAAAATTACTCAAAAACCTGTCTATATCATGAGGTCTCTTCAAATTTACAGGATCTTCATGTAAAATTTCAAGTCTTTTCAAAATGAAATTAACTGTTCTGCCTAAACTAGGATCGTGGTATATTAGTTGTACTGCATTAACCATAGCTAGGACAAACCTCACTAACTCTCTTTCGGTATCTTTTGGAAAGTTTATTGTCATGTGTTTGTATAAATCTCTATCAACGAACACAGCTGTCTCTACGAAAATCGCTGGTAAAATTGCTCTTTTTCTCCGCGTATCTCCTTTAACTATCTCCTTAACAAAACTACCTAAACTTTTATTTCTATGAGCTATATTTTCTTTAAATAATTCTAAGTTGGTAGCATTGAATTCTTTTGATGTAACATCTCTTTTTCTTCTATGCTTCGTCCATACTGTTGAAGACTCGGGAGTTGCATCATTGAAATTAATTCTTTCCACGCAATTACTGTCATCGTCATCATGTTTTGCATCATCTGTTTGTCTCTTGACTATTACATGAGGTTTAATATCGTCCCTGTGAAATCTTTCTGGTAGCGGGTGTATAAAGTAGTAACTGTCATTTGACTTGACTAATCCTCTCTGAAACAAATATTTGGCTAATATTATTTTATCACAAGTACCTGACTTATGAAGCGTTCATAGCCCGGCGGCTTGCGTCGATCTTAAATGATCGACAAAGTTAAGCAACAGCGGGCGCGTTCGGTAGTAGGACGGGTGACCGCTAGTGGCGAAATTTCTTGAACGCTTCCGTGCTTCGGAGGACACGGTATTCCGTTGGTCCCGGTTGTTACCATTTGGTAGCAGTCGTTAAGCCATGTCAGATACCTTCAGGCGGCATAAAAAAATTAGACATTTGGGTTGGCCACTAACCCCTAAACCAATCCGCACTGGAGCACCGTGGTGGAAAATGCTTTAGGCCTCCTCATATATATGAGGTGAGACACGTGCTCAATTAATGGGCCATTCATGGGTGAAGCCACAGCCACTTAGTTCTCGTTTTTTTGTTATACTAATTTTAACTCTATTCAAAAGATTTTTTCACAATAAGAATTAAAATTTTCCCATATTATTTTAACCTCTATAACAATGGTTAACATACAAATCTTTACTTACAACATCATTACAAGCGTATAGGGCTGCATTATTGCTTCTATAGTAACAACTATCAACTTCTTCATCCATGTGGTCGAGCACAGCTTCGGTGCCGTTAGACCACCTCCTCATCAGCAGGAACTGGGGATCTAGGAATGTAGTTCTAGGACTCAACTTTACATCTAGATGTGTCTTCAATGCTATCAAGTCTTCATTCTCATAGAACAGAGATCGTTTCCGACGCTTCGGATGCTTTAAATGTGCTATATCGAATTGAGCTTCTGGAATAAATATTATTAAAAATATTTCAGTGATATAGAACTTTTAATACACACTCTCATCATTCTCCTAAAAGAAAAAAATGCTGAGAAAATACTAATACAGAGATAATTTGAATAAGTGGCAGATAAAATAAAATAAAAATGTACACACAATAAATAATCAAAAAGTCATATCAGAATTTTGTGCAACTTGTGGTAGCCCTATATCAGTTTAATTGGTACTTACCGTTAGGGTTGGCACCAAATAGGAATACTTTTTCTGATTCTGTCAAGTGGTCTAGTAGTTTCTTTGTGTGTTCCTGAAACAATTGAAAATGAATAATTAGAAATGTAATTATAATTATTTAGTTACACACTCTAGTAAATCTCAATTATCGTTTAATAGTTGTTATTTGGTGTATTTACTGCTGTAGGAGACCTGTATAATTATAGAGATCACAATATACAAAATAGGTGTGTCAAAACCAACCTAACCTAACCTAACCTAGTCTTTCTTGTTATTCTTCATATCGCTAAACTTCCAGCAAAAAACCTCGTATCAATTGGCGAACTTTAAAGTTAAAACATCCTAGGTCTATAAAAGATCGTTACAGCTTCCATCCGCGATAAGAAGACTCATGTAGACGAACAATCTAAAATTCAAATGTATTCAGGAAGCTCCGCACGACATTGGAGGTACAAAAACTGCGGAAAGTAAAGTCTGTCCATTAACCTCAGATCAAATTGCCATTGTAGACAGAGTACTAACAGCTTAGCCACGGAGGACAGCCTCGACATAAAATTTTTGACAATAGCTAGTATTCACACGGATGTTGGGCTTAAATGAAATTGGTCCGTGGTGCAAGTCAGCAGCTGTATCCGATTAGCGATCCGTTTATCATTTTTCATTACTGAGATGCGTATTAACGTGCTGACGCTGTGTAGGTATAGATGAAGGCAAATAAAATATAAGTAATTTATGTCTTCTTGCACAGATGTAGGTATACACATAGACAATATAGACATACCTGTATTAGGTACGACAAAAAAAATTACGTGGAAGTGTGTTAATGCCCATATTATCTATAATATGAATAAACTATTTTTGGTTTTGTTTAAATATAGGCTGATAAGGATGCCTTAAATCTACGCATTGTTAATTGAATTGAACCTAGTATATAGAGCGGCAGTGAAATGTCTTTTGCTCATAAGAACGTTCGTGATATGGTTCAGCTAATAGCGATCTGGCCCTCCTAGCGAGGGGTTCCAGTTTCGAGTCCTGACTGAGGATTTCACAGAAAAAATGTAATAGAGTCATGATTGTTTGCGATATGATAATTTGTTTCACAGTTTTAAAATGCTGTGAAAATATTACTTGCTGTACCTTGGACCATACATTATAAACAATATTGTTTGGCTTTGTATCGTAAATTACCTCAAGTACTGTTAAGTTGATTCTTTCTCTTAAATTTTAGTTAACATAGATTCTTCAATACTCATACAATTTTTAGTTATGGACTCCACTTCATATTTTGGTTAGCGAGGGACATTTTTTAATGTCAAAAAAGAAACACTACCTATAAAGATCCAAAACTTAAGAATACACATTTATCTCACAAAAAGGGTATTTTAGAACCGAACACGGGATGTCTACCTGGCGCTAGGGTCACTAAACTCTGAGCTGAGCTACGGGTTCATCAAGTAATAATACGTTTTACACAAAGCCCGCCCAGCGCTTGTTAACAAACTAACTGACCAAGTAACGATCTTAATTACACCATTTATTTTTATTTATTTTTATTTTTATTTAAGTTTTCATGTACACCATCTGCTAGTCCAGTTGAGCTAACCATCCTAGACCCGATTCGAATCTTCTTCTGGGTCGGTCATAGTTCTCATGGGCGGTAGCGTAAAGGTGGTGCTCGTTTTCTATCTTAAATCGATAAAATTATGGACCAAGTGGTGACTAGCCGCATCGTCTCGTCGTCGTCGTATTCGCATCGTCGTGTCGTAGCACCCTCGCGTAACCTACGCTCTACCGACCAGCAAGTGAACGGTAATTTAGCGTGTATTGGTACAGCTTCCTACTGGAAAAATATGTTTATTACAAAATCGTGAGTTCTCAAAACAATTAGAATATAAAATATTGCATGTGCCGAGCTGAATTAATGATTAATTTGTTAATTAGACAGAGTAAAGGCCTGTAATTTGGTCGTCAAGGCTGGATCATTACGTGCCGTAATTTCGGTTAACACTTTCTATCTAAAATTACACAATTTCTTCATTTGTCATTCTCTCGGCTGCTTTAGTGAAAGTTGTTAATTTTAGTGCGTTTCTTTTGTTTCGTAAATTATCTAGAACTAGAATTCGGTTGTAATTCAGCGACATCGTGAATAAGTATAATGTTTCTTTTGGTTTATTTTGATGAGATGATCGCATTTGTCAGGCAAATGCTTGTGGTTTCTCTATACTTTCGTTATAGCCATTGTTAATTTTAATATTAGGTAGGTAATTACTTATATTGTTCTATTAAAATAATGCAGGTAAGATAATAAGGCATTATGGCGGTGTGCAGAATGGACGTATAAGAAGACTATAATGAAAATTATGGTACTCAGAGGTAAAAAAGACGTACTTTATGGCGCAATGGTTACCATACCGCAGCGCTGTCCGAAGGGTTCTGGGTTCGATTCACCCACGAGTCACGACACAGGGTATCCTAGTGTGAGGCTGTGAGGGTGTAGCGGTATTTATAAAAAATATAAAACGGAGAGAATTAAAGTCGCCCTAACACATTTTCATGTTGCATCAATCAAAAGAGATAAATACATACCTACAAGACGTAATTGCTGCCATATATAAAAAAAATTTCTTCAAAGGTGACTAGTACCTAGCCCCAGAGATTAGCGCGTTCAAACAAACAAAAAACTAGTTAAATCTATTAGATTAATTTGCCGTATTCTTTCTGATGAAGTTCACTACCATCCTGAAGCGGATATTAAACTCCTTTCTTGGAAACTCGCAGGGCGGGAACGCTACATAGACATGCTACCAAACCTTCGCCAGCTGTTGTACCGCGTCGGGTCGGGCTGTAGTTCTGTACATACGTTTATAATAAAAGGTACATAAATATAATTTCATTCATGAACACAGTATTGTTATTTCACCTTGACAGTTGTCAAATTGATCCGCACTCCCGCCCATTCACAATCCGACGCGCGAATACCTTTTTTTTAATGCCATCGAATGACTTTATAGATAGGTCATCGACTTCGTGGTAGGTCACGTACGTGAACTCATTTCTAGCATTTAGATTAAAAATGTTTTAAAATGTGAAATGTTTTTGTAAAATCCCTGAAGGGTTTGATACATAATAAAGTTAGATATGAATATATGTATAAAACAAGGGGACCAACTAGTTTTATTTTGACGGCACTTATGTATATAAATGAGTTATGACATATTATTGTTGTAATATTGGAGAGCTAGGCACAAATTGGCTCAGCATTTTAGCCGCCAACGCGTTGTGATTTCTCTGGTGATTCATATAGCAAGGGACAAACAAGATAAATTAGAAACTTAGAGGTGAGTGCTGAACCGAAATTCAGCCTACCCTGGGCGAGAGACCAACGATCAATTCAATAAGTTGCCTGCGACGGTGTTCCCGGTCGATTATAATGTGGGCGTCTGCCAAGAGTGAATAGGATTTTTCTAAGTTAACGCGCTTCACCATCTAAAGGTTACTTCACCACTTACCATCAGGTGGGATCTAGTCAAGCGGTAACTTAAATTCAGTAAAAAAAAACATTTAAAATAAAAAAAATAACAAATTAAACAGAATTATTTAAAAATTAAATTATCCAAGATATCGTTACAAACCGTGTACCGAGGAACAAAAGATATATCTAAAAATCGCCTATCTCGACGCCTTTGTTTAAACGCAATTAAACCCAGCTACGTGCTGATGCGAGACCAAAAATGCAACATCTTTTGTACAGCGCTCAACAATAGTATACAAAATTACGTGCTACGGAGCTTCACTGGGAAGAGCGTATAATATATTATACGTTAAGCTAAGATATATCTTAGTTATCTACTATATTTTCCAAAATTTAATGTGCACGAATAAACCGTTCTCTCTTCACTTTGGTTAAGATATGCCTTAGTATCTACGTGTACCCGAAACAATTGTTTTGCTAATCATTTATTTCAGGCGTTATAAAAATTTCATGTTTTTCTTATTTTAACGATTTAAGGGACTATTTTGGTGGTCTATACCTACTTAATGGAGAAATATATAATTTGGATACGTACACTAATGCTGTTAAAAAATTAATAACTTTTTGTAGAGTTTCCATAATAATATTAAGTTTTATCTGATAAAACTTAATATTTTATCTGTTATCACGCGGAAACGGACCTATTTTCCGGGATGAAAGGTATTATTATAACACCTAATTGATATAATCTAAATGTAAGGTTTACAAAATACGTAATTTACTAGTAACTTTATCAATAAATTACACGATTTGAGCATAAAGGACCTATTGTTTTCATTGGGGCCGACAAAGAAAAACCTAAACAAAGAGCCGGGAGGAACGCGAGAAAAAAAACAAATTTCCGCATGCAAATACCTGCTTAATGGCATAATAATTTGAATGATTGCTTAATCGGCCTTCAACCTAACTTAAACTGTTGTATTGATGTTAACTTTTGCTCAACAATAGTTTAATGAATATTATATTTACTTAATTAAAGCAATAAATTAGGCAAGCCGAGAGGTTTGAACGTTGACTTCGGAACAGGGGGTTATGGTTTCAATACTGCCCGCACCACTAATTAATACGCTTTTATTACTTTTAAATATTAATGTACATAATTAATTGTAAATTAACTATCACTTGGTTCGGTGAAGGAAAGCATCGTGAGAGGAGATGCGGGCCTTACAGTGGAACAGTTATGGGTTGCGATGATACTTATAATATTGAATTACTTTTGACTGTTGTGGTTGTGTGGTGTTGTGGTTTTTGTTGTCGTGGTGGATGTGGTGGTTGTGGTAAACATATATTTCATCCACATGCATGTAGATCCGATGAGGGGGAAGATGTATCCATTGATCCCATGTGGAGCTAGATTGTGGATTGCAATTTTAAGGTGTCCCTAGGACTGAAATACATTACTTGTCCTATAGTTTCTGAGGGTGGCTTCATTTCAAGGTTGAATAGGCTGCTTACATAATGAACACAAATGTTAAAGTGCAGAATATTGGGTGATCTTATTGGTATAAGTGAAGCATTGGCTCATGTGTCTTGCTTCAATTTTTCCCTATTATCGTAAGGTTTTTCCTTTTTGCAGACAAGCGTATTTTGTTTTGGGGAGGAGAGTATTTTCCGTAATGACCAGACCTCTTTAGGTCTCGAATGTTGTATACAATAATTTAAGAAATGCACAGCCCTTGAAAAGATGTATCAAGGGATATTTTTTGTATAAATAAAAAAAACTTATGTGGTCTATCTACGATAGCAGAACAATATTAGTTACTCAACATAGTTACCTGTATAGTCTGTATGATATACAGTCAATTTGATAAATTTAAGATAAGCAACCGGGATGCTTCAAGCGTGTTGAGCACAGGGTCGGAGCAATAAAACGTCATTACAGAACTGTTGGTCGGTAATTGTAGTGTCATTAGGCGGCGTTAAGCCTCTTGAGAATGATATAACGTAGTTATCTTGGTCTTTGAGGTTATTTTAGATGTATTATTACAAATGGTGCTACTAAAACCGAGTTATTTATCAAGTCTTTTCTTTAGATATTAGAATCGTTAATTAATTACGTAAAGTAAATTTGGTATTTTAGACCCTCCCTCCTTGGTCAGATGTCGTGGGATTTATTCTTATTTTCTTCTGGAAATATAGGTATTTTACGGTGAGAAAGCCTTGCAGGAACCATATCATAATAAAAAAAGTCATTGAAATATCTTTCGTGACGTGAAGTTTTCAAAACCTGTCTATACCAAGGTCATTAAATCGATTCGAAAATTGTGAAACACCACGAACGACCATTATTCAAGCTCCACCTTCGGTTATAAATAATAGTTTGACATCGAAAACCAATTATTACCATTTGGTACCATGTCACCAAAAGTCGTTATATTGGTGGGACGCAAACCGTACCGACAGTAGGTATACCGCGCAATTGATTGCCGTTATCAATCTTGTTTATATCGCAGCGTTACCTTGTCGCAATGCCGAATGCCTTGGTTAAATAGTTCTCGAAATATACAGCAGCATTTGTTTTCTTTGTAACATTGACAGGTGGTCTACGAATTATTCGCGGGTGCGCGTTAAGTATGAACGTAATTAAAAATTAACATTTTAATAGCGTACGTTACTGATTACTTGTTATAAATTGAATGGTTTCTACGTTATATGTAGGTCAATCAATACGTTTACAGATAATGAAAAAGTATTTAATATATTTATTAATCAGTAGGTTTGTCATTTAAAAATAAATAAAAAATTTAAATGTAATAATTTAAAAATACGATCTATACGAAAATACTAAATTCAATTTGTCCAAAAACCAATTAAAAAAAACTTTTGCTTGTCTTGACTAAAAATCAAAAATTGCTAAATCGCCTCTTATTCAGCCCTAGCTTTTTTGGCACTCGCAAAAAGTTTTCTAATTCACATGGAGCTAAATCTAGACTTCGATAGGGTGGAGAACTTAGGGTTTCAGCATCAGATGAGTCGATACAAGTCACGACCGTGACACAGTATGATTCCCCATAGCCGATTAGGTTTTCCCGGCCTTAAGATTAAGACATCGCCAAAAGTCCGCAAGTCGACCAACATAGCGAGGCCTTTGTAATTTTGTTGGTAAAATCTTTCCGAGAAGACCCAAGTGCTTCTTACCAGAGTGACCCACGAGCATGGGAATTGGCTTGGAGAGGATGGATGGACCAACCCATACTACAAATACTCGAGCCGATAAAAAGATTCACTTACTAAGTTAACTTACCTAGGTTATCGAATTCTGTCCTTGGCAACAATAAGCCGTCACTTTAATTATTTTGTACATGGGGCGCGGGTAATCAGAGCGCAAATATTACATTACCGAAGGCGTTTTGCACAATGCTGCAATCGCTTTAGCAAAAACGTAGTTACGCGTCTTATGTAATTACAGACATGCGAGTAATTAGCTAGTGCATGTCTCTAGTCTTATGGGAATGTACGGGAACTAGTCGCCTTGGGTACGAGTTAGCGATACGCGATACTACATAGTACGAAAGATATTTACGGATTTTTATTTTACGTTTTCACTAATAGACAGTGTGCATCAGGACGAACGGTAGTATTATTATTAAGGGTATAGTCTGGGATATAATCTGACAAGTAAAAAAACCGACATAATGCAAATTTAAGACTTAGGTACATAATTATATGGTTTTCTCATGGATGCCATCGTCAAAACTGGACCAAATTGGAAGGGTTCCCGGGTGCGCTTAACGGCTGTGGCAGATATTTAAATGAGATAAATGTTTGTTCTCAGGTCATAAGTGTTCGTGATGTGTTATTTGTGCTGTCCATCCCACCCGCGACACAGGGAATTTTAGTGCGGGGGTTTGGGTGTGTTAGCGTTTAAAAAAAAGAAAACATATCATCGCTCTCTTCGCTCCTAGTTTATTAGTCATACAGGTACCTACTTAACACATTAAACTAGTAAGCTATTTTCCATTAAAAGTAGATGCAATAGTGTGTATTGATTTCCATAAAAAAGGAAAATATGATGAAAGTAGATCATGATAAGACATTTACATGTTCAATATGCAACGCGATGTGATTGCTGCAAGAGAATACGTGTTGCTTGTAAATTCAGTTGGCACCTAATAAAAGCGTAAGTTAGGCAATTGATTCAAATAAATTATTATTTAATTGTACTTAATAATTATTGATTGTAGTAATAAGGTATTCTGTTTCTGTCTAATGATAGAAATCATTAAATTAATAAATTGACGCTAACACACTCATACCCCCGCACCAGGATTCCCTGTGTCACGGGTGGTATGGACAACACTCATAACACATCAAGAACACCCATGACTCGAGAACAAACATTTGTCTGACAGATAAATATTTGCCCCGGCCGGGAATCAAACCCGGGACCTCACGCTACGAAGCCAGTGTCACAACCAACTGGGCTAAGATATCGTCAAAAGCCAATGAAGGTTCTTTTTCTTAATTCTTCTCTCTTCTTGAGAGAAGACTGGTGACGTTGAAGAACTTTGGTGTAACTGATGTCCATGAACGACTGTAAACACTTACCATCATGTGGTTCGTATGCCGGGTGTCGATATTTAAATAAAAAAATACAGATATTGAATGCCGTTTGATCTTCAAATAAGTCCTAGTTGATGAATGTAAATCATTTGTAGACATTACCTATAGCGTGTAATTTAGTTAGTGATCACGCTTTTGTAGGAGATATGATTTTGCATAATTATACCAAGTTGTAGCTTTAAACATGGTTAATATTATGTAGCCTATTAAATTCTCTGCTTTCATATATTTGTTAAGGTTCCAAACGAACACATAACTACTCCAGACAAGATGCCAAAACGTTAAAAATATGTGATAATTAATTCATTACATTTAATGAACAATTGAGAAACAATCTCAATAACGAAGGTTAAATCTATTACAAAAATCAGCGTATCAAATTATATCAATTATAATACGCAACATTATCTGTTAGTGGATATTAAAATTGCAGTAAAACAAGCAAAAATGCCAAATTAATATTTCAATGCCACGTCGTCGCGTCGTATCGCAATACCAATTTATTTTTAGAAACGAATAATTTATTTCCAAAATTATTGCGTTTACGTAGGTACGTGTTTATAGTACTTGTAGTAGGCCGAAAGTCGTGCGCAATTACTCAACATGGTCAAGAAATTTTGATCGTAGTTATTTGCTTTAGGGAGTAGACGTCAAGTCGTAGGCCTGTCCTACGAGAGGCCTACGCCTGTCGGAGGCCTGCTAGTATAAGAATTTCCTATTGGTAACGGGTTAGCCTTCGTCGCGGTGGTGATGAAAGGGAAGTCGTACGCTGCGGACTTCAGTTACAAGAAATACTGTATTCATTCATTGCAGTTCAAAATTGAAGTGCATTTATTAATTCATTCAAAATTCTCTGCATTTGCTCCATTATGGATTTACAAAGCATAGATTTCCAACTTCTTTATTAAACACATACAAAAAAAATTAATTATGAGTTTTAATAAACAATAACCTACCTTTACTTTACCGCTAACTCGACGTATACAATTAAAGTTATTCTACACCTAGAATAATTTTACTTGCTGCTGTTTTACTAAAACAAGGACTTCTAACTGTAGTCGCAAAAAATCAGGCCAAATTATTATATTTGTAGTACCAGAATAAAAACTTGCGCTAATATTAAATTAACGCTTTAATTGACTGATTTAAAGTGAACACGTGTCCTAATAATTAATTCGGTTTCCAATTTTGTGTAACAATAATCGTATACAGTCACAATTTAACTGTTTTTGTTAAAATACAGTATAGTTTAAGGTGCGGTTAATATTAAGGTGCGTTGTACGTACCTAAGATTATAGAGTATGGAGGGAAACTGGTATAGAGAAAAGTTTATTCAACTGAGTAATAATTATGTATGGAATGGACGTAGTATTGTGGTACAATTATAAAGAGAACAGCGAAACTGAACACGACTAAATACTGTTTTGTCTGTCCGTATATGCTTTTCGAGTATCCGAGATCAATGTCACGGTATACCGAGTTCTCACTCTTTCCATCGAGCCAAAGTAATCGGGCCCAATATGTCGTAATATACCTGAAGTAACGATGATTTTTTTTATGTTAATAGCAGACAAAGGTGTAGTCGAGTCACCTGATGGCAAGTGGTCACCGTCGCCCAAGGACATTAGGAACACCAAAGCCATGAAAGATGCGTTGGTCGGCCAATAAATAATAGAGGTTTTTCTTTGACTGTTAAACGGTAAATACTGAGAGACATTAATAATCGATACTGGCTGTATATACCTTATGGACTTATACCACAAGTACGAGGGCGTGTTTGAGAAACTCGTCAGACTTGGACATCGACCGCGCCCAGATATCCATATATTTCTGCATGTACTGTACGCAAACCAAAATACGAACGCATTGCACGTTGCTATTCTTACTTGATTTAAGGCGATTGATCCGTTTTGTATTCATTACTGTTTTTATTAAGTAAACGTAAGACCCGGTTTGTTGAATGTTAAAAATGTTCGCTGCTACTTTTTAGTAAATAAATTATACATATTTATAGTGTTTTATACATATGACGGCAAAATCGAAAGGAGGTGCTAATGAGATGCGTTATAAGAAGAGCGGTCATGTAATCAAGTTGTGAATGCTCCTTACGCGTTCTGGTGGAATGTTGTGATATGAAGATACAATCCGTGCTAATCTATGTCATCAGTTTGTACGTAATGCAATTATAATGTCCTGGACAATTGTAAAGGACGTCGTTGGTATTCAAGACTTGGTCTCCATACCCATACTTCATGAATTCTACTCAGGATAGTCGGCATCCTTCCCATACATACGTATAATATTTAATTCATTGGAATCCTAAGGTTTTATTTTTAAGCATCCAGTTCTGGGTGATGAAGATTAGCGGTCTATCAAATGTTTTTGTCACCGGATCACCTCTGCCATGGCCTCACAACTGCTGTCTAATGATAAAAAGGGGGAATGACACTTGAACTTGGCCTTTAAAGCACGTTGCTTAACTTACCTCAGTCGATCACGTATCGACCCAGGCCTTCTGGCTATGAAGTCTTCAAACGTTTAAAACATTTGCATGATGTTAATAGAGGTGTAAGGTTGAATTCGGTGTATGTTACTAATATAGTAAGGGCAGGTTGTCACCAAACACACATTCACAGCACATTATTTGTGGTCACAAAATGTTTGCATCCATTATCAAGTCGTCATGTTTGTCATGACGGAAGTGTCATAACCGTTTAGTATAATATACGATGTGTTTTGCTCATTAATCATGTACACTGCACACTTGCCGTGTTAAACTGAGTAAAAAACATTTGTTAATATTGAAGTGTATCGTATAGAAGTTATTAATTATGTAAGTTGAAATCGGTTGCAGCTTTCCCCACTTGATTACCTAAATAAAAATAATACGTTTAGTTATAGGTAAGTACCTATTTAAAAATAATTTATTCATTATTTATAGTTCAGTTTGTTGTTTTATTTGTTTACTAGGTTTATTTGCATAAACAAACTTGACGTTCTATTTTACTAAAAATATTTTTATAGTAAATAAACAGGCATTTAATATTTATTTTTCATTGCATTTCCGATAATGAGTGTAGTTTTTATCAAACGTAAAAAATTGAATCTTTTTTGGAATCAATTCGATTGCTTAACTACTTACAACAACTAAAAGTTAAGTTAAGCATTTTATTAAGTAGTGTGCAGTCTCCTTTATAGCAGATTTTCGAATGATCGTGAGAAGTGAAGGCTAGTGCACTAACAATGATTGATGTACACGAAATATTTATCAGCCTTATACGGTACTGTCAGGAGGTTGCACATAGTGTCAATACGTTTAGCATTAGCGCTTGACAGAGGCTTGACATAGTATTCGACGTATTCTACGTATGTTGGTAACAAGTTGGCTTATTTATTTATTCTTGATTGAACCTTGCTTATGTAATGGAACAAAAGGCGGACATTGTGCTGCGTCAAAAAACTCCGTGATTATCTATGATTCATGTCGGATATTTTCTTTTTTGATATTCGATATCGACATCCTTGCATATTAGTATCATTATATCGCTGAATATCCCGTAATACATAATATACCTACAATACAAATACACTTGACTCGTACACCAAAGTAACATAAAAAAGGATTAAATAAAATAACATGGTATACAGACGGCGGCCTTATCGCTAAAAAGCGATCTCTTCTAGATGCGTACATACATATTATGTGTGTTTATTTTTGTTCAAATCTTTTTTATCCAGCTCGAAGGACCATTTGTGCTAGCGGTCTGCTGCTTGTAGGTAGACGATAGTCTTGGTTGGCGATGCAGAAATCGAAAACTTTGCGATGCACTTCAAAAACATTTAATTGCGCCATACGAACAGATTGAAACGGAGAAATTGTTGCCATACATTCCCCTTTTCCTTTTCCCAAACGCTTCTCACCCCGAACGCCTCGCATATCTCTATCTCATCTCTCTATCATCATCTCTATCATCATCTCTATCTATCCAGTCGTCTCCACTGGTCGAGTTTGTGAAATATCTAATAAGCTTTCGTATTACAAGGCTCTTCTAAATGTAATTAGTATATTTTGTATCTAGATAACCGTTTAAAACTGGTCTGGGCGAAGAAAGTATGGGTCCACTTTCCTCACGATCGCTTCTGGGGCGAATGCCCTGATGGGTTAGAACTTATTTCCAACTAGCTGTCCCGGCGAACTTCGTACCGTATAGATACTAGGTGTACCAGCTCTTGCTTCAAGACCTTATCGCATAAACAGGTTTGAGTTGTGGAAGCCTTTTACAAATGGTGTGGAATACGCTGTTCGTGACATTATGAGTAAAGACGCAAACGTCAGTAATATATAGGATACGAGTATGCTTGCCCAAGCCAAGTCCTAATAAAATCCATTGCATTTAGGTAGGTACAAGACATCTTATAACCAAGGAAGCCTGGTATGTATTCATTCCCACTCTTCCAGCGTGGACTAGGAGCGGTTGTATCTAACTCGAATATCAAAAGTATTGAAGTCACTAAATGTTAGCTTCCGTTAAGCCTTAACGATCGCCAACGGCACTGACTTTTGCCTAATAATTACTGGTGCAACTGCCTAGCATACCTTAAAGTACGGCTGCACTCATGATATTGTACCACTAACCTTCAGGACCTTCACTTACTCAATACTCGATTTTGCACATCGATGCTTCAATTTTTATGCCACTTACGATAGTGTATACAAGCCTAGGCTTTAAGGATGTCATCATTGAACTTTGAAAACTTTTAAGAATTAATGACTCAATTATGGTCGAACTCCTAGTGCGTTCGGTTAGTTAGGTTAGTACATCTCGGACTTCTTCACTATTTTCTATCAGGTTCTACTGTTGTCTAGTATTTTTCTATGTTATATTATATTATGGTATTATACATTAGAAATAAAGCAGCATTACTTAAAATAACCTCAATTAAACGACATTTACGTGCTAGTGAACTACCAAAACCAGTACCACTTAATTTTACTACTAGTGAAGGGAGCATGGAGTCCCAATTAGAGCTAGTCTGTACGGTCACTCTGATATTGCTCTAATTTACTACCAGCATTTGAGCCTAACACTAACTGTCATTCCTAAATTGTAGTACACGGTCATACTTTTGCAACAAGTTAATTTTAAGTGTGACATTTTAATGAAATGTAATGAAACATTTGCGGGGATCAGCAAAGTAGAGTTTTATTGTAAATTTAATTCTACTATTATCCTGTGGCGCTGAAGCTGTACTATATCTAACTCTAAAAATATGTGTTTTGCAGTAGGTTCGTTCTGTTCGTTAAAATTATGAAGAATTTTTAAGGGTAAATCAAATGCTTCCTGTTATTATGCTTTTCATTTGGGCATATTATCCAAAGATTATAGTAAATTTACTTAAAATGCCATTGATCGAAACAATTTTATAAGGATTGTTAATTGCTGTAGTGATTTGGCAAGATGTCAATTTTGACTTGTCGTTATATCGTTACTAAACAAGTATTTTGAAACAACGATCGATACACATTAGGTATAGACAAAATCGTTTATATTCTTGTTTCGATTCATTCGATTTCGATAATTCAGCGTATCGAATCGAAATGTCTGATAGTCGTTTCGAAAATGCTATTAGATACAAGTTTCAACAATAGCAATAGGAATCTGGTGCACTTGAGATTGAAGAATTACTTCCTCAATTCAAAGCAGTAAGTGTTATAGAGAGTAAAGTATAGGACGGATCAAAGTGTTTTTGTTGGATATTGAGTAACTAGGGAACTAATTGTTGTAATACGAAAAATTGCAATTTTGTGTATGGTATGGGGGGAGGGATTTGGTTATTTTGAGAGATTATTTTTCAACATTTTTTTTCCTCAAAATGCACTTGTCTCGTGAATCACAAGTATAGTCTTACTGACATCACGTACTACTGATAACAGGGTTCTTCGTTCAAACAAAATTTTCCACCCATAAACATAACATTTACATAGGACTGCGCTCCTAGTTCAGCTTAGATTGAATTTATTCTTATATCCCAAACCTTATGCCGAATATAAACTTATACTCCCTGTTTTACTCCTATATGGGATGAATACTGGTATACTTTGCATTGTCTGTCTTTCATCGGCGATTGGTCAGATAATTAGTTAGCAAACTTAATACTACTTAAGATATGGTGTAATAACCCAAGAATTACCGTTTCGTCATGCGATTTTATTTAATTGGTCCAGTAATTGAAGATCGACGAAGACTACTTATTTTGTCGAAATTGTTGAAGTTGAAAACCGGCCAAGGCTCGGAGTTCCTCAGATAAATATCTGGGCATGCTATATGTGTAATATGATATGTATGCAAGAAGTAAAGTGAAGTAATCAGGTCATATCCCGTCTATATTTTAAAACTATTTTTCATAATCATAAATAATCATAAAATATGACTTTTTCATGTAAATAGCGAGCACATAATGTCGCTCATGGACATCAAAACACTAAATGCACGGTAATAGTATCATACAGTATTGTGACTCGGCCCTGTCCTTGAAATAAAGCCTACAGCCCCGCGCGCTAAGGCCGCCTCTTTCTTGTTGTAGTGAATGTCAGTGGGTAGGTAATACGCCCGGTTCCTGATAACAAACCCACACGTTAGATCGTCCCTATGGCGCTTCTGTGGCTGTTGTGTACTTAGTGTGTGCTAAACTCCGAGGCGCGTAGGTATGATTCGCGTTCCAACCATTTGTATGAAGATGGAATACCGTATGATACTATTACCCTGCTAGCCTTTAGCAGGGTAATAGTATCATACAGTATCACCGAAAAAAAGGAAGCGAAGCGCATTATTTTTGATCCTCCAACGCTGCGACCGCAAGACGCTAAAAATATTTCACGTTTGATTTTAGAAGTAGTAGTATGCTAAATCGCCGGGAAAGAAAAAAAATATGTTTTTTTTTGTTTTATGTTTTTTTCTTTTAACTTGTGCTTGCAATTTGCTCTATATAGATCCTTAACATTCAGTTGCAACAGTTTTGCATTTCATCCCATTGTACTCGCAGACGCAGAGAGCGTAATTACAGAAGCAACATTTTCTAGTGCCCCCGAGGTGAAGCAATGAACCTCAGTTGGTTTAAATTAAAAGCTTTCGTCTTGCGAGCTATTATAAAAAGTTGTGGATTATAGACAGATATGTTTACATGGAAGCTGTTTGAGAAAATCGAACACGGAACACGATAGTCGTTTTTCGGCTGACACAGACAGGAGGTTCCCAGTCGGGTTTCAACTCCGCCAAGCCAAGAGTACCCTTGGGGTTAAACTGAATGGTACAGTCCAGCGACCTTTGAAAAGAGGGACCATAGTTCACCAGGGTGCACTACGAGTAGGGGGAGTCGGAATATACTTAAGATGAATTGAGTCCCTTACAGGCTTACGCCCCAAAATAGGTGTTTATGTATACCTACCTAATTCAGAATTGTAATATTATGTTAATCCTAAAATAGTTGTATTCTACAAGCGTTACCAGCGTTAGAAAGGCGTTTAGGTAGGCGGCAGGAAGGGGTTTCATAACATCGTATGGAACTGGCGCGATGTGCCATGAAACTAGTTTTCGTGTCTGCAATCATTGTTATGCAAATCAGTAACCTTTATTACTGGTGTGTTACCGGTTGTGTTTACTATTGTCACAAAGGATTGCTAATCTCTTCACTATGAAATATGGTTCGGCTTGAAGCGGCCAGAGTCACCGACGAGTCCTAGGTTCGATTCCTGACCGTTTGTATTTTAAATATTCTGGGAATTTTAGAGCGATGGTGTGTGTTATTGTTTGACGACGTCAAGAGTTCGATTCCCGACTGGGGCATACATTTATTTTACAGACAAATGTGTGTTCTTGAGCCATGTATACTATGAGTGATGTCTTATTTGCGTTGAACAACGCACCTGCCACCTACTCTCAAAGCGTTATTTTTTTGTTTATTACCTGTTGTTGCGTTAATTTGTATGTTTATTACCTGTTGTTGCGTTAATTTATATGTTTATTACCTGTTGTTGCGTTAATTTATATGTGTATTACCTGTTGTTGCGTTAATATATATGTTTATTGGCCTCTCATATATTTATAAGTTTATACCTCATAGCTAATTTTGGTTGATTTATGTGACAGATCAACCAAGTTTTTTTTCTTGGTTGTTTGTGATTGTGTTATGCACTTTCGTGCCACGGCATTAAGCGGAACCTTCCTACAATCAGGTGATCTGGGGCACGGTTAGTATATGATAGTATTACTGTTTTTCGGGCCTCTGTCTCTGTCTCTCTCAGTGTGATGGGTACAGGCCGTAGTCCACCACGCTCGCCAAGTGCTGATTGGTAGACTTCACACTCCTTTCAGAACATTATGAACTCTCAGGTTTCTTCATGAATCTTCCTTCACCGAATCAAGTGATAATTTATTTACAATAAACACTTTATTTTTTGAAAATTAGAGAAACTGTTTGAGAGTTCAATGTTTAAATCACTTGGCTTTCAATATTTTGCTTTTATTATTAGGTATATCTAGCCTCACATTCCGGTCGTTACATGAAACAATATTTATTGCAAATCAAAATGAATCTATCCGAATGCAACAAACAACAAATTGTTTTATTGAGACACTCGCAACCCATTGTTGGAGATTACGTGCGAAATTGACTTGTTTGGGACGATATGATGGATTGATCTTTCGAGATCGTATTGAGTAAGCTGCCTTTGAATTAGATGTACTGATGTGATGTCTGTAGATGTGAAGTTTGGTTGTAGTGGGGCGGCCAAACTTAACCTAACAAACTAAGCAGTTAATGTTCTAACACCGTTTCGTCTCCTAAACACGTAAGCCGGGAATCGAACCCGGAACCCCTCACTTCGCAGGCAGAGCCACTACCAACTAATCTACGGAGTTGTTAACTCGTCACTTAATATGAAATTTATTTGATGGCTGTAACTCCAGCTCATAAAGATGGGAAATTATTGTTCAACCAACGCCATCGATAAACCAATGCAATTTCTTACACGTAATGTATCGAATGATGCATCAATCGTCCGTAAAGTCGCGTGATTGCCGATCGGAAGCGGGGAAACGTGACACTCTCGGCATTCTTGCTGCGAGATGCGGTTAGGAAGTGATCACCATGCTACCAACGTCTTTATTATTGTAAAAAATATTTGTTTCATCAAATTCCAATATTTTGTGGTCTAATGATATTTTCCATTAGGGAATTGTCCCAAAAATCCCGTTTCGGATGGAGATTTTCTGAGAAACTAATCTACTTTTATCTATGCGAGAGAGTAGAAGGTACCTAGGAGAAGATCGTCATAATGTTATGTTACATAATGTTCATTGTGAATATTTATCACGCTCGACAATCTTTGAATTTTGCTATAGGTATACCAACTCAACAACTTAAAAAAAACTTAGATTCAAGTGTTTATTATCAGTCAGAACTATCAGATATTAATTTTTTACTGTAATGATCGCTTCATAATACTTGATATTGTAAAAAGTTACCTTAAAAACTATCATTCATTAGACTTCAATACTCATAGTTATACCGAAAAAATCTAAAAGCTCCGTAAACAGATACGTTTAAACAAACAGAAAAAACACTTGCTCTACCGTTCAGATTTGTTGCAAATTAATTTTAATAGTTATAAATAATTTATCCTTTACAGTGACCTTGAAGAGAGCTGTAACTCGTTATAACGTAGCTTTATTTCCTTGCACCGGCGCATCTGCGGAGTCGGTGACCGCTAGAGCCGCGTAAGGCAACCTGTTCACTGAACGCACTTGCGTAATTATTTACTTTTTGCACCGTTTCTTCAAGACCACGTGCGCATGGGCGATTAAAATATCTCGTCGAGATTGCTTCGATTTGTGTTATATAATTTATTGGTTAGTAATTACCTGGTATTTATTTATGATGTGTTGTAAGTATCCAACGAAGTTCTCGGCCGAGTTTTGTTTGTCGGAAAAGTTTTTTGAATTTCGTTTTACTTTTATCGCTTCCTTTATAAAAATATATAATAATTATGCAATGATGTTATAATAAAAATACTTATAATGTCATAGTAATTATGTGTATCAACTTAGAGAATCTAATCTAAATGTTTTAGAGCGCGGGTACGAGAAGTTTCCTCGAGTAATACCAGAATATATTTTTTTATAAAGAGAATACTATTTGCCAAAACTATTTGCGACTACAAATATTTAGAAAATACAGGTGTATTTTATCTTTATGTATTTTAGAATTCATTGGAAACACGGATATACAAAATGTGAAGTGATAATTAACTATTATTGAAACAAAATTATAAAAACTGAACACAAACGATTATGATTTGAACGTGTGATCATAGGAATACTTGAGCGGCGGTTGGAGTCACGAGTCACGAAGTCATTCTCAGTCCCGATCACCTTGATGTGAGGAAGGTAAAACATTCTATTCAATTTACTATGTATGTGGTTTTCATAGGTATACTTTTCACGTCATCTTTTAGTATAATAAAAATAATAAGAGTTAACACATTCAGACCCCCGCACTGCGATTCAATGTGTCGCGGGTGGCATAGCCAACACAATTATCACATCTCTAACTCCCATGACCCGAGAACAAGCATTTATGTCCGCCTCTGCCGGGAATCGAAACCCCTCGCTTGGCGAGCAGGGTCACTACCAACTAGGCTTAGGGGGTCGTCAAAATAATTATTAAGTAATATGAATACAAGTAACGCGATAGAAGACTAAACCACACGTCTAGTTCTGACTGGTTCTGTTCTAGCTTTATTTTAAGAAAAGCAATGCTTATAGGTTTTTAATATTATTTTATTGTGAATCCAAACTCACGAGTTAATTTCTGAACGAGTTACTGAACATAAAGTCAAAGATTTGGGGCTTCAGAATTTCTTTTGAGATTTTGGGAGTTTATTAAAATTTTATACGTGAAAAACATTCTAATTTATTCTGAGCCATTATCAATAATTTTTGTAACTCAAAATTTAGAATTAATTTGTTTATAATCACGCTTCATAGCTGATCATGTGGCACTAGCTTTTACGTCTTAAATATTAAAAACATGTTTGTTTTCCCCAAAAAATGTAGTACGAAAATTCAGCCTGAACATGACGTTAATAAGATGCCTTTTTATGTCAAACTATGTCAAACAAAAACATAATGCTAGTGAAAGTTAATTTAGACAATTTACATTGTAATATGCATTGTAGAATTAGCGAGGCATGGTTCGGCAGCTATGAAACACCTCGATTCGGTCAACCGCCCGCGCCCGTTCAACAAAAAATAATCTCTCTCAAAACTGTTACACCACGCCGATTATAATCGCGGTGGTCGTCACTGTTCGGCTATCTGTATCGATACAGATCGGTATTATGTAAGGTTTACTATAGTGTTTCCAACAATACTGGGAGCGTAAGATGTCTTGTTGATTTGGATAGTTCTTGTTGATGTTAGCGAATTGTATTGATGTAGCAGTATCCTAATGAAATTGTATTTGCGCAACATTCGTAATAATAAATGAAAATTAGCAAATCCTTAGGACCTGTGATTATGCTAAACTGTTTGATTTCGCTGCGTCAATTTTTTTAAATCAGTGTATCGCCGCTGAGTGATTCATATTGAGGGAAAGGGAAGATTAATCCCGCCTCCCCTTGTAATAAAGCAAGAAATGAAAGGAAAAATACTACCTATTGTTTAAAATACAAATGGCGCTTATGTACTCGTAACTTCGAGTGTTTTAGTTAAATAAATTTTAAAGTTTCGCTTTATATACAGTTATTTTAGTATCGTAATCACTACATAGTTTAAAACAAAGTTGCTCTCCTCTGTCATAAGTTCACAGATTAATTCTTATAAAGTCGTTAAAAGTGCTTTTAATCTTTAGCTAAAGTTAGATAACGATTGGATGGTGTCGGATAACAAAGTTATATAATTGCTATTAAGAGCGAGAACCGATCTACGGATCAATTAATTGTGATAAGTAATTGTATTGCAGATTTCGATTAAATTTAGTGAAGTTATTTTCGTTAACAGCACTTGGTACTGAATTTAGGCATTGTTACAATTTCCGCTTCCGGAGCCCCGCTACTCCAAAATCCTTATTTCTTCTCGAAGTTCTGCTCGCATTCATACTTGTGAAATGAATAAGTTATAGCTAAGAACGTGTAAGGAGAGGTGCTACTTGTGAAAGGAATTAAGGACAGTGTTTCGTCGTTGCTGCAGCCACCGTGAAGAGAACAAGAAAAGTGAAGAGGAACCCTCTTCGCAGTATTAACACTGGAGAATACTCGTGTGTAGTACTCTTCATATAATTTTAGGTGGATTCCGAGGAATGTTTTCGCAGACACGAAAAACAGAAAAATTTAAGCGTCCAACCCTGGTCGTTAGCCTCATTAAAATACTAAAAACATTATAACCACAAACAGTTACTATACTAATATTATTATAGACCAAATGATTGTACACTCATTTGCAGCTCGTAACTCTAGAATTTTAAGTTATTAAAATAATTAAATAAATTTTATTACCGAATGGATGACGTTTAACGAAATTAATTAAACTAAGTAGAGGTGGTTGGAATTCGATGAACGACCGGCGGCGACCATCAACATTTTAGTGAATGTTTTTATGCTTCGGGGGGCAATCACACAATAGTTGGGCCTCGTTGGAAGCGTTGCGAAGCTGAATACTTTAATTGATGATCATGCAACTAGCCTGGAAGCCTATTAGACCAAGGGCACCATATTAAGTTGTGGTGATACTGCAGTACCGTACCGTGACGTCACGCCAGACTTGAATCACGCTATCGAAGTTTTCTAGAAAATCGAAGGTTTTTACACCGCTCGTGTATACAAGTTCCGAATATGAATAATCAGAGCACGACCGCTCTCCAAGCATGATCACTATATCACCTATCCCTTCAGGCGATCTTCCTTCGATAAAAATCACTAGTGAGATGTAACATACCCCTGCTTTCTATCCACGATACGACGGTCGCCACGCAGAAGGAAGCTAATGCAAATTATCGCGGCGTCTCATCTCCGAACAAACGTTGCGTATCGAGACGTTACTGCAATTTCTATTTTCACCCGCTACACATTTCACAAGAGCTCCAGCTGCTGACATCGGAAGTTGCTAGTTTTTCTCATTACTCTCCTTGTGTTCGTGATATCCATCTATATCGACTTCACACGACATTGAAATGAGTTACTGTGTATGGTGTTATGCCAATGAACTTAATTGTACATACACAGTGGTAATCACAAACAGGTGCATAGACATGTCATCATACGATCGTTAAGCTGAGCCAAGTTTCAAGTCAATACCTTGCCCTTGATGTACGCTGCTGAACAGCAGACTAGATTATGATGCCAGGTAATTGATGAGTGCTGTACTTCACTCTGTTACAGAAAGAGTGGCTAGTGGCCAACCTAATAGTCAGAATCGCGTGTACTGAGAAGGGTTCGTAGCACTCTAGAAACATTTATCACCTCATTCTTCGAACGACCGCACTTGCAGTTGCCGATATTCTATCTATCCTTAATCCTGAGTAAGTTACCTAACAAGTGTTAAAACAATTCATGCATTATAGTGTAAGTTGTTGCTACCTTTCTTTAATTTATATGTAAAAAAACAGAGATTATAGTATCAGCACAAATCGAAGGCCCGTATAACGTTTACTTGACGTCTGTCCGATCATCAAGTTTCGTATAAATTATTACATAATGAAGGAGCAAATTGCTGTTCTTCATTGTCAATAGTGATGTGCAAAAAGTCATAAAATTTATCGAATGTATAACTAAGGACCCAAAGTTAATTAATTACATGGATATTGAAACAATATAATTATATATTTAAATATTATGGACTAATGCGGGACCATATAAACAAAGTATATGGTACCGCGAACAAATTCCTTCACGTTTTTACTAACAAAATACAGTGCCACCTTTAATAAAGTAAGTAAGTCAATTGCATAAATAAATAATCTCAACCCAACAAGGCCCACTACTGAGCTCAAAGCCGAGGAGACCTTAAATATAAGGTGATTCGTAAGACTCTTGTGATATTAATAGGGGGTACTCAGTATTCGATTCTCATTCCAAATATGTAATTAAAAAGGGTGCTTCAATTTTTTATTCCAAAAAATGTATCGATGCCACTCGCACTTGACCATATTTTTTCCATACTAAATTAACATTTTTTACGTCACTATTTTAATGTGTCAAAGGGGCCTTAATTTTGTGCCGCTACTATATAGATACATAGACAGATTATTTGGAACGGCTGTAAATATGACGATCAGTGATGATCGATATCGGACGTCTAACTAAATGCTTCAAACTACTCAATTGAAAATCCCCGGTGTAGGTTTTCTATTCCGTACGTTTAATGACGTCGAAATTTAGAAATTCGTGTTCTAAATTCAAACTTAGATAGTTGTCGGTGAAGGTTAAATTTCAAAATGCATGTAAACAATTTGTATAATAAACAAATTATACTAAGTAAGATAACAATATCTTTAAATCTTTAACCGCTCACGTACTAACTTCGCTATTTACTACAGAAAGTATACTACGTAATCATTGCATAAGGAAAGTAAACCTACTCCGGCTAAGCTTTTCATTCCGTTACTCAAAATGTACCGTAAAAGGTTTGCCTATTTATCACCGATTTGTAAACCCTATCACAATAGCACAAGATCTGAAATTGTTTCACAGATAAAAACAGCAATTCGTCATAGTCTACAAGCATTAACTAAGCACGACGTGATTAAACGTTATTAGTGACGCCATGACCGTATATAGTCGTCACCAATTAAGTGTGAGACTCGTATTATATTCTTTTAAATATCACTCACAATATTACAAAGCAGAAAAAGATGGTTGAGCCTTCAAGATTTTAGCGCTATGTTTGTTCATTCACCAAAATAGTTGCCTTTTACAAGATAACTCCCCTATATTTCATTAAATGCGACGTCACACATACTACATCCACCGGACTATCAAGATGCTTCTTATCAAACCTCATTAGGAGTTCGAGTGTTTGGAATATTATACATACACAAGTTGTCCCGGCGTACTTCGTACCGCTTTATAATTAAAAAATGTTTTGGTGATATATCGACAGCAACGCCACCTATCGGGTCCAATTGTGAATCTAAACCATTCCCAGATCCCCTTGAACACACACAAAAAATTTCATCCAAATCGGTCCAGTCGTTAAAAAATGTTTTGGTGATATATCGACAGCAACGCCACCTACCGGGTCCAATTGTGAATCTAAACCATTCTCGGATCCACCTGAAGACACACAAAAAATTTCAACCAAATCGGTCAAGCCGCTTTTAGGAGGAGTTCACTCTCATACACACTCACACTCGAATTATATATATTAAGATATACAGCGTGTCCAGGATCAAAGTAGTGATAAATTAGGGACCTCTGAAGCCATTCATTTTTAAGCGTTAAAGTACAAACATTTTTTTTAAAGTACAAACACGAAAATATACACAATATACTTTAGCCGCGAGGTGGAAGAGGGTAGGAGACAGGTCGTTTTAAAGTGAGGATGAGATGTACGATTCGTCCCTAAAATTATCACACCTCCGATCCCAGACACACTGTATATTAATCATATTCAGTTAATAACGGTATGAATCTATATAATTAATAGATAAAGCGTGTGCATTAATATAAGTGTAACATTAGATAACTAAGAATGTCTTAATTATGCAACAGAATGATCGCATCGGCGCATCGAAGGTCAGGTCAGTCAGGTATTGGAAGTGGAAGCCGCGTTACGGATACACTATCAAATTCATAACGGAACTGGATATTATATAATGTGAATCTATTATTTATAAAACTCTAGCAAGCGAGTTAGGGATTTTAATTTTTAAGCTTAATATATAAATAATGAAAAATAGAAGCACGGACGTTTTTATACTTTGTAATTACTGTTAGGGCGCGTTCACATAGGACGTCCAGTATACTGGATCCAGTAAAACGGAAGGTAACATTCACACAGCATTTTGAGCGCGTTCACATACAACGTCCGTTTTACTGGATCCGTTTTAACAGGTCAGTATTTCCGTTCTGTGGGATTTTTTACTGGATCCGGTATACTGGAATCTGTGTGAACACGCTCATACAACTACATACACTACTAGCATCCAGTATACTGGATCCAGTAAAACGGACGTCCTATGTGAACGCGCCGTTACCGCTGTCAGTCGCTACCGACAGAGGCATTGGGTATACGGCGTAGGATAAATTCAAATTTTTATCTCGATAGGGATTTCACACCCACTCAGATACCGCTGTATCGTAGTAGGTATGCGATATTATTATGCTAAGTCCACACCACACAGCAAAATTTTGTAACTAATGTATCACTTGGTCTACATAATCCCTATTGAGGAAAAAATAATACCCTATGCCAGAATAACTTTTATCAAGCCTTTATCACTTCTTTTTTACCCATTATCATTATTTTGCCCTTTTAAATTTATTTGGGATCAGCGCAGCAGGTCAAGCCATGCTGTTTTAGGTTTGGCAAAGCAAGTTAACAAGATGTTTGTCATATTTAAATCTTTATTTATTTAAATCTTAGGTGTGGACATCATCCTTGTACATTTAAGGATACCTATGTGCTAAATTCTAGAGCCAGAGAAATCTAGGTAGATCAAAGTATCATCTTCTCATAATTACGAGTAATTGTATAATTTATTTTTTGCTTGATGACCCTTCTAAAGGTTAATTATACAACAAATTACAAAAACTTTAAGCTAACTTCATTATTGCAATGACAGCCATTGTGATCCAACATTGAATACCTCAAATGCACTTCAATGCTGCGCCTTCTTTATACAACCTTCTAAAAACAAAAAATATTCTTATTAAAATCGAATGCTCTGTTTCTCTTCGCGGTTGGTAAATTCACGGCGGCAGTGTGACAGCCAAGTTGCAATTACTCGACTGTGCGCGCCTATACATGTGAGTTAAGCTAATTTTGGGTAATTTTGCGTCGCGGAATCGGCGGTCGTGACAAATGTGACGGGTTGGTGAACGCGCAGATTGTTGTGAAGTTCAAGCACGAGTTTCGATGTAACGATAAGACGTGTCGTGGTTTCGTATAGACGTGTAATTCGTGAAGTTTTTTGTGTATCGATTACATTTAACTGTCAAAGCGTGTAACAATGCACTATGATTATGACTTTTACATTAGACTTAGATTATAAAGATATTGTCTGATGCAATGATTATTGTGCATGAAGTCTAAGGCATTCAAACTTCCAGTTGAAAAGGCTGCTAATATTTTAAAGATATTTAAAAAAGAGTACAGCTGCGGCAGTAGCAGCTCTTTTGCAGCTAAATTGAGGAAACCTTGAACTCGTATATCAGTTAATATAATTACTATGTAGATAAAACGAATCTGATGTGTTATTCTAAACTAGAGTGTTCTGATAGGTCAGACGATCCTTTAATTCAAGCATTGTCCAAACAAGGATAGAAGGATACAAAAGTAAAATACCTAATTCGTTTCCGGGCAGACAATTTAATATTGTATCTGATGGTTCACGTTATAACGGTAGGTGCAAGCCATGGCAACTTAAGACTACCCAGTCTTAGCTTGATGTTGAATAATGATAATAACGCTACACACTCACAGCTCCACACTAGGATTAGCTGTGTCATGTATGTTGTGGACAACACACAAGCCAACACACAGTCAGACGAAGAACAGAAATTTTAACTCATCGTTCAAATGTCCACCTCATTAGAAATCGGACCCTAGGAACGGTAATCCAGCATGGTAACCATTGCGCTAGACGTTAGTCGTTGTATATGCGAGCGTTGTATGTTTTGAAACAAAAAGTGATACTACTGGTTATAACTCTATTGATTATCCTTAACTCCAGCGTCAAATTTGGCCTCAATAATGGAAAGCTTTAGAATTCCAGCCAACATCCAGTTTACCGCCTCAAAGGAATTTATTTCGCAATCCATTTCCAAACCGTTCCATTCTATGTGGAATTTAATAAAGGCTGCTCTGGCAATTAGTTTAAGCTATTATTATCATCGTGCAGTAGGACTTCCTTTACGAGTTACTTTTGTAAGACATGTACCTAATTAAAACATTTAAAACCTTATACTTCACTAAGGTAATAGACATATTTTATAGAGTGATTTTTTTTTACTACCTCTATTCATCTCAATCCTATGGTTGGTGAACGGCTCTTTTTCGAAAATGAGATATGTTAAGGCAATTAATTACCTATCATATGGTTTCCTCATGTTTTTAATGAACAATGCGATTAATATGTCAACGTAGGTCGTAGTTTAAATACATAAGGTAAAATTACTCTCTAATGTTTTGTGTTCTATTAAGTGTGCCACTTATTAGTATAAATGATAATAATATATGCGTAGAATTTGACGTAGGTACAATTATGTTGATATATAGCCAGAAAACTCGTGTCAAGGAGGTCGTGCCGTGCAGGTCCTCGGATCTATATGTGTTATTTATTTGGTGTATTAGTCATAATAAATAGCTACCATAATTTATTATTATGTATCCTAGGTGCACTTGACTTGAACAGGTATCTCCAGAGAACAAAAAACAATAATCTATACATAATAATAATAATCAGACTGTACCTAACTGAACGTTTTCTATAGGTACATAATTATACTTCCTCGTACCGCCTTCGTAGGGTCCAGCGGTCATTTGTGGGGCTCGGTGTACGCTTTTTTAATAAGTTACCAAAGTCTGTTATTGATTTGCCCTTACAAATATTTAAGAAACATGTAAAAACGCGACTAATAGAGAAAGGTTATTATACAGTAGAAGAATATATTAATGACAAAGATGCTTGGACATAGACATCTGCGACCAGTTCTACTCATGTTAGTATGTATGTATCTGTATGCAGGTATAAAATTTGTAATAAAGCATTTTTTTTTAAAGATGTGCCGAGGAGTTTCTTTCGCCGTTTCTTTTTCTCCTCAAAGATTTAAAAAATCAATATTTAAATGCAAAAAATTTACGTTCACGCCCATTCAGATTTAGTCAGCTAATTACATCAGGTTTTTATGCAATAACAATCATAATTGAGATGATACACACCTGTTCCATTTTTTTGGTATACCGACAAAAAAATCTATACATCGATTGATGTAATGTAATAAATCTGTAACTGTTTACATAAATATATCAGAGAAATATTGTGGGCGTTAGTGGAAGGTGGTGCTGCATGCTCATTTGCTCCCTTAATTCCCTAAATTCGAACGCTGGTTTTTTGTACTAACTTAATCTTTACACATATGGCCGATTACAACTTAATTAATACAGATTTGTAAATAACTTGCATAGTAGATGTAATGGTTGTCGACTGTGATGAATGTCAGCAATCAAAGTATCATACCTACATGAAATAAATGATTTGAGTTTGAGTTTGAGTTTGAGTATATATATGGAAGATATATAAAATGTCAGGAATAGCTTAAATGTTTTGGAAACTTTTTTCACTAGTTATTGTAATAAACTTGAAATAACAATAAATCTTTTTTTTATTTAGATTGGTTCACAATTAAAAACAATATTATTCAATCCCGATTCAGTTTTTCACGTGTGGGTTCAAATGCAGTGTCCACTAAGTGAAATGAAGGCATTCACTAGTTATTCATTAAATCCTTTCATTTTCGGCATACTCGTAGCGTCAAACAAATAAACGAAATTTTGTTGCTATTTAATTGATAAAGGGTAAATAGTGGTATACACATACGAGTACCGTTGAAAGAGCGCTTACTAACTAAAATCTTCAGCTAGGGTTGTGTCCTTAACACTTAACATTTATATCCGTGGCGCGTATTGTACCTATTTGCTATTATAGGGCACCTGATAGCTAGCTTAGTGCTTATAGTGGGAACTGTGAAATATTGACTGTTATATCTTTTGCAGTGTCGGTCAAGTGTTTTATTGAGACTCTTAAATAAATAACATCAATTTGCATTTTTCAATTCGAGTGCTTCGTCAGCCATTCGTCGGTAGTTGACATAAAAATAATTTAAACATTAAATTTATTAGTAACGGTTTAAAAGAGAGAATTCTACTAAAGGCGATTGCGTAACTGCGTCACTTAGAAACGGAACGTTGATTGCTAGGTGTCGTTGCACCGTTATGTATAAACTATAAACACCGCGCGAGACATGACACTGAACTTGGCGCTTATCCACCACGGCCCTCACTCAGCTTTCATAGCTTAAAATATATATAAATAAATAACGCTACACACTCATAGCCCACATTTGAGGAGTTTCTTTCGCCGTTTCTTCTCCTCAAAGATTTAAAATTTAAAGGCACCTTAGCGAAACGGTGGTAAATGCAAAAAATGACGTTCATAAGTGTATTGAAAATACCTACATGAAGATTGAGTTTTTTTCGTTAAGATTCCTTGTGTAGTGGGTGCCACGGACAACACACAAGACAATAATACACTTACCCAGATCGAGAACAGAATTTTAAACTCATTATTCCAATTTCCGCCTCGCTGGGAATCGAACCCAGAAAGCTTCGAACGGCGGTCCGGAGTGGTAACCATTGCGCCATAGTAGTCAAATATAATTTGTAGCAAAGTCTTATAACCCCCTTATCCATAAACAATACTTCGGTGCAATCCACTAAGATGCGTTTGTCGAAATCGACGCGTATTACGTATCTATGCGTCGATTTTGTAAAACGCTTTGTATTAGATTGCATATTTGGATTGTTTTGGTATTACGGGGTCATAGAATTTGTTGAAATTAGAGGTCAAATAATCCGGATTAATACAAAGTTGTTTGTTTGGATATTGACATGTATCGTCCATACGTTGAGGATACCTACTGCAAACCAGTTGTAATAATAAATTCACGGGGGCCTTCGATGCAAATATGTTATACATACACTTTGCCTATATGAAAATAGTGCTTATTTTGTTGTTCGTGTAGCTTAGTCCTGGCCGAGGAATTTATGCGACAGACTTCTTTTTTCGGACGTGAGTGTTATTTGAGGAAATTATTGACGTTCGTCTGTTATACTAATCGCGTGGTCGCACACAGGGTATCATAGAGCGGTGATTACTGTAGTGCACCATTTTACAAAGAAGATAAAGCTTTTGTCAATGACTAAAATCTAAATAATAAATAAACAATCTCTTTATTCACTCTCACATTCACATAAATGATACAATAACTAAGAAGCTGTACAATCCATACTAACATTATAAATGCGAAAGTAACTCTGTCTGTCTGTCTGTCAACTTTTCACGCTTCATCCAGTGAACCGATTTAAATGATATTTAATATAAAGATAGTTTGAGACCCTGTAAAAGACATAGGATAGTCTTATCCCTATAATACGTTCCCTTGGGATAATTTTAAAGATATTTTGTCGTTTACCGACTTCCAACCAGGCGAAGCCGCGTGCAAAAACTAGTATTATATATGTAAACAATTTTATGTGAGAGTCTAGTCTTTACTAGAATAAATCTATACCTATCTCTAGGCCTTCACCCCGAAATCAAAACAAGAAACATGTAAGTTATACTTTAATAAATAAATAAAAAACATTAGGTTACTCACACTCTCATACTAAGAATCTCAAGGCCTAAGATTAAAACAATAATTTTACGACGAGAGCTAACATTTATAAGTTTCATAACCTAAATTAAAATGTGCCACGGAAAATAATTTTGGAACATTCCGCTCGACAATTCCTTTTACTCTGTGCTACTACTAATGGTACCTAAAAGGCACTGTCACCCTATAGAATATTTAAAGATACCAAGTTATTTTCCATGTTGATAATACATTTGCCGATAGGGATACAATTTATCGCTGGATACTTCGGATATTTTGCTCATTTAGCCACTTTTGTCACAAAAAACCACTTGATAATTTGTTTCGGTACCCATATTGGTTGGGTAATTTATCGTCGTATAGAATCGTATTAGGATTGGGCTTTTGGAAATACGAAATATAATATATAATATATATTATATAAAATAACCATGCCATTTGCATTCAAAGGACGGTTAATAATTAGGATACAGTTGGTGTTTGTTGGTTCAAGATACTTGTCCTGGTTCACCAGGTTATTACAGATCACATAATTATACAATACGAGAAATCCTAAACTGGGATCACTAAGAAAGTATTTTTGGAAAAGGTGGATAAACTGAATCTATTTATTTCTTCAATGGATTCACTTGAACCTTTTTATATGGGTTCCTCCAGTGACGCAAGTAAGCACTAAGAAATTATGGCATTTGTAAAAGAAGTCAGAAGAAAAAGCGCATTCGAAGCGATTTCGAGTTCATTAATAGGCGCGATATAAATATATGTATGTATAAAATAATGAGTAGGTACATATTTTTATAACTTACAATTCATTTTTCAAAGAAAATAAATAATTCGTTAGTGTCAATATGAGAAATTAAAATTACTACTAATTTTGATCGCAGCAGGGAGTCATCAGTTAGAGCTCAAGTAAAACAACTGAGAAAACCGCAATAAATTTCATTCAGCATTTTTTGCGTGATGTGCGGACAAAATATACGATCGGACAGACCAATATTCCAAAAAAATATAATCTTGGCTTCTATTGACTGCATGAAGACCCTTCATAGATTTTTTTTCAAATATCTCCTATGTACAGACATAAACCAGTTGCAGTGTTCTAATGAAGGTTCTATAATGGAATTATACACGTAGTCACCACGTAGTAAATATTTATTACTTGATAATATGAAAAGTTTTGTCTTGTGAGTTTTCCTTGTTTTTTTTGATACCTCGAATTGATTAATAGTGTACCTATACATTCAGTTTATAGCAAGGCAAATAAAAAGTAAGGACTTACGTATTATTGTTAACCAACTTGATACATCTGGCTAGAAGGATCTGGTATGGTAGCGAGTTATTTTAATAATTGTAACAGACATAGGTATCTCATAGCTTAACCGTTTTCCCACTGCGGATTTCAAAATCGCGGTATTCGCACCGAAACAGATTGTTATCTGGTTTTATAGCGCATTATAAAGTCTTTGAACCAGTTAAGACTTTATAAAGCTTATTTAACTAATTTAATCTTGGCTTTGTATGATCATTATTAATGTTTATTGTGCATAACACCCACATATGAAATATAAGGTTTTGATAGTTTAATTGGAATCGTTTATTGCAAAGTCGAGTTAATAAATAATATGTAAAAAATCTATTTCCATAGTGTTTCTGGACAGGAAGTAACCTGTGAAGTTACGCACCTTGAAATTGTCTTCCAACCAATTCTTACTCTTAATATAATAGAACGTAAGAGCTATTTTGGTTGTTTGAACTCTGTAATTTCTGGAACATTTTAATTTGAAAAAATATTTTTTGGATGATATCCTTATGCATAAGTGCGCTGGTGCACACAAGCTTCAATATTGATTTTAACGAAGCAAGCAAGGGCGGGTTACTTCTAACCAGTGATGTTATACAGTACTTATAACATCAAAAACACTAAAATACATTTTTCTGTGCTATGTAAAACAACTAATCTACAACAATAAAAATAAATTTCAATGCCCATCACGTTCTGATGTGTTGAAACAAAAGCTCCTTACGTCGTCAAACGATAAAGGAATTGTGTGATTTTATATTCGTATGCAGAACAGTCACTACAGATAACATTCGAACTTTTACTGTTGTTTACTGAATACTAAAACTATTCGATTTCACATCGCAAAATTTATTTTCATTTTCATCTCATTTTGCATTAGAAAGTCTATTGTTTCGGAATAGAAGATATATTATGAATGGTATATTTCGCTCGATTAGACTCAAATTTTCAGACGAGCCACCTGATGGTAAGTGTGTATCCATCGTCGTCCGTGGACAACAGCAACTCTAATGGCACCACCGATAGATTGTCGGCCAAGAAAGAAGGAAGAGGGAAGAAAGAAATTACTACTTCTCGAGCCGGAATACAACAAGTCGTTTCAAGAATCCTCTTAAGTAAGTCAGCTGTCACCTGTCAGCAGTCAGTAGGATAGGAAACCTGAAATTGACTGCAACCTATACTTGGGTACCTTATCTATTTTAAAAAAAAAGCAAACCGCATCATTACCCATGTTTATCTTATTCAACGTTTAAACGCATTGCAAGGCTCAAACCTTTGGTTTTTAGGACAAGACGAGACAATTAACAAAAATTTTAAAAACTCTTCTCTTTTGCGCGTTGCCAGCGCCTTGGATGAGTTTGGTTTTATTGATGCCCATTTGCGGGGGTGACCACTTAACATCAGGTGAACGTTAAAAAAATTATATCAATAAAATAATCTTCCGCTGCCATCAGAACCAGATTATGGTGATTCGTTTTTTGTACTCCATTAAAAAAAAATTTGAGTCGTAGGCGGAGTCGTAGGAAAGAGTTAATAAACCTATTATAAATAAGACCACGACATTTCTGCACAGTTCAAGGTCTGCAGGGATATCTATAGAGCAATAGTTCAATATGACCCAGCATTCAGCGGATTCCTTTCATTGTCTCATTACCTTGACCTCGGGCTATAACCAATGAATACACCTTGGTAACGGCATACGGGATGTAGCCCACACTAATCTGGACGGATATGATGACTCCCAAGTGTGAATTAACAAATTGTCTCTAGGCGGATACTCAACGCCTTGGCTTCTTTATTTAGCTGATTAACGGGCAGATTATGTGAGCAACATTGCCTATGAATATCAGCAACACCAGTAGGCAGTAGGCAAGGCAGTATTGGCCAAGATAGAACAGAGAAGATAGAAAGTACTAGCTCTCAAGCGGTTAACGATAAGTACTCCTCGAATTTTTACTGAGACCTGGAATGTATTCACTGAGCTGCTTCAGTACATTTTGATGGAGGGAAATCCAATCCATGTATCTATTTATCCAGAAGGCATGGCTTATTAGTTGCTAACTGATGGCATTAAGGGCCGTTGGTTGTACAATTGTTTAGACTTTGCCAATAGAGTTTAAGTTTTTAATGGAGTCTTCACCACGGAACTATTGTCAGAATTGGTGGAGATTTATTAGTTATACAAGAATTAAAAGACTAATATGTAAGCAATTCACACGTGGTAGGAGTGAAAACTCAAATAATACGTCACTAACACCCATGACCCGAAAACAAACATTAAGGCACTTAGGTATTTGTCACATAAATATCTGCCCCACCCAGGAATCGAACCCAGGATGCCTTGCTTCACAGGCAGGGCCACTGTCAACTAGGCACGAGTTTTAAAATGCAAAAATAAAATACTTACATTATTTCCGAATTTCTCTCCCCCTACATCAAAGATGGATGAAACAGCGGCCACAATGAGCACTCGTCTCCAATACATAACGATATTTAAGTTATAACACTAATCTAAACCATAACTTAACAAAATAACCAGCTCACATTTTTATTATTAATGCCAAAGAATAATAAATTACGGTTTGAAGTATTAATTGAGAAAGTTAATTTCATATTTCACACATCAAACTTTCCCGCGCAAATTCCGTAATGTTTTTTTTATTAGTATCGTTTGGCATTTGACAAAAACATTGTAATGCCTTGATTTTTTTTTAATTTCGAGGTTATAAGATCTTATTTCTATTTTATTATTTACGCTTATTTATTTGTTTATACGATTCGTATAGTTTTGTTACATGCGGGCCGCGGCAGTTCGCTTTGTTCCGCGGATCGCGACTGCGCGGCTTGGTGCAGCTAATTTAGAACGCGGTTAGAATGGTAGGGGTTGGAATCATATTGATAGTGATGTTGCCATTGCCAAATACGTACGGATGCATCTCGACGTTAATTATTTTGGCGAGATGCAAATAAAATGGAAATGAAAATTGGACCCTATTAATATTTGTTTGTGGCAAAAGTAGGTAATTATTAAATGATAACAAAAAGGATAACGGTTTTAGGAAATCAATAAAAAATTTCCATCCTCTAACATTTGTAGTACTTAGTTAAAAGTTAGGATTATGTTTTATTTTCACATCCGTTACAAAAAACTAATATTTAGTTTATAGCATTTAAAACACCTTGGTAGGTAGTAGACTTATTTTTTATTATTAAAAAAATGTCTTATAATAATAAATAAGTAGGTACAGGTCTGTGCAACAATACCTACTGCAGAAGTTGTGAAATTGTGAAAATCAGCTTCAAACAGGAGTTCCACTTCAACAATTATCATATGGAGCAAATGGGAACAGAAAAAAACATAGAGTCAACTTCGTTAAGTGATATATTAACTAACCAAGCACGAAATGAATAATTATCTTACTTTACTGTTTTATTTCCTAAATTGATACGTAAATGAACTTAAAAAAATACCTTCCCTTTCAAATGTCCATCTGTCCAGGGCAGGGAGTATTTGGTGTACTGTCTCTCTAGCTTTGTTTTCGTTGCCAAACTTACTAAGTAATAACTCAAATAACTTTTCTGGATGAGATCAATAGCGAGGATTTTCCTGCTTTTCACATACACTCACTTTTACTTAGACATAACTTATGTATGTACTTTAATTTATATCTTTAAGTAAACTTCGTTCGTTATATGTTCGACGAGCATATTTTTTTATGTATGTCAAGCGATTTCTCCGTAAAATTATTGTATTATTGTAAAATTATTTTAACTTTTTTTGTATTCAAAAGCTGGTGTTGTGGTGGTGTTGGTGACTTGTGATCCCGTTTAAATTTGAGGAGTACCCAAGGAGTAGTTTTTGAGTTATCTTCGATTCGACTTCGACTTCGACTACATAGATCTGATTTTATTATTTGTGGATTTTGAAGTCAGTTTTTTGGTTTGTTAAATTATTTAACTCTTATATGTTTTACTTTAATTTTAATTTTTACGTTTACGTTAACTCAACAATTATAAGCATAAAATAATTATTTAGTTACGCTGTAAACCCATTAGATTAGCTATAGAATATTTATAATTATTATCCTCAAATACTGCATGTATACATTTGAAAAATAAAATAAAATAGAATTTATGTCTGAATAAATTAATGAATAGCAGATAATTAAAGTAAATATTATCGCACGTATTAAAATAAAATACAAATTAAGGTTAAATAAAATCAAATGAAAATACTAGTTGTAGGTAATAAATTATCGTTACGTATCAATTCCGATCGATGCCGGAGTTTTTATGGAAAAACTTGTTTGGACAGAAAGTACCTAACGATTCTAATATTATTTTTGTTGCGGTTCTTCCTTATGAATAAATCTGTGTATACTTCAATTAAAATGATTTCAAGAAATACAATGCTTTGAATCATAGGAACCTTGAATTCATTAATACATAACGGAATACGACTTAGAATACTGACCTAAACCCAACCTGGCAGACCAGGGTGTCGTAATAGGTTACAGTAGCCGACTCCTGCTTGGTGGTAAGAAAGAAGGTGGTCCCCTTTACCCTTTTGCTGGAGTCCACTTGTGGTGTTCCGGCTAGGAGCTAGAGACCCAGTACTTTTTTCTTGACCCTTCTTTCCTTGCCGGCAATGCATCGGTGATATGTTTGGTGTTGCTGATGTTCATGGTCAACGGTGGCTACTTAGCATCAGGTGGTTCAATAATTTTTTTACTGTACATACATACCTAAATAGCAGGGAAACGAACCAAAAAAGTTGCGTGATGGTTAGAAGTTTCCGCCACCTGCGTTTAAACTGGTTGTTGGAGCTTAGACCTTCAACAAAACCGACCTGGCGCCATAGCTAGTTAACTGTTCACCAGACAGCAAGCAGGGAGGTTAACTTAATCTCCAGAATGGAGCACCTAACTCCTAAATACTCTGTATTTAAAGAGGAGTCTCCATAACTTTCCCAGTTCTGATATATGGATGTATGCAGAGCGACATGGTATTGTTGGCCTTTCTCTGGCGTTTGCATTGTTAGTCCGATCTCGGAAACTGGATGAGAAAGCTCCCTCTTAGGCTATTGAGCGGCTTTGATTTGTACAACAGATACTATTGTGTACAATGCGAGAATTGATTAAAAGTAGTCCATGAAACCTTTGCCAGTAGCACTTACCAATAGCCGTTTCTGATTTTTTTATGTCAACAGCCGGCAAAGATCAGATGAGCCGCGAGTTGGTAAGTGGTCACCGCCGTTCAAGGACATTTGGTTGCTGCCAAAGGCATCGCCGATGCGTTGTCGGCCAAGAAAAAACGAAGAGGAAAGGAAAAATTACCTACTGGCTCTCAAGCCCCCAACTGGAACAGGACAAGCCGTTTAATGGCGATGATTCATTGAATTAAAACAAAGACAAAGTATAATGATACTTACAAACTAACCAACTAATGTTCTAACACCGTCACCTAACCGGACTAACTATCCCAGTCCCCATATGAGTCTTGTTCTAAGTCGGTCGCAGTTGTCATGGGCGGCAGCGGAAGGTGGTGCTGCATGCTCGTTTGCTACCTTAAATCAATAAAAAGAAAACTTCCAGTTTACTTTAATACTCTGGATAGCTAAATAGCTTGAATATCTCCCATGTACAGACATCGATCATTACACTTTTATTACGCATAAACGTTGATGTCGTAGTATGATCTTTCTTCTGTTCAAAGTAATCGATACACTACGACGAGAGTTGTTCATTGCGCAGGCGCAGGTTGGTGATGGTGCGGTCGATTGTGCAACAGTCGTGATCGTGATTGACCTCACCCATACACATCGGCGCATCTGCTATTTGAGATGGAGAATTGCATCCACTCTTTAATTAAAGCTCGGAACAATGGTTTAAATAAAAGGGTTCAGGTTTGCATAACATTAACGTTCTTCTTTTACGACATTCTTCTTTTAAAGACAGATACTTGATGGTTGGAGGTCATGAACCCATCACATCAGTTACACCAAAGTCATGACGATCCCATAGCTTAGTTGGTAGGGACCCTGTGTGCAAAGCGAGGGGTCCCGAGTTCGATTTCCGGGAAGGATATTTATGTGACAAATAAATGTTTGTTGTCGGCAGTGGTGACAGTGATATTTGTATTGTCCATGCCACTCACAACGAAGAGAATATGAGTATGAGGAGGAGAGTATGAGTGTGATAACGTTTATTTAAAGTTATTATTCTTTTAAATCGATAGCCGCCAAACATATCTGAACATGCAGCCCATGAACATCAGTTACAAAGTCTGAAGATGCGTTTCCTGTCAAAAAGCACAGTTCAATTCAGGCTTGCCACAATTGCTACCAAAAACGTAGAGGAGCATGGAATTTTCACGGTACATTTTAGGAGGGTAGTAGCACTAGCAACCGCACGCATTTCTCCCACTCACTTCATCTCGTCTTGCTACCCATCAAACTGGGTCTACGTCGCCAGTGCTCTGACCCCACCCGCACACCGAAGCCATAATTTTGAGCACTTCTTACTTGGTTTAAGAGACCTGAAACTTCCAAGAGCAAATTTTGTCACAAATAATTCTCATCGCTATCACAGAACAAGAAAATTGCATCTAAACGCCAAACTATTGTGTACCTTACAACAAGATCGTTAAGGTACAAAGCTCCTTGCCATTTACCTCCCGTCACGGTCGGCGGGACCAGTTACCGTTCGGCTTTGTCTCTCATTGTCAGTTGTTTAATGAAAGTGCAGTAAATTATAACGGTATTTGGTATGTCACTGCAGGTCACCCGAATATCGTTTATAGGTCAAGGGTCTGCTCATTGTCAGTCAGACAATGAAAGAAATTTGTAATACCTTTCTTAGCTTTGGGCGGTTCAATATTGAATCCAAAGTTTTTTCATGTCAATATTTTTTTATGGTGGTAAGATAGCAAACGTGCATGCAGCATCACCCTTCCAATGCGGCCCATGACAACTGTGATGCGGCGGGCGGCAGCGGAAGGGTTGCGCTGTATGCTCGTTAGCTAGTTTACATCCATAAAAAAACATCATACTGAATCCATCATAACTTTCGTGGGTCAGTCAGTCAATTACGAGAATGTAATCACATTTACCAATTAAACACTGGCCTACACTGTATGACTGTAATTAAAACTTTTAACGTAGAAGCATTACTTACTGTTACCGGTCCGTCAGTCTGTCTGTCCGTCATTACAACGGTCCAGCGGTAAAGCACCAGAACTTTCAGCTTCATTATGACTTTTACTCGCATTTAATTTATTTACTTTCGCTGCAATACTTTCGGTTTTTATTTACATCACAGCGCTATTGGTGTAGAATAATAGATTATGGATTTCTTACTCTACGGACTTCATGCATTGAAGTCCGTCCATGCATTGAAGTAAGATTTGATGACAACCATGACCAGATACTACGCTCGTTCAACTCACGTTAACAGCACAGTGCCTTAATTTATTGCTTTGCAATTATGATACTTAATTCACTTAAAAATAACGCTACACACTCATAGCCCCTCACTAGGATTCCCTGTGTCGTGGGTGCCATGGACAACACACAAGATAAGAACACACTCCCAGACCTTGGATAGTAATTTAAACACATTATTCAAATTTCCGCCTCGCTGGGAATCGAACCCAGGACCCTTGGAACGGAGATACGGCGTGTTAACCATTGCGCCAATTGGATCGTCGCAATATAAAAGCGTATTTTAGTTCTATAAACTATTAAATTATTTTATAAACTATCAATTCTTATTACATTTGGAATTTACTTATACTTATTTATATTATTACGTTGTTGATCAAAGTATCTTAATTATAGTACCGATTTATAAAATACATGTTTAATTTCGAAACTCTATATTGAAATGCTGATATCCCGAGAACAACTATCCTAAACAAATCATAATACCTAATGTTTTCACACTTTTCACCAACTACATAATTATTTTTTTATTTTTTTATTTTACTTAATTATCATTTAAACATAATTAACTAAAATTAAAATTATCGTATCTGAGTCTTCAAAATATCTACGTTTTCAAGAAAGTACCTAATTTATGTGATAGCTACCCAAACTAATCGGTCGTCCAATAGTAAATAATAATAAAATACTAAATAACAACAGAGAATTCCCCTCACGTATGTTCGTTCGTCTCGCATAAAACCATGTTAGTATTCGTTGGAAATACAAAACTGAAAGTGGTTTCGTTTCCAGCGAAAGTCCCGTTTTATTGTTACTTATTATTGTGGGGTGAATACCAATTTGTGCGGTTCACGCGTCAGGTACTTAAAATAACTTTGAACACTATAGACTCAGAGTACTTTGCCAACGGGTAGATGGTGGTGGTGACCGTCGCCCGTAGACATTATTAAGGCCAGGGCATCACCGATGCGTTGCTGGCTAAGAAGCACGAAGAGGAAAAAAAAACAGCCTGATTTATGAGGATCGGTTGATTACAGATTCTTAGTGGAGGGTTTGGGGTTGATTTTGTTTCTTAATACTATCATCATTATTATCATAACAACCCATTAAATTACAATAGAAATTTTCCATCTATGTATTTCATTACATTCATAATAGAACTGACTGGAACGCCTGACATATTGTAATAGCATTATGTTTGTAGATTGATATTGCAATTACTGTTTAGTTCACGGACGGACACGCATGCGCATACGGCATACGTACAATAGGTAATGTATTTCCTTTGATTATATTAATCAAAGTGTATTTCAATCATTGACTTCAATCAACTCTTTGCCGATCTCCCTCGCTCGTGCACCGGTGCACCCTGCTGAGCAACGGACGAGGTTACGGCGCCCGGACCCACTTTTCAGAGGTCGCTAAACTCTGTGCCATCCAGTTTAGTTCCGAAGGCTGGTGGGGTCCAAGCTTGGCTCGCTCACTGGGTCCTTGTACTTGTTGGTTACCTTATCACTTGAGTCAGCCGCCAAACAACTGGTCCGGCGGGGACCTGAGAACCTTTTTTTCTTTCCTCTGACTTCTTTCTCGGATGGAAGAGCGTCGGTGGTAATCGAAATGAAAATCTGGCCAAACTGTCTTCAGTAAAAATATATTTACATACTTGGGTTCTAATAATTCACAATTGCATTTGGTGTTACTGACGTCCATGGGCGACGGTGGATGGTTTGATGCTTAAGGGCTTAGTGAATATTATCATAAAAAAATTAAACAACAAAATAAATATAGAAATTTATTGATTAATTATTAAGAGGTAATTATAATTAAATGCTAATATCACAAAGCTTGTTAATGTTAACTTATGAGGTAGCTAGTTAGAATACCTGTTTTATCGACTGCGTTCTTATTTTAAACACCACGATCTGTTGCTTCTGTAAAGATAAAAAGATAAAAGGTTAATATAAAATGAAAATTAATATAAAATACACTGTGTAGCAACTGTACACATGGATGATGTCAGAAGGACGAGCAAGAAATCAAATTGATTACATAAAGAGCTTCACTAAGAGGGAGGTCGTGTGTTAGCAATACCTACTAAAACCTACCCTGACCTAGACTGTGGGAGTGATCATAAGCTCTTAGTCGCAAAGATTAGTTTAAAACTTAGTGGTGCCATCGCACAATTCAAAGTACTCAAAAGAGACCCAATAAAGGAGAGCTGCAAAACATGAATGACATGAACCACCACTGAGGTTGACCACCTAATCGATATTAACACCAAGTGGAATATATTAAAAGACCCTAAGCTTTCATCCCGTAAAGAGTGCCAGAACATAGTGGATAACAGAGTGTGGATAACAGAGGAAATGTGGAAGATAAGGGAAGGACCGAAGAAATCTCACATCTCGAATTTGTCAGAGAATTTGTATACCTCGGATCGTTGCTCTCTGATAAAGGGATGCAACAAAGAAATCCAGATAAGGGCATAAATGGCCAAAAATGCTATGAGAAAACTTACCCGCAAATATAACACCAATGACCCGAGAAAAAACATATATCCGTCACATAAATGCCTGCCCCACTCGGGGTCAAAACATTGTTTCCTAGGCTAACCATTATGCTAGTGGCTAATGATCATAATATCATATTTTGGAATTACTCACTGCAAGTATCGTTTGAGAGCCTGTTGACTGCACACGGACCAGGTCTTGGGATGACTGCGCCCATTGTACTTGCTGCTCATGATGTGGTTGCTACCACACTGGTTGTACGGAGCACCGTCGTGGTTGACACCCAAGCTGGAAATAGTAATTTATGGGCGAGGCTGTGTCGGGACTAAATGGTTGTGTTTAACGTGAAATATTTTTAAAAGAGAGCAGGTTTATACGAATGTTAACTTCAATGCAAATTACAAGTAATTTATTCATATCGATATCACTGATGCAATTATGCGTACTCTTTTGATTCTAACATCGTTGCGCAAAGCGGCATATAAAATTCCGACACTTGGATTGACCACGCACCCCTCCACCATTCCCCATTTGAGCAGCGTAATGGATTATGCTCTATACCTCCACAGTTATGACGATTGACGAGATAACTACATACTTATGCTCAGGTTTGGGTTGAAGCGAACCAGTCAAAAGAAACAATATGACAACTGATATACGAGTATGTATACATATTATAATTCATCAACCATGTTGTAATTAAAATGAGTGATAAAAAAGTTACCCGTGAGCAATTTCATGTGCCAATAAAAATCCAATGTTCTTCGGATGCCATTCGATTAGGGTGCAGCTCCTATCCACACTGCACATGCTGGACATGTAACTGCGACCTGGAATTGAAGACCATAATGATAACAATAGTCTACGGTGAAACGAATGATAGGCAGTGTTAGCTGAGTGGTATCCTGCACTCATGTCAAATTTTGAAAAAGTTACGTGCGTATTCGAATTTAATAATCACTTGCTTCGGTGAAGGAAAATATCGTGAGGAAACCTGCACAGCTGAGAGTTCTCCATAATGTTCTCAAAGGTGTGTGAAATCCACCAATCCGCACTTGGCCAGCGTGGTGGACTATGACCTGTACCTACCCCTCACACTGTGAGAGGAACTGTATTTTAGTCATTTTTATTGTTCGTATTTGTATGTGCAATCCTGCATATTGTTTGACATTTTATTTAAATATTTTGCTACGTTTTATTGATTGTTGCATTTGGCTAAGTATAACCTTTCTAATGAATTAAATCAGTTAATAATATTACCCTTATCTGGAGCCAAGTCGGTAGTGTAAGAGGAAGTAGTTCTATATTTGATTTGAAGATTTGACCCGAACATACATACATACATACATACATACTTTCCAAGTCAAATAAAAGCTTGTAAAGCCAACAAACCTGTACTCCTTCTCACTTCTTGCCCATAACCGTTGACGTAGAACACATCTAAGCCAGTCAGCAATACGGAGTAGTATTGCCTCTTCATCAAGCTTTTTTTCCTACTTTGCCAGTCGCAGTAGCTCTTTAGATATTTGCTGGCATTCTCGTCAATTTTGATAGCTCTTTCATTGTTTCTAATAAACCTTGTATCTAACAGCCGAAACCTGGAACATTGATCTATTTTAATTGGTATGTATGATGCAGCGGTCAGTGACGCACTATGTCTGTAAATAAATAATATTTTTCCATGGAATTGAGATAGCAAACGAGCATGCAGCACCACCCTTCCGCTGCCGCCATAACAACTATGACCGACTTAGAACAAGACTCTTAAGGGGACTGGGATAGTTAGTCCGGTTAGGTGACGGTGTTAGAACATTAGTTGGTTAGTTTTTAAGTATGAGGACTGGGACAGGGACTGTTAGTGAATGTTAGTCCTATTAGTTATTGTTAGTAATAGTCCAGTATATAGTAGTATAGTAAATGTTAGTAAGAGTCGCGTTATAATTCGGTCACAGATGTGTTGCTACCCTTGAGGACTGAGATGGTCGCCTCTAAATAGTGTAGCCGGCTCCACACCTTTCTATCCGGAACACAATTGCTGTTAAAACAATTATTACACGGTAGAAATGGTACTAAGTACCGTGGCGGGCGGTAGTACTACCCCGGATGAACTCTAAGTTCGCCCGGGGTAGCTAATTTAATTAGTGTCACTATTTTATTAACGATTCAACATAATTTTAAAGCTACACTGTATATAATTTGGAAGATAATAACAGAAAATAGAGTTTACCTGATAGTCTGATTCAAGCTGCGATGTTGGAAAAATCGTCGAACGTCCATCAAGATATTACGCGATACATTTTTTAGCTTTTTCCTGGTTTTGGATGCGTATAGCTTCGACAATTTCGCTGCTAGGAAAGGATCCATGTGGAACATTATGTTGATGGTGATGGCTTGGTTCTGCGGACTGAGGTATTGGACTGATGTTGAATTGCGGGGTCTTGATGTGGTCTGGAAAATGGAAATTAAAAATTAAAATAAATAGCATTTTTATATTTACTTATACATCAATATGAGTTATTATGTTATACATCATTATGAATTACTTTAATATCGTTTGTTTTTGTGCCGTATGTCTAAAGACATAAAGTTTAAAGTGCCGTGTCGGCTACTTCAAACACCATCTATTGACTCTGAGCTTACGACGCATGCAATATTTAGCTGCGTTTCATGTGAAGCCCCATTTAGATACTCGGCGAGAAAGGCCGAGAACTCGCGAATACGAGTATGTAAACGGCCTATTCGTGCAACTTCGGTATTCACTACGAGTATTCGCTTGTTGTCGGTTTTGTGGTATAAATCAAAGGAATCCCCGTTTGTATTCGTGCGTGCGTTTATGGAAAGAGAGATATGATATAGGATGATACTCGTAATGAATAGACGAATATAAAAACAGAATATAAAAAACAGACGATTAAAAAAACATACGTGTGTATTAGTGGTCATTCTCGTGTAAATATTCGGCCGAGTATCTAAACGAGGTGTAACGCGTTACAACCCCTTGTCAATAATATTGACAAGTCACAATATAAACTACAATGAGTGAAAACTAACATTATGGCGTCACACGCGCTCGAGTTTGTTCGGGAGCTGTCGGCGTCTTCGGTACTGGATTCAAAACATAATTTTTATTATGATATAATAATAATAATAATAATAATATAATTTTATTTCAGGCCATCACACCCATAATTTACATTACAAAATTTCCATATACCATAATTACAAATCAAATAAATCAAATTTAAAATAACATAAAAATCATAATTAACACATAAAATAATATATAATCAATAATCAATATGACTAATTTTCTAATGAGATATGACTTTGGAATTATTGCGAAAAAAAAATTTTCGTTATAAAAGTTACCTACATTTATCACAAAAAAAATGATTCAAATACTCAATTCCGTGGCCACTCCATAAAATTTAACTGTGCCAAATTTCGTACTCCTCCGTCCGGGTACAAAGGGGTAAAAAGGGGTGCAAAGTTTATGCTTCACGTATTAATATTTATAGATATTAAAGATCAAACAACGCTCGATAAAATTGGGGTGGCTCCCGATCCCGAGCAGATGTTAATTCTATCGGGTTGCGTTCGACAGAAATCCGAATGGACTGACTCGGCAGTACCGCAGTATATGAATAGCAGAGCAACCCGTGATTTTGATCTTCATCTTAAAAATTAAACATCTGGCAGGGGTATGTTACGTCGCCGAGCCAAGGGTCTCATTGGCAACACATGCGTATTAGAATGTTTTTTGGAAATAAACTACATACTTACAACTTTTCTTCGACATAATATTGGCTACAAAAATAACGTTGACATCCCCGTAACTTATTGGAAAACGAAAGCACGGGAATGATTATCATTACCACGCATTACCGTGACGAAAGCTTACCAACAATCGTCGCCTAGCAACCGATAACAGCCAGATACTAATAACCTTATTTTGTCAGCACATTTATGAACGTGTTATAAATTATTTTCTATGAATATTTCCTTCGTTTCTTTAAATTTATATTTGACCTTGACTTTGTTTTCGTTTCAGGGTTAAAGTCAAGTATTGGATGGGTTTCGGATGTATTGTGTCAAAGGAAAATCCGATAGTAAACAATTTTAATGTTATTTATAGAAATAAAGTTGAAAACACGAAAATTAGTAAATTTTACAGTGCCATAACTTTGACGACCCTAATATAGGTTTGTTTACGTATTTGCAAAAGCAACTCTAAAAACAGAGCGTGGCGCGAGTATAGGTTGTTAATGGCTCTGCCTGCGAAGCAACGGGTCCCGGGTTCTGTCCCGGCTGGGCAGATATTTGGGTGATTGATAAATGTTTGGTCATGGTGGATGTTAGTGATGCTTAATTTGTGTTGTCCATGCCACCCGCGACACAATAATTGACTGCGTTAGCGTTTATTATTATTATTATTTTATTTTCAGTTCTACAGAATACTTGAAACTTACTAATACTAAAATGCAAAAGTAACTCTGTCCGTCTGTCTGCTGCCTTCTCTCGCTAAATAGCTGAACCAATTTTGATGAAAAGTACGGAGATCGTTTGAGACTCGGAAAAGGTCATAGGGTAGTTTTATTCCGATTACACGTTCCCTTGGGATCATTTTAACTGTAATTTATCATATTCCTACATACACCCGAGCGAAGCTGGGGGCAAAAACTATTTACCACAGCGCTAGTTCAATGGCCCACTGGGACTTTACTCAATAGCGTGCTAATTGTTGCAATTGATACAGCAGTTTGTGATATTCTCATAGAAACGGAAAACTCTGTGTTAATATATAAGAGGATACTAGTTTTAAATAATATGACGTCATTGCTTACGTAATGATCTACCTACTAGAATTTTACAGTCGCTGATGATGGAACTGTAACAGGAAATTTTAATTTTATCATTACGTAGTCCGTAGATGAGGATACACTTTAGAGACGAACATCCTAGGGTAGCTACATATCTGTGACCGAATGAAAACAAGAGTTTATTTCTTACTATGAAAGACTAACTGGACTATTAATAACAAAGGTATCCTCAAGATACGTACGTGGAGTTTTCTTTCGCCGTTTCTTTTTCTCCTAGAAAATTTAAAATGTAAAATTCAACATTTAAAGGCACCTTAGCGAAACGGCGCCGGCGGTAAGGCAAAAAATGACGTTCATAAGTGTATTTGAAAATACTTAGGTATATAAAATACATAATTTGTGTTTGAGTTTCTTCATCCTTACTCGACCTATGGCATATGCCTTTAATGCAGTTATAGTTATGTACAGATTTGACAGTTTAATTTATTAAGTTCAGATATAAAAGTTTGAAACAATTGAAGATCATACGGAGCTTAAAATCATAAGCCGTAGTTAATGAAGGGTCATTGACTGCTGAAATTAATTTCATCCGCGTCCACATGTGGTAGACGCTATGCACTTTGCTGTGTGGTCACGTGGTGTCCGGATGCTATTTTAGTTTGTTTATATAACAGGCGGTGGTGAACTCGCGATAAATTTGTGGACCGAAAATGGTTCTGACCACACAAGAAGGGCAAAAAATTACCAAAACGTAAATATATTTGTATGCATGCTACCTATGATCATCAATTCATCATCATCATTCATTCATCGTCACTACAACTCATATCTGTCCCACTGCTGGGATCAGGTCTCCACTGACAGTGGAAGGGCACAGGCAACACGCTGGTCTGTGCGATGAAATTAATGTTGAATTATAATTTACAAATATGTAGTGAAAGTAAATAATCTCAAATATTCAAAATTTTATATTCTACTAGTTCTGCGCACGCGGCTTCACTTGAACCTTTTTACAAAGTTTCAAGTGAATCCATCGCATAAATAAAAAGTTTCAGTTAATCCCCCTTAGGAGGGATTTCAAAAAAATCTCTCCCCACTGCTTCTTTCGTCCAGTAGTTTCGGCTGTGCGTTATCTGTCAGTCACTCAGTAAAGCAAGAGTTTTATACAATACGAGCAGTGCCCGCGACTTCGTCCGCGTGGAATTTAACAATAAAAAAATTAATATAAAAGTAGCCTAAGTTACTCCTTATGACATCAGTAATCTGCCAGTGAAAGTCCCATCAAAATCGGTCCAGCCGTTCCAGAGATTAGCCGGAACAAACAGACAGACAGACAAACAGACAAAAATTGTAAAAAATGTTATTTTGGAGTAGGCACCGTGTATACACCCATATGCATTTAATAAAAAGCGGTTATTTTAATATTACAAACAGAAACTCCAATTTTATTTATTTGTAGGTATAGATTAGTAACCCCGCTCTCGCTTTGCTTCGGGAAACCTGTCCCTTAGTGCCCAAGTACAAAATTGTTTGCGAAAAACTTTAATATATTATACATATAAACTTTCCTCTTGAATCATTCTATCTATTAAAAAAAAACCCATCAAAATCCGTTGCGTAGTTTTAAAGATCTAAGCATACATAGGGACAGAGAAAGCGACTTTGTTTTATACTATACTATATAGTAATTTTATACTATATTTTATACTATATAGTGATATAGATTAAAAACACGTTACAAAAAATATATGTTTCAAATCACACGCCGAAAAATAATTTAATTAAAAACCAAAATTTCAATTAAAAAACTTACAAGTCTTCCGATTCCGTAATCCAAAAACACCAACACTATTAACAATAACACTATAAACGACTTCATATTCAATATCTATATCACTTAGTTACATATATTATATTTGAAATAACTGACAAACACACGAACACAGAACACACACAATTCACGAGTACTTCGTTCAAAGTCGCGCTTGGTTTTAAGCTCAGGCTCAGGGTGTGTTGTAGAGACCGCTTAATTATATGAGTAAGTGCACATTTCAGACTGATAGTACTAGGTTTGGCGCAAGGTTTCACTTGTGTTTTTCAAATTTTTTACATCGAATTTAATTGACTGTATTTTTTTGATTTGTTTTAAAAATGTGTACTGAGGTAGGTAGGTACTTAATTGATTTTTCCGAAGCTTTACGAAACACTTTCCGAAACGGTGGTAAAAAAATTACGTGCATAAGTTTAATGTATCAGTGATACTAATCTTATATATAAAAATGAATCGCTGATTTTGTTGCTAAGAGCAGATCTCCAGAACGGCTGAACCGATTTCGCTAATTCTTTTTTTATGATATTCCTTAAAGTACGAAGATGGTTATTACGGAGAGAAAAATTTAAAAAAATGCCTAAAAAAGTAAAAAAACAACACTTTTCTATATTCCCATACAAAAGATTCGTAATAATACTTAAAAGTCAATTTGAACTTTAATACCATAGCATAAAGTTTAATTGTCAGTGAAGGGATTTCATGAAGGCAAAACAATTGACTGACACGATACACGAGACTCGAATGGTACGAGAGCTAACGTTGGAAAAACAAGAATTTGAGGTAGGCCAGTTTTTAGATATTATGTTATCTCTCTCACTCTCCTGGACGTCATACGGACGGTCTGGCTGGTGGTAGACGTTGCGTTCATCAGTGCGCAACGTATCTGTACAAGTAAAATATCAATTTTCAAATCATTTTAAGAAGGTTTCTTATCTTTTTTTTAATTGAACTTTTTGCAACATTAATCTATTATTGCCATAAAATATTTTTTTCAAATTATACTATGTTGTTATTTAATTATCTGAAACCCCAAAATTTATTTGCCAGACAATAAATCAATTGTTAAACTTCAGCCAGACCGATCCAAAAGTGAAAAATGTTGTGGTATCATTTTGCTTGGTCTAGAAATAGTTATCAAATAAATGTCAGAGAAATTACTAAAAACCATTGAATTATTTTGTGGATTAATATGGTATCAAAATGATAATTTATTTTGTACAATTAGACAGCCAGACCTCCCGTATGATGTCCGGGAGAGTGAGAGAGATACCATATCTCAAAACTAGCTTACCTGAAATGGTCTCTCGAAAACGTTGCTAGCTCTTAGACCATTATAATATTTCCATTTCTTTATTTTCTCGATGACAGCTCCTGTGAAAACTTGAACGAGCGTCTTTTTTACATTATGTATGCATTATTTGATAAAAATATGACGTTTACACACGTACAAGGTTATATCAGATTCGGAGAAACTGATAGGGATGGAGCTATATCGATAAACGTAACACGATAATAGACCCGTTTTTTTACAAAATGTAAGAAACTAAACTACTGCCGGAAACTTTTGTACAAATGTATTAACTAATATTATATTATATTTCATTACAAGATGTTACACGTATTTATTCTTGATTGATAATGCTAAATTCTTTAAAATTTTCGAAGCTGTTGTAAAATAAGTAGGTATAGGTAGGCACTCGACAATGAAACGAAATAATGATAATGACAGATAATCTTTATTCATTTATTTTAATCAAAATCTGATGAATTTAATATAATAAATATATGCGATCGATATCATTAGGTACTTATTTCACAACACTACAACTATATAAATTAGAACTGTCACGTTTTTACTAATAAAATCATTGACATAAATACTATAGACATAGGGTCTCCTACTAAAATCGCGAAAATAATGTCCCAGTTTGACATTACAAGAAAGAATGGGAATGTTAGCAAGGTAATTTAAACACTAAATTCATTAAATACCGTTTTTTTCGATTGCATCAAACACATACGTCAATGGCACCTTATGACACAACGTTTACACTACACGCCATAATGACATAGTGCAAAATAATCTAAACAAAAGTAACTGATATATTTGTCTCTTTCTGACTATATAGCCTAAAAATTTCTTGAGCGCTTCCGTGCTTCGGAGGGCACGTAAAGCCGTCGGTCCCGGTTGTTATCATTTGGTAGCAGTCGTTAAGCCATGTCGGATACCTTCGGGCGGCTTAAAAAATTTCCGACACTTGGGTTGGCCACTAACCCCTCCACCAATCCGCACTGGAGCAGCGTGGTGGAGTATGCTCTAGGCCTCCTCAGGTACGAGGAGAGACCCGTGCTCAGTAGTGGGCCATTAATGGGTTGTAGCCATATAGCCTAAATGGTGAGAAGACAAAGACAAAGATATATTTTTGATTATTTTGACTGATTCTGCAATTAGTTTTTGAAATAAATTCAATTTAAAATAAAATAGCGTGTTTTAGTAGCAATACAATAATTTAAAAGATAAAACAATAGTCTACCTACCGAAATTATGATATACCATCGTCTTTATTCACTTTACTGGCGTAGTCTTTGCACGATTTCAAAACACAATACGGCATCGTTGATGTGTAGTTGTCAGCACGGTCAAAAAGTGACTAACGCGGCATTGTTGTTCTTCTTGCGTTTTGTTGCTGAGTTGGCTCGGATATTTTTTAGCGCGGATCCTACGTCCATAGTAATGTGTCAATGAATAAAATACAGTGCCATCTTAAATAAAGTAAGTAAGTCAATTACATAAATTAAATAACCTATAAAATAAATCATCAACCCAAAAAGGCTCACTACTGAGCATGGGTCTCCCCTCAAAGCCGAGGAGACCTTAAATATATCTAACCATTGTAATACATTAACTATACATTTATATATTCTTTTAATGAAGATTTAATTAGGTAGTTACTACTTACTACTCCAAAAATTTATCGATGGATCAACTCGCAATTGAACATATTTTTCGATACTAAATTAACATAATTATATCACGACACTAAACAAGACAATAACAAATAGACAAATAGACAAGAACACATTAAAATAATGTGTCAAAGGGGGCATTTCGTGCCGCTACTGTAGCTGACTCGGTGTCCCGAATAGCAGAATAAGTAGGTATTTTAAAAAAATAAAGAATCGACTGTTAGGTGGTACGAAGTTCGCCGGGACAGCTATCTCGAGAACAACTGAACCGATTCCGTTAATTCTTTTTTTATGATATTCCTGAAAGTACGAAGATGGTTGTTACGGAGAGAACATTTTAAAAAATTGCCTGAAAAAGTCTAAAAACAACACTTTTCTATATTCCCATACGAATGATTCGTAATAATACTTAAAAGTCAATTAGAACTTTAATACCATAACATCAAGTTTCAGTATTAGTGGAGGAGTTCCAGGAAGGCAAAAGAATCGAGTGACGTTAGTATCGTAAAAATTATTAATTTCAAGATAGCCGTGTGGTTAATCGTTGTACTCCCGAACCGGGGGGGCCGGGTTCAAACGCCGCACGCACGTCTTAATTTTCAAAAATTGTGTTCGTATTACAATTTAATTATGACTTGCTTCGGTGAAGGAAAACATCGTGAGGAAACCTGCACACCTGAGAGTTATCCATAATGTTCTCAAAGGTGTGTGAAGTCCGCAAATCCGCACTTGGCCAACGTGGTAGACTATGGCCTATACCCCTCACATTGTGAGTGGAGACCCGTGCCCAGCTTTGGAACAGTTATGGGTTGTAATGATGGTAAAATGTAAATTGTCTGTGGTAAAATGTCACTTGAAACGTAAACGTCTCTTTGCTGTGCATCTTTAATATTACAATTCCTATAAAATTAAAAATTGTTGTGTTTGTGACTTACTAAATATGCTTCCTATAAGGCGGCGGACAAATTTAGGCAGAAGAACCCGCACTAACGCTACACACTCATAGCCCCACACTAGGTTTCCCTGTGTCGTGGGTGCCATGGACAACACACAAGACAAGAACACACACACCCAGACCAAGAACGGAAATTTAAATTCATCATTCAAATTTCCGCCTCGCTGGGAATCGAACCCAGGACTCTCGGAAAGGCGATCCGGCGTGTTAACCATTGCGCCATCCGGGTGATCAACGCAACGAGTCAAATTAATTATCAATCTAATCGTACTGCCGAGGAACGTGACGATCGCAATGAACATGAAAGATTTCGGTTAAGACAGACCCGTGAAGTGCAACATTCGACTAATAATGGTGCAAGCTTTTTAGTGACTATTAAAAGAATTACCTCAGACAATTTACATTTTACCATCATCACAACCCATAACTGTCCCACAGCTGGGCATGGGTCTCCTCTCACAATGTGAGGGGTATAGACCATAGTCACGTTGGCCAAGTGCGGATTTGCGGACTTCACACATCTTTGAGAACATTGTGGAGAACTCTCAGGTGTGCAGGTTAATGTTAGGTTAATTTGGTAGGATAATGGCTTCAACCCATTGATGGCCCACTACTGAGCACGGGTCTCTCCTCATACCTGAGGAGGCCTAGAGCATACTCCACCACGCTGCTCCAGTGCGGATTGGTGGAGGGGTTAGTGGCCAATCCAAGTGTCGGATATTTTTAAGCCGCCCGAAGGTATCCGACATGGCTTAACGACTGCTACCATATGGTAACAACCGGGACCGACGGCTTTACGTGCCCTCCGAAGCACGGAAGCGCTCAAGAAATTTTTGCCACTAGCGGTCAATTTGGTAGGTTAATAAAATTAATGAAATATAATAAGTAGGTATCATAATAAAAAATCAGAAATTGTTATTTTCATTGTGATTTTTCAGTGACTATTAAAAGAAATTTAAGTGTTTTATGTTTATTTTTTGACATATCAACTTTCTTATATTGTTGACTTATCAACTTTTTTTTATCTTACTAGCTAACCCGGTGTCCCAAATATCAGATTAAGTATTAAAAAAAATATTATAGAATCAACTGTTAGGCGGTACGAAGTTCGCCGGGTCAGCTAGTATAATAAATAAAATGATTTTGGATCTGATTTTTACTGCTCTCTATTTGCTTAGGTACATGTTAAATATTCGGTTCAGTCCTTTTTGCGACTCACGGACAAAAAACAAAATTCTTATATTCAAACAAAGAAACCGGTCAAGTGCGAGTCGGACTCGCACACGTAGGGTTCCGTACCACCGAGCGATATTAACTGAATTATTTGGCCGACAACAGGAAATAATGTAGACACATTTTTTTTAGATGGGATCTTAGATTTTACTCTTTTCATATTTTGTTGTGCAGTAACAAGCATTCTGTGAAAATTTCAAGTGTCTTCTTATTTCCGTTCAAGAGATAGAGCCCTGTCCTGTGACAGACGGACAGAGAGATAGACCGCCAGCGGAGGTATAATAACAGGGTTCCGTTTGCCACCTTTTGGGAACCCTTAAGAGGAAATACCACGCGAACCCTTTTTCAAATTTGGGATTTTTTCACTCAATATCTCTGTCGCTTCGCGAGCGGCGTGTATGTCAGTGCGATAGGGACAACTGCAGCTCCGTGTAAAAACCCGAGGCAAAAATCATCAAAATCGAGGTTCCGTTCTCGACTAATCCCCCCGCCAAAACTAAAGCAATCTTAACATTAACATATAGTATTTATGTCAATGAATCTTAACGAAATTTTGGAAATTGAATAGGAAGGAGATATTCTGTGTCGGACCGTTTAGCTTTTTGTGCTAATTATTATACAATTTGTGTACTAGGCGTTTGTTTGCGGCATATTTATTTGGCCGTTTTAAGCGCTGTTTGAAGTAGCCTAAAACTTTTGAAAACAAAAATATCAAAAAAATCAAAACGTACCGACATAGATAATGATGATATTATTCTTGTGTGAAAAAATTATTGATCTAGAGTCAAAAACCAGCGAGGGATTAGTCGAGAACGTTTGTATGGAAAAATGACCCGTAGCATTTCCTCTTAAGAGAGTTCCAAAAATAAAATACACCAATGAGTTTCGGGGCGACCCTGACCTAATCTATCTCGCGAAATGATTTTTTATCAACTTTTAAACACGACCTGGTTAAAATTTACTTATAGACGCTAATGAGGAGATACGAAGTCTTATCTAAGGTTAACTTATTAAAAATAAATAAGTATAAGTTATCTCGAGAAAACACTCAAAATAAGCTTGGAGAACTGATATTAACGATATTGTACTGTTCTGTTATTTGTACTAATACTACTATTATTTATACGAAGCTCTGTTTTTCATGGGACCAGGCATCATATGATGCTCCCAAGATGAAAAAGGAGAAAAATAATCCTATAAAAATCGGACAAGACACGAGAGCAAGAGACCAGAGAACAAAATATTTATCTGTCATATCAACAAACATTTAAATGTCTGCTCTGGTTGGAATCGAACCCGGGACCCCTCGGTTTGCAGGCAGAGCCACTACCAACTCGGTTATGGGGTCGATAAAATAAAGCAACAAAGTACCTTTCATATCATTACATTTCATACCTTTCATAAGCGGTCATGAGGTCAGCCCCAGGTCAAATGTCAAAGAGTGAGTTTGTCCGATTAAAAATTGAATGCTTTCGTTTATAAAACAGAATCATAACGCACTATTGAATTGACGACCCCGTAGTTTAGTTGGTAGTGGTCCTACATGCGAAGTGAGGGGTCCCGGATTCGATTCCCGGCTGGGACTGATATTATGCCAGCTAAATGTTTGTTCTCGGTTCATGACTGCTAGTGATGTGTTATTTGTGTTGACCATGCCAGCAGACACAGGGAATCCTAGTGCGGGGGTATGAGTGTGTTAGCGTTTATTGATAGAATAAGGATATTAATATTAGGTACCCATAATTGTCCTGTAGCGGACATTGACGTCTGGATAACCCATTCACGCAAGGGGAATCGGATGACGTCTCCACCTGACCGTTTGTGACCAAAATCTTCCTGGTATGATCGTCATAGCAGTATTAACTGGAATACATTTTTTTTTATTGATATAAGGCAGCAAACGAGCATGCAGCACCACCCTCCGCCGCCGCCCGTGACAACAGCGACGACTCAGAACAAGACTCATATATGGGGACTGGGATAGTCAGTCCGGTTAGGTGACGGTGTTAGAACATTAGTTGGTTAGTTTGTAAGTATCAGGACTGGGACAGGGACTGTTAGTGAATGTTAGTCCTGTTAGTTATTGTTAGTAATAGTCCAGTTAGTAAATGTTAGTAAGAGTCTCGTTATAATTCGGTCACAGATGTGTTGCTACCCTTGAGGACTGAGATGGTCGCCTCTAAAAAGTGTAGCCGGCTCCACACCTTTCTATCCGGAACACAATTGCTGTTAAAACAATTATTACACGGTAGAAATTATTACACAAGTCTTACATTCAGAATTATGTAAGTTCTAAACTCTAGGAACATTTTGACCTCTATACAATGCCAGCATACACGTTTGTTCACTCTTGACCTTTACTATGACGTCATTTATGACGTAATGGCATTAGGTGAATTCGAGTTTTGGTTCCATTTGTTTGTGTGTTTAATGTCATTGTCGATTAAATTTATATTTACCAAAAACTTCTAAGGCTTCAACCCATTAATGACACGTGTTGGAAGTTTTTTGCCATCCGAAGGCCTCCGATAGGGCTCAACGACTGCTATCATATGATAACAATACCGCAGGCTATATGTGCCTTCAAAAACACGAAAAAAGCAATGTCACCTTATAACTACCCGCCCGCTGTTGCTCAACTTGGTCGATCACTTCTTTGATTAAAATTTTGATCCAACTTCGATGTTTTTCGTTGCGAAACTTGAAGCGGGATTTTCAATTTCCAAAAGCAAATGTGCGCAGCCTTAAATATGATGAAGGTGGAGGAAATAGACACCTTTGGGTCATTTTGTAACCGGAACGAAGACCGGTCGGAATGAACCAAAAGCTAAAAATACTGACACGATTGCGCGGTCATAAACTAAAACGCATTTGTAACTTTATGACATCACTGATCAGTCTGGGTGGCGTCGTCTAGATTCTCAATTACATGCAGACGGTGGACGGACGACGGACTGATCAGCACAATTCGTTCCACGAAATCAACGTTAATTACATTTATTAGATTAATGGTTCCGCACGCTTTGTTTGTGACGACTGTACGTAGTGGTCTTGACTTCGTGAGAGCAGTGGCAGTGGACAGTAGGCTATTTTGTGCTGGTGATGGATGATCAGGTTATTAAAAACGAGCTTTCACAATTTGTACTGGTACATTTATTTAATATACACTGTGCATGTATCGTATCGACATCAAGACTGGCAATAATGGCGGATAATCACGACTCAAAAATCATTTATGGACGTGACGATTTGTAATATCTACATAATCAGAGGCGGCTCTAGCCCATGTCGCACCCGGGTGTAATCAATGCCCTGGCGCCCTTTTGTATCAGAATGCGCGGTCGAAATGGATTAGGTCTGTCGCGAGCGGCTCTCGGCGCTTCCTGACACCCAGCTCCCGGGTACCGCACCCCCTACACTATAGGTAAAGCAGGCCCTCTAATGTAATATTTTTATACATTTAGCAGACTTTTATTTGACGACTTCGTAGCTTAGATAGTTGAAGCCCTGCTTGTCAAGCCAGGGGTCTTGGATTCGTTTCCTGGCGCGGACATGTTTATGTGACAGATTATGTTTGTTCGCGGGTCAAATGTGTTCATGATTGTTATTTATGATGACCATGCCACCCGTGATACAGGGAATCCTAGTGCGGGGGTATGAATCGAAATATGTAACCGTTTTTAGCATTTTAGTATTTGTTATCCGTTGATTCGTAAGTAGCAGACAAGGTCAGAGTATTTCACGATGTTGTCACTCTAGTGCAATATTGAATATCTTTAAATAGACTTTGAATAAGGCTGTGGTAATATTTAAAGGTGATTGTAGATGTAATACACTCTGAGACTAAAGATGGGGACCCAGTTTTTCTAACTGTACGTTACCTAAATTCCAACGCTCACATAGACTGCCGTTCCAGACAATTTTAACCCGACTTTAAAGAAAAGGAGAAGGTTGTCAGTCGATTGTGTTTTTTGTACCGATTTTAAAGATTCTTTTTATATTAAAACTAGTAAACCCGCCCTCGCTTCGCTTCGGGAAAACCAATTTACACAAAACTTTAATATATTATACGTATAAACTTTACTCTTGAATCATTATATCTATTAAAAAAAACCGAATCAAAATCCGTTGCGTAGTTTTAAAGATCTAAGCATACATAGGGACAGAGAAAGTTATACTATGTAGTGAAGCTGTCATCAAATTTAAAGGTTGCCAACATTCAATTTTGGGCAAAATAGGAAAGTTCTTTTTGAGTTATCCCTAATAATAAGTACGATGAATATGCATTAAGCTCCGATTAGTTTTCGGTGGCACCGCATCGGGGTCGTCGTGGTGTTATTAATTAATACGGGGGACGGTGATATACTCGTATTATACAGACATAAAAGAAATTAAATATTGATCTGATTGATAGCAAACGAACGTGCAACACACCACCCTTCCTGCTGCTGCCCATGGCAACTGGGATCAACACAGAATAAGACTGAAATCGTGACTAGGATTATTAGCAAACGGTGTTAGAACGTTAGATGGTTAGTTATTTTGTATGAGGGCTGGGACAGGGACTGTTAGTGATAGTCCTCTTAGTAGTTGTTAGTAAAAATCTTGTTCTAATTCGGTCACCGATGTGTTGCTACCCTTGATGACTAAGATTTTGGCTCTATAAAAGTGTAACCAGATCCTCACCTTTCTAATGAGATAAAGTTTTTGTCCGAATTTGATAACTTTAATAATGGTTTCAATATTTTTATTGGAATACTAGCTGACCCGGCGAACTTCGTACCGCCTAACAGTTGATTCTATAATATTTTTTTTAATACTTAATCTGATATTTGGGACACCGGGTTAGCTAGTAAGATAAAAAAAAGTTGATAAGTCAACAATATAAGAAAGTTGATATGTCAAAAAATAAACATAAAACACTTAAATTTCTTTTAATAGTCACTGAAAAATCACAATGAAAATAACAATTTCTGATTTTTTATTATGATACCTACTTATTATATTTCATTAATTTTATTAACCTACCAAATTGACCGCTAGTGGCAAAAATTTCTTGAGCGCTTCCGTGCTTCGGAGGGCACGTAAAGCCGTCGGTCCCGGTTGTTACCATATGGTAGCAGTCGTTAAGCCATGTCGGATACCTTCGGGCGGCTTAAAAATATCCGACACTTGGATTGGCCACTAACCCCTCCACCAATCCGCACTGGAGCAGCGTGGTGGAGTATGCTCTAGGCCTCCTCAGGTATGAGGAGAGACCCGTGCTCAGTAGTGGGCCATCAATGGGTTGAAGCCATTATCCTACCAAATTAACCTAACATTAACCTGCACACCTGAGAGTTCTCCACAATGTTCTCAAAGATGTGTGAAGTCCGCAAATCCGCACTTGGCCAACGTGACTATGGTCTATACCCCTCACATTGTGAGAGGAGACCCATGCCCAGCTGTGGGACAGTTATGGGTTGTGATGATGGTAAAATGTAAATTGTCTGAGGTAATTCTTTTAATAGTCACTAAAAAGCTTGCACCATTATTAGTCGAATGTTGCACTTCACGGGTCTGTCTTAACCGAAATCTTTCATGTTCATTGCGATCGTCACGTTCCTCGGCAGTACGATTAGATTGATAATTAATTTGACTCGTTGCGTTGATCACCCGGATGGCGCAATGGTTAACACGCCGGATCGCCTTTCCGAGAGTCCTGGGTTCGATTCCCAGCGAGGCGGAAATTTGAATGATGAATTTAAATTTCCGTTCTTGGTCTGGGTGTGTGTGTTCTTGTCTTGTGTGTTGTCCATGGCACCCACGACACAGGGAAACCTAGTGTGGGGCTATGAGTGTGTAGCGTTAGTGCGGGTTCTTCTGCCTAAATTTGTCCGCCGCCTTATAGGAAGCATATTTAGTAAGTCACAAACACAACAATTTTTAATTTTATAGGAATTGTAATATTAAAGATGCACAGCAAAGAGACGTTTACGTTTCAAGTGACATTTTACCACAGACAATTTACATTTTACCATCATTACAACCCATAACTGTTCCAAAGCTGGGCACGGGTCTCCACTCACAATGTGAGGGGTATAGGCCATAGTCTACCACGTTGGCCAAGTGCGGATTTGCGGACTTCACACACCTTTGAGAACATTATGGATAACTCTCAGGTGTGCAGGTTTCCTCACGATGTTTTCCTTCACCGAAGCAAGTCATAATTAAATTGTAATACGAACACAATTTTTGAAAATTAAGACGTGCGTGCGGCGTTTGAACCCGGCCCCCCCGGTTCGGGAGTACAACGATTAACCACACGGCTATCTTGAAATTAATAATTTTTACGATACTAACGTCACTCGATTCTTTTGCCTTCCTGGAACTCCTCCACTAATACTGAAACTTGATGTTATGGTATTAAAGTTCTAATTGACTTTTAAGTATTATTACGAATCATTCGTATGGGAATATAGAAAAGTGTTGTTTTTAGACTTTTTCAGGCAATTTTTTAAAATGTTCTCTCCGTAACAACCATCTTCGTACTTTCAGGAATATCATAAAAAAAGAATTAACGGAATCGGTTCAGTTGTTCTCGAGATAGCTGTCCCGGCGAACTTCGTACCACCTAACAGTCGATTCTTTATTTTTTTAAAATACCTACTTATTCTGCTATTCGGGACACCGAGTCAGCTACAGTAGCGGCACGAAATGCCCCCTTTGACACATTATTTTAATGTGTTCTTGTCTATTTGTCTATTTGTTATTGTCTTGTTTAGTGTCGTGATATAATTATGTTAATTTAGTATCGAAAAATATGTTCAATTGCGAGTTGATCCATCGATAAATTTTTGGAGTAGTAAGTAGTAACTACCTAATTAAATCTTCATTAAAAGAATATATAAATGTATAGTTAATGTATTACAATGGTTAGATATATTTAAGGTCTCCTCGGCTTTGAGGGGAGACCCATGCTCAGTAGTGAGCCTTTTTGGGTTGATGATTTATTTTATAGGTTATTTAATTTATGTAATTGACTTACTTACTTTATTTAAGATGGCACTGTATTTTATTCATTGACACATTACTATGGACGTAGGATCCGCGCTAAAAAATATCCGAGCCAACTCAGCAACAAAACGCAAGAAGAACAACAATGCCGCGTTAGTCACTTTTTGACCGTGCTGACAACTACACATCAACGATGCCGTATTGTGTTTTGAAATCGTGCAAAGACTACGCCAGTAAAGTGAATAAAGACGATGGTATATCATAATTTCGGTAGGTAGACTATTGTTTTATCTTTTAAATTATTGTATTGCTACTAAAACACGCTATTTTATTTTAAATTGAATTTATTTCAAAAACTAATTGCAGAATCAGTCAAAATAATCAAAAATATATCTTTGTCTTTGTCTTCTCACCATTTAGGCTATATGGCTACAACCCATTAATGGCCCACTACTGAGCACGGGTCTCTCCTCGTACCTGAGGAGGCCTAGAGCATACTCCACCACGCTGCTCCAGTGCGGATTGGTGGAGGGGTTAGTGGCCAACCCAAGTGTCGGAAATTTTTTAAGCCGCCCGAAGGTATCCGACATGGCTTAACGACTGCTACCAAATGATAACAACCGGGACCGACGGCTTTACGTGCCCTCCGAAGCACGGAAGCGCTCAAGAAATTTTTAGGCTATATAGTCAGAAAGAGACAAATATATCAGTTACTTTTGTTTAGATTATTTTGCACTATGTCATTATGGCGTGTAGTGTAAACGTTGTGTCATAAGGTGCCATTGACGTATGTGTTTGATGCAATCGAAAAAAACGGTATTTAATGAATTTAGTGTTTAAATTACCTTGCTAACATTCCCATTCTTTCTTGTAATGTCAAACTGGGACATTATTTTCGCGATTTTAGTAGGAGACCCTATGTCTATAGTATTTATGTCAATGATTTTATTAGTAAAAACGTGACAGTTCTAATTTATATAGTTGTAGTGTTGTGAAATAAGTACCTAATGATATCGATCGCATATATTTATTATATTAAATTCATCAGATTTTGATTAAAATAAATGAATAAAGATTATCTGTCATTATCATTATTTCGTTTCATTGTCGAGTGCCTACCTATACCTACTTATTTTACAACAGCTTCGAAAATTTTAAAGAATTTAGCATTATCAATCAAGAATAAATACGTGTAACATCTTGTAATGAAATATAATATAATATTAGTTAATACATTTGTACAAAAGTTTCCGGCAGTAGTTTAGTTTCTTACATTTTGTAAAAAAACGGGTCTATTATCGTGTTACGTTTATCGATATAGCTCCATCCCTATCAGTTTCTCCGAATCTGATATAACCTTGTACGTGTGTAAACGTCATATTTTTATCAAATAATGCATACATAATGTAAAAAAGACGCTCGTTCAAGTTTTCACAGGAGCTGTCATCGAGAAAATAAAGAAATGGAAATATTATAATGGTCTAAGAGCTAGCAACGTTTTCGAGAGACCATTTCAGGTAAGCTAGTTTTGAGATATGGTATCTCTCTCACTCTCCCGGACATCATACGGGAGGTCTGGCTGTCTAATTGTACAAAATAAATTATCATTTTGATACCATATTAATCCACAAAATAATTCAATGGTTTTTAGTAATTTCTCTGACATTTATTTGATAACTATTTCTAGACCAAGCAAAATGATACCACAACATTTTTCACTTTTGGATCGGTCTGGCTGAAGTTTAACAATTGATTTATTGTCTGGCAAATAAATTTTGGGGTTTCAGATAATTAAATAACAACATAGTATAATTTGAAAAAAATATTTTATGGCAATAATAGATTAATGTTGCAAAAAGTTCAATTAAAAAAAAGATAAGAAACCTTCTTAAAATGATTTGAAAATTGATATTTTACTTGTACAGATACGTTGCGCACTGATGAACGCAACGTCTACCACCAGCCAGACCGTCCGTATGACGTCCAGGAGAGTGAGAGAGATAACATAATATCTAAAAACTGGCCTACCTCAAATTCTTGTTTTTCCAACGTTAGCTCTCGTACCATTCGAGTCTCGTGTATCGTGTCAGTCAATTGTTTTGCCTTCATGAAATCCCTTCACTGACAATTAAACTTTATGCTATGGTATTAAAGTTCAAATTGACTTTTAAGTATTATTACGAATCTTTTGTATGGGAATATAGAAAAGTGTTGTTTTTTTACTTTTTTAGGCATTTTTTTAAATTTTTCTCTCCGTAATAACCATCTTCGTACTTTAAGGAATATCATAAAAAAAGAATTAGCGAAATCGGTTCAGCCGTTCTGGAGATCTGCTCTTAGCAACAAAATCAGCGATTCATTTTTATATATAAGATTGAATTTATTTCAAAAACTAATTGCAGAATCAGTCAAAATAATCAAAAATATATCTTTGTCTTTGTCTTCTCACCATTTAGGCTATATGGCTACAACCCATTAATGGCCCACTACTGAGCACGGGTCTCTCCTCGTACCTGAGGAGGCCTAGAGCATACTCCACCACGCTGCTCCAGTGCGGATTGGTGGAGGGGTTAGTGGCCAACCCAAGTGTCGGAAATTTTTTAAGCCGCCCGAAGGTATCCGACATGGCTTAACGACTGCTACCAAATGATAACAACCGGGACCGACGGCTTTACGTGCCCTCCGAAGCACGGAAGCGCTCAAGAAATTTTTAGGCTATATAGTCAGAAAGAGACAAATATATCAGTTACTTTTGTTTAGATTATTTTGCACTATGTCATTATGGCGTGTAGTGTAAACGTTGTGTCATAAGGTGCCATTGACGTATGTGTTTGATGCAATCGAAAAAAACGGTATTTAATGAATTTAGTGTTTAAATTACCTTGCTAACATTCCCATTCTTTCTTGTAATGTCAAACTGGGACATTATTTTCGCGATTTTAGTAGGAGACCCTATGTCTATAGTATTTATGTCAATGATTTTATTAGTAAAAACGTGACAGTTCTAATTTATATAGTTGTAGTGTTGTGAAATAAGTACCTAATGATATCGATCGCATATATTTATTATATTAAATTCATCAGATTTTGATTAAAATAAATGAATAAAGATTATCTGTCATTATCATTATTTCGTTTCATTGTCGAGTGCCTACCTATACCTACTTATTTTACAACAGCTTCGAAAATTTTAAAGAATTTAGCATTATCAATCAAGAATAAATACGTGTAACATCTTGTAATGAAATATAATATAATATTAGTTAATACATTTGTACAAAAGTTTCCGGCAGTAGTTTAGTTTCTTACATTTTGTAAAAAAACGGGTCTATTATCGTGTTACGTTTATCGATATAGCTCCATCCCTATCAGTTTCTCCGAATCTGATATAACCTTGTACGTGTGTAAACGTCATATTTTTATCAAATAATGCATACATAATGTAAAAAAGACGCTCGTTCAAGTTTTCACAGGAGCTGTCATCGAGAAAATAAAGAAATGGAAATATTATAATGGTCTAAGAGCTAGCAACGTTTTCGAGAGACCATTTCAGGTAAGCTAGTTTTGAGATATGGTATCTCTCTCACTCTCCCGGACATCATACGGGAGGTCTGGCTGTCTAATTGTACAAAATAAATTATCATTTTGATACCATATTAATCCACAAAATAATTCAATGGTTTTTAGTAATTTCTCTGACATTTATTTGATAACTATTTCTAGACCAAGCAAAATGATACCACAACATTTTTCACTTTTGGATCGGTCTGGCTGAAGTTTAACAATTGATTTATTGTCTGGCAAATAAATTTTGGGGTTTCAGATAATTAAATAACAACATAGTATAATTTGAAAAAAATATTTTATGGCAATAATAGATTAATGTTGCAAAAAGTTCAATTAAAAAAAAGATAAGAAACCTTCTTAAAATGATTTGAAAATTGATATTTTACTTGTACAGATACGTTGCGCACTGATGAACGCAACGTCTACCACCAGCCAGACCGTCCGTATGACGTCCAGGAGAGTGAGAGAGATAACATAATATCTAAAAACTGGCCTACCTCAAATTCTTGTTTTTCCAACGTTAGCTCTCGTACCATTCGAGTCTCGTGTATCGTGTCAGTCAATTGTTTTGCCTTCATGAAATCCCTTCACTGACAATTAAACTTTATGCTATGGTATTAAAGTTCAAATTGACTTTTAAGTATTATTACGAATCTTTTGTATGGGAATATAGAAAAGTGTTGTTTTTTTACTTTTTTAGGCATTTTTTTAAATTTTTCTCTCCGTAATAACCATCTTCGTACTTTAAGGAATATCATAAAAAAAGAATTAGCGAAATCGGTTCAGCCGTTCTGGAGATCTGCTCTTAGCAACAAAATCAGCGATTCATTTTTATATATAAGAAGATGACTAGTATTATATTATAATCATGTGACACATGACATTGTAAAGGAGATAAAATATGCAATGTGGGTTTAAATGTAAACTGATCCACAAAATTGCTGTTCTTGGAAAGCAGATAGCGGGCGGGCGGTTGGGATAAGGATGTCATGATAATGACATGATTCAGTGAAATGTCACTACAGTAGTGCGCTATCCGTCCAAAAATGGATCCCTGTTCGCGGTAGTACCTACCACCGCCAGTCGCGGTACTTGGTAACGGTAGTAGCATTTCTACCGTATGATAAGTAGGTAGTTGTTTTAATAGCAAATGTGTTCCCGTTAGAAAGGTGTGGATCCGTTTACAGTTTTTTAGAAGCGACCCTGTTAGTTCTCAAAGGTAGCAACAGGTAGGTACTATGGAATTGTGTAGCTACTTATATCACCAATATCCACAGAAAAATCCGCATGGCATTATGTCAATATCCTATAGATTATGTTTAATATTTTTTCGAGTGTGCGTACCAAGGCAATTTTTCCCGAAGCGAAGCGAAGGCATGTTACTTTACTAGTCAAAAATAACATTTGCGTACCACCCAGCCGATCGGTCCAGATTCGATCTCCGGACTCCGTGAGAGAGACAGAACGTTTTTAACACTATAATTTATGATTACTGCTACCGTTGCCTCAACCAATACATTATAATCATTACCTACATATCACTAAATCAGTTAGGTCACAGTCAATTTAGTTTTCTGACTAACTGACTAACTGTTGTACAATAACCATTACTCATTAATTTGTGTCGTTAAAATTGCATGTAATTTTAAAGTGGTCAATGATGTCACTATTCACGTATTCCTTGTTTTGAAGCGCTCGTAGCCCGGTGACTTGCGTCGATAGGTTAAATTATTGAGTTAAAAGCAACAGCGGGCGCGGTCGGTAGTTGGATGGGTGACCACTAAGTAGTGGCAAAAATGTCTGAAGCGTTTCCGTGCTTTGGAGGACACGTAAAACCGTGGGTTCCGGATGTTGAGGTCAGATAGCAGTCGTTAAGCTATATGTATATATAGTCGAAGGTCTTCGGGCGGCATAAAAATTTCCGACACTTGATTTGGTCACTAACCCCTCGACCAATCCGCACTGGAGCAGAGTGGTGGAGGTAAGCTCTAGGCCATCAAGTATGAGGAATTGAGGAGAGACCCGTGCCTTTCAGTGGGCTATTAACGGGTTGAAGAAAAATACGAAGAGCCAAACGAACAGATGGGAACTTTTTTTTATTGAATTAAAAAAAATCTTGAGAGAAAATAACCACCTGCCGTTCAGTGTCATAACAACACTAAAAGCATCACCGATGCGTCACTGCCCTAGATAGGAGCAAGAAAAAAAGTAAAAAGAAGCAAGATAAAATAAGAGATGAAAAATAAAAATCAGTTAAAAACGAACCAAAGCAAAGTGAACCTAGGCACGACGGATAAGTGATTAAAGTGATAGTGTCATTAAATTACTTGTACATTTTTTACCAACGGTGCTATAAGTAGGTACTGCTGTTTACTAGTTATATTATCTATTGCTAAAATTGCTATGTAATACTCAGCAGGCGTTAGTTGGAAGATTCACGTCTTAATTCCAAGAAATAAATATTTGTTTGCAAGATATTGTCTACTTTGGACAACAGATCGTCTTTTGTATACACAAAAGATCTGTCTAAATAAAATAATATACAGATACTGAAATAATTAAGGTAGGTAAGTGATACTTTTAGATCAATAGTGACGAGGCCTACTTAGTATTAAAGTTCTGTTAAGATTTCGAGATGAATAGCAGGTCGGTACACAATAAAACCAATGATTAAATTATAATATTTACATTTTTATTATAAAAATATAACATTATGCTAATTGAACACTTAGTACACATTGTACAACGAACTACACATTAAACTAATACGAAATAGGCAAGCAATGAATTGTGAACATTCATCAAAATGTAGTCAATTGTACAACATTATTTAATAATTACTTAGTTAATTATTATAATAATCTAATATTCTTCATCGGCATCATAACTACTTTTCTGGCTGTCGTATTTACCTGAAAGAAACAGAAGAATTAAAATGCTTGAACGCCTGCAACTGATCACATAGCTATCAAATGTCAGTTGTATTATGTCGAGATTGTAATTTATTGCACTAACAGATATTTTTCTACACCCAAATAGCCGACAAAGGAAGAAGGCCAGTGTCTGTTGGTTCCTGTGGTCTTACCACACGCTGGTCGGCCGGAATAGTATTGGGTCAGTAATTTAGTATGATAAACCGCCCAAACTTATAAACTATGCACTTTTACTATGGTAGTGAGTAAGTACCATTAACGATTTAAATTTTGTATGCCGAATTGTAATATAATTTATTAATACGTGAATTGTAGTCACGGCTACACTAACTTCATATTGGCAGTGGATCGGTTTTTGGGATCAGACTGGAATAACTCATAATTATGTCATTTTTTTTATAACGCTACACACTCATAGCCCAACACTAGGATTCCCTGTGTCGTGGGTGCCATCGACAACACACAAGACAAGAACACACACCCAGACCAAGAACGGAAATTCAAATTCATCATTCAAATTTCCGCCTCGCTGGGAATCGAACCCAGGACCCTCGGAACGGCGATCCGGCGTGTTAACCATTGCGCCATCCGAGTCGTCATTAAATCGAAACAACTCTTTTTAGTTATCTTTATGTTCTTTGTTGTACACACAATATGGAGATTACCTATTTATCTATCTGTTAATCAAATCAGCGAATCAGCGATCCAGTCTTAATTAACGTCTTACTTTCAGAAGAGCTGAGTTGCAAGCTCTTCAGTATCGCTTCTGGGACGGGTGGCGCCGTCGGCAGATGGTCGCCAATGGGCTGGTAGCCGCCCTCGCCCGCCGTGTACATCACGGAGTAGGTCTGGCCGTCGTCGCCGATGTACGAGTACGATCCTGACACCTTGAGAGACCCTTCCTCCGGCTTCTCGCCTTTGAGGACTTGACCTGGAAATATTGGGACAGGCAGCTGTGAGTAACCAGCTACTTGGGGCAGCTGTCATCACTGGAGCTCGAATGAAGTATCTACCGTTGTGCAATGAAGGCATTGCATAATTATCTACAATGATATCTTTCTAATCAAATGTATATTTGAGTAATCTTGTCATTTAGTTAAAAATAACAACTCGAATGCTAAAAACGTTTACGAGGTCACTGCTTATTAAAATAAATTGGTTTTAACTTAACTTACAAAGTTTGGTCGCTAGGGCTGTCAACTGCCAACACAAGAGAAAACCTGGAGTCTTGCAACATCAAAACTTGTTATACCTATCTAAGTAGAGGGTCTTAAGTATCCCTATTTTTTATAGTAAAAATCTTTTATGAATATTTAATTTTCATAAATAAAAATTTAATTAAAATATTTTAATAATTAAATAACGAAATTAAATAATCCGGTTAATTACATTGAATAAATTAAGTCAAAAACGATTACTAGGGTCAGATTGATATTTAAAACCTTAATTTAATTTATTAACTATAACATTTTGTTGTACATCATCTTTACTAGCGCAGGCTTCTTACAAAGATGTCAATAAAGTCGGCTCTTTTGTTTGTTATCCGAACACATCGACGTGAAACCTGGTATCCAGGTATGTACTACAAACAGGTATGTACAAAGATTCAAACCCATAGACTCCGGGTAGGTTGATAGCAAACGAGCATGCAGCACCACTCTTCCGCTGCCGCCCATGACAACTGTGGCAGCCCTACAACTATCAGATAACTTTGAATTGGTAAATATTACGTGAATGGTTCCGTACGAAAAACAATGTTTCATAATTAGCCAGTGGGCAATAATAAGCCTACTTAAATGCAATGCGAGGAAGCGTTAAGTGAACGGTTTTTGTTTGAATTATATTATCTGTTCTACTGAACAGATATTATATCACGCTCACTGATTGGTGATAATTGATCAAAGCAATTTGGTTAATGTTACACACAATGTTAGACTTCTAGTAAATTCGATTTAATTGATTCATATAACAAAATTATCGTAATCGATGCTTTCATGCCTTAATGACCAGTCTAGAATCAGACTTAAATTTTGAATATAGTCATACTGTCAACATGACATGTCAGATTACCTTTTTTGTTATCTAATGTACTTTTTACGAAGAAATTGAGCAGCAATGCGACTGCAGCATACATTTTTCTGTTCGGATTTCCAAATGAAATGGTATTAAAATAAGCAAAGGGTTTTATGTAGTAAATCGGAACAGGTAAATGGACATCTTTACTTTCTTAAACTGTGGTAGTATGATAGCTAGTACATCCCTACTAATAAAATGGATGCTGAAGTAACTCTGTCTATCTGCCTATTTGCTGCCTTTTCACGTTTATCTATTGAGATGAAATAAGGTATGGATATAGTTTGAGAGCCGGGGAAGGACAGAGGATAGTTTTAATCACAATAATACGTTCCCTTGGGATCATTATAACGGTAATTTGTCGTTATCCGACTGCCAAAAACTTATACTCGTACTACAATTTATGATTATTATCAACCAACCTTTCTGCTCAGCCTTAGTTCCATCACTAGATTCAAAAGCATAGTGATACCCATCCTCGTTCATTTCGTTCTCAAACTTGAGTATTTCGGCGTGGCTCTTCGGCTCCGGGTCCGACGCAGCATAGCTCTGGTCGCGGCGGCTGCTGTCGTACGGCGCCTGCAGCCCAGCATTGGCTCCGCCGGACGACGCGGAGTGCGAGGGGAGATGCACGTTGTCCAGACGCGCCGCGCTGGCTATCGACGCTGCTGTTAGAAGAATGATCTGAAATGTATGATGGATGACCCGTTAGTTGGTTACCATGCGAAAATAGTGACCTGGTAATCAGTTAATAAATCACTAGCGTAAAGAATGACCTGGAAGGAAGTTATCGAACTTATAGCGGATTAGTAACCGTGGTATACGAGGGATCCCGGGTTTGATTCGGGGATGTTTTTTCTAGGGTCGTGGTCATGTTATCTGCGCGTCAGGATATGCTAGTGCGGGTTTACAACTTTGAAAGGCTCACATCTGCTAATTCTACTGTGAACGTCGTTCTTTCTTGATTAGTTCCAAACTTCTGTTTTTTGGCTGGCGTCTGTCAAGACTTACAGATAGTGTATGTTTGTCAGTCTGTCAAAGCTAATGGCCATGTTGGTATTGACCTTGCCTATGCGAGGGGTCTCGGGTTTGATTTCTGATCGGGGTCGATATTTATGTGACAGATAAATATTTCTAACATGTTCTTTGTGTGATCCGTGCCAGCCTCAACACAGGGAATCCTACTGTGGGGGTATGAGTTGTTTATTTTTTTTGTTTTATTAGTGAACTATTTTTTTTATTCCAATAACGACAAAAGAGCAGACGTGCCATTATAGTTAGTGGTCACCGTCCTCGTACGCAATGGTGTTGTCGATATGACATGTCAAAAACGAAGCGAGGAATTTTATTTTTGGAGCTCTGTGACACCAGAATAGCATGTCAGGCCTGATTTTATTAAAGAAAAGGTAGACATCCAACCAGGGGTAAAAGTTTAATAATTTATTAATACTTCAACTGAGTCCTGTTGGAATACTTTGACACATTTCGTATACAAAAAGTGTCAGACTATAATTAACTAATTATAACAAGATCAATAATATTAATATTTGATATATTGATAACTAGTTTAAAAATACACTCACGTGCGAACACTACAACCATCTGTGTTATAGGTGGCATGGACACACAAGAGACAGTCAAGACCTGAGAACAATTTTTTATCCGCTGGAATCAAACCCAGTACCTACCCTTTGACAGACTACCAACTGAGTAGGCAAACTTGTTGTATCGGCGGTACATTCAACACCTTCAATCTTACTTTCACTCATCATCACAACCCATAACTGTCCCACTGCTGGGCACAGGACTCTTCTCACAATGTGAGGAGTAAAGGTCATCGTCCACCACACTGGCGAAGTGCGGTTTGGCGGACTTCACACACCTTTGAGAACATTTACGGAAAGCTCTCAGGTGTGCAGGTTTCCATACGATGCTTTCACCAAAGCAACCGAATTATATTCTAAAATGCGCATAATTTTTGAAAATTAGAGGACCGTGCAGGATTCAATCCCGGGCCCCCCGGTCCAACATTCAAACCACTGAGCTATCACTTTTGTACTTTAACTACGATTTATTTTTAAAGCATCCACTTGACATCTGGATGTGAGTAAGAACAAGATGTCAACACTTCTTTATCACTTAAACCGAAAGTCAACTGTCATCGGCTATGTCAATATTGCGCGTGCGCAACGCAACGATTTACCAACTATCAACTACCACTCAACAATATCACTACACAATCACAGCACAATAAACAATACTAACGATTCTCATGTTGGCGAGCTGATGCATCTTCTTCGGAAGTCGATAGCGAAATGTGACTTCGGAGTCAATCAACACCTTTATATAGCGTCGGCTCATGACTTCGAATAGGAATTCCACGTTCAAATTTCAAACGCATCCCTTGAACGTTTGAATCTTTCCGCGCAAATTTAAAGTTGAAATTGGAACGCGAGTAACAATATTGCTGGGTTTTTAGTGACGAGTGACGATGACTATTTAGTTGAGATCATGTTTGAATAATTTAAGTTAATTTAATATGATACTGTTATACCTAAGTAATTTGATCTTAGTTTGATTTCTATTTTAAGTGGTAACATTTCAAAATTTCCTGGTTATTGTTGGTGAACTATATAAAATTTAACTAACTTATTATTCATGTACTTCTGTATATTCTTCATGTACATTTTACATCTGTAATAAAAAAAATTAAACAGCTTTAAAAATAATAAAAAACCCTACCACCGGCCTAAAGTAACTTCGGGATAAAACTGTATGGTACACAGTCCAGTAATTTCTGAAAATCGGGATCAAGAGCCCTAACCTCCCTAACTGTTCAACAGTTTGCACCACGAGCAGGGAGTCGGCTTGAAGTGGCTTGGACCCAAAGACAGAATAGATGAGGTCACTTACACAAAAACACACACCCTCAGAACAGAAATGTAAACTCATCACTTCAATTTCCGCTTGCTGGAAATCGTAACTTCCCTTCCCTACCCTTCGTAAGGACCTTTGGGATGGCAGTCCGGTATCGTGATCATTGCGCGATACGAGTCGTCAAAATCCATACAATTTAAATTCTTTCGAGTGAAACCAGAACATTAAAGTTAGTAGGGCCGTCAGACCTTCTGTTTCAACCACAAATTAGATTTATGTAAAGTTTCAACTAAAGTCACTAAACCTATAATTTTGAGACAATATTGTTTGCGTGATCTCTGATATCATCGGTTGGTCTTTTGAAAGTTCATTTCGATCTCAATATAAGGTAATTATGAAAGGATTATTTAAAAGTCAACGGTAAAATCCATAAATTTAATCATGAAGTTACCGCTTGGCACAACTTTGAAATTTAAATTTAATCCAGTTAGTAATTTTATTAGACTATGGGGCCGACTGGTGGGCAAACACATAGAGTAATCGGGTTATCGGGGTCGAATTGACGGAAATGCCATACCTACTGTAAATTTAAAATTCATGTAAAAGGCATTCTTATGACGAAAGGTTATTACAAACTTGATGATTATTTTAAAGATAAAAATGCTTGGACATGAGTTTGATATTCTAGCTAGTAAGTAGTAGTAAGTGCTATCTGTAATGTGAGTAGCAAAAAAGCTTCTTGGAAGTTTCTTGGAAGTTTCTTCCAAGACTACTCACGGTAGGGATTTGTTAAAGCGATGGCGTAGATTGACTTTCGAAAAGTGTTTGTAAAAAACCAACTTCGAATAAATTTCATTTCATTTCATTTCGTTCCCGCCCTCCAACAAATTCTGTAGGGTTCGGATTCTGCCTGGACTTTCAACAAAATGCTAAGAGACCGAAAATAGTTTTAACGCGATTTGTATTAGTGAGCCCTGGGACACTCCTTTGGACAAGGACAATGACCACAATGATGCTTTAGTGCTACCACCCAGCGTTCGCCTCTAACTAGTACATCCAGCAAGGTCGCTGGTCTGTTGTCCTTGTCAAAGTGTCCGTTATATGTAGATATAATTCAAGTGTCCAAGTGACGGTAATATGTAGATATAAACCACCCTTTAACAACATCAAAAAGACTACAAAATATTATTACTAATTTCATTCCATCCAGCTCTATCTAGTGAATTTTTAAGGAACAAAAGTGTTTGTTATTTTGCTATGCTTTATTTGCAATGCTTGGCATACTCACTTTCATCTAACCTTAATGGCTCACCTTTAGCATTGCTACTGAATTTACCGAACAGGTAAGTACTCATTCAGACAAACCGTCAAATAATTCGTCTACCAGTTTGATTCGTATCGAAATCAAATGTCAAGCGCTTTACGCCGAATGCGACCTAAAAGGACTTAAAGAAACGTATGTTGAATGTTAATAAGCTGTTGAATGTATACTATAGAATATTACCAATGATTTTTTATGTATATAACCGACAATGAGGCGCTCATAGCCCGGCGGCTTGCGTCGATCTCAAGTGATCGACAAAGTTAAGCAACAGCGGGCGCGGTCGGTAGTTGTATGGGTGACCGCTAGTGGCAAAATTTCTTGAGCGCTTCCGTGCGTCGGAGGGCACGTAAAGCCGTTGGTCCCGGTTGTTACCATATGGTAGCAGTCGTTAAGCCATGTCGGATACCTTTGGGCGGCTTAAAAATATCCGACACTTGGGTTGGCCACTAACCCCTCCACCAATCCGCACTGGAGCAGCGTGGTGGAGTATGCTCTAGGCCTCCTCAGGTATGAGGAGAGACCCGTGCTCAGTAGTGGGCCATCAATGGGTTGAAGCCATAACCGACAAACGAACAGACGAGCTATCTTTTTATATATATTAAATATGTTAATGCTTGACCAGAATCCCACCTTATAAAAGTATTAATTACTATTAACTCTCCTCTCAAAGACTCCCATACCCAGGTGTGGTCACCAGGTAGTACGAGTATAGGTCTGTGGTGAGCTGATGTGCGTGGACAACGGGGGCCATAATATCATCAGGTGGCTCGTTAAACTTAATTAAAATAATTCTCACGTAAAACAGTCATGCACATTCTCTAAGACATTTTCATCACGGAAACCAATGATAATAATTTCCTGCAGTACCTTATATTATAAAAATGGTTACAACATTGTTGTAAAATAGCTAGTGGAAGACAATTTTAATAAGCATGTAAGCTTTGTGGTGACGTTGACATTGACATTGTCGTTTAAGTATGCAGCAGTTCAGCCATAAGAAGAAAAGATGTGTTTGATTTTTTGTTATAATAAAAGTTGTTTATTAGTTTCATAATTTCTTTAAAACTCAGTTACGAATGTGAATTTAATTTAACTTAAAAGTGCAAAAGACGCTTCAAGTTTTGTAATAAAAAAATAGTGTAGCATGAACATTTAATTGTCGATTCTCTGTTTTAGGTTAGTAGGTAAGTATTAAATATTTCATTAACGTCATTGACATTTTATGTAAAACTATCTGTATTTAATAAATAAATCTCTGTTTTAGATGAATCACGTTGTGTTATGCTTCAAAAGAAATAAAACTCCCATCTTATAAATCGACAATTATAACCTAAAACCAGCGATATAGAAAAAAAGGCAGATGGAGCGTGCAGAACAAAAAAGTGAAGCCACAAAAGCAAATACAAATTCAAAAGCGAATACAAACTCGCATTAGTGCTATTCAGACCGTCGCACTGTATTTCGAGTCGAACAAGCTAGCTAGACAAAAGTCATTGTTGAATTTCCCGGAATTTTATATCTGAGCCCCTAACCAATACCCCAACTATCCCAAATCCAAGAATTATTTTGCCCTAATGTCAACCACTAATTAGATAATTAGGGCAGTATACGAAGAAACGGTGAAAAAGTTACAAATCAGTTGCATTTTTGCGATTACCGAAGTAACATTAATGTCAGTGAGTTTTAAGTTTTTTGAATAATATTAGTGATGGATCTTCAAGTTAAAGGTATGTACTTTTTATTTATAATTAATATATAAATATATTTATCCCCAGTTTTTTTATAACACCTCAACTTTAAAAAGATATGCAGTTTTTTGACGGTTATTTGTTTTCATTGGACTAGAAAGTACTTGTACCCTCTTGTACCCGGGCTGGAAATTATATATGTCATAGCCATATATGTTAGCTTTCAATTGATGCCCACTTTAGCTTGCACACTCGAGTACAACTTTGTTTTTTTTGTCTGTTTTCGAATTTGAATTCTCGGTTTCGTAAACCGAGTTTTTCTATGAATGGCAGAAACATAACCGTATTAGTAGACTCTATGACTTTCTATCAATGAAAAATGATTTCGGAAATATTACGGATGAATCTGCGAGAGAAATTAAAATGAAAATTTCAAAAATATCATCCATTTTAGTAGAAAAATGGCAAAATTCTGCGAGGAACCGCGATCGCTTCCTGACTAAGAAGTCTGAGTTGTTGGCTGGTTATTTTACGTTCAAAGTATCCGTCCACTACTCAGTACCATCAACATTAGGAAAAGCTTCGATTCCTGGGCGTCCATCAAAGGATATGTATGATAGGATGAGGCTGGTGACAAAACGAAAAGGAAGCGCGTGGATGACGTTCACGGGATGTTAACCAGTTGGTCAATGTTTATGATGTTAAGCAGCTGAATTATCGGCGCGATTGTTCGGACATCGAAACTTGGCTTCAGTGATCAGTGAAGCCAGTCAGTGTCAAGTGATGACAAGAAGTGTCGGTGTTCACGAAAAACCAAGATGTTTGTCAAAAGAGGAGGCTTTAGCGTAATATATAGACGCCAAATCTACAAGCCACTCTTATAAACAAGAAAATGGAGCATCAAAGATTCCGAGAGCACAATACTCGAAAACACTCACGTACTGCCACGAATAGAGATTTACTTAATAAATTACTAATCACGTCTGATCCTATAATTAATAGTATAGAGAAGCTCCCAAAAAGCCTACGAGTAAACTTCCTTCTGAAGTTTTAGAATTAATAATTCCCCCTACTGTAAATATAAAGTCTAGTGTAAGTGTTAGTTGCCAAAATGTCAGTTTGTCAAACTATCAAATCAAATCAAATCAAATCAAATCAAATCATTTATTTCATGTAGGTATTTTTTCAATACACTTATGAACGTCATTTTTTGCATTTACCACCGTTTCGCTAAGGTGCCTTTAAATTTTAAATCTTTAAGGAGAAGAAACGGCGAAAGAAACTCCTCAAATGATGATGTACAAGATTCATCAGACGAAGAATTTATTGAGGTAGGAAAAATAAGAGCTGTAAATATTGTTGAACTAATTTACCTATTTCTAAGCTGTGTATCATAGTAACTTTATTATAAGTTGTAAATATAAGAATTTGGTAAATATTAAGTAAGTTTTGTCTCCTTGTTATTTAAGTAAGAAAACATTGTTAACAGGTAAATAATGATGTCCTACTGTGAATTCGTAGCTACCTCATTAATTTTAAAGTATTTTATGACTGTTGTTAATCTTTTTCTATTGTTATTTTTTTAAGTATCTCAATTATAAAAAATATCTATTGTTAATTTTTATTTTCTTGGAACCCGTGATCCTACCTTCCTTTTTTTAGTTTATTTTGCACTTAAACTTACATAAAACATCATCAGAAAGCCGTACCAAGCAAATAAACCCAATAAATAATTTTGTCTAGCTAGCTTGTTCTATTCGAACCACTGTGCGTCGTACTGTTTAGACGTCACGCGTAATCACGCGTCACGCATTACTACAACTTAAAAATGCCGTCTTGTATATTTAAACATTGTAAAAGTTGTTCCCAAACACATAAAAACGAAGATGGGATATCTTTTCACAGATAACTATTTTTATTTCACTGTTTTGTTGTATATTTACCCATGTAAATAAATAAAGAACTAAATAAAATAAATAAATATTTTATAACCAAAAAGCTACTCAGTTACTTAGGCAATAAGGTTCGTTTTAAGTAATCTATGCCTAAAACAGAGAATCGACAATTAAATGTTCATGCTACACTATTTTTTTATTACAAAACTTGAAGCGTCTTTTGCACTTTTAAGTTAAATTAAATTCACATTCGTAACTGAGTTTTAAAGAAATTATGAAACTAATAAACAACTTTTATTATAACAAAAAATCAAACACATCTTTTCTTCTTATGGCTGAACTGCTGCATACTTAAACGACAATGTCAATGTCAACGTCACCACAAAGCTTACATCACCCCCCTTCGGAAAGTAAATTTACTCAACTTAAGTTGAAAAAATTTACTTTCCGAAGGGGACTGGACCTGTGCAGGTTTCTTCACGATGTTTTCCTTCATTGTAGGAAAACTTTACATTCTCGTAGTTTCGAAAATTAGAGGTGAGTCCAACTTTCGACCACTTGGATATCACTGCTCAACTTATCTATCAATACAGCTTAATGTGATCCAAAGTCCAACTCCAGGATTACTCACACTCAAGCGGTTGGAGTCAGCTATTCCCTTCGGATTGGACGCCTTGATTCAATATTGAAGTAGTACCTATATTCTTGCGATCAATTTCAAAGTTCATCTTTAAACATTTGGGCGACAAAAGGCTGACGATTTGGTCACGTTTTCACTGTCGAAGCATTATATCCTTCTTAAGCATATCCTTTCCAAATCCTCTAACATTCAAGTTTAAACCCTCAATTTAAATGCTGTTAAATTTAAAGTGGCTTGTAGTAGAAATCTAGCGTTATAATGTAAACGCAACTGAAAAAGGACCTTAAACAGTTGAAAGTAAGTCGTATTTTCCCGGCTGTGTGGAGTTAGATCTTTCGATAGGAAATAGAGCACACACCGTATCGAACTGAGACCGGAACTGAGGTTACAGAATACCAAGAAGCAAACTGCTGTGATATAAACTGCTGATGTTTACATAAAATCACGGTGCTGTATCTCACTCTTGTTGGTGAAATTGCACCTGGTAACCAGGTAGACATCGTCTGCTAATTTATAAATAATCGCTAACCGCTAACACGCGGGTGGCGTGGACAACACAAATAACACGTCACTAAAACCCATGACCCGAGAACAAACATTTATGTCTCACATAAATATCTGCCCCGGCCGGGACTCGAACCCGGGACCCCTTGAACAGCAGGGCCACTACCAACTAGGCAACGCGGTCGTCAAATGCTTCAATTTTGGGACAAATGAACACTTACAAAAGTAACCTAAGTAAGTAAGTAAGCCGAATCCCTCCGATCATACTCCATATTATGTCCTTACGATAGAAAATGTGTTGGAAGTTTTCATGCCGCCCGAAATCCTCCTAAATGACTATTTAAACGATTCCTTTAAAATATAACAACCGGGAACGACGCGACGGTTCAACGTGCCCTCCGAAGCACGAAAACGCTCAATAATATCGGCACTAGCGGTCGCTCATCCGACTATGTAAGGACCGCGCCCGCTGTTGCTTAATTCGGTCGATCATAAAATCGACGCAGGCCGTCAAGAGCTTCAGTGTATATTCACACTGGTTAAGTAAGCTAATTAAATCTTCCAATAAATTATAATCATCCTTACAAACAACCAACAGTTAGTCTTGTGTTTGATCAGAGACTAATCAGTATTAAGTGGTTTTATTACTTCTTATTTAAAGAATTGTTGCTAAACTAGGTACGTGTGTGAATCGTACTGCTATGTTACTACACTGCGTGCAGCCAACTCACAATATCATTGCAAAATAATATTACGTGTGGCTGCCGTTGCTCTATCAGCTATTATCGATGCAATATCACTGTTTGTCTATTTCTACATGATACGTTTATCTAGCTAGTTAAGGAGTTAAGTAGGTCTATATATACGCTGGTACTACGTTGATGAAATTTCTAAAAATAACGAATATTGAAGTGAAAACTTCTTTAGTATCGTTGTGATTTGGAAGTCGATGAAACGGAAATAAAATGAAAGCGAATGTACATTCGCTTTCATTTGAATTATTATTATTTTTATTTTTTACTATTTGATTGTTAGGTAGTTAAGGGGCTATAGTTATACAAATACAGCCAAAATTTCAAATGTCTACTTATTACGATTCAAGGGATACCTAATGCCCTGTAGACAAGACCGAGAGCTAGTAGGGTCTCGTTAGTACTTTTTAGATACGAAACCCTACAAAGGAACAGATAATGTCTAAAAATATTAATATTAACGACAAAATCTCCAATCGCCTAAGTATTGCACCAAACCACTATTTAATACCATCTAACATGATTTAAGTTTATTTATAGATATTGCATTTTGGTTAGTAATGCTAATTAAAACGATACGTATAGGGATCAATTGCGTTTAATTATTTCCTTAGTAATTAGCTAATGTGACTTGCAATATGGCAATATTTCAAACTATATACAAATAAAACACTTAAAGGGTGGACAACCACTGTATTTTCATGTTTATTTTTGTCGACGTACATAAATAATTTTGATTTTTTTGTATATAGGTAGGTACTAAATCTAATATCAGGATGTACAGTCACGAGCAATAATATGTAGGTATACATTGTCAAGTTTTCTAAAATATCTTAACTTGAACAACAACAACAATTCGTTCTAAATTGTATATTATACCTTATTTTGACATCGTTTAATGGTTAGTTAATTTAGAACGAATTGTTGTTCACTTCTTTCGAGATTGGTACAAGTTAAGATGTTTTAGAAAACGTGACAATGTATAAGTACATATTATTGCTCATGACTGTACATGCATTTCACAACTTGGAAATTGTTACTATGCCGTACCGCTGCGCGCTGTTCCAAGGGTCCTCCTGGGTTCGATTCCTAGCGAGACGGAAATTTTAATGATTAGTTTATTATTGACTTTGTCTTGTCTTTGTGTGCTGTCCAATGCACCCACGACTCCCACGAGACAGGGCATCCTAGTATGGAGTTACTGCTGTGGAGCTGCGAGTGTGTAGTAGGCTGAGATGTATGGACGATACTTAGCCTTAGCTCAGACTTTACTTACGAAAAACTTGATTTGGTGTTTATAGACATGTCACGCTGAGATTGAGCTAAGACCGCTAATGTCATAATTGATTGCTGCCGTGTATCTGTTTGTTAATACGAAAAATTTAAATGTCTTAGAAACCGACTAATGTCAAGGTTCATTTGGGACCATTATTTTTGTTCGGATAATAGCCAAAGTTTATGGTAAGTCGTCTATTTCATGAACTTATTAGACTTTGCTCAGCTCGTACTCAGCCAAGTCAAAGATCGCTTTATAAATACGAACGCTGTCTTATGTCAAAGTAAATTCTGAGCTAAGGCTAAGTATCGTCTATACATCTCAGCCTAAAGTATTATTACTTCTCAGTTACTGCAGTGAGTTAGAAATCACTTTACAATAATTTTAAACATTGGTACCTACTTGAGTAAACCACCTGTAACAGTTTTTATGGTAAAGGATTTATACCTTGCTGTCTAATCTTCCCCCGTTCCTTCTAGTCGACAACGCATCGGTTTTTTATTTAATGCTTAAAAAAGACTTGAATAGTTACAATCCTTTTGAAAAATTACATAATATATGTTTAGATATCTATCCTATATCTAATTAACCTTTGTACCTAAGGTATCCCAACCCAGAAGAGAGTAATGATGCCCCCAATTAGATGATGTTTACAAATATTAAATGTAGATGACGTGAGGATCTTGAACTATATCGTAGTGAATGAGATAATTGAGTAATGAGCCGTTCGCTCGTAATACGGATAAGGTCATTCGCTAAAGGACCCTATACAATGTACGTCATAGTTTTAACAAAGGACACCCTGAATAAATAAACGCCCCCGTATTGATTTCGTATTTCGGGTGGCACGGATAACACAAATAACACATCACTAACACCCGGGAATAAGGCTGGGCGTATGCTGGAACGCAGGCGACGCAGTTCCACGCAGCGCAGAACTGAGCAGATTTTGTAAAGTATGGAACGTCATTGAGCTACGTATGCTGCGACGCAGGCACGTCAGACGTTGACATGTGTCCTGCTCTGCGTCCCGTTGTAGAGCCGGCACAGATTTCAGCGCGACGCGCGGCGTAGTTTTGTTGCAATGACAGTCATGACAGAATGTATAATAGAATCATTGTCAAACGTCTATTCTTTGTACTAGCTAAGATGCGAATGAGTTACGTACGCATACAGAGGGGGCACATGTCTGCTTCAACTACCCTGAGGTGCACTGAGCTGTGATTTGCTGTACTGCATCGCCTGCATTCCAGCATACGCCTAGCCTTAATTAGAGTATTAGATAGGTAGGTACCTACTACCTTTTTTTATTTTCGTATGAAATTATAAGCTTTAGGGAAGATGTCTTTCAATGACAATTAAAATTATCTATCGGTTTCTCTATTTGCCGGCTATTAACATAGAAAATATTCAATTAAATATTATTTAAAATTGTAAAAACAATCAATTACTACCTACTCCACTCTAACGAATACATGTTCGGGCTAATCGAAATACTATTGACTAAGCCAGTGCGTATGCACTTTTAGTTATTTACGATTCACTGTTGGGCGTAGAGTACCGCGAATGTATGTATACAGCCTGACTTATTATCAATATCAATATAACTCTTGCGTTACTAAACAACGCACAGCCGAAACTACTGAACGCAAGTAATTCCGTGCCTCCAGATGTATGTAATCCGTAATTATGTTACATTTTGGGCAACATGCGCCGAATGAATTTTCCCCATTTCTGGTCTCACTGTAGCCATGAATGCCATGATCAATCAATTGGGATTAAATATTATAATAATAATATAGGTATTGTGTTTGAGGTGTAGGGGACACCAGCCATATTTGAGTCCCTACTGACCTCTGCTGCTCGTGGTGCACCCTTCTGAACAACGGACGAGGTTACTCTTTTCACCAGGATTTTGTTCCATCTAGTTTAATCCCGAGGGTTCGTTAGCCACTCGAGTGTGCCGTACGGCCACGGAAGCACAACGCACACGGCCATTGAGTGCGCAATGCGGCCGTGGAAGCATGTGACTGAGTCACGTGATATCCACTTGACACGTTTAATACCGGTTTATGTAACAGTTGTCCATTAACAACGGTGACGGTGACCATTACCAACAGACCGATCGTTTGTCATCTATTAACATAAAAAACTATGACTTTAAAATTGTTTCCATTTAAATTGCTATATGTATATCTATACAGTATACACACTATACAGTTACTTAGTACGTTGAAAAATATTTTACTTTAACATTGTAACAGAGAATAGTGCGTCGCTTGTAGCACATAGATATTTTAAACTTAACAGAATTAATATTTATAATTATTTTTGTAACACCCTATCTATATACGAGCGCATTCGTGTCATTGTACGCGCAGATCCGCGCGAACTACATTCTCTCGCCTTTAGTGCCCTCAAGTTGTATGATGGAATGGAATGCGCACGCGCCGTGTTCTACCACATTACGATTTGTCTTTAATTGGCTTCAGCCCATTAATGGTCCACTCCAGGGCACGGATCCAATAGCTGAGAAGGCATAGAGCTTTATATCGATGGTTAAAATTCAATTATCGGTAACAATTTAATGCGACTATAACGATAACAAACCGGTTTATTATATGTATGATAACAGAAACTGTAAGTTATTGTGTAACACAATTATGGCCGCCATTACCGCTAATTAACGGCTGAAAGTAGACGTAACTTGGGCGTGGCACTGTTACTGAACGGGGGACTATTCTCGGCCTATGCGTGACGTTCAATCTTAGTAGGTAGTTATATCTATAGTGTCGTACAATATAAAATCAGTGTTTAAAGATCTTAATTTTTAAAATTAAATTAAACTATTTCAGATGTTACCCTAAGTATTTATGAATTTATCATTATTCAAGATAGAAAGAAACAAGAAATATTCGTGAAGAAGCCAACACTACAGCACCTACCTTCTCTCGTAGTATCAATAACACGCATTGGTCACTTGATTTTTACGCTACATGCTTTATAAGTGAAATAATCTGTTAACGTTATTTTGGAACAAGCTTTTGTCATTACCTTATTAGTCTCTCTGCTCACATTTGCTCAATAAGTCTTATATATATTATAAACAACGAAATGAAGTATTTTTATAAGTCCAACCAGGTTTAAAAATGATTGTAAAACGTTAACAAACTCATACCCCCACATTACGATTCCCTGTGTCGCGGGTGGCATGGACAACACGAATTACACATCACTAACACCCATGACCCGAGAACAAACATTTATCTGTCATGAACAACTGCCCCGGCCGGAATCGAACCCGGGATCCCTCGCTTCGCAGGCAGAGCCACGACCAACTAGGCTACAGGATCAATTGTAAGATTATTATTTACGAAATTCCTTACTGTTAGTCATGTGACTATATTTCGCTCGCTCGACATAATATCGATTAGTGGATATCGGCAGCGCGGAGATCGGGTCCCCAGGGGCACATAACGCATATTATCACGTCGCAATCTTTCACGATGTTGCGCTGTAAACGTTTATAAGTTGCTGTAGAACAATAAAAAGTAGGCAATTTGTTGCTTTCTAAACAACGTTATTTCCGACAAATTTACGTGTCCAGTTTGTTATGAACTATTTAGATGCATTAATTAAATGTTACATTATTATTATTAAATTTAGGTATGTTTGTTTTTGTAGATCATAAACTCTATTTAACATACATACTCATAGCCTAGGATTTCATGTCGTGGGTGCGATGGATATCCCACAAAGACAAGAACCACGCCCAAAAGAAGCAAACATTTAAACTCTGCCTCGCTGGTAATCGAACCCAGGACACTTCCAATAAGGTCGCGTGTCGGCGCGGTGGCCCGGCGTGTTAAGCCGTTGCGCCAAACGGGTTGTAGACGGTATTCAATTTTTCATAATAATATGTTGCCTATCAAGCTATCAAAAATATTTGATGATTCGTGTCGCCCATGTGGGAGGCCAACGTTTAAACTAAGTAGGTACATTATTATTATTGGCAACTTCACGTCACTCATAGAGACCAGCACAAACTATGTGGTCACCGATGCGTTGCCGGTCAAAAACGGGGTACCTAACAGGTTAGATCAGAGTCATGTGACCTCAAACAGGATCTGTCGCCATAGCCTCCTCAGTGTTCTCATTCGTCTCACAGTAGGTACATAATACTCACCTTAACCTACTGTTTTTTTTATAATACCTACTTATTGACAACAGAGTGCACTACTAATGAGATAGAAATAAGGTATTTTCCATGTTAGGCTTAGGATTAGGGTGTCCAATTGCAAAATATGCAAATTAAGTAAGATTTCTTCAAGAAACGTTTTATTCTCTTCACAAGTAAGTAATAGTAATACACTTAAAAAATACCACTTAAAAAATATGTGATATTGCTACTATTCATAGATCTCCACTGAAGTTCTTACTCAATTTTAATTGAAATTGTAAGTAGGTATGTAAATACCTGTAATAATATAATTTTACATTTGCAACGCCATCTTGCGTCATTTCGATGAACTGACAAAATTAAGTGACCAAACATTGGGTAGATGGCTCTGCCCAGTGCCCATGTATCAAGTTTCAAACAACTGAATATTCTGTAACCCAAGCTACTGATATACTTACTATCATTAGGGTACTTATAATATATTTTGCAAGCGATTATATGAGTCTCCCTTAATTGTGCTTCAATTGTGTCGCATTTAAATAGTTTGACACGTTTCGAATACTTACATAATTTGTCAAAAATATATGGCACTATTCCGACAGGACGCAATTAAACATACGAGTATTTCGCAATTAGCAGTCTTGTGCCCCAGGAGGCCAGGACGGTAAATTTTGGCCTTAACTTGACTTGGTTGATAGGTGACCCGAACATAGCATGGGCTTTGAATTATGATTGTGTAACTTTAACCTTGTTTGTGTCTTTCGCGGAGCGCTTATAGACGACGATGACAATATGACAATCCCTTTGTGAAGCAATTCTTAATTCCATGCTAAAAAAATGTTAGGTTAGAAAATCTGCGTATTTATTGATTAAGTATTTGAAAATCGTCTATAATCTGTATGTAGATGGCGCAATGATGCAGATACTCCAACCTCAGACTCTGTTTGCTACGGTTATAAGTACCATCATGAATGGTTTCCTGTATGTTCCTAATAGCCTAGTATGATATAAATGAATGTTCTTGCAAAGGTCAGAGATCATCTAGTTAATAAGGTAACGAGGTCTTGCATTGTGATCAGAAAACAATTGCTACGGAAATGATAACACACATAATTACCATATGGATTTTATGTATCTAACAATAACTTTGTTAATTATGGATTAATGTCTAGGAAATAATAATTATACGCACTCGTACATATCTTTTGACATCTGATACATATATACAAACATGTATAAAAAAAACCGGTCAAGCGCGAGTCGTATTCGCAAACGTAGGATCCCGTTCCACCGAGCGATATTAACTCTATTTGGTCACTATAGAGATAGAATGTAGAAAAATCCCATGTTATAAGGTTACTTCTATAGAATGATAAAAGATAAGGAAGGGAAGGTACCAAAGGGGGTCTTTTTCTGACTTCTCTTGTTTAACTTGGCAACGCATCGGAAATGTCTTTGGTGATACAGATGTCAATGGTAGTCTGGGACTGCTTGGCTTGTGCGTCTGGTCGTATGATGGTTATTTACATGATTTTTTATAACAAAAATTTGAAATATTTATCATTTCCATTCTTGCAACGAATTTGTATGTATCAATTTTAAAACATCAATTTGATACGTTTAAGGTAATTAAAGTCAATGTAATAATTAGGCATGTCAATTTATAATACTAGATTCAAGGACTCAAGAAGTTACATCTCAAACATTCGCCGATATTTTGATTTAAATATCTCTAAACTGGCAGTAATGGATTGGTAATTGAACAATAATTACTGTCGATAGATACATTTTTGAGACATTTATATTCCGGTTGTTTGAAGGTTGCAGACTGAAGAATACGTTCTGAAGATCGGTTTGGGATTGGGCATGGTAATGAGAAATAGCGATTTTTAACACATACAATTATACTCTAGGTACTCTTGTGTTATTGATACCTATATTATAATATTTATAGTAAGCATTTTGTAATTTGTAAATTATTATTTGCACTTTGGATATTGATGTTTATGTAATTAGAAGTATGCGTAAGTTAAATTGACCATTCTTTAAAATTAATTGTAATGTATTTTTGTTACATTGACCCGAGAACACACATTTTAAAATTCTATTGGTTTTTAATAAAACTATATGTATGTTTTGAAATAATTAAAAATTATTTTCGAAAAAAATGTGCTTCGACCCTTCGACTGGTCCAAATTACTCCAAATCTCGTGGCTCTACAACCAATAGAAAATGTGTACGGAGTTGAAGTTACGCTATTTTTATGCATTGTCTTTTGAAATCTTCAAAAGTTAGGCTGGGCGTATGCTGGAACGCAGGCGACGCAGTTCCACGCAGCGCAGAACTGAGTAGATTTTGTAAAGTATGGAACGTCATTGAGCTACGTATGCTGCGACGCAGGCACGTCAGACGTTGACATGTGTCAGTCCTGCTCTGCGTCCCGTTGTAGAGCCGGCACAGATTTCAGCGCGACGCGCGGCATACTTTTGTTGCAATGACAGTCATGACAGAACGTTTAATAGAATTGGTTCGTTGTGAACCGTGTTTATATAACACAAAAGTCAAACGTCTATTCTTTGTACTAGCTTAGATGCGAATGAGTTGCGTCGCAGCATACGGAGGGGGCACATGTCTGCCTCAACTGCCCTGAGGTGCACTGAACTGTGATTTGCTTTACTGCGTCGCCTGCATTCCAGCATACGCCTAGCCTTATCGGCTCTGGTGAACATTTTCTATTTTATAGGTTACAGCGTTTCCGCTTTTTTGTGTCTACATAATATCCGCTCTCACTGATTCCGTTCGTCACTAAATAACTAGATCGCGGCGACTGCCCATCTCTTGACATAGCCTTGTTAAATATCCTTATAATATAATTGACTAGTTATTTTATAGTAAATCTAATTCAAGATGATTTGAAGCGTTTACAATAACATGTATTTTAATATGGATTGGGCGTAATGAAGGCGCGCATGAGATCGTTTGTATACGTTCAATAAAAGTTACTTCAAACTTAATGGTCTTAAATTTTTATTTGATGTTGATATTACAAATAATACGCAATAGTTTGGAATTTTGAAATAATTTGTTGGTGGTTTGAAATTTATTTTAAATTATGAATTAGTTAGATTTGTTACAAATTTTATTTTTTTAGTGCACACACTTGTAATTGCCTTATGCGCGTATAAAAATTATAACTTGCTTCGTGAAGAAATACGTCTTGAAGAAGCTTGCACTCCTTACAGTTCTCCATATTCTCAAAAGTGTGAGAAGCCTTCCAACCCGCACTTGGCCAGCGTGGTGGTAGTCGGTATGCGGAATATATCCTACACATTCATGATCACAACCCATATCTGTCCCACTGCTGGGCACGGGTCTCCTCTCACAGTGTGAGGGGTATAGGCCATAGTCCACCACGCTGGCCAAGTGCGGATTGGTGGACTTCACACACCTTTGAGAACATTGTGGAGAACTCTCAGGTGTGCAGGTTTTATCACGATGTTTTCCTTCACCGAAGCAAGTGATAACTAAATATTAATACGCACATAATTTTTGTAAATTAGTGGTGCGTGCGGGTTTTGAACCCGGACCCTCCGGTTCGGCAGTCCAACGTTCAACCACACGGCCCTACACATTATGAAGAAAGAATACCCGAGCCCAGCTGTGGGACACATGTGGGTGCGAATATCTAGAAGTAAATAATACAGGTTTCTATAGCATGCATTGTTTTCATATAATCCTTATAAAATCACTTTATTTTCATAATGTCATCCATGTTTCATTACTATATACCCTATGACGTTACCATAAAGTTTTAATTCAAATGCAATCCTAAATCGGAATGTTTGACTGGCTCTTGAACTTTACAGAGTAATTCAAACAAATCCTGGTCATTTTTTATACCAACGACCATTTTATAGGCGATACGGTTCAATATAGGATTATGTTAATTTGTGATGCTGTGGTCAACGAGGATTTACTTGATAGATCAATTACAAATGTTGAAGGTAACTAATGCCATGTTATGTTTTTATAAGTGATGTGGACATGCGATAACAAATTATAACCTTTATAATTAACCTTTATAGTCAGTAGTAGTTCCGGGTTCGATTCCCAGCTGGTGTAGAATATTTATGTGACAGATAAACGTTTGTACTACGGTCCCGGCCGTAGCGATGTTTAATTTTTTTTTTCATGCCACTCACGACACAGAGATTTCTTTTGAGGGGCTATGAGTGTGTTATGAATGTGTTTGATACATTTCGTATAGCGGAATAGTTCGACGCAAATAGTTTGAAATTTTATAGGTATATTCCCTGGGTCCCTGGCTGATTTCAATACACAATTGGACCCGGTAGGTGGCGCTAATGTCGGCATATCGCTTAAAGTTTTACCGGGGCGAAGACGTCTGCCGGGACAGCTAGTTCTTAAACACACAGGTCACAGGTTTCCCCGTTTCCCGAAGCGAAGCGAGGGCGGGTTTGCTAGTTGTAGATAAAAAATATCAGCATTTTAAAGCACTGTTACCAAATAAATCGATAAATTTCACCGATACGTCTGCAATCTGCAATCGAATCGACATTGATGTCATTATATTAAGTATATTGGTCTTGATGTGGGCAGACATGTACCGTCAACCACGAAAGATGGAAAATGTTGATACCTACGTGTAAGACGCAGCTTGACTATTTCGAGGTACGCCAACAAATACCAAAGTATCATGCGTTGCCATTTACATATTATTAGTCAATGTGCGTTGCCGACTATAATAGAAGAAAGAAGCTCTTTAAATAAATAAATAAAAAAAACTGTGCATTTAATACATAGCCTTAATACCTACGTAACTGTTGCAGTATTATGTATAAAGGTTTCAAACTACGTAAAAATGGAAGACAAACTAGAATTAGAAACGGAGAACTCTTTGTACTTACATCTTTTTTGAAGAGTCCCATGTCTTATCTATCTTTTTAATTTCTTATTTTATTTCCGAATTATTATTTTACTGATTAGATTTGTTCAGGTATAATAACGGTGAATTCAAAGCGTCGGCGTTCTTTGTAAAACTGTGATAAATTGACTAAAGATTACAAATACATTTTTATGAAACATAAAATATTTTCTTCGATTACACCTCTAGTTAAAACTTAGACCAACTGTAAACTATCTAGAACACTCATGCTCTCTACAGATTTGAATATTTAAAATCAGTTTTCTTTTAAATTCATCAATTGATGGACTCTCATGCCAGTCATTCTGAAGTAACGCTTGCATACCTCATTTTAACATAATTATACAAATGTCTATGCCGACGGTACATCGTAGCTTCTTCATAAATTACCGACGAGCCGAGCTCGGGGCACTTGTCAGTCCACCAAATTATATGTGAAGCAACACTCACCATCCAACCACTTACCTTACAACTTCATGATGTACAATTTACATATTTGGCAACAACTTTGCACTAAAACTGTGCTATGTGGAACTAATGTGACGACATCCCACTACTGAGCACGGGGCTCTCCTCATACCTCAAGAGGCCTAGAGCATACTCCACCACGTTGCTCCGGTGCGGATTAGTGGAGGGATTAGTAGCCAACCCAAGTGTCGGAAATTTTTATGCCGCCTGAAGGTATCCGACATGGCTTTACGACTGCTACCATATGGTAATAACTGGGACCGACGGCTTTACGTCTCTCCGAAGCAAGGAAGCGCCCAGGAAATTTAGCCACTAGCGGTCACCCATCCAACTACCGACCGCGCCCGCTGTTGCTTAACTTTGTTGATCACTTAGGATCGACGCATGCCGCCGGGCTATGAGCGCTTCGGTATCCATTGCTGTGTATCAATTTATCCCCGGTATCTCAAGGAAGTTATTTTGTAAAAGCATATACAACCGCAAACTTTGACAATTTTGCATACAGCAAACTTTGACAAAGTTTTATGTGGGTGTTTATAGTAACAGTTTACTTATCTACTTTGTGGTAACAGTAAAGGAATCATGTGATGATGAATCTCGCGTCATAATAAACGTAACGCTAACTAATATAATATCTTTGGTAAAAGGTATAAGAACTGTTTTGTATTCTAAACAATAAAATTACTTTTGTGGCATTACTTACAATTTTTTATCTATAAAAATAGAAACGTGAATTTTTTCACGCTCTCTGATTCTTTAATTACGTTGGTCTACAATTTCGGTGTTTACCATAAATTCTTAGGTTAATTTATTAGGGTTAACACACGCGTATTAGTTATTATAGTCGTGTAGTCTAGTCTAGTTACTACTATTACTAGACTAGAGATTTAGGAATGTTATGAATGTTTTGTTGCGTATTTATGGAATGAGTGGGAATAGACGTCCAGCCTCCCCGCTTAGCTGGGATGGCTATATATCCAAAGATGTAACCTTTTGTTAATTAACTTTATTAAGTATATAGTTACATGAAGAGAGAACTCTGTATTACCTTGTAAAAAATTCCTTTACAGTTTATCTAACACAGACGGGCCGACAAAAGCACGACTACCTAATCCTACATGGTTCATTTTTGTCATTCGGTCGTACCCTAAAAAACATGTAAGAATAATAATTATTTACATTTAATTTACGGATCATTTTAATATGATCGTATAGAAAAATGCCGAGAAGAAACGAAATTTATCTACTCTCTACTAGCTTAAGGGACTTACTGGCTTAAGAAACGCTCATAGCCCAGCGGCTTGCGTCGATGCGATGCTAAGTGATCAACCGAGTTAAGCAACACCATGCGCGGTCGGTAGTTGGATGTGGATGTGTGCTGGATGTTGGATGTGTAGTCGGATGTTGGACCGCTAGTGGCTAAAAATTCTTGAGCATTTCCAAGCTTCTATCATGTTTTTATCTTTAGATAGCAGACCTTAAGCCATATCGGAGCCCTTCGGGCAGCATAATAACTTTCGATACTTGGGTTGATCAATGGCGGAGTATGCTCTACGCCTCCTCAAGTTATGAGGAGAGACCCGTGCTCACTTGGTAGTGGGCCATTGCAACCAAATAGCTTTCGGGGTAAAGATTATACTAGACACAAAGACATTAATTTATTATAAACACATAAATTCATAATCCGACTTTGATTGACACAGCGTCGGAGTGCGCTAATAAATCTAGCTTGAAGCGCTTCAGTACAATCATCTATTTATGGTCACTTAAGGTTACACTGTAATGTAATTACGTTTAACGTGTAGTCGGCGTGTGTAGGATTTATACAAAATTGTTCAATTAATTGATAAACAGCGGTAGCCCGAGGGTATGAGTGCTAAGATTGTTCGGTATTAATTCTGCCTTTAATTTTTGGAGTCTTTCTCGTAGTCCTACTGTGTGTGGTAGTGGAAGCAAAGAAAAATTACATTATTCTGTGACCGAATTACAACGAGACAATTACTGGACTATTACTAACCAATGAGTTAATCCTGAGCGGGACATATCGAGAAATTCCTCTCAAATTGGGACGCCTGACATCGCTGGTAGAATTCTTAATATTTAAATAATTCAGTAATATAATCTAAACACTTTTAACAAAACGATATCGTAGAGGAAGGAACTTGTTGCATCATTCAATATTCCCATGTCCCACAACAATGGTGCAAATCATAGCGATGACTCATACTATCGGAATTCCGTTACTAATAATCTTTGCATCTCCACAGTAATTTTACGTGTTTCTAGATAATCTTTACTGTTTATCTGATCTCTTCATGGTTGCCAACTGATCTCCCTTTTATATAAACAGGAGACAAATGTACAGAATACTTGATGGTAGGTGGTAATCGTAGTCGTGGAAAATTTAAAATTAAATATTTAAAGGTACCTTAGCGAGACGGTGGTAAATGCAATGACGTTCATAAGTGTATTTAAAAATACGTTCATGAAATAGATGATTTGAGTTTGAATTTGAGTTTGTGGATATCGGTAATACATACAAACGCTTTGCCAGCCCAGAAAGAGAGAAGAAAGTTTAATAAAAGTAGACCAGGTAGGTACTTCTTAAATAAATAAATATATTATTAATAAGGGTAGATAATAATATATAATTATGAAACTAAAAATAAGATAGATAAAATGCCTGATAAAATGATTTAAGTACAATTGTTTCAAATGCTGGTTTTACGAAGCGCAGCGGGCGCGATACCTACTAGGTAGGTACTTAGTTATTAGTTATCAATATTAGGTACATTAATGCGGCCATTGCTGAGTGCAGTCTCTTTTCATACAGATTTACTGCAAATCCATTATTGTCTTAGTTTTATATATTTTTTTTCTATTGCAGTTTTCTTATGAAACATTTTCTATTATATGGCGATATTTAATACAATATTTCGTCACATATCGCATGAGCAGAGTGGCGCAGTGGAAGCGTGCTGGGCCCATAACCCAGAGGTCCGTGGATCGAAACCACGCTCTGCTATGAGATTTCCGGTTTTGTCTTTTCATTTTTAATTATCACGTATATTTTTATTCAATAATGATTTTTTAAATTATGTATAAGGTAATTTATATGTTGGAGTGGAAGAAGCTAATTTTTTTTGTATAATAATGCGTAAAATTGCTACACACTACCATGCGATTGGCATGACGTTTGAGATGTGTACGTTCATAGTGTCAAATTTGACACCAGCGTGTCAAGGTACCCATCATAATTAATTTTGACGTTGATTTTCCAACTTCGTGAGAAAGCGTTCACGATAGATTTTTCATGACCCTTTAACTCAGTTGATAGCAAAAGGTTTCATGCTCTTTTTCCGGCCGAGGCAGACGTTTATTGTGTGATTTGAGAGTCTTCAAGAGGAGGAATTCGACATCTTGGACTTTCGTCGCTTTTATTTAACTTGCAATGTTTGTATGTACAATTATGTTCGGGTCAAATCTTGCAAGTTGAATAAAATTATAAGTAAGTATTCCTCTTACTGTATGGACTTGAAATTTTACATTGTTCTACATCCGAAGACAATGCCATTTATGACAAGCATGATACTACTAGGGTGAGCTCCACCGCCACTAGTGGCAAAACTTCTTGAGCGCTCCTGTGCTTCGGAGGGCACTCAAAGTCAGTCCCGGTTGTTACAATAACAGCCATTGCGCCTTGTCAGCGTCGGGCGAATAAACTTCCGATACTTGGGTTGGTCACTAACCCTTCAACCAGAAGCAGCGTGTCGGAGTACGCTCTAGCTCTCCTCAAAGACGAGGAGAGACCCGTGCACAGTAATGGGCCATTAATGGGTTGAAGCCAGCACAAGTTATGTGTGGGTGGTTATTCTCCGTCACAACTGTTATGAAACGCACTGTATATATACGCAGTAAAGTCACGGTAGAAGTCGATGCCCTTTGCTGTAATTCCGTTCGTCGATAGGAGAATCATGACGAGTAGATGACTTCACATCAACGGCGGTTAAATTAATGAATTAGGCACGGTTATTGTTTAGCGATGCGACATTTAGGACTTTAAGTTTGACCCACTAGTGGGAATTGACCTTTAGGGCTAACTTGATACTACGAATAATGTCAAAGGGAATGTTAATAATGGTTTTAAACATTAGAGATGCTTCAATTAATCGATTAAATCAGTTCTGGACCCGAATCATCAGTCATCGTCATGGATTGCAGAAAGTGAAATTTTAGTTATAAAAACCTAGTGTGTGGAGAGTTCCTAGTTCCTACTTCCTAATGCCCTAATGGGCAGACGAATAAAACTTCACACTATGAAACTCAAGAGAGATTATTTGAATTGATTTTTTACAGTACTTTTTAAACAAACTTTATTATAATTTATTATGTATTATTCACTAGCGGTCACCTATTCAACTACCGACCGCACCCGCTGTTGCTTAAAACTCTCGGTCGATCACTTAGCATCAACGCAATCCGTATGCCATACGGTTTGCATCAGCAACGCTGGAGCAGCGTGGTGCAGTATAGAAGTACTTACTAATCATAGTAGTCCCCATTTGAGTCTTGTTCTGTGTCGCTCACAGTTGTCATCGTTTGCCAACGTAAGGTCATAAAAAAATAAAAAGCCTTCGTGTATTCTGATTCCGACTCACACTTGGCCTGTTGTTATTTATATCGCTAATTGCTGCTGCTAATTGTTGTAGATTTTTTACAGTTCATTAGAATGATCAAAACGAAACTAAGACATTAAGTAACGAGGCTATAATTGTTGTTATTAAATTTTATAATACGAGTACGATCGACTGATGGGAAACGTGGTAATAAAATAACGGTCAAGGCTGAATCACCCGTGTTAAGAGTTCCGTATAGTAAATAATATAATTATTATGCTTATTATTTTCCTTTTAATAAGTGGGCTATGACTGACAGTCCTTGCCCTCGTGTCACGGTAGAAATGGTACTAGGAACCGTAGCGGGCGGTGGAACTATTGGAGGTCGCGGGGTTGTCAACTTTTTTTAACCTACCACGGCATTTTACAAACTTAATTGTGAATACATACGCGAAAGATCGAAATCCGATACGATTTTTGATGAGGCATATCATTTAAATTTTAACTGTTCATGTAAATTTTAACTGTACCTATGAACCATATTTGTGCAATAAATGAATTATTATAATTGACTAAACAATCGACAAATCTTATCGGAGTGAATAAAGATGCTGTAGGACTATCATATACAGAACGTCCGATTTTTTGTCTTAGAAATCCGACAAGTAGAAACCGTGTGCAAGGTTTCTGTTTTTATCGTCGAATACACGGAACTCTAAAAATATAGTCTATTAAACGCGAGCAAAATTTCAAGGTTGTGTGATTGTAAATCTTGGATGGCTTCGTTTTTTTCTGAAGTCTAATAATTCAAAGCATAATAATATACTTCTTTACTAAATTACCGGTCGATGTCCAAAACCAAAGCCGGTTCACAATCGTAGGTACTGGTTATTTCTAGATACTATAAATAGGGATCGTAGGTATTTTTACTTGACATGTTTCCATAAGTCCTTATCATTAATCTTGTCAGAATTAGAAGGTAGTAATAAACTTTCAATTTTTGGAACGAAGTTCCTTACGGCAGGCTTGGAGGGGATAGGGATTATGCTGCGCGACTGAACTGAAAAATATGTGATAGTAAAACCGTAAGTAAGTGGAAAAAAGGTGAGGCGTGGAATAAAACCGTTAAATGAGACGTGCGCAGGCGCGACAGTAGCCGAAGGAACTTCGTTCCTACCTGGTGTCCCACGACACAATTAATAATTTGCTCTCATATCATTCTCTCAATCAGTTTCAGATATCTCTTGGCTGCAACTCATTAGAGGCTCAAGAATACAGGTTTCTCCTTACACTTGAGTTGATAACAACGAGACCGACAGCTTCAATGATGGTATATATAAGCTCATTGGAAGGCTTAACGTGCCCTCTGAAGCACGGAAGCGCTCGAGTAACCATCACACCCAGTTCATCGCAGTTGCCTTCAGTATCGCAGTTGCCAACCTTTGATTGACATAATTCATATACCGTTGGTATTTAACCTTTTGTTGTTAAAACAATAATTGTTTTAAAGCTTATATCAATCGCAAGGAATAATGAACTAATGAATTATTCATAGCAGTGATGATAGCGATTTGTCTGTCTGTCTATTGAACTGTTATATCTCAGGAAAATCGCGCCACACAATGCTAATGTCTTTAAGTGCATCGTCTTATTGTTTGCACTCTAGTTAGGTCTTGCCTTTGTTTATCTACATAATATACTATTATAAAGAGGTAGGCCGTTTTTCTGGGAGTCTTTAAGAGCAGAGTGAATAGGTATTTTCTAAGTTTATACGCAAACCATCTTTGGACATCATCGCTACTTAACATCAGGTTTGATTGTTGTCGAAGATTAATAAGCATCGTATAAAAAAAATCAATATCGAGCCGAAACTACAGGTGCTAGAGTTACGACAATTTTACAGTGGGTTCATGCTATGGCCTGGGGTCTAAATAAGACGGGGTTTTTGGAAATTCCTCCCGTACAGTAGTAAAATAGGAGGAAAACGTTTTGTTTTTTATAACCTGAAGGGCTGACGTATAAGCAGACGAGCCACCTGATGGTAAGTGGTCATCGTATATGGACATCAGTAACATCAAACGCATCACCGATGCATTGCAAAAAAAGAAAGAAGAAGAAAGAAAATAATAATAGCCCTCAAGCAGCAAATAATACTTATTTCATTACCCACAAAGACAGTCATACAAAGATCTTAAATTGTTATTATTTCGTTATACAAATCTTACGCGTGTATGTTAAGGCATTTTATATGTTTATATTGAGAGGTAATTTATTTAATGACAACCATAGAGAAACTAATGCTGCGATCTTTATCCAACAAATGGATAATGTGCATTGGAATCACGAGTATCTTCATATTTAAGTACTTTGTTTAAGTGCGTTATAAATCTGAAAGCACGGATATGCAGCCAAGCCTGAAGTCCTTAAGTCACTTTTAAGGTGTGAATGTTTATTAATTTCTTAGGGTACATTCTTCCTTTTCTTGAATACAAGTCTTTGTTACGAATTTCAATTGGAATCAATTTTTGTTCAGTATTACAGCTTGTGATCATTATTTTGATATAAATGGGCCATCCGCGCTATTGATACGAATCTTGCGATACTTCATGTCAGGTTCTACGAAGCCGGTGTATCTAAAATATGAATATGCGATCACTTAGTAGGCAGACAGTTACTTTTTTCGACGCAAACATGATACTCAAAGGGAGCAACACATTTGTGACCGAATTAGATAGAGACTCTTACTAACAATAACTAACTAACATCAACTAACAACACTATCTATTACTAACAGTCCCTACCCCAGTCCTCATTACTAATGAACTGATCAATTAATATTCTTAACACCGTCTGCTAACAGGACTAACCCTCCTAGTCCCCATTTGAGTCTTGTTCTAGGTCGGTCACAGATGTCATGGGCGGCAGCGGAAGGGTGGTGCTGCTCGTTTGCTATATAATATAAGATCGGGTAGTTGTAATCCCGATTTGAGAAAATTTGAATAATACACATTGGAATGTTGAAATACGTACGTGGTACAATTGAAAATACTGGAGTGGCTATTAACGGATGACAGTGTAATCGCGGCGAAGATGTTTGCAAACCCAGCCGCCATTTAGACAAATTACCAAACAATCTATCACTTAAACTGTCATTCTACAGTGAATGTTTGATATTTTGTAAGAAAACGTGTTAGGAGTTTACTCAAAACCTCGTATTTACTTACTACTCTACAAAGAACTTCCAGACTATTATTACCTATCATTCCTATAAAAAGGTTCAGTCTTCAAAACTGAAGTGTTTAAACCATTTTTTACTGTTGAACCATATGTTAAGTATGCGATGTATGAACTAATAAATATATAATCTTTGTATTTGTGTTATTTCTTCTTCGTAATTCTCTATTAGACCTTCGAAAAATATATTTTTTGGCGTCTATCGATAAAACCAACACACTAAAGTATAATTAAAACTTAATGTTTGGTACAGCCTCGTTAGAGTTTTACAATACATCATTTCGATTTCATAATTAACAGTAATATTATTTACATTGAAAACGAGACAATGTTTCTATGGAGGCAATTTAAACTCCCAGATAGAAACTTCTTCTAACTATTGACAGAACACCGTGGTACCTAAATAAGAAGCAGGTGGTGGCAAGTTTTGGTGGTAGATAATATACTAATCTACTACTTTTCGGAATACTACTACTAATACACTATACTAGTGTTCTAAGTGTCGGAATACAACAAATTAGGTATCTTTAAACTATCTTATATTCTTTCCAAGGTTTAAAACTACCTCATTACCAAATTAATCTAAATCGATTCAGTGGATTAGGCGTGAAAACGTAACAGACAGACAGACAGTTTTTCTTTCGCATTTATGATATTAGTATAGATTATATACTACGGCAATTGAAACAATCCCGCCTGACCTTTTTTCTAATAAGCTCTATTTTTATACATACTCGTAGATCAAATAACAACTTGATTATCGAAGACTTGTAGACTGTCACAATAACACATGTCATGTAATTTTTTACAAAATTAAAATTATAATTTTTAATTAGGTATCATTCATATCCTTATCAAATAAAAAAACAACAATGCAATACCGAACGAACATAATAGATGACATTGAATAATTACAATTGATAAATAATAATGCATACAGGAGGCCTTTACCTAGGCGGCATTTAGAGGTCCTTGTATAAAAAATAATTACACGATAAATATAGTATCATAAATATTATATTAGTATAGTATAGTATAGTACCTACTCGTATTAATCTTCTTTTGTGGAATTACGATAGCAAACGAGCATGCAGCACCACCTTTCCGCTGCCGCCCATGACAACTATGACCGACAAAGAACAACACTCAAATGGGGACTAGATGTACTCGTATAGTCCTCTTTGCAGACGGTGGTTAGAATATTAGTTGGTTAGTTTGTTAGCAAGTTCGGACTGCTGTTCGGAGGGTCCTGGCTTCGATTAAAAATATATATGATAGATGACTAGAAAATTATGTCATAATTGTAAAAAAATCTTATTGATACAAGATGATAACTGATATATTCGAAATTAACCAAGAGATAGTAAAATATATTGAAAGTGTATATACATTACATGAAAAACGTATCAAATATAAGACAAATAAGCAATTGAAGACCCCGTAGGCCATTTGCTGAAACCGTAGCAAACATTTATGTGACATATAATTATTAAAAATGTTTGTTTTCGTGTCATGTCATGGGTGATTGAAGTGTTATTTGTGTTGTCCATGCGTGTACTAGTGCGGGGGTATGAGTGAATTAATTTATTATTTAATTAGGCTTTTCTATTGTTATGTATCATAGACCTTTCTGATATATCGCATGCATAGATCGAAGATGCTATGCAGTTACACTTGTAACCTAAACTTCCTCAGTGATTCACGCTAGCCTTGACATGGCCCACGCGTGGGCGAGACAATGGCGTGTACTGACACATAGCTCAGTTATCTTCGATGGGAAGATTAAGAATGGTTGTTGCGTTAATTTGTTTATATTTTTGAACAACAAGTAGGCACTTGTGATGTCATTTTATTAACAGTTATAAATTGTACTGCCACCGTGTTTCATTGAATTTTTCAATTGCGACATTGTTGATATCCAACAAAAAAGTTGACCAGCTATCTGGTTTACTTTTGTAACTTAGAATTTTAGAATGAACAGGTCTCCAGCCATCTTTAAGTCCAAGCCGACCTCCCCTACTCGTGGTGCACCCTGATATACAACGGACGAGGTTACGGCGCCGGGTCACTCGTGTCAGAAGTCGCTGAACGCTGCCAGCCAGTTCAATCTCGAAAGGGGACAATCACGAACTTAGGTCGTATGCGGACAAGTTCCTTCGTAAATGGTTGGGTCGTAAAGCAGACTGTACGACATAAGTCATCGTAAGTCATATCGCAGGTCCGTTGAAGTAGTCATCAAACCTTAATCAAGCGACAGGAAGATCGGCTGTAAGCAACCGTTGCAACGTGAACGCCCTCCTTAAGGTACTCTAGGCTGGTTTGGGTTTGAATACGGCTAGCTTCCGACCTCTTGAGTGAGTCAGCCACTAAGCGACTCGTTGTCTTCTGGCCGAGGGGGAAGGACAGATATTTCCTTTCATTCTTTCCTCTTCTTTATTGGTCTGCAATGCCTTTGGTGTTCCTGATGTCCGTGGGCGACGGTAGCCTCGTCGTCTGCTGGTTTGTCGGCGTTAACATAAAAATATGCATCACGTTTCTCGTAGTGAAGTCGGGTTTCTAGTTTGATAAAAAAACAAAAATTCAAATTACACTGAAACTAAAAGATCTATTATTTTTCATTAACAATGTTGATGGACAGACGTTTGCAATTAGCTAGGAGTTACTTAGTCAATATCAAAATATATTTAAGTTCAACATTAGTAAAAACTAACGTTAATGCTACTCGTACCTATAGTAAAAAGTATTTATAAAGTTTGGTGCACATAGTAGCCAATCATTGTATTGAAAAATATTATTCCGTTAATATACGTTGCGCTTCAATCTTATGTTCAATTGAAGAAAGCAATTATTAGAATCTATTAGCTTGCGTCTTCTGCCAGGTTTTCGGTGGCCTGGGATGATTGGAAGGATGTTGATAAAAACACTAAATCCCGAGGGTTTCTTGGCTTTGGAGGCCACGTAAAACCGACGGCCCAGGTTGTTATGTTTAGCAGTCGTTAAACCATGCCGGAGGTCTTACCTAGGCCCTCCATAAATCCGCACTGAAGCACCATGGCTAAGTATACTGTGAGCCTCCGGAGATATTATGAAACCCTCAAAATCAGCGTTGTTTCAAGCTGGTGCCGTTAGTTCTTAGTCTTTTTTTCATTTGAAACGATACGCACGATAGATTGTAAATTCTTAGCAAAGGTTATTCATAATTTTTGCAAGCGAGTAGGTCGTTTCTACTGTCAGATAATTAAATGTTCATGACAGAAAATTGACAGTTGACAGAAATAGTTCTACTTTTCGATGAAACGAAGTGCGAAATGTAGTAGGAAGTTATTTAATGGATTTAAGATAGCAAACGAGCATGCAGCATCCTACTGTTGCCGCCCAAGACGACTGTTATCTACACAGAACAAGAATCAAACAGGGACTGGGATAGTTCGGTTAGTAGACGGTGTTAGATCATTTTTAGTTGGTTAGTTTATTAGTAAGTATGAGGGCATTATTAGATCATTTTTAGTTGGTTAGTTTATTAGTAAGTATAGGGACTGTAAGTGATAGTTCTGTTAGGTGTTGTTAGTAATAGTTCAGTTATTAATTGTTAGTAAAAGTCTTGTTCTAATTTGGTCACAGATGTGTTGCTACCCTTGAGGACTGAGATGGTCGACTCTGAAAAGTATAGCCGACTCCACACTTTTCTGACCGAAACACAACTGCTGTTAAAACAATTATTACACGGAATGGCACTAAATACTGTGACGGGCGGTAGTACCTACTACCCCGGGCGAACTCCAGGCCCTACTACCTATTATTGCTTCGTTGCAGTCGGGTAAAAATAACTTAGTGAGCCGGGGGACTAGTCGTAGGTGATGTATTCTGTGGTCCATATCACTCGTGACACAGGGACTAGGTACTGCTGAAGTGGTACGTGAGTGTGTAAGCATTATTAATGAAGAATGAAGTGTGAGAAATTACATTGCTACATCTATCTACACTCCTGAAAGTTGTCTATTGGAATGTGTCATGACATCAGTCACTGATAAACCTGCAAGCAACTGTGTCGCTTGCGTTCCAGCATACGCCCAGCCTAATGTACAGCTAGCAAAGGGGTGTGGCGCAGAACTTTACAGTCGAACAATGAACATTCTACCAGCTAAAGAGTAATGCTGATTACAATACAAGGTCGGAAGTGGAAGAGAAGAGGCAGCATTCTAGTGGATAAAAAATATGTGTATCCGCCAAGAAAAGTTTGAGGTAATTATCTCTTAAGCAGCTTATAGTTGCGAGGTGTCCCGTATTTCGTGGGATACCCCAATTTTCAGGTTACGTCTTGATTGATTTCTGGTCGGGATGCCGATTATCACAAACTTCCTCACGACGTTTTTCTCCACCGAAGCAAGCGATGATTAATTTCTACGCACATCGTTTTTTCAAATAATGAAAAAACGATGTGCGTATTTTCTTTAACCTTTTATTATATAAGGAATTGATTAAAGAACTAACATTGCAAACAGACATTATATAGAATAAATATTCAGACAGTAACAATCTTTCTTACTAGCCCTATTCCAAGAAGTAGTACAAATACTCCAAGAAGAATTGAGAAGTTTAGTACTACAAATTAAATTCTAGTTTATTTACTTTTTCCCTTTTTCCTCCTTCTTACTTCGTTTTTTTTCATTAACCTTAAAGTGGCTCGTTTGGTTTCCAAATAAGGAAATTCAAACATGAGTACATACTGTAATTACCGGTAGCAGGATCGGTTGAAAGCAATAAATCACAAGTTCTACAGCAATATTAAAAATCTTAAAATATAAAATGTTATGAATAGGAAGGAACCTTTCAACTTCACCCTGCAAAGGAATGTAATTAATTGAAGAAATAAATATCATTACGCTCAACATTAACCTCCTTGCCTAGTCGAGTAAAAATTAAATTGTAAAGATTCAATCTTTACAGTGCTCCACCCACGAAGAACGAGTTTAGAGTGACACGCAGCCAACTCTCACCCTTATCTTGTATGCTTTTGATACGCAAATGGCATGCGTATTTCATAGGTAAGGTACAACCATTGTGGGTTAGCGTACGTTATGATCTCTATTACAGAGATCCTACTAGTGTCCTTGACAGTGGGCTTCCATCAGCCAAGCTCCTATATAAGCAGATGGGGCTCCCACTGAAGACATTCGACTATCAGTACTCGAAGAGAACAACATGAAATTGGTACGTCTTAAACAGACACGATTTATCGATTATTTATTTTGTATCGATCGGTGATGTAATTAAAATCGATTAGGACAATTTTTCATTGATACATGCTGTAATAACGGCATGTTTTGTTAACGGCGTTTGAGTATAAATATTGTTAACTACTTGTATACTAACTATAGTTTCATTATTGATACAATTGCTACTATTATTTTTATTACGATACAGACGATATTGATAGTTGATAAATTTTTATGATATTTTTTTTATAATATCTGAGCCTATTTGTAATTGTAATTAAACCATCCCGTAAAGATTTGCTGTATTTGTTTGTTTGTTTCTTAATGTAATGGTTTAAAAAAATTGACATAATTACTCTTCTAAAATTAAGCATAATCAATTACACTTTACAAAAAATGTTCCAAAAGCAGTCTTCCAATTCTTCCAATTTAATATTTTTCCAGATCATCCTCGCCGCGTTCATCGGAGCTTGCGCCGCGGGCGCTCTCCCCAACTATGTAGCTCCCCAATACCGAACCTACTACGGCCAGGAGAGGCCTAGGGCTTCGCTAGAGAGGAACGCGGCTATATTGAGATCCGTTTCCGATGTCAACGAGCAGGGCTACCACTTCGCTTATGACACAGAGAACGGTGAGTTCATAATTTTTGTAAACAAAATTTCAGCTTCACGCAGTAGGATACATACGATTTTAAATTTTTGCGTTAAAAGTATTTTTTTCGGAATTATTATAATGTTACACGCAATGGCAAAAGTTCATTACAAATTTATTCATAACGTTCAAATTGTATCGACTTTTAACACTCGAATGAGGGAATGTGGTGAAGTACAACTACGAAATAGTTCTCCCTTATTATGAAGAGAAATATGCGCTCCTCGGGGTTTCTAACTTACTTTCTGTTTACTTGATGATCTCAATTTAGATATGTCGATAATTTATCGAATACTTAAGATTCTATTCCATCTCAGCCTTTAATGTAATTCCAGACATAGTAATTTGAGATCACATAGGTGGTTTTCCGTATAGGTACCAAACCTGCGAAACTCATTTTAGGAGTGCAATCATTGTAAGGAATTTGATATATTTTCAGTTAATATACAACTTGTACCATTAATATACCATCTTCCAAAGTATAGTATAAAATTACTTTGCGGGTAGAATTAATTATTCTGTAGTAAACGTGTGAATGGAGCTAAAGTCTCTTATGCATTGACCGTACATAAATTAGAAACCGTAATAAGTTATTCACCAATGTTTCCAATTTGCTCCATGCCATATAATTTACTTTTTATTATGAAGTAAGTATTACAGTAATAAGTAAGTAACTAATATTGTAGTTGTAGGTAATATTATTTAAAAATATATTCGTGAAATTCCCCGAGTCATGAGAGATTCATTAAGATTAATTTAGCTACTTACTAATAATCGACTATCTGGTATAGCATAATAATGTTACCTGTGTAAAATTGCGCAATGTTAAGCCATTCGACTATAAACTATTTTAGAAGTCCTTATTTGAAGATCTCACGAATGTAAGTTACATGTAACATCAAATTACCTAAATTTATTTTCGTATTGTGCGCAAGAACGCTTAAATCGATTAGCATCGACTTCAATAAAATCGATTGCTATTTGTATGGATGTAACAATTTGTTCTGCCTGTTTACTACGTAGAATGTTTGCGGTGTTATAATCATAATTATAACAAGATTTTGTATAGTATATTAATTAATAAATGTCCATTCATCTCTTAACTTTCGTTACCGAAACATATAATTATTATAATTATGTAACGATAGTAGTTTCAAAACTAATATCTCACAATATTTTTATTATACGTATATTGTTTATTATAATATTATTGTTTATATTTTATACTATATAATTGTATTGTTATATTTATTTTAGTAGCCTTCAGCTCGGCTTTCTTCAAGTACTAGTGTAAGTTGGTGAGGTTGGTCTTGGTTTGAATGCTAACGAGTTATAAAGTAGAGCGGAATAGGCTCTACTAAAATTTTGAAAAAAGTGTGTTGGTTTGTCCTTCTTGAAATATAGCCTGATAAAATCAAGGAAATCAGACTAAATTATTCGTGTAGTTTTGAAAGTTGGTACAGCCGGCCGCAATCGAACCCGCAACCCTCTTGCTTCGCACACAGTTACCAACTAGGGTATAGGGTCTTTTTGTTGCAAGTTATTAAATTGAAGATTAATTGAGGTAATCTTCAATGTAGGTATAGTTGTAATATGCTGAGTAAGGACGCGTTCGCACGGACATATCATATAGCGTTCCCATCGGCGCAGGTGTGTCTTGGAGGCAGTCTGCAATATTCTAAGTTTTTACAATCATAACCAAAACTTGTATATAGTACGGCCGGCGGTTCTTGGCCGCCCTGAACTTTGTTCGGATCGCTGCGCAGAAGTCAATTTTAGGGTCGAAATGGTGCCAAGACGCGCGGGGTGTCACTTTGAGCATTGTTTGTTTCAGTCACACGCTTAGTGTTCATGTCGCTATCTCTCTCTAAAGTACAATACCTGCGCACTATATCCGAAAGCCTGACTTCTGAGCGGCCTAGAACCGTCGGCAGTACTATACTTACTTGTGTATTCTTATCAGTTCTCCGAGATTTTTTAATGTGTGAAATATGTCATTCGGTACAGAGTAATGCGCTATCACCTACTTCTCACATTCACTTGAATTCAGCATTGAACTCGACATGAATATGTTACGACATTAATCATAATGGTCATTAGCTTTTCCTTAATTCATTCCGCAATACTATAATAATGAATTATTCAGTTTAGTACATTTAAACAGGTTCATCCCAGCATACATTAGCTGCATCACATAATAGAAATTGTTTAAAATGATAAGCTAAGTAAGTATTAGGTACGATTTGTAAAAATTGCTGTGTTAATGAACAATAAACGTTATTAAACTTAAATTTAAATGAAGCTTCAGAGCTAATACTTACTGTAATAGATATATAAATCTATTTCTATTTCTACACTACTTTGACTTAGGACCTAGACTATACTAGACTTGTCAATCACTTGACGTCATTAGTTTTCGTTACAATTTCATCATTAGATTAGAACACAATTTTTTCATTAGATTAGAACACAAATATCAGTAAAGAAAAGATGAAAAAGATATCCCTCCAAAAAATGTAATTGCATATTGCAAATGCAATTTTTGTTTGTTAATTTTTTTTGTTTTGTTATATTATTATAAAATAATTTATTAAAACAGAAAGCTGACTTCAATATCGATAATTAATAACTTGTGAAAATTACGCATTATTATACGGATAACTCAAAAACTACTGGTCAAATCAAATCTCACTCAAATTTAAACAGGACCACATGACAAGCACCAGCATTCGAATACAAAAAAAAATAAAAATCGGTTCACAAATGATGGAGAAATCTCTAGACACACATAAAAAAATATACTCGTCAAACATACGAGTAAAATCTCCTCCTCTATTTGAAGTCGGTTAAAAAATACTTGCAGTTTTATGAGACGACATAAAGATATTCAATGGCACTCGGTAACTTTGTGAACTTTATTGCCCAACCGTGCGCGCCAGTTGAAAAATTTAAAAGTTGTTTCATTGCGCATCAAATAACTACTATTATAGTGCATCTGGCGTAGTTAAAGTCAAGGTCGTCACGACATTTGGTTCACTCCCAATGTAAGTGGGCGCTTGAGTAGTTCATCCTCATTTCCTGTATGAGTAGATAGATTTGGAATTGCAGTTCATTGAAAGGTCATCCAGCGTAATTTGAGCTTTTGACTTTGTTATTTGAAGTTTTTTTGTAATACTGTACAGTGGGTTTAGTATACAGTATTGAATGTAAATTACTATAATTATTGTAGTTTATAAAATTACCATATTTTTTTAAATGATTTTTTTAGATACAATCAATGGCATTGCTTTGTTTGTTAATATATTTAAGTTTAAAACAACTGTTTCGGAGTGTTGACATGTAAAGTTTTTTCTATTTTGTTAAAATTTTTTGGAACACATGTTTTAATATCGATTGTTTTATAATACGCTTTTATAAAGACTACCTATAAATCTATAATTAGACAAAAAAATCTAAAGCTGAATTTCACTGAAACTTGGCAGGTGTGTGTAGATTAGATGAGATTAAAATAATATTGTACCAAGCTTGCAGGTGGTCGTGACCCCTTGACCAGCTAATTTAGTCTCATCTAGTGACGAGGACCTGATGATGGAACTGGAAGGTGGCCGAGGGAAGTACGAAATGGTTAATAGTAAAACCAATGAGTTTGAAATCATTAGATACTTGAGACAAGAGGAAGTAAACTAATAGTTTAAAATCTTATATCTCTAGGGGATGATTTTTTATTAGTGCTTCTCCATGCTACCCATGTAGCAAGTTTCAAGCTTCCAGGTCAGCTCGTTCAGTTTGCTTTGCCTGTCAGTCATTGTTAACGTTTTATTAGTAGATAATTAAGTTAATATTCATAAGCGTGAGGCGCTTTTTCTTAAACTCGAACAGTGAATTCTAAATTGCAAAATATGTTAAATAAATATGTAGTTTGTGTAAAGTGTATAAACAAAATCATTAGTCACATTTAAATAGCGATTAATTATAATTTATTTTACAGCGAACTAATACTCGTAGAATCTATAATTTATTTGTATCATTGTAATACGAATTGCATCATAATATAAACGCAGCTGTTGAAGCCAGTTTTTATTGTAAACAGTCGACAATAGAGTAAACGATCTAGATGGCAAGTGGTCACCATCACCATCACCCAAGGACATCACCTAATACCAAGGACATCGCTGATGCATTGTAAGGTCATATAGAGAGAAGACGAAAAAATGGCTGTCAAGCCCCATCTCAGTCTATTTCATTCACATATCATTCATCTCTTTTTTCCATCCAGCATTTAGAGCTCCAGTTCTGGTCGTAGCTTCAAGTCTTAACTTTAATGTCACCGATGTAAGTTTTACATCAAAAGTAAAGACGACGTCGAAGCTTCGTCGGTGACCTTGCCTGCGAAGCGAGGGGTCCCGAGTTCGTTTCCCAGACATATGACAGATAAATGCTCGTTCTCGGGTTGTAGGTGTTAGTGTTGTGTTATTTGTATTGTCAAGCCTCGCGCGGCACAGTTAAATCTACTAAGTGTAATCTTATTTTGAAATGAATACTTCTTTAGTATCGTTGTGATTTGGAATTCGTTGAAACGGAAATGACGCGAATGAAGCATCGGCAAAATGGCGGCTGACGTTAGCAAAGCAAAACCTCAACATTTGGACTGACAGTATTCGTTGTTATGAAGTTTCACTTCTAGCACGTGTGAATTGCACACATTTTTGGAACGAAGTTCCTTACGGCAGGCTTGGAGAGGATAGGTTTTGCTGCGCGACCGAACTGAAAAATATGTGATAGTAAAACCGTAAGAAAAAATGCGTGGAATAAAAGCGTTAAATGAGACGTGCGCAGGCGCGACAGTAGCCGAAGGAACTTCGTTCCTACCTGGTGTCCCACGACACCAAATCATTTTTTATAATTTTTTAACTTGATTTTCTCCTCCAGGTATCCAAGCTGAGGAAACCGGCCACGAAGCCAACGGGATCCAGGCGGCCGGCGGCTACTCGTACACCGGCGATGACGGCCAGGTCTACAGCGTGAGGTACACCGCTGACGTCAACGGCTTCCAGGCGCAAGGAGCTCATATCCCCACCCCTCCCCCAATCCCGGAGGCTATCGCGAGAGCCTTGCAGGAGAATGCCAGGGATGAGGCCAGTGGAATCTTCGATGATGGTGAGTCCAGTTCGATGACCTCTAGTCTAGTAGTGGGATAGAGTTCGATTTCTGGTTGGTGCTGATATAGTTCATAGATAAATGTTTGCTCTAAGCTGTTTAATATCGAATGAAGCGTACTGGTGTTCAACTAATTTTATTAGACGGCATAGCTTCAAAATCAACATTACAGTTATTCAGTTTCGTCAGATAAAAAAAATGCGTACACATAGGTATTATATTCGTTACTCTGTTACAATTCTCAATGAAAATACTGTCCAAGAAGATTTGTTAAAATCTGAATAGGGGTCCGATCAAGTGTAGACTGATCGAGAGTCTGATCGGGATTCTCCGCGAAAGTTTGTACACTTGACAACGCTATTATCAACTCTTTAACACTTATTTTTTTTATTATAGGCTATCCCATTATTATTAAGCTAATTATCCCAGAGCTGGCAGTTTTCTCGCTTAGCGTATTAGCATTGCCATATAGCTAGGAAATGCTGCCAGTATCGTATAGCGTGTTTTTATACTTATCTGTGGTATTCGAATTGGTGTAAATAGTCACATCGTATTACATCCAACAATATTAACCGCTGCGATGACTTTTCAAGTATTTGTAACTTCACGGACGATATTACAATGTGACCGGGTTACATGAATACAAGTGTTGCGAAGCTATTAACATTTAAGAGCATCAATATAATCCGTAATAAATTGCCTATTAGCAACCCGGCAACCGGCAACCCGACAACCTGACAACCTTACATGACAACCACCAACCAACGGTGTGCCAACAAACCATAAATCATATGTCAGGACGCTCCGAGATGCAATTACTGTTATTGTAATTATAATTAGTTTACTATAAACGTAACTAAAATGGGGATTTATTAAACTTATTTAGTTCTCGTGGGAAGGCGAGTAACTTAGGCTTGTTATGTTGGGTAAATACCTTATGAAATTGGCTTGGGACGCGTCCAATACTAAACGTACATGCAACATGTATGTATAAACATACAAACAACATACACATATTATAGCATACATACATAGCTATAGTATACAAAATTTAGAAATGTTCTTTATAGCCCGGATAATATCCGCACGTTTTAATATATCAGAAGCCATATCACTATCTCTTCTTTAATTACTTAGTCATTTAAAGATTTTGTTGTTGAAATACTTGATAATTAGTCTGGGTCATCCGAAAAACTCGACAAAACTTTACCTATAAATTCTTCATCTTCATAAGACTGGGTTTTGTAAATAATTTTCAAAAACGATGTGATCAAAATACCTTTATGACAATAGTCAAACGAGCAGGTGTCGCCAATGGACATCTGTAACACCAAAAGTACTCGATGCGTTGCTGGTCAACAGCAGAACATGGCAAGCCGTTTGTTTTTGATAAACAAAGAAAAATGCCTTGACCAGCCTTCATTGTGTGATCCGAGGATCCGACACGTAATGACCGTTTTTATCCTGTATTGGAAGTCACATTCCGCCCTCCAATCAATCAATTATTGATGGATTGGTGCCAATAAATTAATTTACAACTTTAATATTATTAGGTTAAACATGTCCTTAGTAATCATAATCAATAATGTGACATTGACGACTGTCATAACAATGTTTAGATTAGTTATTGTATTCGATTACCTACTTGGTGATACCTACAGTCAATGTTCGTTCAAAGGTATGGACGTATCCCTATTACATATAGCGCAATGGTTAACGTTCAGGACTGCCATTTCAAGAGTCGATTCCCAGCGAGTCTGAAATTTGAATGTCTGTCCTCGGCCTGGGTGTGATTTCAAGTCTTTGTGTATCGTCCATGGCACCTACAGGGAATCTTAGAGTGTGGATATGAGTGTGTAACATTTAAATAAATAGACATTTAATAATTGGCTGGTCTGTTCTAATTATTCCACTTTTTGTTCCTGAATTGAGGGCGTCAGGAAGAAAATTTTTATACTAACCTTTCTCAAAAACATAACCAATAAATAACCATAGTTTTGGTTTATCCAGTGGTGGATGATAGAAAAGTGTTCACCAACGTATAATGGAGGTCATTCGTGTTCTTCTCTCCCAATCAGTGTTACTGATTTCCATTGACGACCACCTACAACCAAAATAAAAGCTGTCGGTATCTGATGTTATCCTTAGCAGTTGTTAAGCCATATCGGAGGGCTTCGGGCGGGATAAAATTTTCCGATACTTGGATTGGCCAATAACCCCTCCATCAAGCCGCACTGTAGCAGCATGGTGGTATGCCCTAGGGCCTAGAGTCTAGTCAATCCTCATGTATGAAAAATGGGGTGAAACCTAACTGTCAAAAAAATATACAGTCCTTAACTTCGCAACGGACATTACGAAGTAATTCTACGCCTACTATTAAAAATAACAGAAGGCACAACGTATGTCATTAAAAGTTATAACCTATCATTAAACGCAATCATTAGAATGACCTTTACTCATCATTAACTACATTTGGCGATGATTATAATCGAAGATTCAATTTTGTATTGCATAATACATAGACACCTGCGATACAACTTCCGATTCTGTTATTATTGCAATGACATTTTATGTGAAAAAGTAACTATACGACAACACTGTTATATTCCTAGTTGTTCGGAAAAATCAATTTTCCATGATATCTGCCTGGATCAGCTGACACGTTGTTATACTACCGGGCTATGAGCGCTTTTTTCTAGCAGAAACAGCAACATCAAGCAAAACTGAAAGAAAAGCATTCGAATTATTAAGTACAGTTGTGTAAAAAAATGCAATTGCAATTTCTGACTTATTTTTGTCTGAGTCTGAGCTGTGAGACATGTCTGAATTTCTTTTTTAATTCCGCAGGTAGCTACCACGCGGGTAAATACAGCGACTCTGGTGTGGTGGCGGCCCGAGCGTACCCCCAACGGCCCTTCGCCCCTGTCTACCGACCCTACCACATCTAAACGTGCCATGCGACTAGTGTAAGATTGTACAGACATACTCGTATTACTTATCATATGCAATAAATTGATTATCCAATTATTATGTATTGTTTGATTTTTTGGATTTAGACCCAACCAAAGTTTTGTTTGACTGTACTTACATAAAAATTGTGTTATAACAACCACTCTGTGAACACCCAGTAAAAAAGTTATGTTACACACAAAAAAATACAGTTCATTTGTGAACCTCCTTGTCAAAGACGGTTAAAAATAGAAATCGCACCTGAGACCGTCAATCATTCATGACTATCTTATGCATTCACTAGGAAGATTTCTAGTGTTCGTTATTGATAAGTACTGCATGAAAAAAGTGGTCTACTTTTGAGATATTTCCTGAAGCAATACAAAAATTAACATGAAGAATATGAGAACAAGCTAGCCAGTTTATCTAACAGGGATCTTTTCCAGACAATTAATACATCTTTTAACTTTAACCGGTTTTAACTTTTAGTATTATTTCAAATAAAAAAAATCATTTTTAATAAAAGCTAAAACTCAGTATTAGCTACCAAAAATAAAGTACAATATAAATAAAGAATTAGTTGTCAAGCTGAGGAGAAAAATGTATATGTATAACTGTTCACTCCTATAGTGAACTCTATCTCTGCTACTTAACTGCGAAATACAATTAGTAGATAGAATGCATTCTTACAAGAACATTAAGAGTTAAGTGATCTCTGAATCAACATAAGTGATACGTGAAGTGTGCAAATCAACATTTTCATCATTCATAAACTCATAAAACACTGGTGGCCTTGCGCTTGCATAATTAATTCGGCGTGAAATAATAATCGTAAAATATAACAGAGATGGGAGATCACACTGAAATATCTTTGCAAAATTGCGTTTAATTGCCTCGTATTGTTGAAAATGATATGTTAATTTTGAATGTGTATGCCCTCAAAGAGTGTGCTGTCTGCTGACCGGTGTTAATTTTGAATGTGTACCAATTGCCCTCAAAGTGTGATTCCTGTAAGAAACAACTAGCAAATTATTATTGAAATATCACTAACAGCAGTGATAGCAATGATAAGGGGTTTGGAACTTTGGATTAACGAATAGGTGCTTGTGCTTCATCATTGTTTTATTTGCCTAATCCTTTAACAAATCGTAAATTAATTACATATTTCGGTGGAGGTGCAGTAAGGCAGTAAGCTTTCAGTTTATTTTGTAGTGAAATTTGTTATCGGACTTCGAAGGCGGATGTGTTAACGTTTCTGTCGTGAAGGAATGTGAGTTACGGGAATGGAATAGAAGCGTACAGTGGCGTTGATTTGGTTACAGTAGTCTGATATTATATATCATAGATGTGAATATTCCATCGTCTGACTATAACAATTATATTAAGTTACAAATTGTAAAAAAATATAATAAAGTTTTTATATAAATGTCTGTAAAAATCAATTAACAAAACCTCCGCTTTTCAATTTTATAGTGTGAAGTTTCACGTCGTCTGAGCGTACGGTCTCCACGAACCAGTTTTTTTTAAAAAGCAACGCGACTGTGATGCCTTCGCTAAACAATTAGGTCTTCTTGTATGCTGTCTATTCACACAACAAACTCGTTACACCAATGATGTTATAGTATAAGCTCACTGCGTTACACTGTTTCCTTTTATTATGTCGTTAAAGGATCTATTTCAAGAAACTAATTGATAATTATATCGTATTCAGTGTTTGGAAAAGATATTGTTTCAAGCAACCTGTCCGTATCTGTTTGCTATTGTTCCATCAATAGATAACGGCATTGTTTGGATATTTGAGACAATGGACGCCCACGATCACTGACGATTCGGATACAATGTACCTACTAATGATAGGACATGGTGTGTAAACACCATACTGAAAGACAAAGCACTGTCAGACTTGTGGTTTACACGTTACAGCTTCTTGATGTGGTCAGGATTCGTTTTGAATCCCGAAAATACAACAATCAAATCCTCTTTTTGTACACCAAAAAGTTATAATAATATGGATACATTATTACACAGAAATGAGTACAACAGGCGGTCTTAACACTTAATTAGCGCTCTTCCAGATCTCTCTTTCTTAAGACAAGCAACGTTTCAGTGATTTATTTAGTGTTACAATGAGAAGCGGTCATCACATAGGTACTATCCAGTGGCCCGTCTACTTGGCTACCAGCTATCTATATAAAACAAAATGTAGGCTGATTTCCCAAACTACTCGTACAAAGCGATGAACAGTAATGATAGCATGTCATAATTAGTTTATAAACAGGCAGCATCTTTGTACATGTAATAATATCGGATTAAAAAAACAGTGCAGATAAAACTTGTGTGATCTCAAAAACATTTTGATCTCGATATAGATGTACTAATATCGGCCGGCCTCTGGTTATGAAAGTGTAAGTGTTACAGATTTAAGAACATTTAGACAGTATTTGTGTTGGAAATGGAAAAAGTGTTAACAAAGGCTATTCGTGTCAGTAGATAATACAACGAACGGATATAATTTTATGAATTTTTTTATTTATTTATTTATCTCTTTGGGTAACCACTAAAAATAATTATTTTATTTACAACGACTAATACACATTTCAATTCGCTTTCGTTTGTCCGAAGGATGTCAAGTTTGTGATAACAATAAAATTTCTTACTACATATTTATTTATTTTAATCTCCGGAAAACTTAAAGTTAAGAAATAATAATACAATCCTCGAAAATCTGTTTAGAATTATATACCACATTCTTAATTTAAGATTTAGTTCTGAACAAATATGTAATCTCTAGAAGAAAGCTCTTACTTTCTCTTTCCTAAGATACCTTACTTACCTACTAACATCTCAAATTTTTTTGCATTTACCGCAATTAATAACGTTGTCTTAAGCTCCACTTCATTATAATATTATAATCTTGCCATTTTATATTTTATAAATTAATTTTTTTGGTATTCTAGTCTTCTCTATCCGTTTGTGTAACTCTGTCCAAAATTCGCTCCACTTGCTCAGCCAGTGCATCTCGTTACCTAACATTACTTAACTGTAAACTCGCACGCGGGTGCTTGTTAAACTGTGAACTTAGTCTAGAATTTAAATTAATTAAAAACCGTACTTAGTAATTTTTGCAAGTTCTTTAAGTATGCGGGAGTCTTCAACAAGAGGGTGTTTAGGCTTTTATAATAATAATAATAATAATAAATAAACGTTAAGCCACTCATACCGCCGCACTAGGATTCCCTGTGTTGCGGGTGGACAACATGAATGTCACATCCACAACCCGAGAACAATTATTATTAGGTATCTGCTACATAAATATTTTCCTAGGACTCGAATAGAACCCAGGACTCCTCTCTTCGCAGGTAGAGCCACTACTAACTAGTCTACGGTACGGGGTCGTGCAGTAGTACGTACCTGGTATTTTAAATTAGTCCATTCAACATCTTAGACTTCATCGCCACTAACCATCAGGTTGTTGTCAAGCATTCACTTATAATATTGTCGCGTATCTACATCTATCGTGTATCTGCGAATCTTCATCTGTTGTAAATTTTTACGCGTATATCCGAGAGAATATGTGTGAGCGGGATAGCATAAATTTAAAGATATAATTTCTCGAAGGAGTAGAAAAAAAGCACAGTAAAGAAAATGTGCGTGCAGGATTGAAGAATAAATAGAATTCCTGGAATGATCTCCATGTGCTTATTTACACTTTTGTTAATAACCGGCAAACGATAGTAAGTGGTCACTGTCGCCCATGGACTTCAGTAACAACCATCACCGGCGCATTGTCGTAGAAAATGTTCAATGTGTACATAAGTTCACAGTTTATGCGTTCAACTTTCATTGAAGGTGTGAGTTCGTGCGATCCCAAGAAGATGCGAAGACGGTATAAAAAGGTGCGGGATAGATTCATTAAACGCATTCGTTCTTGATACATCTTACCGGATTTTTGTCAAAATGAAACTGGTACGTAGTTTAATGTGTTGTGAAAAACAGTGAAAGTTTTTAATTAAATCCAATTACTTAGTTTTAAATTAATAAACATTTTAGTTACTCTGTTATTAAGTGTATGCATTTAAAGTTTACTAACGGACCGCTGTTTTATGGCGGCCTGGTAACTGACCCCACTCCCATGCCGGCAGACCAGGGCTTCCTAAGGGGTGATAACAGTCAGCACCTCTGTCGGTGGTAGGGCTTTGCGATTGGATTATATTATCAGTATCATTAGTTGTTGTTAAGTTAATGATATTATCTTACCGCGAAGCCCGTGTCTACCACTTCTTCCTTGATTCTTGGCCGACCGCATCAGTGATGTCTTTGTCTTTACTGTTGCCCTTAGACGACGGTCACCTACCATCAGGTGGCTCGCCTGCTCGTGTGTCGGTTACGACCCATATGGCGCAATGGTTAACACACCGGATCGCCGTTCCAAGGGTCCTGGGTTCGATCCCCAGCGAGGCGGAAATTTCAATGAGGAGTTTAAATTTCTGTTCTCGGTCTAGGTGTGTTCTTGTCTTGTGTGTTGTCCATGGGTCCCACGACACAGGGAATCCTAGTGTGGGGATATGAATGTGTAGCGTTATTTTTTTATTATTATTATTTACACAAAAATTGGAAGTTAGTTTTAGATCCCAAATGATCTTTGTACAGTAAAATATATTTGGAATTCCAGGCAATAATCTCCGCCACCGTCCTCGCTGTGGTGTCAGCCGGTCAGATCTACTCCCAGCAGTCGCAAGACCAGAGCTACGCGCACGCAGCTGATATCTACCAATCGGGCGCCGAGTATCAACAACAGGCAGCCTATGTCGACCAATCACAGGGCTTCGCGGGACACGAGAACCAACGGCCGTTGGGAGAAAAGTCAGCAAGAATCCTGAGCTATCAATCGGAAAATAATGGACATAATTACCAGTATGCCTATGAGACGGAAAACGGTAAGATTCATCGTCATCACCGCCACCTATAACTGTCCCACTGCTGGGCATGGGTCTCCTCTCACAATGTGTGTGGTAATGGCCACAGTCTACCACGCTGGCCAAGTGCGGATAGGCGGACTTGACACACCTTTGAGAATATTATGGAGTTTTTCGTCACCGAAGAAAGTGATAATTACCAGCACTACCTTCCGCTACCATGACCGAATTAGAGCAAGACTCAAATCGGGTCTGGGATAGTTAGTCCGGTTAGGAGAATGTATAAGAACATTAGCTGGTTAGTTTATTAATAAGCATGAGGACAGGGTCAGGGACTGTTAGTGATAAGTAGTAGATATTCGCCGGTTCTAACTCACTTGTAGGGCGAAAAACTCGTTTCGACCGGTTTCACCGGCTACTAGTCGCGAATGAACTTTATATTAAGTGATATGAACTTTATATTAAGTGATTCGCGGGGTAATTAACCGCGGATTAACTTAATCCGCGCGCCGATTAAGTAATTCGCGGTTTAATTAGGCGCGAATTACCTTTATCCGCGGATCAATTAATCAATTCGCGGTTCGATAAACCAATTCGCGGCCGCGAATTAACTTGATTCGCGCTTCAATTAAACGATTCGCGGTTTTATTACGTGTCAATCAATAAAACCGCGGATTCATTAATTAAAGCGCGCATAAAGTTAATTCGCGACTAGTAGCCGGTGAATCCCAAACAATCGAGTTTCGCGGTATATGCCGGTTCTGGCTCTGCAGTAGTAGGGATATGCCGGTTCTGGCTCACGAAAACTCGATTCTTCGGGATACACCGGCTACTAGCCGCGAATCAACTTTATTCACGCTTCAATTAAGTAATCCGCGGTTTTATTATGCGCGAATTTTCTTTATTCACGGTTCGATTAATCAATTCGCGGGTCGCTTAACGGTGAATTAATTTTATTTCTGGCTTTATTATCTCATTCGCGATTTTATTGACTTATTCACGTAATTCTTCACTTTACTTAGAAAGCACTCAACGGTATCTCTACATTCTTTTTTTATCGCTTGCCTTAATGGTCGATGCATCCGTTCCTTTATCCACAATACAGATAAGGATATCTGCTAATGTTTCCGCCCACATTCCGCTCCTTCCATATAAATTTAGCTAGCATGGCTCAAAGGACATCATTGTGACAGTGAAAGTGAGCCGAGTCTACTATATAATGGATGTGAGTATTTTCTTAATTTCTTAATTATCTGTTGAAAACTTTTAATTTCCTGTGTGCACACGTTCTAGACATGTATGTACATATTCATGCCCGCGATATCTGTAGGTGTTTCGGTATTTTTTTTTTCATAATATTGTTGTTCTCATTTTTATGATTTGCTAATTATCTAGTGAAATCTTTTCATTTCCTATGTGATATCTGTAGGTATTTCCATATTTTTTGCATTAATTGTCCATGTATAATGAACCAGCTCTCGATAACCTAATAATAAAGTGTCGTAGTATAAAATTAACCTGTATTATGTTCTCTTTCAGCAAGACACATTCAAAAGCTACTATTTTCCGGACACGCCCGAGGAACCTGACGATTCATTAGTTGTTAATATGAAGAAAAACAATAATATCAAAAGAATAAATGACATAGACATGTTCTTTGAGAAGCCCAAAAAGAAGAAAAAACTCGGAGTACAATCTTCATATGTATCAGCAGCACGTGACGACGGAGTCTCTTATATTTCCTCCAAGGAAGATGACGCTCTCACCGCTACTCATCTCATAAAAATCGATGTCTATGATATGAATAAAATACGCAACATCGAACCTATTAATTATTGGAAATACTCCGATGCTCGAGTAAAATATTATGTGCAATCAGAAGATGATAAGCGTTATCAAAGTACGCGGGACATCATTTACAACATTACAAAGACACTCGCCGGGAAGCACAATTGTTCAAAATATTTTATCGAGGACAAACTCCAAGGAATGTAACGCTCTCACCGTGACTCATCTTATAAAAATGTATATAAGTAAAAGCAAAAGAAGAAATAACATTAACTAGAAGTATCGCGCCCCCACCCACAGCATTGGGCATATAAATAACTAGAAGCTAACAACCAGCGAGGAACCTGACGATTCATTAGTTGTTAATATGAAGAAAAACAATAATATCAAAAGAATAAATGACATAGACATGTTCTTTGAGAAGCCCAAAAAGAAGAAAAAACTCGGAGTACAATCTTCATATGTATCAGCAGCACGTGACGACGGAGTCTCTTATATTTCCTCCAAGGAAGATGATGCTCGCACCGCTACTCATCTCATAAAAATCGATGTCTATGATATGAATAAAATACTCCGATGCTCGAGTAAAATATTATGTGCAATCAGAAGATGATAAACGTTATCAAAGTACGCGAGACATCATTTACAACATTACAAAGACACTCGCCGGGAAGCACAATTGTTCAAAATATTTTATCGAGGACAAACTCCAAGGAATGTAACGCTCTCACCGTGACTCATCTAATAAAAATTTATACAAGTAAAAGCAAAAGAAGAGATAACATTAACTAGAAGTATCGCGCCCCCACCCACGGCATTGGGTATATAAATGTTGCTACAGGCATTGATACAGTACCATTCATTCAAAAACTTCAACTAGTAGCTGAAATATGTCATTTTTAAAACAAGTTATAGAAATGTGGGGAAAATCAACTATATTGAAAAAATACTCTAAATATATCAGATTCTGGTATATCACCGGTGAGTTACCCGAGACCATGATAGAAGATTGTGACATCAAGCCATACTTTACACCGTGTCCAACGCATCGTTTTTCAGTAACGTCCAACGATGGTGAAGACGTAATGGACGGAGTCGAAATTATGATGGCTTTTTGTACAATATGTACTCAGGAAGGAATTGCTCGCGACTCGCAATCTATGTCTAATAACGTGTACTCACCGTGCATTGGAAGTGTCCTACAACCGCAATATATACACCCTCTATCATACGATTGGGCAAAAGAAGAAGAAGAAGAATCCCAACAAATACTTGCATTAGAAAATTTGCGACCTATCTCATATTCCCCTACAATTCTGTAAATGATTTTGTATCTAAATTAAAAATAAACTATTTTTAAGCAATTTTCTTGTATTATTTCATATACCTACTATGTCATTCTACAAAAATGATAATGATTGTTTTAGAGAAAATAGAAGTTATTAGAGAGATAAACCAATTTATACAATATGTAAACTAAATGAGAGGTATTTATCATTGTAAAATCCACAGTAAATTTGTTCACGTTATTTATTAAAAAATTCTATTAAAAAATTCATCAATTGTTATATCATTACAAATTGTGTTGTCATCAAACAATTTCAGAAAATCATACATTGATTTACCATGATACTTATAATATATGTACATGATGCAATACTCTCCACATACGGTTGTGAAATCGTTTTGGATACGATTAGTGTTGTAATTCCACATCCTTGCATTCGTTTTCAAAAAAGATCTATGATATGTTTGAGGTGCTCGACCAAATGAATCAAAGTATTCCCCAAATCCATTCCCATCTATATGTATGGCTACCCAATGCGATCCAGGTTTGGTATCAACATCTAAGTTACTTATGATATACATAGGAGTATGAACATGTATCGGTAAACGATTAGCTGCGTATACGTTAGATTCAATGCTCATATCAATTTTACTTAAGTACTGTTTTATTTCCACAGTATCCATGGTATAAGTAGATAACACAGCTTTTCAGCTCTGCAGTCCCAACAACAATGTCAATTTTATTAATGATATTTATTTTTAATAGGAAGATTAAAGAGGGTGTAGCAAATAAAACATTGAAATATCATATATTGAATATTTTTATTTATTGAAGCAATACAAAAATAATAAACCTAACTACTATAATCTACTGATATATTACGATGCTTATCTATTTCTATTACATTATCAAATTCTGCATAAACAATACAATTAATAGTTTGAGTTAGAGCCGACTCAAATCGAACTTCTAATCTTACGCTACCATGTTTGATAAGATTCCAATGACTCATAGAGTTAGCTGATAAATCAGGAGTTAAATCAAATGCAAGCAAACAATAACCATTAGCATATTCATCTCTGGATATCCCATTGCCTTCATTATGAAAATGTACACCTGTTCCTGAGAACAATGTATGATATGCGCTAGTAAAGACATTACTACCAAACGATGGTTGCAATGCCTTTGAGGGGATCTGATTTCCATCGACATATAAACAAAATGTATTGATACCATAATTTGCAAAATTGAATGGATTCTTATTGAGAGTTCCGTTAAATGCAGCATTATTCACAAATCCCACTATACACCTTTTCGGTACTTGTCCAAGGAATATATTATCAAGGGTTTTACCTTGAACACCTGATGGTATTGTTAAAACTTTTACTTCAGCTCGCGTAATGGGATATTTAGCAGTGGTAGACGCTAATACTTTTTGATGTGCAAGTAATACGCTTGGATTAATCCGAGCTCTACGAACAATCAACGTTGCATCTGTAATACATACTTTAAACTTTAAATCTACTGACCCTGCCATTAGGTTGAAATTTTCTCTTGATCGAACTAATTTAACACACATGTCAACGCCGTTAATTAAAAATTTATCTTGATTAAATAAATCGCCATGTAGATGCCCAATCATTTCAATCTCTTTACTCTCTCTTGACATGAACTCTCGCTTAATAAACCCTTCATTTTTTACGTCAGTCTCATTCATTTTTCCTGCTGTATCTCCATACCAAAGACCACAAGTAAGATGGGATTTTTTGGCTGCTGGACCATAGTTCAACAAGTTTTCAATATAGGCACGATATGCATATGTGTTATTTGGCGGTGACACAAGTTTTTGATTTAAGTATACATCAAGTTGACTGAATATTGAATGCAACCAATTATTAACTGGAGCTACGACTGTAGCAGCTGCTAACTTGGAGTTGTCTTGATTAAGTATCTTCGCTTTTATATGAATCAAGGTATGAGACAAATCTACATAATCATCTCCTGCACCAGGAACTTGAAATTCTAGGGGTCCATCATCAGCCAGCGATGAAATAGGTTTGTAATGTATCCATACTCCACTCTCAATGCTCGTCTGTGTGGACGGTAGCGCAAACAAATCTAACTCTGATTTAATACACTCACAAGAATGACTATGTAGAAAAGACATAATTAATTAGAAAATATATCATTAATATTTCTGAATTTCTTTTTTGCCTTTGTTGTAGTGTTCACTTTCGTGGCCAATGCTGGAATGGAAGGAGATAAACGTTTTCGTTTGATTTTATACCCCGAACCAGACATATTGATTCTTTCAATTTTACTATCTACTTTTCGTTTTAAATTAGTAGTAGCTTCTTTTAAACGTGTTTTAATTGAATCGTCTATGGGTTGTGCATTAAACATGTCAGACAAAACTCCTACTCCGGTGCTTAATGCTTCTTTACCAATAGCTCTTGCACCACTAGATAACAATGGTAAAACAGATCTAAACAACCCTCCTAGAAAACTCCCGATTCCATGGCCTCTTTGATACGGTGTTCCTTTGTAAATTACTCCAATACCAGATCCCGCTTGATGAGAATAATAATCTTCATATGGGCATTTCATATTATAATTATGTTTCAAATACATTATACATATATTTTCTTGAAGTGTAGTTTTAAGCACACTGTTCCGAACTGGAATGGTATTTTTTGACCTGTGCTTGTTCTTATATCTATTTCAATAGTATCGAATTCCCTTCGCATAACAGATATATAGTGAGGTGGAGAGAAAACATGCATTTTATTAGCACCATATATGTATTTTGAAGGATCTAATGGTATGATTCTCAGAAGAGGGGTCATCACATCCCCTACGATTTGGGGTTCTACAATGTCAGAGTAAACAAATAACTGTGAAGGTAAACCTAAATGCAAATTAGCAGGACATTTACCAATATTCTTATCTCTGAGGTTTATATTGGGTTCAAATCCCAACTGTAAAGATAACTTAGGTGATAGTGTTACTGATTTAATCGCCTCATCTAGTATTGTAACTGTCACAAACTTTGAAATTTCATCGTAACGAAATCTTACTTTTTCCTTGATGTTGTTTAATGCCTTTAGAATATGATTGATGTTATCGTAGTTTGTTGCAGGAATATGTGTCTTATAGTATGTAAGGTATGGTTTTGTTTCACCAGGCATTTGCATCCATTTTGTAATATATATAACGTTCTCATGTTCTTGAACGGTAAACATAGTGCAAGGATATTGAAATTCAACTACTCCAACGGACCATTCTCCTTCCAAAATGATGGGTTTAGGTAATTTAGTTGAAAAATATGTAGTTTTGTTATCTGGAAAATATTCCATGGAACTATTACTAAGTAAAGTTAAATAAAAACTTTGGTTGTTCATATTTCTTTCAATTGGGAAAATGTAATCCAACTATTAAATTTGTGAGGATAACCTTTCCACTTCACTAACACTTCCTTTCTGTTACCGGAATAGCGAGAGCGTATTATTTTATCTATTTTATAATGTAGAGTGGGGTCATAATATACTTTCTGTAATTCTTTTTCATAAAACGTACCTTCTATATTTTCACCTTTCAGATCTTTTATGGTGTATACAGGCCAAGGGTTTCTATCTATTATGGAAGATATAATAAATATTTCATCACTCCAGTTAGATTCGTATCCTTTCTGAAAAACGTGTTTGCTTTTAGTTATTCTAACGTAATCACCTACATGCAACTTTGGTAATACACTGCCTGACGAGAAATTATTATTTTTAGTATCATACAAGTTTCTCCATACTGTCATAATATTATTTGAATTTACATCACAAGGAGACATCTTAATGCTAGAGTGAAAACTATGGTTATAAGAATAAACTAAATCTTGTAAAACATCGATATATTTATATGTATTTTTATACGTAAAGTAACGCCACATTTTCGTCTTAAGAGTTCTCTGAAATCTTTCAACAATACTAGCTTTAATATCTGGATTATTTGTTGTATAATAATTTATATTTTTCAATTTTATGTATCTTTGTACATCTTTTGATATAAATTCTGTTCCTTTGTCAGATTGTATGTGTGTTGGTGTTATGTTAGCCTCAGTAAATATACTCTCTAAACATTCCTTAATAGTTATTGAATTTTTTCTTTTCATGGGTCTGACATATGCATATTTGCTGAATGCATCAATGACGCATAAAATATAATTATATCCATCATTGTACCTGGAATAAGTCCTCATATCACTCAAGTCAGCTTGCCAAAGTTCATTTAGATTTGATAAGATATATTTATTCCTAGGAAACTTTCTCTGTACAGGTTTGTGCACAGTGTAGGTTTCTTGTGATTGCAGCCATTTCTTTACATCTTCTCTTTTCATTTTTCCTTTCATAGCTTTCGTTAGTTTGTCGACACTACTATAACCTGCGGGATTTGATGGATCATAATAGAGATTATGTATTTCTAATAAGGTTCCCATTTTTCCCACTCCAGCTTGTTCTTTAACTTTCTTTTGTTCTGTTTGTCACTCGTTGGTGTAGAGAATGATTCTTCTTCAGGCGTTGAAAAGTTTAACTGTGACTGCATGCCACTTATAAACTCACACCGTTTGGGATTACCAATATAAGTAAGAGGAACTCGAATATCTTTTAAAGCTTTAGCAAAGGTTTCCCATCCTATAGGATCACTTTTTTTTAACGGTCTCAATGAGTCGTTCACTAAATCTATAATATTACTTCCATCAATCTTTTTGTTATCTATAATCACAGTTCCGTCATTATCCCACTTAATTTTATTTTCATTGGAAGATAGCAAATTCATTAACAAGACGGCCTTTTTTGCATATGTTTTTGGAATGAGATCGAGAATTTCAGTAGTCGTATAACTATTTTTCTCTGGAATATTTTGTTTATGAAGTAGTTCTTTGTCTGGTGTGTCAATTGAGACTACACGTTTACTATCCAAGTTTTTATTTTTGTAGCTCAATATTAAATCATCAAATGTATTCGTATCCTCAGAAATAATTGGTATATGATAAGGTTGGCGATCTTCCTTGGTAAAGTTAAGATATCTTCGGAGTGTTTGTAAATATAAAATACACTTTTCACGGTCATCGATATTTCTTTTTAAAATATTATTCATATCAGCATCCAATCGGGACAAGTTAGTATCACCTGCGCTTGGTTGTTTTAGTTTTTCTATCACACTTGGCTCAACAAGCAACATTCTTTTAGCATTCTCCATTTTAAATGAGGGAACTTACTAATCCACTGAGAACTGAACCTAATATAATAGGGAGAAAAGCACCACCTTTTTGGATTATGAGATTTTTCCGAAACAAATTCGTAGCACCTTTGCGAACCAATTTCCGAAGTATATTTTTGTACTTGCTTAACTTATTCTTTTCCTTATCCTTGAGATCAATTTTGCCCTGGAGTACGTTATGAATACACTCGCAAATACAATTAATTTCTTTTTCATTACACGATTTTAAAAGAGCTCTTTGATATTTGGGTTTAAGTGTATGCAAAGCTGCTAGTAAACTTTTATGCGTCTTTAGTCGTCGATGCATCATTTGTGAATGATAGTAATTTGTTGATTTTTACCATACTTAAAGCCTTTTGTAGGAATGTAAACGATGCAATGCCCATCTGATGGAAATATTTTAGATTTTAAACGACACATATCATTTGTGTCCTGTTTCAAATCTATTAATAAATATCCATGTGGTTCATTTGTCGCATCTTTGTAGGAATCTTCCATAAATTTCGAATTATCTGGCGATACTTGTCGTGCTAAGTATTTAATTTGTGTTTTATCGCGAGGATTTTTGAAATAAACTATGTAACCGGAATTTAAAGATATGTCTCTTTGGCCTTTGCCTTGGTGAAATAAATTTTGTGTTATATAGAATACACTTAAATTTCTGTGATGACTTCCTTTCGTAAATATATCAACAACGCGACCATCTGACTCTCTCATTAAATCATCAATAATTATCAGATGTGGTTCACATCCATCAAAACTGCTAAGGTTTGGTATTCCTTGATAGAAATTAACAGTTTTTAAATTATACAAAGGTTGCATTTCATCATAGCACCAAGTTATTTGTTTGAAATGGGTGTCACATATATCCTCCATATATTTAATAAAGTTTGTGACAAAAATTGATTTTCCACATCCAGTAGGACCTGCAACTATAGCAGTAAAAGGATGAATAAAATGAAACATTTTAAGCTCACGTGTGTTTGGTTAAAGGTGTTGGAATAAACTAAAACATTTTGTGCAAGAATAAAACTATATTTCAAATACAAAATAGAAATACAATATACAATCATTCACATATTAATAATAATAATAATAAAAAGAATAAAAATAAAACAATGTTACTAATAGCTAGACATCTTAAGTACAATATTAGAAGTAGTTATACAATAATCAAAAATAACTTAACATTAGATATTTACGTGACTTTTTTTTTATAAATCAGACATTTACAACTAAACTAATCTATGGATATTTTATAGTGACCCCAAGCAAGCGTATTAACATTATTCGATACAATATATCGCTTGGTATCATTGTGTGAGAGACACTTCTTATTAATTTGTTGTGTAAAAATATTATGTTTTATAGACCTAAATCTTAACATAGTACGGTATTGAACATTTTCATTAAATAAACAAGATTTATAATCTTCCATTTTAAAACTTTTCGTAACACTTTTATTAACACCTTTTGCTTTTGCCAAAAACGTATTGTCAATATCCAATGCATACATTTTAGATCTCAACCCTACAAACTCTCTTAATATTTTGCCAGCATTTTCATCTTTAAACATACCTAGTTTTTTTTTATTTATATTTTGATATTCGTATATGTTATTTAAGGGATAATCAGATGTATCAAACCATTCAGGCAAATCAGGCTTGATATCTTCATAAAAGTTGTTGGTAATAATTTCATAAACTAAACTATCCGTATCAGTGTATAGTAATTTAATTTTGTTTGGAAACTTGGGTAGCATGTAGTTATAATGGAAATCGTACATAAGTGTTTTAGAAATATCTAATATACAAAAACCTAAGTAGATGGGTTTGTTATGAAGGGCCTTTGTTCTTTTAAGTTGAATCGCAACTAGATTTTCCGAAAATATAGACAAACTATGAAACTCTGGTTTTGCAATTAAATCCTGAGCACCAAGACTTTTACCTACATTTTCCCAGTGAGTTAATAATTTTACATTAACTCGTTTCTCGACATTCTCCATTGTTTTTCCAAATACAGAATTGTTCATTAATTTATAAAAATCTTTTTCAAAATCTGTTTTAGCTTGCGTACGTAAATTTGTATTTAAATCTATATATTTTTTTAACCATAAACTTTGATTGAACTTCAATATTCTATGAATTTTTTTCAACTTCATACCTAGATTAATACATTGTTGTAAATTTTTATAGTGAATGATATATTTAGTTTTATTGTATAAATTTGGGACAAGTTTAACGTCTTTGGAATCCCCAACAGATATTTTTTCAGGACATAAGGGTAAGTCAGAATGTAAGTCATGAATATCTATGGGGTACTCTAAATCTACTTCTAGAATAAAACCATATTCTGTATTGTTCGATGCACTATAATCTGTTTTTATATCAACCCACTCAAACTCCCCTGATGGTAAATATTGAGACATTGCCCACCCGTATAGATTATTAGCATCGAAGTACATAAGATATGAAGTAGATACATTTTTATCAAAATCTTCCATAAATGGATTGTTAGCCTTTGCATGCCGTTTGCTGCATTGAGATATCCCACCCCTTATACCCCTTGTAATAAATGATATTTTTTCTATATCTGTAAGCAATTCAAGTTCTATTTTTGTAATTTTTAGCATTGCATCCCAACTTAATCCTGGAGCAGTATAATAATGAGTTGGATCTAAACCATAGGTTTGTAAGCATAACATTCTAAAGTTTTCAAATATGTCAGTTAGAAGTAATACATCAGTTTTAAGATACAAGTTGGAATAATCGAACATATTTTTGCAGTTAAAGTTTTGCCAAACATTTTTAGCGTGGTTGTAATCATTATCTGATATATGAGAATCTGACAGCGAACTGTAAAACTGATTTTTGTCTGGAAGTGATGTTAGGTTTAAGCACTCAAAAGATGTCATAAATTCGTAAGGATAAATACCCTTCTTTCTCACAAGATTGAAGTCTTCATTAATAGGAAAGTTACGTTTTAAAGAAATAAATTCTTTATCAATCAAATTATTAGCTAATTGACTAAGGCCACATGGTAAAAATTTTATAGAATCTATAAACCTCAATTGAACAATTTTATTATTTATTTGTAATGTTTTCGAAAATGAAATATATTTTTCTTTCGTCTGCGGTATAACTTCGATATCACCATCAACAAAATTAAGAGCATGAACAATAAAATGAGAATCATAATGGCTAAGATTATGTAAAATTACAGGAATATAATTCGGTATACGAAACTTCGAGTTACATATATTATGTACAACGCCTCTAAAATGTCCGGTTTGTGGATTGTAATTAAATTCACGTTCACCGTTTAAATGAGTTTCACATATGAAACAAGTATCCGATGTTGAAACCTTAATATAATCATCGTTTGATAATGCTTTAGGAGCTACCTCAGTACTGTTTTTGGTACATATAAATTTTAAGTCTTTATGCAAACGAATCATAAATTCTTGTGTACTGTTTGGGCCACAATATGTTTCATACTTTGACAAGTTATCATCATAGGAGCATTTTATGTAGTAACCGAAACTATACACTTCATGTTTTTGGACATTACTTGTGTAAGATTTTAATGGATCGTTAGAACATGATTCGATTGGTGTTAGAAAAGCTTCAAAATCTGCATATACAACAAATGGTGTTTTAAGTTTTTTGTTAAACTTGTCAAATTTTAACTTATCATTAGAAACTGACTGTCCAAACCAATTTTTAGATGTTTTTTGAGAATTAGGTAGTTCTGTTTTAATATGAAAGCAATCATGCTGTTGATGTTCTGTCAACTTTACTTGACTAGGAAAATGTAATAAACATCCATCACAAATATAAATAGCATGTTCATGACTTGAAATTTGATTACTGACTAAACGCGACATATTTTTTATATAACAATAATGATTATTTCTTCCGTTTGAAAGCAATAATAAATTAACATGGATACCCTTACGACATTTTGTAAAATATAAAGGGCCTACAACAGAATGAGTTTTATTGATTTTATCAAATTCTAAACCGAAAACGTTGATACTAATATTATTTAACTTTTCCACTTTTGAGATATCGGATAATTTAACTGGAAAAGAGACACCGTCAAACTTCAGTTTATTACAATGCATGCTATAAGATGAAACGCGATCAGGATTTTTATTTACTGGATACAAAGCAGAAAGCAAAGCCCATTTTAAACATAAAACATCTACGTTTTTAACATTAATAATTGCTCTTTTTACCATAATGTCTCTGGGTAAATCAATATATGACGAACCTCGTAGGGGATTAAATTTGTTAACATTCATGTCTAATGACTTAATAAAATTCAGAGTCCAACCGCTATCTTTTTTTTCAAATGTATTAATTTTATTAATAAAAGTGTCACGTAAAGACGAAAAAAATATATTTAAATCATCGCCTTGAAATATAATGTAATTGCTTGTTTGAAAATCGAAGGAATTGGAAATATTTTTTGTTTGTTGAATAAAATCAGCATGCAATACAAAATTTACTTTGAATACGGTATGTTTTAGAATAGATTCTTCAATTAATGATTGAATGTCATTATGAATTGAATTTAAAAATATCTCTGGTGTTTCAAAAGATCCATCACTTTTACTATTTATTTTATACGATATTATTCTCTGTCCGAACGCTGATTCAACAACATGAACGTTTTGCAAATTATCGTGTAATTTTGATGCTTTAGTTTTATGCCGATTACTTTTTAAATGATTTGTAAAATACTTCTTACATACTAAAATTTCACATACATCACAATGTACCTTATCAGATTGTGCAGCAGAAGGATGAGACGAAGTAGAAGCTTCATGTTTTACTCTTTTAGTTTTGTGGGTATTATTTTCGATGTTGTTGGTTCTTTTTCGGGATCCTCCACCTAACTGACTGTAACAATACAATTTAAGAGCTATAAAAATATATAAAACCACATCATATTTATTTTACGTTATACTTCTTTTCTAAAGACCAAAAAAATTATATGTAAAGTTTGTTTATACTTACATGATATTTGTTTCAATCTCACAACAAATTTTCACTAGTTCTTCATCATTGTCATCATTAAACATAATGCTTGACTCTATATCACCACATAACTTATAAAGTTCAGACTCAATTTGATCGTTGGAATCCATTACGGCTAACTTGGAACACATTCGTTAGGTATATATCTTATGAAATAGTTTCTGGTTGTTAGCTTCTAGTTATTTATATGCCCAATGCTGTGGGTGGGGGCGCGATACTTCTAGTTAATGTTATTTCTTCTTTTGCTTTTACTTGTATAAATTTTTATTAGATGAGTCACGGTGAGAGCGTTACATTCCTTGGAGTTTGTCCTCGATAAAATATTTTGAACAATTGTGCTTCCCGGCGAGTGTCTTTGTAATGTTGTAAATGATGTCCCGCGTACTTTGATAACGCTTATCATCTTCTGATTGCACATAATATTTTACTCGAGCATCGGAGTATTTCCAATAATTAATAGGTTCGATGTTGCGTATTTTATTCATATCATAGACATCGATTTTTATGAGATGAGTAGCGGTGAGAGCGTCATCTTCCTTGGAGGAAATATAAGAGACTCCGTCGTCACGTGCTGCTGATACATATGAAGATTGTACTCCGAGTTTTTTCTTCTTTTTGGGCTTCTCAAAGAACATGTCTATGTCATTTATTCTTTTGATATTATTGTTTTTCTTCATATTAACAACTAATGAATCGTCAGGTTCCTCGGGCGTGTCCGGAAAATAGTAGCTTTTGAATGTGTCTTGCTGAAAGAGAACATAATACAGGTTAATTTTATACTACGACACTTTATTATTAGGTTATCGAGAGCTGGTTCATTATACATGGACAATTAATGCAAAAAATATGGAAATACCTACAGATATCACATAGGAAATGAAAAGATTTCACTAGATAATTAGCAAATCATAAAAATGAGAACAACAATATTATGAAAAAAAAAAATACCGAAACACCTACAGATATCGCGGGCATGAATATGTACATACATGTCTAGAACGTGTGCACACAGGAAATTAAAAGTTTTCAACAGATAATTAAGAAATTAAGAAAATACTCACATCCATTATATAGTAGACTCGGCTCACTTTCACTGTCACAATGATGTCCTTTGAGCCATGCTAGCTAAATTTATATGGAAGGAGCGGAATGTGGGCGGAAACATTAGCAGATATCCTTATCTGTATTGTGGATAAAGGAACGGATGCATCGACCATTAAGGCAAGCGATAAAAAAAGAATGTAGAGATACCGTTGAGTGCTTTCTAAGTAAAGTGAAGAATTACGTGAATAAGTCAATAAAATCGCGAATGAGATAATAAAGCCAGAAATAAAATTAATTCACCGTTAAGCGACCCGCGAATTGATTAATCGAACCGTGAATAAAGAAAATTCGCGCATAATAAAACCGCGGATTACTTAATTGAAGCGTGAATAAAGTTGATTCGCGGCTAGTAGCCGGTGTATCCCGAAGAATCGAGTTTTCGTGAGCCAGAACCGGCATATCCCTACTACTGCAGAGCCAGAACCGGCATATACCGCGAAACTCGATTGTTTGGGATTCACCGGCTACTAGTCGCGAATTAACTTTATGCGCGCTTTAATTAATGAATCCGCGGTTTTATTGATTGACACGTAATAAAACCGCGAATCGTTTAATTGAAGCGCGAATCAAGTTAATTCGCGGCCGCGAATTGGTTTATCGAACCGCGAATTGATTAATTGATCCGCGGATAAAGGTAATTCGCGCCTAATTAAACCGCGAATTACTTAATCGGCGCGCGGATTAAGTTAATCCGCGGTTAATTACCCCGCGAATCACTTAATATAAAGTTCATATCACTTAATATAAAGTTCATTCGCGACTAGTAGCCGGTGAAACCGGTCGAAACGAGTTTTTCGCCCTACAAGTGAGTTAGAACCGGCGAATATCTACTACTGTGATAGTTAGACCACAATGAAATATCCGATTATAACTCTAAAATATCATTACATCTTTGTCCCCATATACGTTAGAAACAGCTTAACCGATGTGAATACAGTTACACTGATTTGTTTTACGTCATTGGGTTAACAAATAAAAAAACGGAGGGAGTCATGAAAATTAACTGAATACTTAATAATTTGTATGTAAGTAAGCACCGGTCCGGCGCACTACGTCACAGCATGTCGGTGACGCGAACCCCGAAGTTTTTCCCCAACCAAAAAGAGCCCTTTCACTTCAAAAAGATTATATCAATAGGTATAAATAATTCCGTCTTATTTTTTGAAGTGATAACTTCTACATTATCGTTGTGATTTGGAATTCGATGAAACGGAAATGACGCGCAAATGGAATGAACCGGACACGAAAAAGAGACAGACACATTTTAACGTGGGAGAAAATTAAATAGAAAGCATCGGAAAAATGGCGGCTTACGTAAACAAAGCAAAAACACTATAAGTCAATATTTTTACTGACAGTATTCGTTTTTTTAATGTTTCACTTCTAGCACGTGTGAATTATAACGTACTAGTCTAAAACAAAATGTATCTTCTTCCAGGCATTAAGGCTCAAGAAGCCGGCCAAGTCTTCAAGGGCACGCAGGCCCAGGGTGGCTACTCATACACGGGCGATGACGGTCACACCTACGCCGTGACGTACACCGCTGACGAGCATGGCTTCAGGCCCCAGGGGGCACATCTCCCGACCCCTCCCCCGATCCCGGAGGCCATACTCAAATCCCTGGAACAGAATGCTAAGGATGAGGCCAATGGGGTATATGATGATGGTAAGTGACTTTTTTATGGGTTTAAAATAGCGAACGAGCTTGCAGCTTTTCTTTGCCGCCCATGACTGTGACCGAGTCAGGAAAAGACTCAAATCGGGACGAGGATGGTCGGTCAGTTAGCACACGGTGTCATAAAGAAGTTAGTTGTTGGTTATTAGTAAGAGTCTTGTTCCAATCCGGTAAGATGGGTAGCATTTCTTGAGGATGTTGTCAGTGTACTGGTTTCCGCTAATAGTAAAATAATTTACTATTTATTATTTTAAATTCCAGGTCACTACAACGAGCCGCAGCAACATCAGCAGATCCAGCATCAGTCAGCCGCCGCGAGCTACCAGCAGGATGGCTACCAGACCCACCACCAGGCCTACGCACAAGACTACAGCTCAGCAGTTGCTACTTCTGCTGAGGGTTATCACTCTCATTAAATTTAAAAGCTTAGAAATAATGAAATAGGGATCCTGGGCAATATTAAAGTAATTGTTAAAATACTAGTCTGCGAGAAACGCTAAGTAGATGTAATGCCGACTGTTGATAGACATTTGATGGTTAGTGGTCAACGTCATTCATGATCATGCTTAACCGAATCCAAAAGCAATGTCGGTGGGTTGCTAGCCAAGAAAGTAGCAAATCAATTTACCTCTGACTCTGTATTACTAGGATGACAGAAAATTATTAAAATAAAAGCACAAACTATATAGGTATGCGAGAGGAAAGGACCAGGGTGCTGATAATAAGTCGCAGTCGTAAGTTACCTGAGCAGTACCTGAGGTCAGTTTTTATCTCGTCTGTTTGGCCGTACTCTTCTTGAACAGAAAAAGTTTGCGAAACACGGCTCTACGGGATGAATTTTCAAAAATTCTTTAACAGTGATCCCCTCACTATTTAAAGAACCTTTTTACAAAGTTTCATGATTTACTTGATCAGTCTGTGTGTTTTCTTGTCTATCAGTATCTAACCGTTAGCGTTTTGTTAAGTACATTGTATTCGTAGTTAAAATTACTGCTTAATACATAAGGGTTTGTATTATAATCAAATATTTTGTATGCGTGAGAATGTGTTACAAATTATGTTTTCAAATTTATATTGTTTTGTTTTTGTTTCAAATGTTATCTTGTTTTTAATTTGGTGTTAAATGTGTGGAATTAAACCTTTGTTTGTTCAGTTAACATCATTATAATTATTTTGTTAAATGGTGTGATATGATAAAAAAATGTATTAGGATTTCTTTGATAAAACATTCTTTAATGTTATTTTGACTGCAAATTTGCTCAACCTTTAATTACCTTTACTTTATTATTACAGCAAACCAAAATTTATAACAAAAAAAAACCTGCCAGGAGCGCAGGTTCCTAACGGCTTCTGCACAGTGTATCAAATTTATCTGATACTAATCCACATTTGGCCAACTTGTTGGATTATGAACTTACCCCTCACCTTGCCAGAGGAGACTCGAACCTAACAGGGAGAGTTATAGGTACTAAAGATGAAGGCATAAAACAGACAACAGAAGCCGGCCCCCCGGATTGGTGGCAGGGTTTGGAATAAAGATTACATTCATCAACACGATTACGGCTACTCAGTAGTTCGACCCTGAAGCCTGCCTGGTTCGCCACCTAGTTGTTTCAGTTAGCCGCTAAACGACTTGTCAAATCTCGGCTGGAGATTTGAAAGCCACTATTTTCTTTCCTCTCTTTTTTTTATTGATTTAAGGCAGCAAACGAGCATGCAGCACCACTTTCCGCTGCCGCCCATGACAACTGTGACCGACTTAGAACAAGACTCATAAGGGGACTGGGATGGTTAGTCCGGTTAGGTGACGGTGTTAGAACGGCTACTTCCCATTTGGTAAACTTCCCATTTGGTAAACTTCAAACTGTACCTACAAAAAAGTTGCGTTTGGTAAACATTTCGTTACTTCATACATTTAATCCCATTTGGTAAACTCTGTTAGTATTGTTATTTTTGTACGGTACAGTCAGTGTCAAATTAATATTGAAATTAGATATAGGTTTTTTAAAAGCTTCAAAGTCTTGAGATAGAATCTCGATCATCAAAAAGAACGGCTAATCAAGGAGCAGTAAAGAACCACCCGAAGCACCGAGCGGCTTCTCAGGTAGGGAATTATTGTCCTTAACATCGTTTTAGACAAAAGGTGTGAAAGAGATAGACATAAGTATACGAAAATTATATCTATAATCGGGTTTTACCTTATCAGTTTACTCGTTTTATGCAAAGTGCAAGGTCGTTGCAAATCTGTGATTATTGTTTATATTTTTTATTTTATAGTTGATTTTGTTTTTTTATTGTTGTTTTATTTTATTTTGCATGTTGATGTTATAAAAAATTTAAAGAACTAATAAAACCTCATTGAAATAGTCAAATCGAACTGTGACTTTTCTTAAATTTTTTTAAAGTTGATTTTACTTTATTTTATAGTAAAATTGTAATATCTTATATTGTAAAAGAATTAAAAAAACTAAAAGTTAAGGTAAAATTATTTGTACGAGCCACTTTTTATTTCTATTTTTAAATATCAATATGTATAATACATACACATGATCCGACTATTGTACCTGTGATTAAAAATATATAATATAAATAACAATGTTATCATCAGTTTCGTGTTTTCTTTTTTACTTGACTGTACCCATTTCAACTGAAAGTTTACCAAACGCAACTTTTTAGTAGGTACAGTTTGAGGTTTACCAAATGGGAAGTTTACCAAATGGGAAGTAGCCGTTAGAACATTAGTTGGTTAGTTTGTAAGTATGAGGACTGGGACAGGGACTGTTAGTGAATGTTAGTCCTGTTAGGTATTGTTAGTAATAGTCCAGTTAGTAAATGTTAGTAAGTGTCTCGTTATAATTCGGTCACAGATGTGTTGCTACCCTTGAGGACTGAGATGGTCGCCTGACCAATCGATGTAATAAACATTCGATGTGATGATTGTTCGATATAATAAACTATCGATGTAACGTGTTCGATGTGATGAACTTCGATGTAATGGAATTCGATGTAGCGTATGGAACCCATTTCCTTTCTATGTTCTCCATTCCTTGGTCGGCAATGCCTTTGTTGCACCTAATGTCAATGGGCAACGATGACCTCTAACCATCATGGTGTGGTGCTCGTCTGCTCGTTTGTTCGAAAGTTTAAGAAATAAAACCTGACCGTTTTTACAGAACATCTAGTGTCTGTACACCATTTTTCTGATCTTATCTCTTGACTATCTGATTGCATAAATACCTGCCAGGCGATTTGTACTGTGCTAACATAAGCGTTTAAGAATCGCAATACATCTGTGAGAAGTTCAGATTATAATACAATGGCATGTGATATTAAAATAATCAAAAACAAATGCAGATCGAGAGACAGACAAAAAAGTGTGTCAATGTCAAATTATTCCACTGCGAATCATAAAAAATAGTGCTTGGTATATGTGACAGGCTTTAGCGATAGTAATTATGATTAAATAAATTATTATAATCAACTAGCTGCCCCAGCGAACTTCGTACCGCTCTATAATTAATAAACAAATAATAATATGGTGACATATCGACAGCAGCGCCACCTACCGGGTCTAATTGTAAATCAAAAGCATTCTTGGATGCACCTGAAAACACACAAAAAATTTCAACCGAATCGGTACAGCCGTTTTTGAGTTTTAGCGTGACTAACGCACAGCAATTCTTTTTTATAATATATTAAAGATCTAAGCTATCCTATCTCTCAAGTTGGACCAGACTGCACACGGTGTGCCAATTTAATTTAAAATCGGTTAAGTAGTTTAGGAATCCATCGCGGACAAACATCGTGACAGGAGATTTATATATATATTAAGATAATAAGAAGTATAGCTTAATCTCTGACAGATAAATTATATCAAACTAGCTTTCCTCCGCGGCTTCTACCTACTACTTACTAAGTTTCAAGTGAATCCATTGAAGAAATAAAAAGTTTCAGTTTATCTCCTTTTTCCCCTTATTTATTATTTAGTTTATCCCCTTGGGAGGGCAATTTACAATAATCCTCTCTTAGTGCTCCCCTACACTCCCCAATCAGCTTCTTGCGTTCAGTAGTTTCGGCTGTGCATTGTCTGTCAGTCACTCAGTAACGCAAGAGATTATTGATTGATAGAAATTAATATTATATGTATACCTGTTAATAAGTTCACGCCAAATTGACGCCCTAGAAATTTGGTTAGGGGCGGCTTCTCAGAGTACCCTGGACTGCATGCTGTACCAACATCACCTCCATAAGTGAGCTGAAGGTAAAAGACAACAGTCATCTACTGTTCGGGATTCGGACACATATTCCGGGATGAAAGCTCAGTGGTCCGTCTTGTAGTCCAGGGTCCAGTAGAAGGTAAACGATCAAGAGGTAGATCACCCACGCGCTGGACAGATGCCATTAAAACTTCAACGAAATGTAACGTGATCGAGTGTACGAGTGAGGAGGAGAATAAGTTAAATAGAAATATTCTATACGTCGTCGCTTGTCCATTGCGCCACGCACAGCGAGCCTACGTTCTAAAGAGCATGTATTACAAGCCATATTGATCGTCCTACGATCAAATCCATAGTGATAGCAATCAACACATTCCGATATGCAATCTTCACTGCACTTTGACTCACTGACAGTAATGGATGGATTATCTTGTTCCCGCTAACCAACAAGTACATTTACAATACAGAGAAAGGGGAACCACCTATCCACAAATGTGGATACACTCATATTATAATTGCGAAAGTGTTTGCCTCTCTGTCTGCTTTTCACGTTTAATTTAATCTCGTTGAAATTACGAGGCGCGGGCAGGATTCGAACCTGAGTCAATGCGGGGAACGTTTAATTTGAGATCACTGGATCATCACTGCTTTGATCACCATCTCTGCCTGTCCCACTGTCCCACGGCTGGGCACGTATCTCATCTCACAATGTGTGGGGTACAAGCATAATAAGTCAATGGGTACAAGCTATACTCCAACACGCTAGCCTGCGGATTGGTAGACCTCACACAGCTTGAGAACATTATGAAGAAATCTCAGGTGTGCAGGTTTTCTCACGATGTTTTTCTTCACCGAAGCAAGTGATAATTAAATAAATTAATTTATGTACAGTCATATTTTTTGAAAACTAAAGGTGGGTGGGGGATTCGAACCCACTCCCCCTGTCCTGGAGACAAACGTTCCAATCACTCGGCTTTCACTAGTTTTACAAGAAAGACAGTAAAGAAATCCGTATCTCACGTCTAGTAAAGTTAATCAATTAGTAACAGCTTACAATAGGCACAACAAAAGTCGAGTTAGAAATATTTTTTAAATAGTTTATCTATGACCTACTGACATTAGAGCGATCTAGCTAGACCCCCAGGCGAGATTCGAACGAACCTGACGTGTCGAAAAATTGTTATGTAACATATGACGGATTAAAATATATCTGCTACACTTGGTAAAGGTCATGAGCTACCATTAAAATTATTATTTTAAATAACAAATGCTAAATGTATTATTCAGATGATTTTGTAATGGTGATGTGAAAAACACCTGAGGAGTTGCCGTGCAACGCCGGCCTTGTGTTTTTTTTATTAACACACTCATACCCCTGCACTCGGATTCCCTATGTCATGCGGCATGGACAACACAAATAACAATCGGAAACGGCTCCAACGATTTTCATGTAATTTAGTATGTTTAGTTAGTAGTAGTAGTATGTATTGTATAGTTATGGGGGTTTCGGGAGCGATAGATCGATCTAACTAGGTTTCATTATTAGAAAACGTCGTTTTATCCGTGTTCTCAGGCAATGAAAAACTGCTACAATGTAAATATGAAGGTAAATTTCGCCACCATCAAGGTTATATAGATCAGGTGGGAAATCGGGCGGTCCCGAAACCAGAAGTACCCGGTTCGAGTCCAGATGTAAAAAAACGAGTAAAGCTCGGTCATCCAGGTACTTAATAATTATGAGTAGGTATATCCTTAGCCTACTTACTTAGCCTTAAATATGTAATTTACAGTACCGAAGCGAAGAGGTTAGGTACTAGTCATTGAATAGCAAGCATTTAACTAGGTTTGTCAGTACACAATATATATTTAGTTCCATCACAAGAAACATAATAACAGCTAACTGCCTATACAAGATATCTTAATTCTGTTTTTGTTAAGTCTAATTACGCATTAATTTTATTCAAATAGCAGAATCGATAAGTACATAAATTGCAACAAAACATACAGTTATATAGCTTATTATGTCATTAACATAACTGAGGATCGGTGCTTGAGAGCCAAGTGGAATAAAGCTATTACTGCCAAGGACAGGGATTACGTTTGAAGCCCAGGTGCCTAGTGCCTACTTATCTTTGGTTTAAGGGATATCTCCTATCTTAAACGAAGAAAGATAAGAGATAAATGTTTATTCCCGGGTCATGGATGTTAGTGATGTGTTATTTGTGACCATTCCATCTAAGACTAAGGGAATGCTTGTCCGCGTATTGGTATTCTTTTTACACCGCTGGGGAAAAAACTAGCACACTCATACTCTCACTAGGATTCCCTGTGATGAATTCAAATTGTGTGAAAAAACATTTATCTGTCACATGAAAATCTGCGCCGACCGGGAATCGTATCCGGGACCCCTCGCTGCGCAGGCAGGTCAACTACCTACTAGGCTTCGTCTTCTTCTTGTCTTCTACCTTTCTGTGAAGGTGCCTGAAGCAAGTCCCCAAATATTAGCGTCCTTTTCTCCTCATAATACTAAAGAATAAGTCGTATATTCTTAAACTTCCTCAAATCGTTACTGGCCACGCTAACGGTCAAACACACGCTTTATATCCTACGAGGATGTATCCAACGCCTAATTGAATTCCAACGCCCATTCAGATTTAGTCAGCTAATTACATCAGGTTTTTATGCAATAACAATCATAATTGAGATGATACACACCTGTTCCATTTTTTTGGTATACCGACAAAAAAATCTATACATCGATTGATGTAATGTAATAAATCTGTAACTGTTTACATAAAGATATTAGAAGAATACTGTGGGCGGCAGCGGAAGGTGGTGCTGCATGCTCATTTGATCCCTCAATTCCATAAAAATCGAACGTGGATTTTTGTACTAACTTAATCTTTACACATATGGCCGATTACAACTTAATTAATACAGATTTGTAAATAACTTGCATAGTAGATGTAATGGTTGTCGACTGTGATGAATGTCAGCAATCAATTAACACTGAAGCTGTTTATTGACGGCTTTGTTTAGAACAGGTGAAAGTTTGCACGTTGCAAGATAGTTAACAATGCATAAAAGTGTGTTATATTAACTATCGATTCTTGCTATTATGAAACACCAGAATTCGATGAAATATTTTTAAGGCCTCCATAGCACATGGCGTTATTTTTACCATGCCAAACCGCAGATCGATTCGATCGATTCCTAGGTTCGATTTCGGTTCACTGCGAGGGAGAACTATGAATGATGAGTTTAAAATTTATGAGAGTGATTGCTTGTATGTAAAATTTATGACAGCTTGTAAAATTTATGAGAGTGATTGCTTGTGTGTAAAATTTATGACAGCTTGTAAAATTTATGAGAGTGTTGTTCTGGTGTGGGTGGTATGGCACAGGAGGCCTCCTACCAAAAACAAAAGTCGACGTTTCGATCGATCGTACTTTTTCCTACCAGTCACGGTCGCCAAATTATGTTTCGTGTGAACATATGGCATTTTTTTAAAGAAAACTCAATGCGATTTTCGTATATAAATTTATTTTAATAGGAAAAGAAACATGTAACAGTAAGAAAAAGTACGATCCGTCGCGGCGTCGTCCGAAACGTCGACTTTCGTTTTTCGTAGTAGGCCTCCAGGTGTCGTGTTACGAAGCTTGTTGAAATTAGGGTTAGTTCGCAGTGGTCCTGCTGCGAAATGAATTGTTCCATGTTCCATTCCCGGTCGGGAATCCCGCGGCAAATGTGACAGATGAATTTTTATCCCCGGTGGTGTTAGTTATGTCGTATTGTCCTTGCCCGCGATACAGGGAATCCTAGAGCGGGTTTGATTAAGCTTTTATTTATTTATTAGTTTCATATAACAGCTAGTAAATAAGGTCCGTGTTGTAAATGGAGCGTAGATAATTTTCTCATTAGTATTCGATTTCCCGGATATAATAGGACGAGTAAATGGACGACATTAGATGCGACCGGACCGTGCCCTTGAGCCCTTCACACCATACCCTTTGTAATGCACTGGTTCTCAAACTTTGTCTAGTATTGTGCTATTCCTTTTTCCTCCTATTTTGTTTATTGAAGTTTGTCAGTCAGAGGTTTTATTGCGTACCTAATATTAAAAGAAAGTAATCAGTTTTCAAGTAGTTCAAAATTTTACTCGCATCCATTATACTTAAATAGGGCTAAGAAGAATTACCTTTCCATATTACATAATTATATTTAAATATTTAAATAATATAATGATATAAAAACATGATATTTAAATAAATTAAATAAATAAATTTATAGTACTCTGGCAGACGACAATAGCAAGAAAACATTTTTTTTAATTTATCGAGTTTACATTATATGTTTTTGCATTATATGGACAGATAATTCACTACATACAAATGATAATACAGTACCAAGCAAATGATGGCGTAAAAGGTTACACCAAGAGTGATCCGCTAGTTCTCAGTACAAAAAAACAATATCGTAATCGTAAAAATTAAGGTTGAACAGCGCTGCCTTAGTCTTTGTTGTAGTGTCGATTCTGTCGATATGCGGAGGTTAATGGAGTAACGAACTTGACATATTGAACACTACAAAGGTATTTACAATCATTATTACGATGCGCGATGTAGCTCTTTTTATGTAAAGCAGACACAAACTGCCCGCTTGAGGTTGCCCTGAAAATCAGCGCTATGGCTTGTCTTAGCAATAATATAATATATATGTGCAAATATTTTGTCAGCTTAATATTGACATAATTAGAATGATTTATACATGTACATTATTTATACTCTAGTAAGTAGAGAGTTGTAATGCTCTTTTACCAACCTATAATAAAATAGGTATAGAAGCAATTAGTCGTAGAAAGTAGTCATGTTTCTTTCTTTCTCTCTTTATTTCTTTGTTTCTTTCTTCTTTTTTTCTTGGCTGACAATGTATCGGTGACGTTTTCGGTGTAACTGACGACTAACCACTTACGATCAGGTGGCTCGTCTGCGCGTTTAAACGTAAACAGTTTACTTTCCCCCGTCCTAAAACCTAGCGAATACCAAGGATCACAATAAATAGCAAAGGATGAATGACCTTTCTCATGAAACAATACATAATATCATACATGGAAGCTCCGCGCCAGGAATTTGACCTTTGTGCTCACTCTCTAGACGAGTCATCACATTAATATTTTCATGGCTCCGATTCGCTAGAAGGTCGATAGGTTCTCTGTATTTTTACTCTTTCACGCGAATTTATCTAAACCAATTGCCTAGTTTTATTGAAATACTCAAATGGTAAGTTAAATTAACTCGAATTTAGCGTTTTAAACACAATTCTTTTTTGTTTTTTTCTTGACTAGCGACGCTTCGGTGATGGTAATTACGTAAGTATATAAATGCGCGTTACCACTCACGTCTACATCAGCTGCTTACCACCAGGCGGGATTGTAGACAAGCATTAACTTAGATTATGTAGAAAAAAATTATCCATAAGCGACGATGACCACTTACCACCAGGTGGTTCGTCTGCTATATAGTGTGTCAAGTCTGCTAATTCTCGGTCAGTTTGGTAGATGACCTATACACTCGTATTTTTAGGCAAACAGAACAACTCAAAATATCCTACAATTATACATATGCCATTGTACAATGCACATCGTAATAATCATAAACAATTTTGTAAATGTTCTTCGTCTGAAACTAATTGAACGTGCAATGGATGGTACTCATCCGTAAATGTTCAATTTGTAGAATTGCCGCGTCTAAACCTCTGGTAGCTATAACTACTTTGAGATAAGATGATGTTTTGTTTAGGTACATCAACTTAAGAAATATGCCTTACTACAATAAATCATATTTATTTTGACATTTTAATGATATTTCTATTAACTTCTCGCTATGTGAGATTAAATTGGGTACGGTGTGTGAATATAAAATAAAAAGAATCCAAAGAACGTCATGTATAAAAAATCGTGTATTATATCTTAGGAATCCAAATAAGCCTCAAATCTACTCCTCTATGAAAGCTACTCGTTACTCGGTTTCGCTTACATAAGCAGAGTAAAATAATATTTACTAGATAGGTAGGTACCTCTATGAAAAACCTTGAAGTATTTCTTCTTGAAGTATGCTTTAACGGTTAAAGCATAAGTCAATGGTTATAAGCATACTTCAAGAAGAAAGGTTAAAGTTTAACCCATTAGCTTCCCACTGCATGACACGAATCTCATGGTTGTGGAGGTCTTAGTTCTGCTTCAGTGCGGATTCGTGGAGGGGTGAGTAGCCAACCCAAGCTTTCTGATATCATCGGAAGCTTTCCAACATGGCTTAACAACTTCCTCCTAGCCCTATTGAACGCTTACAATCGACGTACCTTTCGGAGCACGAAAGCGCTGGAAAATTCCTTGTCAGTCCCATTCATCGACCGCGCCTGTTACTTAATTCGGTCAAACTAACGATATGCCAACCAACGTATGTCATCTCATGCGCAAGCGCGCAGCATGCCAACCGAAAGGTCCGCCCCGGAAATCAGCAGATTCCTCGTCGACACTTCATTTTATTTCCAGTTACCTCTCACTTACCTTGTTAGACAGTAACTTACCCAACACAGTTCCCACAAGATGGACAGATACTGAAATGTAACAGTTTGTTTTATTTCCAAACTATCTGTGAATCTGATTCTACAATTATAGTTAAAAACTACTCTTGCTAGTTATGTTCGAGTGATATGTCCGCGCCTGTTACTTAATTCGGTCAAACTAACGATATGCCAACCAACGTATGTCATCTCATGCGCAAGCGCGCAGCATGCCAACCGAAAGGTCCGCCCCGGAAATCAGCAGATTCCTCGTCGACACTTCATTTTATTTCCAGTTACCTCTCACTTACCTTGTTAGACAGTAACTTACCCAACACAGTTCCCACAAGATGGACAGATACTGAAATGTAACAGTTTGTTTTATTTCCAAACTATCTGTGAATCTGATTCTACAATTATAGTTAAAAACTACTCTTGCTAGTTATGTTCGAGTGATATGTATTAATTGAATCGAATAAGAATTTATTATGAAGATCGATTTGAGGATAAGATAAGCTAGATAAAGAGTAGCAAAAACATGCAATCCAAAAACGAGTAAAAACAATTGTTGTTATTTACAAATGCTATTTCTGTAACGAATATATATTTTTATGCAACAGTCTGTCAGTGCCTTGTTGTGAGAAGTTTATTTATGAGCACTGTCTGGTGAATGTATGGTGTAATGGTAAAGATGGCTAGAACTGACTTTAAACCACCACTTGACATCTTAAACACACACACCTAAGATATGTATTATTTCCGGTGGAATTTACTCACACTAATTGTATCATAAACACCTATGACCCGGGAACAATTATTTTAAACATAAATTTAAACTCTTTATTTCTGGCTCGCTAGGAATTGAATCCAGAACCTTGATACCGTCACGTTTAGAATTCAGTGACCAACAGAAGTCATTACATTATCAGTAGCGGGATTCGCAAGCGATGGAAACTGGCCGCAACAGAAGAATGTGGCCTTACATTCAGACCATTTACTACGCCTATATTTCTAACATTTTTTTTAACGTTAATATATTCATACCCCCGCACCGTTGTGCGCGACACAGGGAATCTAAATTCCCTGTGTCGCGGGTGGCATGGACAACACAAATTACACATCACTAACACCCATGACCCGAGAACAAACATTTATCTGCAGCATAAAAATATGCCCGGCCGGGAATCCAACCGGGACCCCTCGCAGGCAGGGTCACTACCAACTAGGCTACGGAGTCGTCAAATTACAATCACGTTAGTTGCAGTAGCCGATATTCTCAGTAAGACAAAACCTACTTAAGTTCCGTCAAATACGCCCACATTGGAGTTCCTTAGTCGTTACATGTAACGAAGACTGAAGTAACTGCCACATAGAATCGTGTCAGCTTCACAAGTTCGAATCGTCAAGTTTTTTTACCGAAAAATGAGTAAACGAGCCCCCAGGGGCCCAAGTCTACTCTAGGGGCCTAATTTATAAATGCTCAATTGCGTAGTGTCGAAATTCGACAAATTTTTGACACCTTTAGTGTCACCAAATGTGTCGAATATTCAAACATGACGCATGAAGCATGTATAAATTAGCGTACTTGGATTCGGGATTATACTTACTTTTAGCCCATTATTTCTGACTCTTCGACACTGCGAGCAGAAGTCGTAAAAAGGTTTTACGGAAAATGCAATAGTCTCGTTCATTGTTGCTTGATGGGAAGTTCAAGATGGGAGTCCCATACACCCGGAATCGTATACCTCGTTTGTGAAACATAGTTTGATGAATATTTATTTTAACTAGTAAATTCGATGTAAACCATGAGCATAATATATGAATAACATACAGATAAACGACGAAAAATACCGTCTTATCTCTGAGCAGTTAATTATTTTGTTATATTATAAACTGCTTGGACATAAAAGATAGGACAGTTAAAATATACGTAAGTCTACTTAAATGAAATCTACATATAACCGTGACTAGGAAAAATCTCCCGCGGAGTTTTTGCCGCTTCTCCGCCCAAGACCCCAAGGATTTGTTGAAGCGAAGGAGTAGTATAACTTTCTAAAGGTGTTTGTAAAAACTAACTTCGAATAAATTTCATTTCATTGTTAAATATAATATTAAGATGCGAATTTAACAGAGTAAATATAAAGAGGTGAAGGGTACGAGAGGAACTGTTATCATCATCATCATCATCATAAATGACAACAATGTGATCACATCTGAAAGCCTTTGCTTTGAAATGCCTTTGATTTGGTAACTAGGTAGGTACTTTGACGTTATCTTTTGAACTAAACTTTTTGTTGTTAATTTTTACAAAACAAACTATTTTGTAAAGACGCGATAACAAGCAAATAATTGTTCTGTGATCTTAATAACAGATAACAAATAACCAATTCATATGTCAAAGTATTCATTGGTGTGGCAGTGGCAGAAGCAGCAAACCTATGGCGTAAATCTTATTTTTTTCTATATGGCGCAATACCATAGCGAACTGTTGTTCGAATGGTCTCGGGTTTGATTCTCAGCTAGGTTGTCTAATGACGAAGTTTCCATCGTGTCATTCGCTGACACCATTAGTTAAACAAAATCTGTGAAAAAACCGCAACGACCTCAAACAAAAATTGTAGGCCCATTGATAAGTTACTTTTTTGAACTTGGTTTAATTTTTGTACACCTATTTTATTTCGTACGGTAAAAACTGAAATTTGTTTTAAATATTTTAATTTTCTTACATGCGCATTCATTTTTTTTTAAATATAATACATATTCTCTTAAACACCATACCCGTATCTCGTACCAAAAAGGCAAGCCGTAACACACATTGGGCCACCAAAAGTCTGCCGTTCCAAGAGTCCTGGGTTCGATTCCCAGCGAGGCGGAAATTGTAATGATGAGTTTAAATTTCTATTTTCGGTCTGGGTGTGTGTGTTCTTGTCTTGTGTGTTGTCCATGTCACCCACGAGGCCATGACACAGGCAGTCCTAGCTACGACACTCAGCGTTTAATAACACATTAATAAAATATGTAAACCCTACGGAATCAACAGCAAGTTAATTAAAACCTGTCTTAAGCAATATCATGTCATGTTACCAGGCTTGCAGTGATCAGGTGGCGGTAACTCGAGCCGTGGCCCTGAAGGTCACGGGTTCAATCCTATAGCGACTTGCGTTATATTCAAACCGATTGCGAAATCCAATCTTCTTTTAAGTTTTTATTGGGTGTGGCAACGCTGTCAGGAAAATTTATTGTGTTGAGGAAAATTTTAGGAAAATGTCTATGAGCCCACGATTTTCCCACTGTTGGGATGTCTTGTCGGAATCGCTACGTGTAGCTTTATAGACCAAGTCCGGTGGCTTCCAAGACTTTGGTGATGGAGATTAAGGTATGAAAATTTCCTTACAATGTTCATGTGCATTAAAACAATGGTAATCTATCTACACTAATATTATAAAGAGGAAAGATTTGTATTTTTGTATGTTACGAATAAACTCAAAAAGTACTGGACCGATTTTAAAAATTCTTTCACCATTCGAAAGCTACATTATCTACGAGTAACATAGGCTAAATTTTATTTTGCAAAAAAAAATAGGGATCCTTATAATGTAACCCAAGGTGTAAAAAAAATACCTAAAATATTCTTTACATCGCGTGCGCTGCGAAAACTATCGATAATAGAGCAAAGTGATGTACTACAGTTTTATAAAGGACATCAATATCTACAATAAAGTCCGCGATGGCATATGTCTAACTATTATATTTATGCCACAATAAGTGTTTTTTTTATTTAAAAAACTTAATTGAGATACTGCCGCTGGAAAAGGCTCTTTATTTGTATCTTAGTATTAATCCTTATCAAAATAAATTAATTCATATTCAAGACTGCTTAATTACCTTTATATAACTTTTTAAATTATTCAATTCGGACATTCCATTCGAAAGATATCACGAGTTTAATAATTTAAGTATTAGAAAAAAGTTGCTCTGCACTAGGAGAAGCTGACTGACTGATTGACATGTCAATGCAGGGCCTAAACTATAAGGGTTGGAAACTTGAAATTTTGCACAGGGGCTCCTTTTATAATGTGGGGGAGCACTATGAAAAGATTTTTGAAAATTCACTCCCTAAGGGGGTAAAACGGGGGTGCAAAGTTAGTAAGAAACTTTGCCGTTTTTTAAGGTATTCGAATGAAATTCAGTATGAAGGTTTTTCATTGAGAGTTATGAAACATGTATAAAATATTTTTTCGAAAAACATCCCTTAAGGGGGTAAATGGGGGGCGCCAATTTTTATCAACTTTTATATATGTAGGGGTTTATGGCGGGCGAAGCCGCGGGGGATAACTATCATTTATAAAGATATCCTGTGAAAATATATAACTAAATCTTTGCAAACCGAAGGAATAAGTTTCCCGAAGCGAAGCGAGGGCGGGTCGCTAGTACTTTTATAAAACACTAGTGAACTTCGTACCGCGTTTAGTTTTAAACAAGAAAAATACGGATAATTTATAATGTTTTATTCTTTCTAGCTAGGCAACAAAAAGTACCGCTCAAAATTATGTAATGTTATCTTGTACATCAAATCTAATTTGGTGACATATCGGCAGCAGCGCCACCTACCGGGTCCAATTGTGAATCTAAACCATTCTCGGATACACCTGAAAACAAAAAAATCATTAAACGTCAAGATGAGTAAAATTTGGCACACTTATATAGAAGAGAAAGATTTTTTTTTAATAATACGTTAAATGAATAAATAAGACACTCACACACACTAATAATAAGGAGTATGGTTCGTGCAGGAGTTTTATAGGTAGTAGAGCCTAGAGTTCGCCCGGGGTAGTACTACCGCCCGCCAAGGTACCAAGTACCATCTCTACCGTGTAATACTTGTTTTAACAGCAATTGTGTTCCGGATAGAAAGGTGTGGTGCCGGTTACACTTTTTTAGAGTCAACCATCTCAGTCCTCAAGGGTAGCAACACATCTGTGACCGAATTATAACGAGACTCTTACTAACAATTACTAACTGGACTATTACTAACAATAACTAACCAGGACTAACATTCACTAACAGTCCCTGTCCCAGTCCTCATACTTACAAACTAACGAGCTAATGTTCTAACACCGTCACCTAACCAGACTAACTATCCCAGTCCCCATTCGAGTCTGGTTCTAAGTCGGTCACAATTGCCATGGGCGGCAGCGGAAGGTGGTGCTGCACGCTCGTTTGCTACACTAACTCCATAAAAATATTCCACCAAACAACTCGTCTTTAACGCTAAAACGCTAACACGCACGCTAACACGCGATTCCCTGTGGCGCGGGTGGCATGAAGTACCAAAACACATCACTAACATCAGGCACCCGAGAACAAAAATTTATCTGTTACATAAATGTTTGCCCCGGCCGAGAATCGAACCCGGAACACCTCGCTTCGCAGGCAAGGTCACTAACCAGGCTATGGGGTCGTCGTCGTCTGGTTCCGGTAACATGAGATCCAGTACTTTCTTATTGGTTGATAACGCATCGTTTACTTAAGAAAAACTAATTAATTACTACCAGGTGGCCCATAAATAAATACATAAAATAAATAATAATAAAATAAAAAAGCCTTTATTATTTTCTTGCAAAAAAAAGTAGAATCATAGAATAATAATTAATAAGTGCTTTACATTTAATTTTTTTTTCTGTTAATTTTTTTGCTCGTATGTAGGCCTCCTCCAAAGAAGCCCAAATAAATACATAAAAAACATTATTTATCGTGTCTGTTCTTATATTAGGATGATATGTTATGACACAGGTTTTTCTGAAATATTGAGGAAATTCCGTACAGCTTACAATACATTTATATTAATAATATTAATACAGATTAAAATTTATCAGCAAGAAATAATATAAGGAGCAATTCAAAACATAAGTAATATTTTTTTCTTATTTTAACCCTTTTTGAGGAACTCTGTCGAAAGGTCGTTCGTTAATTTTATTCATACGTAAAAGTATCTAATGAAAATAAATTTAATTTATGTACTGTTATTAAATAAATTTCAGGATCTAACAAATATTATAGACAGTTTGAACTAGACGCAAAGACGTTTAAAAATATGTAGTAGGTACCGCAATCCAAATAAAATCCGAAATAATTATGAAGGACATCGATATAAAAACATTTTTGAATAAGTTGTCTCTGACGCGTTTTTTTTTAAGTAAGCATCATAATAAGTCAATGTAACCATCTCCCGTTTCATTTTTTTGTTGTATTATTTCCTAAAACGTCTTAAAATCTGTCACGACAAAATGAATTCGAAGACATGTCGCAGCCATTAATTTTAAACTAACTAATAGATTGAACATGCCTACACCGAGGAAAATAATTAACGCACTTCAAGACTCCTCCTTTCAATTATTATTTTAATGACAAATTTCCTGTTGATTCCTAAAATTAATGATCGAATCATTAGCCGAATCATTACGCAAAAAAAGCGCCTAAAGTTCAGTTATTTATTGGGAAAAGCGGTTACATTATAATCTAGAATGAATTTTGAAACAAGCACCAGCGTATATATAGAGAGGCGATTACCGTGATGCATCACTTGTGCGCTCAACTTCAACCTCACAGCCATGCAACTGGTGAGTAGGTCGTACACTCTTAATAATCATATAAATAAATATAACTTTTGTTAACAATCATTAACTTTGAGTTCCTTTGCTTTATTTACATGTAACTTAGTCGCGTGCAATTTGATTTAAATCTTTAGATAAATTTTGCTTCTTTTTTTTAAGTGAATTACCAGGTTTTTTTATGATGGGTAAATGTATGTTAATTTTTACAATATTTTTTTTAATTTTAATACTTACTACTTATTTATAAATAAAACTGTTTTAATTATAGAAAACACGTTATATTCAAAATTTACGCATAAAATTCTATAACAAAAAAAGGTTTTGTGATTGCTTTTTAAATATTTTTATTGTTTATATTACTATAATTTTATATTTATATGTAACTAAATAATTAAAATTGGTCGAAAATGATATGTAAACAAAAAAGCGTCAAATTTTCGTTAACATAGTTGATAAGCTTCCCAAAGCTTATGTAATCGACAAACTTTAATCTTATCTTGTACGACCTATCGATTATGTGCAGATCGACGAATATAATTACGTCATTGATAACAACAGTTCACTGTTAGTTTGACATGAGTAATGTTACGTTACGTTAAGCTTTTAACTTTAATAAACTAGTAACCCGCCCTCTTTTCGCCTCTTGAAACTTTTACATTACCTATTTATCAAATTTTCTTTATACGGGATGTTTTAACCGACATGTTTTTTGTGACCCAATTGAAATAAAAACCACTTAATATTACCCCAAGCTAACTACGATATACCCGAGAAAACCGCATTCAAATCGGTTAAGCCGTTACAGGGTGTGCGGAAACAAACTTATATACAAACGGAAAAAGTCTCATAGTTATGTTCTCGGTTTGGATGTGTTGTCAATGGCACCCACGACACAGGAAATTTTATAGTGCGGCCGTGAGAGTGTAGTGTTATTAATAAAAAAAAATCATAAGTGATTCAACTTCAAAATCCAATACGCGAAAGCAAACATTTATATATAATAAATAAGATATGTCCCAGCCGGGAATCGAATCTAAACCCTCCGTTGACAGATAAAATATCCACCCGGCAGATCAAATAGTATATTTGAACAGATTTACACAGCCTCCAATTTTTTTTTACCCAAACAAAGACATTATAAATAGCACCTTTTTACTACATAACTAGTATGACATGTTAATTACAATGCATCCATCATTAAAACACCACTTCATCAACCATTTACATAATAACAATAGGCCCATGTAGGTGTCGGGGTTACTTAATCATCGAGAATTCGTGTAACAGTGAACAACGAATATAAACTCCTCCATTGTAAATTCGCAAGGAATTGTGATACTTATCTTTCTGTTTTTACAAGCGACAATGCGTGTTGCAAATTTGTCGAATGATAGAAACTTTTGTTCACCATTGCTTAGTAATGAGAAAACAATGTAAGGATTCCGCAACTTTCACACAGGTGATTAATTTTGAAAGATGGCGATTAGAATAGCTTGGACTCTTACAAAATGTTTCGAATCTGGTTGAGAAATAAAACTCGATTTCTTTGGGACGGTATTTTTCAAAGGTCGTTTGTTTATTTGGTAGCTTAAAAACCAAAGTTATGAATTACTGCACCAGCGAACTTTGTACCGCCATATACATATATTGTGAATGATTAAAGCGCGATTTAAGTTTGAGGGGTGGCAGTAGGGAAGTGAAAATTTGGGATTATGTGTATTTTTTATGCCACATCATAAAAAAGTTACCATAAAAAAATTTGCCAAAAAAAAAATTTAGGGTGGACAACCCTTATCACTTGGGTGTATGAAAAATAAATAGTAGCCGATTGTCAGACCTACTGAATATGCTTATAAAAATTCATAAAAATCGGTCGAGCCGTTTCGGAGGAGGATGTTAACTAACATTGTGACATGAGAATTTTATATAAATAAGATTATAAATCTGTAACTGACCGATATCTATATCTGAAAATTGAAAATAATTTTTAGAACTTCATTCACTAATTTATAAACGTCTCTTTGTCTGTGCGTTAATCTCAGAAACGGGTCAAATGATGCACATGGTTAACAAAACAATGACTCAGCTGTACGGACTTTAGATGATCTATTAATTCTATAAATTATATTTACTGAACTAACTAGAACCCTTCGATGGGTGTGATTTCACGCCCTATCATCTTCTATCTTCTTTCTTGGCTGACAATCGTTAATGCCTTTGGTTTTACTGTTGTTATGCTTATGAGCGACGCGGCGACCACATACCGAAAGTAAAGTCTGAAAGAAGTAAAAACTTAAAACTTTAGAAAACAGACCGCAGTCCGGCGCATCACGTCACAACATTGCTGACGCGACCCATAACATTTTCCCCTACCAAAAATCGTCTAACGCGTCTATAGCAGTTTTATTTTCAAAACTGACCGTTAAAAAACGTGCATCTATTTCCCCCAGTTACTTCTCACCGCCCTCTTCGGCTTCGCTGCCTCAGCGTTCGCCCCGGCCTACTCCGAACAGTCCAACCGGCCCCAGGCTGCCTACGAGAAGAACGCGCGTATAATTGCCCTGGACTCCGACGTCAAAGAAGACTCCTTCAGATACAACTACGAGACTGAGAATGGAATCAAGGCTGAGGAGCAAGGACGTGAGGTAAGGTTCTTCCATCTTCTTTTATGACAATGACCTGCAAACTTCTCATAGCCTGACAGCTTTCTTCGTCCTGTAATAAGCAACAACTGCAGCGGGTGGTGTGTAGACCAATCTACATCGGTAGAAGCAAAAAAATCTTGTGCTTTCGAGGGCACGTAAAGCCGACGCCTTTATATAGTGCTTCGGAGCGCATCCGTGCTTCGGAGGGCACGTAAAGCCGTCGGTCCCGATTGATACCATTTGGTAGCAGTCGTTAAGCCATGCCGGATGCCTTCGAGCGGCTTAAAAAAATACCGACATTTGGTGGACCACTGACATTTACACTAATCCGCACTGGAGCAGAGTGGTGGAGTATGCCCTAGGCCTCCTCATGAATGAGGAGAGACCCGTGCTCAGCAGTGGGCCATTAATGGGTTGAAGCCAATCATCTTCTATACATGACGAGGCCTACAGCATATTCCACCACGCTGAATAGAAGAAGAATCCTAGTACAATGTACCTAATAATATCAGGATGAAATTAGATACATTATTTACTACATCAATAAAGTAGTTTGCAACCTCATAATCAGTAAAGTTGCTCATCCAAGCAAAATGACTCCATCTACGTTTGACATTTGTAGTGCGTGTAAAATTGGTTTGCATAACTTCTTAATGCAATTAATTTGTAGCTGTTATTTAAATACATCAATAAACTTTAAACTCTAAAGGAATTAAACTCACATTTTAGTGTCTATAATGATTGTAATTACAATAAAAGTGATCAAAGCCCAGCGTGAAGCGCTCATAACCCGACGGCTTGAGTTTATCGTAAGGCCCCAGTTAGACGATGCGATAGCTTTCGCGCTACGATCATGCGTGTATATAAACGCACCCTAGTGATCGACGGAGTTAGGCTTCGCTCACGTCCGATAATAGGTGACCGATTTTTTTAGGAGAAAAATAGAACGTACTGATAGCAATAGTGCAACGCACACGTCCTACAAAAAGTCGGTCAGAAATACGGTACATTTAGCATCGGAGGAAAAATCGGCCCGATTATCTGTCCTACAAAAAGTCTGACGTGGGCGAGAAGCTTTAAGAAACAGCGGGCGCGCTCGGTACTTGGATGTTTGACCGCAGTGGCAAAAATTCTTGAGGGTTTCCGTGCTTCGGAGGGCACGTTAAGCTGTCGGTCACGGTTTTTGCTTTCGGGCGGCATAAAATTGCCGACACTTGGGTTGGTCACTAACTCGTCCACAAATCCGCACTGGCGCGGTGGAGTATGGTCCAGACCTACTTAGTGGTTAGAAGAAAGCCGTGGTTAATGTGGCTTCAGCCCATTAATATGGGTTGAAGCCACAGTAAAAACATGCTTTTCCAATATATTTCGCTAACACACATTGTTAAAGTTAGTATGTTAAATTATGAATCCAATGTTAAAATAAATCAAATGTCGGTCATACCAACGCGAGAATTAGATAATGATAATTGAATACCAATGTGCTTATTCAGTATCACGGTGAGCTTTTTGTAAAGCAATTAGCAGTTTATGAATATAAACATGTTATTTAAATCGTAAAACATAATTATATGGAGTTTAAATCAACATAGATATTATTAAGTAACATCATTAAATATCAAAATACCGCTATAAATTATATACTCGTTCTTACTATGTATCAGCTTAAATTTAAAAGAAGAAAAAAATCTATTTATTTATTACAGCAAAATGCTTACAAATTGCAATGAAAAGCTTAAAATAGACGCTTCCTCGACGGCTAAAGAACTTCGTATTTCCCAACTTCTTTTTTAAGCCTGTGATGCCTTTGGTGTAACTTAAATCCATTTGCGACGGTCACCACTTACCAGGTGGCTCGTTTAGTTCTCGGCTACATAAAAAATAAAAACCTATATAATATATTATTGCAAACATCATTTCAATATCGAACAAGTGTCTGGTTGACTTCACATGATCATTTGCGAGTCACGCCCGTGGTTATTTAATGTGAGTCAAAGTTCAATCCTCATAGTTTTGCGAAACACTCGCCCACTAAAACGCTGACATCTGAGAAATATCAACGCATTAAATTAGACATTCAATATTGGATTCGGTTAAGTACATGTCTGTGTCAAAACCAGTGTAACTGCCACTTAACATTTTGTATCATGTCATAAATTTTTGGCTCTTCTGATTAGTTTAAAAGGGATTTTTAATAATAATACACATAACATATTTCTTGTTATCATCGAATAAACAACAATGATTCCAATTATAATTAATTAAACATTTATTGGATTTGGTAGTAAAAAAGCACTTCTGTCGTTAACCTGCTCCTGTAGTACTTGAGCAATAAATCAAATTGGTCTAAAACCCTTTTTTATTAATTAAGTGACATTAAAGTTAATAAGGTTTGAAAATGCTATTATTTCCTTTAGTAACTTGACCCAAAATTATAAACAAAATGGATCTGAAAAATACTCATATGCATAATTATGTTAAAATGTATCGTTTAATGAACAATAAGACGAGTTACACATAGCTCTTTACAAGTGCATTCTGCTTAGACCAGCTCGATCCCATGCCACCGCGCTAATCAAAGGGCAGTGTCCAACCGACCTACATCGAAAGGTCAGAGCTATTATGTAAAGTTAACATGGAGATTTATGGGAGAATCAGCAGGTGCGACAGTGTTTTATTTATGGTGATCGAGCTCAGCTTGTTGCTATAAATATATTGTTTGTAATAGTGTTGCAAGTTTTGATTACTTGAATGAACGATTAAAGTCATTCTAGTGTCGTGTGAGATATTATCTCGCAACAACGTAAAGTAGTCGAACTGTTGAATTTGTTAAGATAGCGTTTTCTTAATTGTAGAGTAGGTGTACTATACAATGTCATTTTTACAATTTTCTTTTTTGAATGAATTGATTAAAAAGTATATAGTATTTTAACATTACAATTTAAATATCTGACTACATTCTTAATAACCATTTTATTAATATCAACTTAAGAGCTAATAACTAAAGCTGTAATAGTGAATGATGTTTAACCGTGGTCAATTACATTGACATTTTTACTGTAATGTTTATGGATTTATTAATACGATAATGATTATTTACGAGTATGTTAAAAGCTTACTTGTAATGGATGCTATACATGGTTTAACATTCGCTTCAATTACCTGCAGCACACCCACAGAAGGTTTATTGGCGTTTAACAATAAAACTTGCAAGGCGTAGCTTTATAAGGTGGTCGTTCTTGTAATGGACTTTTGGAGGACGTTTTAATGTAAAATTACCTCATGGTCTGATATTTTGTAAGATTAAAGCTAATAATATGAAAACACATAAGTCATGAATTCAATTATTAAATTTCCATAAAGTTAAATAAAGTTTTAATTTTACCGCATTAGCGGTGAACCAGTCGTCAATTGAAACGTCTAAAATAGTTATGATGTAAATTAAACACGTAATTACATGAAAATGTTTTAAATGTTTTAAAGTTTCGAATACAATACTTAGTTGAAATATAAATTGTTTAAAGAATATTCAACTATACGGTCAATAAAAAGTTATTCATTCTTTTACCAGAGCAAAAATCTAAAAAATAATTAATAAATAATCAGTATCCGCAACAAAAAAATATTGAATATGTTTTCCTTTAAAACTCATGTTAATTTATGTCGAAAACACGTGTGGTGTTATCTATTTTTACTTTCAAGGTCTATGTAAATTTATTTCGAAGACTGATCTGCCCATCATTGGGGCAAGCACCTTACCGGTTATTCGAATTAATTGAATCCAACATAAATTACGATGGTCGAGACTTTAATATTAATTGAACTTTGTCTGGGATGAGCGAATGAGGTCACAATGAAATATAATTACGATTTCAATTACTAAATTCGCAAATTATTACTTGGCGAAATCTGATGAGTGTAAAATTTTACGACACAAATTAATTAATTTTATTTATAGTTTAGGTTTTTCTAGTTTATTTTTTTATTTGTTTATTCATTAGCAGACAGGTTTACGACTGGTTTTGATTAGGTATATCCAATTTATTACAACTTTGGACATAGGCCTGGACATAGGCCTCCCATTGGCGACACTCCGACCGGACTTAGTAACTAAATCATTGTTTATCGAAAATTCATTTCTTATGACTTTTTCATTTTATTGTTAGGAATCACTTCGGTAAAACATTGTGAGAACTGAGGACCAGAGAATTTTCCATAATATTCTCAAAGTATAGTCTGCCATACGCAATTGACCATTGTGGTGGGCAAAAAATTTAAGCCTCATTGTCACAGAAGGCCTGCAGTGGCTGGTAAAGCAAACAAGTCTAAGAATTCCAGAATCATTCACTACTTCTCTTAATACCACAGAATTCCAAGCTTTGTTTCTAACAAAGTTTGAGTAGGTGAACGGCGCACGAACGAACGACGTCCGTGGCGAAACAATGCGTTATAGCGTTTCACAAGGCTTCAATCATTACAGTTACATCCGGTGACCCGCGGATAATGTTATTGGTTTGTAACTTTGCAGTTTGTGGTTCTTAGGTGTCAGACGAATTATACCATCACCAGTCAATGGTGGAATTCCTCTCGACAAAAATCGGGACCAAATAAACCATGCATTTGTGAATGCATGAATGAATTTAATTAAGTTTATTCGAAGTTGATTTTTAACAAACACTTTTCGAAAGTCAAACTGCACCATCGTTTCAACAGATCCCTGTCGTGGGTCGTCTCGGAAGAAGCGGCAAGAAACTCTCAGGAATTGTTTGTTAACGGGTAATAAGCAGTAACAGTCTAGAAGCTTGAACTTTCTTATTCCGTTCGGGTCTAGGTTCGAATCACGTACCTCTAATTTTCAAGAGTTATGTTAGGATTTGATTATCATTAAACTTCGGTGAAAATAAACATCGTTAGGAAATTTACACACTTTTAAGTTCTTTATAATGTTCTCAAGTGTGTGATATCTGCCAATAAGCAGACGCCAGCATAGTGAAACTACCTTTAAAATTGTGAGAGGTGACTCGAGCCCAGCTGTGGGCCAGTTATGGGTTGGAAAAAAACTCGGCAAAACTGGTATCCTTTAATGACACCTATTAGGACTTAGGCAAGAAAATAAGTATGGTTCTTTATATATGTTTACAAGTTATTTATTTATTAGTTGACCTTGTAGAAAAATTATGTTAATGATTAATATTAAGTAATTTAAATAAATTAAATATTAACATACTGACATACGATTATAACTGTCAATATTAAATTTTAAACATTCGTTCCACCAAATCAATTAATTTTTATTTGCCTAGACAAGGTATTACAAAATGGTTTTTCTAATAAGCTTTTAAGTTGTGGTTATGTTTATGCGAAGGAAGTCCCGGGTTACACTTTATACTTAAGTCCCATCATAATCATTCCAGGTTGACGGCATCGAGGCTCAAGGTGGATTCCAGTACACCGGTGATGATGGTCAGGTGTACGCCATCAGCTACGCGGCCGGCCAGGGTGGTTTCCAGCCCCAGGGCGCCCATCTCCCCACCGCTCCCCCCACCCCCGAGGCTATCCTGAAGGCGCTGGAGCAGAACGCGGCTGATGAAGCAGCTGGCATCATTGATGATGGTAAGTTGGATGGTATTTGGAAATCTTTATTGTTCAACCACAACCAGCAGTGACAGCCTGGTCTGAACGTTGAACTGCCAATACTGGGGGCCCGGGTTCAAGTCCCTGCCACGCACCTCAAATTTTCCAAAATTATTTCCGTATTAGAATTTATTACCACTTGTTTCGGAGAAGGAACATTATGTTCTCAAAGGTGTGTGAAATCCGTCGACTATTGAAACTTAAGCGGTTACCGTTACCGTTATAGTTACCGTTAAACAAGCAATACCGTATTATCAAACATTTGTTACGAAATGCTGTCCTAACTTTTTTCACCTCTTTCAATGCTAAAAAGGAAAGCTTATAACACACCAATTAAATATTAGATACAAAAAGTTACTCATTACTTAGCAGCATATTTTATCTTCAGTACGAACAGTTAGTCTAAATGTTGGTACACTCGTGAAACAACAGATTACAGCAATTATCCCTCTCTCGGCCTCTGTGAACACATCGTTTCAATGTGAATTCGAATTAGCCACTACGATGGGCCATTTTGTTTGCCCAAGGTTTTGTTCCACACGAAAAGATAATCTCCAACTAATTGTATCGTTTTAGCACTGTACAATCCCGTGGCCTAGTTGGTGGTGACCCTGCTTGTAAAGCGAGGGGTCCCGGGTACGATTCTCGGGGCAGATATTTATGTGACTGATAAAATGTTTGTTCTCGGGTCTTGAGGGTTAGTGATGTGTTATTTGTATTGTCTATGCCGTCCGCGACTCAGGTATTCCTAGTGCAGAGGTATGTGTGTGTTAGCGTTAATTTATTTATTGTCCTTTTCTAATTCCACGTGTGGAAAAGGGTTAGATGTATTGCGGTAATTTGTTTTACTGTTTAAAGCTTTGCACACAAGTTTGTTCTTCATCACACTGTCTACTGGGTTCTCTTTCACAAGGTGAGACTCGCTTGAAGGATCCTATTCCTTTCTAAGGCACCACACTCGAAAATGTTTATTTTCAAAGTGGACACATTTTATGTGAACCTATTAAAATTAATTAAAAGAAAACAAATACTAAATGTTACTCCGAAGCTTAACAATACATTTGAACACTGCACATAAGTTAGTTAAACCATTTCTGCGATTAGCGGAAACAAACGCACGCATATCTCTAGAAAATTATGAACCAGTGTTAGTATTTAAACTTGTTACATTTAAATTAGTTACATAAAATATTAATAAATCAGATGGTATATGTATTCTAGAAAGGATATAGGCGCAGAGTTGCAATACTCATTACATTATATAATAATGCGTGTACATAACTTTAATACACTTTTTGTTAGCTACTCATAGTAATGATGTTTTGAAAGACACATGCTTGTTACAAGTATTATAATTATTATCATAATAGTAACGTGTCATAAAAATAAACTACCTGGATGGGTGGATGCATTATATTCTATTCTACATTGGCTTTAGTGTCCCACTGCTAAGCACTGGTCTCTTCGCCTAACTGAGGAGGCCTTGAGCATACTCCACCACGCTGCTCCAGTGCGTGTGAAGGGTCGGATTTTTTTTGACGCCGATTGGCGACGGCTTAACGTACCCTTCACAGGTTGGAAGCGCTCAGTTACATTATTATTACACTATTCTACATTAGCCACGTAAAAACCGTCGTTCCCCATTTTTGTCGTTAGATACCAGTTGTTAGGTCGTTGACGTAAATGCTCAGAACTTGATCGATGGTTATGCAGAAGTTTCGCTTTATCTAGAGGAGTCTATCTAGACGCCATCACACATCGAATAATTTGTCGAAGCAAATTCTAACACACTCACCTCAGTTGCACAACGACCCTCATTACCATATCCAATGAATCCTTTTGCTCGAATATTTAACTCTATGACATTACTCGTAAAGCTCATATTGCTATTATCATGTTTAAATCAAAGATCAATCTTGTGTGAACGTTAAGGGACAGTTTTGCAAACCTTATTGATAGAGTAATAGTGTTGAAATTAGCTTGTTATGTTGTGCGAAAATTAAGTTTTCCCATGGAAGACAATTTATTTTGTAGAACAATTCAAAATTTACATTATAAAAGCGGTTTCCTGTTGTCTTATTTATAAAGAAATATAGTCGGTTTTGTTGATTGTAGCAGTACAGTTGAAGTGTATGAAATAGGCCTAGGAGTAGTGTTGAGGTTGATTAAGTTAACAAGACTGAAATAAAGCGTCACTTAAATAATTCGCGCAAAGGCCGAAGTATTTTCTTTTTCGATGTCTTCAATTTTTTTTTAATATCGGACCACGTAGGTTAATTGATAGTGATCGTGTTTGCGAACGAGGTATCCCGGTTTCGATACCCAACCAGGGCAGATATTTGTGTGACAGATAATTTTTTGTTCGCTACAGAGGAAAGCCTTGTGCGGGGGTATATATACATAAAGTGCGTTATTTATTTATTGATTTACTAAAACAAACCATTTCATATACTATTACAGGCCAATACAACCCTGGTAAATACGGCAGCGGTCCCACAGGCTCCGCGCAGCAGAACTACGCGCAAGCCCAAGCTTCCGCCTTCCGAAGACCCTACAAGTTTTAAATAAGCCAGTATTAGCTAAGTTACATTAGATTTGAGTGGTAAAAACCTCCTTTAATTTTACCTATTTACGACATTATCCCTCTATATAAATCCTGTCCTAACGTTCCCCATCCTAAGTGGTAACAACTCTATATAGATTATTCGATCTGTGCCATGTTTGCAACTTATTAATTGTTATTTGGAGTCGTGTGTTCGATATTTAAATTCAAGTTTAATCGTTTGATGACCGTTTTAAGATAAAAATATTTAAATTTATTTAATTTCATTAGCAATAGTTGCTTTTAATTAAATATTTTCAACTTGTGATGGTGGTGAAATGATATTTGACTTGCCCTTATTCTACTATGTTGCAATTTCCCTATTCCCTACTACGTCATTCGCGTCATTACCCATTTCCTACCACTTACATCTCGATGTATATGGCCCTAGTGTAAGCCTGCAGTTAGTAATTGGTATCCTCCCAGATGTTTGACCCTGTACCCTGTACCCTAGCGCTGTAAGTATCTGAGTATTGGAGGCGTGATGCTTTACTATTATTTATTCTATGAATAATAAAAGAATTTACATAATTTTTTTGTTTTTTTTATTTGGTTATTTTTCTATGCGAAAAGAAATTTTGCGCACAATAATTTTGTATGTGGCTTTGAAGGAGAACCTCAGAATAATTACACTATAGAAACGAAGTCCGCGCGGCCGTTTTGAAGCACCTTAATTGGAGTCAGAAATGACTCCAAACACCGGGCAGCTCATGTCAACGCACGCCAAACGTGTCTCGCGAAAAAAAAGAATTATGACGATTTGTCCAGTTAAATTGTGTCACAAAATATCTGAAAAGCTATTATTATGTATTATTGCTAAAAATATATGATTATCCGCAGCTGAATCATTCCCCGCTTTCGGGAAAGTTTCGGTTTAGTGCTTCACTTTAGACAGAGCGCTTGTATGAAGACTGTCTTTCTATAATGTTATTATTCTAAGAGCAGAACATTATTTTAACATAAGGTTTTGAAAGCAATTTAAATTAAATCGAAATCGGAGATTTGATTATCTAGTCAGTAGATGGATCTAAGAGTACCCAGCTATGTTGGTATAATTATTACAATCCATTTATTTATTTCAGGCTCTATTTAACAACTTAAAATATTTAATTTTAAAAAATTATAACGTTTTATAAAGAATTGTACCGAGTGATTAGTACAAGGTTTATAGCGAAACATACACTCCAAATAATAAAATGTATCACCTTCTTGGCCTAAGTGCCTACATCCGAGGCATTGCTACTCATTTGTTTCAGGCACTATAACTATTATATCATGTTTCCTTCATTGTTTGTATACATTTATGGGACAGTTTTTCTTATTAGATTTATTTATGTTACATTCATTACACAAGAAATTATTTAATTGCAATAGTTGCATAAATGTTTCTAAGACTACACTGCACGCACCACCGCGCACCGTTGTGATACATATTTTGAGACTTGTCACACCTTTAATAATTAATAAGGACATCTGACTGGATTCCTCGTAGTTATTTTTTTCCAAAGCAACTATAAATCACAAGCTTTATTGAACTTGAAATGTTTGTATGTATTTATGATCGCATCAAATCTTGCAGGCTGAATTAGAACTACTTCCTCTTTATTGAAATTTAACTTAATTGCTTTAATTCTCTTGACAAAGCAATTTTATGACAAGCATGACCATAACCTTTAGGATTGTCTTCAGACAAGGGTTTAACCCCTCAACTGTTCACAGCACAGTGACTAAATTTATTGCTTTGCGTTTATAATTCACTTAAAATAGTATAATAGTTATTTTATATCATGCACGAATGTTAAAAAAAATTAAAAATGTGTAGGTGGTATAGGATTTAAAAAGAAGCGAAATGTGTAAAATTTCAATGTTTAATAGTCGGTTTTCACTCATTCAACTAGATCATATGCTTACAAAGGGTTTACCTTACTTTAAAGGGTATAACTAAAATTAGAACTTTTCGGAAATATAAGTAAAGTTTACTGTTGTAACATTCCCAAATCAAATCGATTCTTGGCGCTATCGTCTTCAATGGTTTAAATAAATAGTCCGTCTTCAGTATTTATAGCCAGAGTTTGCGTTATAACTGCCTTGACGATTAGCCGAGCCGAAACCCTGGCCAGAGCCAGGTCTTCCACTGCGTCCTGGGAAGCCTCGGGTATCCTCGTCTGCGTCAGGGTGGTAAAGTCCTGAGAAGTAAGATAAAATGAAATGTAAATTGGTTAAAAATGTACTCTGTGATACATTAGATTTTTTACATAATTAAGTTAGCAAACGAGCATACAGCACCACCTTCTGCTGCCGCCTATTTGTGCTGTCCATCTGTGTTGGTGAACAATGGTGTGTCGTGGTTAGTCATGGTTAGTCAAATGCTTTGATAACTAAAATCATAAAGTAAGAAACTCGAATATACCACCCAAGTTGTGCCAAAACATTATTTAATCAATTACCGTCATCAAAGATCCCAGCAGCCTCGTCCTTTGCGTTTTGTTCCAGAGCCAGTAGGATCTCCTGAGGAGTGGGAGGCGGCACCGGCAGATGAGCACCTTCGGGCTGAAAGCCATCTACTCCTGCCTTGAAGTTGACTGTGTATGTGGTGCCATCATCGCCCTTATACTCGAACACTCCCTGGGTCCTCTCTGCGTTGCCTACCTCCTCTGCTCGGATGCCGTTCGAAGTTCCATAGGTGTAGCGGAAACCTGGTGGTATAAGGAACAATATTTTAAGAAAGTACATTTGTTACTGGATAATCATTAAAATATAAAGGTTCAGTTCTAACAGGCGAACAAGCAGGTAGACTTTCTGATAATAAATCGATGTTCATGGAAGTTTGTAACACCAGGGCGTCCAGGGCTGCTATCAATGTGTTGTACACTGATCTGCTGATGAGATGAGATGAGCTGGACACGATAAAGCTACTTTTAGAGTCACCAATGACCCCATCGATTATCCTCACTTAGCTACTACTAACATAGTCTTGTCTTAGTCATAATATTTTATTACTAGGTAGGATATGTCGATAGAATCAAAGCCATGAGGGACGATTATCATTACTAATACCATTAGTTCGCATAAATAGTTTATGACTTATCTCTTGTGGTTTTTACTTGTGTGGAACCTCATTTACTTTTGCATGTGGCTACTTCTTTAAAATATTGTGCTGAAGAGTCTATTTTTACACTTATGTTTAATTTTGATAATGGGGATTCCATTATACCTTCTTCTCCGATTTTCTGTTCAGTGTACAAAATGTCTGCGTTCTTCTCTACAGCCTGCTGAGCTCTAGTGTTGCCATTGCCTGCACCACTAGCGGGAGAGCTGTAACTTCCAGAAAATCCGGATCCACTGCCCTGATTTGGGGGAAGGTAGCCATTTGAAGGAAGCTGGCCTGCGGAGCTCAAAGCTACCAGGGTGACAAAAATCATCTGTAACAAATTTTATGATACTTTTAATAAAAAGTAAACATTTCAATAAATACTTTTCGAATTGTAATTCAAAATCTACTTCCTATTATGACCTATTAAAGGATAACATTTCTGAATATTTAATATTTCTTCAACATTTAAAATTCAAAGTCCTTAATATTGTTGTGTAGAATATTTGTCCAAGCGCTGGGTTCGGGGCTCCTCTCACACTGTTAGGTTCTCATCATAATCCACCACGCTCGCGCTGGTCAAAAGCAAATTGGGAGAACATTATGACCTCTCTAAAGAAATCTCTAAGACGTGCAGGTTTCCTCACTATGTTTACCTTCACCAAAGCAAGTAGCTACTAATTAAATTTTATGGTTGTAATTCACTTATTTTTTAATTTTAAAGATGATGGCAGGATTGTAACCTAGGTCTTACTGTTCAGAAGTCTAACATTGGAACCACTTGGCTATTGCATCGCTTTTTTATATTGTCAATTTGTTTGTTTAGACATCACGGGAAATCACTGTTACAAAATAAAAATTTAGTTGAATCTTACCAGTTTCATAACTGTTTTTAATATATTCGTACAAGTTAACTTGTTAAACACTCACGATTGTACTGATTGTGTCAAAAATTGGTTCAGCTTTTATATGCGAAGTAATAGTAGTTATTATTGCATACAACAAGGATAATTGGATGACATTGGCCCAGCGAGCCTTAAGTAAACAATTTGAGAATTTTACTTTCTACGCATCATCCCAATATTGAGAATCTGCTTTTTGGTGAGCGTCGAATGAATAACTTTATAGAAAAATGGCCGTATTAGCAGTTCGTAAATATTTTTATAACATCGTGAAGAAATGTGCGTACCTGAGAGTTCTCATAAGTTCCATAACGATCTCGAAGGTTTGTGAAATCTACCAATCCGCACTTGGCTCATTGAATATACCTATCTGAAAAAAATATTAGACATATTTATTAAGGTACTCATAAAGTGTGAAGAGTTTAATGGGTTAAAGATGTAGAACAAAGAAAACCAGTTTCTAATGGATGATCGGAACGAAAGAACGATTGCCATGATGAATCGTAATGCGCATGATGACAGGGCGATGTCTAAACTGCAGCGTTACTACAAAGTTAATCTCGTCGAGACAGTCTATCGTAAGTGTATATTTACGACGCGACAACTGTGCGACAGAGACACGACAAAATAACGCTTGTAAAGGTCACTAGAGCCGAAAAGCCGGGCTATGTGCGTGCGTGCGTGCGTGCGTGCGTGCGTGCGTGCGTGCGTGCGTGCGTGCGTGCGTGTTGTGCATGCGTGTGTGTGTGTGAGCAATGATCCTCGGTGAAAGCCTTCGAAGGTTTAGCTACTGATTTCTATTCTGCACTTGACCTCACGCCTCCACATCCTAATGCATCGCATGAGCTCATGCCAGATGCTTAATACTGCTAATTTAGGTTTATACCAGCATCGTCACGTAATAAATTGTACACATTGCCACATAAATTACGTTGACAAATAAATAGTGGGACATGCTTCACTCAGCTAGATGACTTCAACCAGTGATTCCCAAAGGGGTCTATATCGACCCCCAGGGCTCGACGACGATTTGCAAGAGGTACGTGTTAGCGGAAAAAGAAAATAAAGGTCCATGACATGTGAATTAATGGGGGTTTACGATAGTGGATCTCATTTCAGCAGGTCGTTACGGTGTATTTAAAAAAGTACAAATGTCATGTGATTTTTTTAAGTTTTTTCACGCTACACTTCTTACACACACGTTACACAAGTTAGAAATTTAAATCTTTCAAAGTGAGTTTTAAGTGTACCGGCTGTCAAAAACACACTTGAAGTTGATGATGAAAAAAATCAATATAAGGTAAGCATAGTGCTACCCAAAGACATGCCTAGTGGTCGACAAGTTAGAAAAGTTTAGGGACCTCTGACTTAAACGATGATTTAATACCTTTGTCAATTGATATTTCGCCTTATTAAAGCCCTGTCATGGTTGGTTAAGCTAATTATCAATATGAAATGCCTGCCTGAATGCCACCGCGATTACTTCATAAACCCGTCAGCGTTTTGCAGTCATTCTTCAATTTGAATATTTGCAAACAATTATAATTAATATTATTAATAGTGAATCATAGATGGGGTTGTGGTTGTGTCAATTATTATCATTACATAATTATAATCGGTATAATATATGGGTATTGGTTATTATTATAATTATTATTTTTTTAGTATAACTTACCGCTTGACTACGATCCCACCTGATGGCAAGTGTAACGTAGCCCTTATATGGTAAAGCGTAGTCATCAATAGTAGTCGGATGTAGTTCTCGTATAACCAGCTCGAACCACCAGTGGTACGACGGGGAATTGTCATTTTTTACAAATTTTTACACGTTAGAAAATTAGGTACCGTGGCGGCCGGTGGTTCTACCCCGGTTATTATATTATACAAAACCATATTAATTTGGTTCCAAGCAATTTCCAAATCCACCTTCAATGCAAACTCCATAGGTATTTAGATATACCTAGATACGAGTAAGTTTAAGGTAGGCCGAGATAAAAAAAGAGTGTGCCCGGTAATGAAGGAAATTAATCTCCCTGCACTACGTCATACGAACGGAACCCGTATACATTTACAAATGTGTATCTAATCTGTGCCACAGCATGAAAACCGTGAGATATCATGTGGTCGCCCAGCGACAAATTCCCTTCAATAAAAAAAAAATAGACTTTGCTTACTCACGTCAGCAAATGATTTGAGATTATAGGGCAGAACGGCGTTTCACTGTTTCTGCCTCTGCAAAAATATCTGGTGTACAGTTCTTACCTGTTAAACTTATTAAATGTTCTGTAGATGCTTCTTCATGTAGTACCCTCGCGGAGCAGTCGTCAGCGCGGTTCAGTACGACGAGAGCGCCTGCCGCCGGTTGCGGCCGTAGTGCCGACGCGCGCGGTAGATGGCGCTGTCATGTAACTTTAAGTATAATATAGTCTTGATCTTCTCTCTCTGTATTCCGTGGTCTTGATGGCACAACATGTACTGATCCGTATCAACTGTATGCAACGGGCCAGAGATATTATAACAGAAGACAATATTGTAGATGTATGCGAAAAATTATTACGGAGCGTATGAGACAGAAACAAAGCTACATGAAAAGCGTGTTTTTTTTTATAAACGCAGTTATTTTTTTTAATAACACTGCAACTCTTCTAGCCCCACACTAGGATGCCCTGTGTCGTGTGTGACAACACACAAGACTAGAACACACTACTACACCAAGAAAAGAAATTTAGACTCATCATTCAATTTCCGCCTCGCTGGCTATCGAACCCAGGACCCTTTGAACAGCAGATTGTGCCACACGGGTCGCCATTGGTATTTGCATTCTTTTTGACGTGATAACGTCTTATAAGTAGACGAACGCCGGCTGCACGCACGAAAAAGTATGACGTCATTGTCGCGTCCGACGTTATCGCGTGAAATTATCGGCCGTAAACCGACTTTACAGGCAACCATTTTTTTAAGTGTATAAAGTTCAGGTACATTAAGTGTTTGCATTACTTCAATTTGATTTTTAATTTTTTTGTGTAATTTGCTTACAATAATATAAAATTGTTAAACTGTATGTAAAACAAAAAAACAAACTTTTTTTATGACTAATAAACCCGCCCTCGATTCGCTTCGGGAAACCTGTCCCTTAATAAGTAGGTACCTAAACTCGAAAATTATTAGACCTGTTTATTTTAACTGACTTAATTTTAAGTGAAGCTTATTTGGTAAGCTTACACTCCTACTAATGAAAAGCGCACCCATCCGTTTCTGAGTTTAGTGCTTACAAACGCACAGACAAACAAAAATTCTAACAAGCATTGTTTTTGGCTCTTTGGTTTGGGTGAACGTATGTATACTTATAATATTAATAAAGTTCCGCAATAATAAAAGTTTTTCTTTTATATATTCCATGTACAGACAGATCAGTTACATTATAATTATGTACTTACAAATAGAATATTGACCTACCCATGCAAAGCCGAGTTGCTGGCGTGGAATACAATTAAAACCATTTTCATTAAATGACAATAATATTTATTTTACAAATTCATTGGAACACAATTAAATTGTACAAGGTACTCACGATTTTTTTTAAACATTCGCTAGACGTAGGTATACGTGCTCAGCAGCGAACGTGTTATACCGATATTTCGACTCAATTGCATGGATAGTCTCGCCTTGCATAGTCTCGCGGTGACCATGATTCACGCAATTTTGATATAATATCGGTATAAATGATAAAAATCGTGAGTACCCGGTACTGTTAAAATGTTTAGTGACGGTGATGTTAAAAATTTAAATGATAAATTGCACAATCTCTTTAAAAAGTTACTGATCTCCAGCCCTAGTAAATATAGCCGGTGTTCTCATCAAACGGCTGTTGGGCATTCTGGCTGGAAGTCTTCGGGGCCAGGTACTGGCGACTGGCTCCAGCTGGCGCGTTCTGACCTGAGGGTTGAGAGTCGAAGGAGCTCTGGTACCGTGGAAGAGATGGAAGGCCGCCGAAAGCACAGTTGGAGCAGGAAGCTGAAAAATTTAATAGGTTCTTAAAACTGTTGGTTTTGAAAACCTGCGTGATCTGTCCGGACCAACCTTGTGCGTAACTTTTACCATGTGTTGCGAGAGTACGGACGCAAATAGACAGAGAACCAAGATTCAAGAATAAAATAGTCATATTTCTTGAACGGAGCAAGTTGTTTGAAATTACGCTTCACGCAAGCATGACTATGTAGGTATTTGGTTTAGAAGTATTGACTATTTTTTTATATCTATACTCTTGTTACATTGAGAATTTACATTAAAGTTACATTAACCAGCTGACAACCCGAGCCAACTGGAACGATGACCTCGTAGCCTCATTGTTAATAACCCTGCCTGGGATGAAAGGGGTCCCGGGTTCGTATCCGGCCGGAGCAGATTTAATTGTAATTAACAACATTCTATACGAGTACTATAGTCATTAGGACATGAACAATTGAATATTCAATCATTGAGGTGGTACTGCCCGTTAAAAAACAGACACTTATAACCGACTGACTGACTGTTCAATTCATAATATTGTAAAAAATTTACTCACGTCTGATAGAAGAACCAATAGAAGACTGTGGAGTGCTGCCGGCATTGGATCCATAATTAGGAGGGAGATACTGGTTGTAAGCAGCCCCTGAAGATCCACCGTTCCTTCCAGACGCACCGTTAGCACTGTAGCTGCTTCCGAAGCCGTTAGATTCACGACCATTATTTCCAAAGCCGTTAGATCCATGGCCATTGGCTCCGAAGCCATTAGATCCATGACTGCTTCCAAAGCCGTTAGATCCATGACCGCTAGCTCCAAAGCCGTTAGATCCAGCGCCGTTAGTTACGAAGTCGTTTGCGCGTCCAAAAGTTCCGAAGCCGTTAGACCCACGGCCTGGAGCGTTGTACTGAGATCCTTGATTGAATCCGAAGTTTCCATGAGCCCCCGCGGAGGGGAAACTGCTGCCACCAGAGTTAGCACCATAGTTATTCTGGGCTGGAGGAAGGTAGCCCCTTTCGAGATGATCCAGGCGTGCAGCAGAAACTGCGGCGATCAGAGCGGCTACAATGAACTGGAATGAAAAAATTACTCGATTATTTTTAGGAAAAAACTCCTTCGATGTTTCTGGCCGTTTCCTCTTCCAAGATCACTCACGTTAGGGATGCGTTGAAGCGATGGCGTAGTAAGCCTTTCGAAAAGTGTTTATAAAAACCAAATTCGCTGCTGATCTATTAAAGGTTATTTTAGAGTAATTAAAATTTTTAAACAATGTTATTATCAAACAAACGATATTATCCGACAGCCAAGCGAACCAAGCTGTGCGAACAGCTCGTTAAATAATAAATATAATACCGAAATAAAAGGAAAGAGATGGCGAATGTTACTTTTTTACGGATTTAACATATCAGACGAGCATGCAACGCAACTCTTCCGCTGTCGCCTATGGGAACTGTAATCGATACAGAAAAGCCCAAAAGGCGAATGTTATTCGAAATTCGGCGCGATTAGATGCAAACTAAGAGGTGGGGATGAAGGGGGAATGGAAAAACTACATGAGGTCTTGGAAACTATTCGGCCGAAATCTTCCCTCAACTCGATCGGCCATACATTTTTTAAGAACCGCAGTTGAGAAGTGCGGTATACGATCCGGATATTCTGCCAGTCGTCAACCGTCACCAAGACCAGGGGTCATTAACATTACTCGAATATCACTTACTTACATCCTTGATTTAACTACAACACAAAGCTTTTGATAGCTCAAACAAAAACGTAAAGCGATACAAAACAAAACCAATTAAGTACGTGTGTCATTGAGACGTTCTTATGAACTTCATGGTCTACCAATGAATTAACAAGGTTTTTGTATAAAAATAATCTAGCTACGTGATCCTTTATTGCAGGTTAATTAAGTATGCGAATTTAACCTATTACCAATCTCTGGGAAAAGGGGGTATAGGGCAACCAACCAGGTGCACTGAAGAAGAGAGCGGGCATCCACTGGATTCAGTAGGGTTAGGGCATGGTTAGGGCCGGTCAGATAGACGGAAGTTATGGGAAGCCTATGTCGAACAGTGGACGTGTAAAGAAATGAAATAATGAAAGATACGAATTGGAGTTACCGAAAAATAGTGCCTCTCTTTAAGCCGATATCGGTGATGCGTTTAATGTCACTAATAATATGAGCGACGGTGACATGGTGGCGAGGTTATCTTATCAAGTGGCTTAAGTGCTCGTTCGCCGGACGTTTACTCGTACATTAAAACTGTTCTGGGATTTCGAAGTAGTGACAAAGACAAAAATGTCCCTGATGGAAGGAGCCAGATTCTAGAAGCCGATTGCGTATGGAAGATGATACGTTGATACGTCCATACTAATTCAATGTAGATTATTAATGGTGTTCATAAAACCCAAAATGTCGAACCTTCTTTAATATGTTATTCGAAGGTTTCTGACATGATTTAACGACTGCTATCTATCTGTGAGAACGAGTAATCGTTCTTACACTATGATCGACGGCTAGCCGCGCCGCCTTCAGAAGCCAAGGGACTAGCAATCACTCATCCAACCACCGCGCAAAGCGGATCTCGGTTGATTGCTTATGATAACAAGCAGTCAAGTAAAGCTTCAGTAATAATTTTAACTAGATTATTCGTTAGTATCGAAAACTTACAGACAACTAATAAAACAACTTACGTCACGGTGCTCATAGTTAAGTTAAGCCGTGACTAATTTTGGACCTATTCGGGATTTGGCTATGGTACAAAATCGACCATGAATTTAGAGTGGTATGATATTAAAATGTTTGCAAACAATAAAGGAACAATATGAATACAGGACATTCAAGTGAATTTCAAAGACCTATGTCCTAAAATAATTAGTAACACAGACAAAACATTCTGCTGGACTTTAAATATGGACCTCTAACACCAAATAAATAAATCAAAAATAAATGCTCTCACATTTTTACAATGGATTAAGATTTTTTGCCGGGAACCGAATCTAAGACCTTCTAGCTCAGTAAACAGAGGATTTATCAAACTGGTTTACGAAATATGCTATTGTATTAAATTTTTTTTTTGGGTCACTACACCCCTAATAGCTCCACCTATCCTACCAAACAACCTACCATCCAGTACCAAATTTACAAATGACAAGCAATATTTTTGAAAGAAATGTCTATTTATTCTTGATATTAATTAAAATGATCTATTTTAATATAATTTGAATAACGTACTTTTTGTGCAGTTAAATATAAAATATGAATTTAACATTACCAGTTTCATGTTTTCTCGGGCGGGTACGACTAAATTGAAGGCAGTCTCCAAACTGTGCAGAACTCCTCACGCAGACCCATTTTATACGGACTGAACCGATCCTGATCATCTCATGCGCTTTGACGTAATGTTTTATTCTTAATGAACCAAAGATATCATATACCTCGTAATTAGTTACCGACGGTCGTATACACGACAGTTAACGATTTTCTGGAATATGGATGTTAACATAAGATAAAACTACTTTTGGAAGTTTTATGATATTAAAATAGCAATTAGGTATGTAGGTAAAAAGGACCTCTTTAAAGATCCATAGCATTTAGCATAGAATATATCTTTAGGATCCATAGCCGAAAAAGAGCAGTCTGGCCTTAAGATGTAGAGCCTTAAGATGTATGGTCATCACCGTCAACGATCGTACATCATACCAAAGCTGCAAAGGCATCAACCGAGGCGTGAGAGTGTGAAGCGTGAAGAAATATGAGACCAGATATTACTGACATTCTGATACTAGACCGAAGCACGTAATGTTCACGATTAATTCTAGAAAGAGGAAAACTAGACTAGCAACGAACCTAGCCATCATATGAGAACTATAGTATAAAAGTAACTAAATAACTTTTGAGATTAAACTGGGATCCTGATTAGGTCACTGCACCTCCACGTTTATGAAGTGAATAAAAAATTTGTGTCCCTTTTTTTAAATAATGCACGCATATAATTATGTAGTATCTATTTGGAACAGTTATATTATTCGTGAAGATACAGAAATAATCTTTGCTATAAATGAATTTACTAAAGGACATAAAATATCCATTGGTATCCATGTAAACTTATCCTTTCACAATATGTATTACGGTTGAATTTGAACGCAGACCTTAAGTTACGTTGCAAACTGCTCCTACTCTAGCTATGGTTAAGAAAAATTATCGTCACTCGCGCACAGTTAAACACATCTCCAGCTTTTTTAAGCTACCGCGACCTTGCCTGTCAAGGCACAAGGGTACATGCTTAATTAATACTAGGCTCTAAAATCGATTTAATTATGAAAGCAGTCGTCATATCTGTCTTAGATAGTCCTATTGTTGCGGATTTTGAGTCGTGTCCGTAATTGTCAAAACGTGAATAGGACCATTAGTGAAGTTTGAATTAGAGTCGAGTTTATAGTTGTTATGCAAAGCTGTTTATGTTGTGAACTTTGAATTTAATAAAGGGATTATGCGCAATTCTACAGGTCTTAAAGCCGTTTGGGGCGGCCTAGAACACTGATCGCAATGCTATGTCGATAGACCTGGTAAGGTTTGGAGGTAACGGAAGCCGGTTCCTGGTTAGAAGGAGGCCTGCAGCTCGTCTGGTTAGCTACCAACCTCCTAAGTCAGCCGTCAAATGAATTGTCATGCTCCCGAGGGCTTTGGAGCAAGTTTTTAATGTGTCGCATGGATAACACAAATAACACATCACTAACACCCACGACCCGAGAACAAACATTTATCTGCCACATAAATATCTGCCCCGGCCGGAAATCGAACCCAGGACCCGTAGCAGGCAGTGTCACTGTCAACTAAGCCTCGGGGTACGTGACTAAACCACCACTTCTTTGGACCATGAAAACTGTGACCGACCGAACCAGAACAGAACCAGACTAAAATCGGGACTAGGATGGTTAGTCCAGTTAGCAGGTGTTATGAAGAATGTTAGTTGGTCAGTTGGACTGGGGCAGGGACTGTTAGTGATAGTCCTGTTAGTTTTTGTAAGTCATATCCAGTTAGTAATTGTTAGGGAGAGTGTCGTTCGAATCCAGTCACAGATGTGTTGCTTACATGTTGTGTGTTAAGGACTAATGGTCGCGCTGAAAAAGTGTAACCGGATGCATGAAACAATGCTTTCCCAATTTCTGAATATCTTCGACTGCTGGATAGTCGTTGCAACTTCTCGATGTGGTTTCAGATATGAAATTTATTTCGATTTTTCTAGTGACCACTTAAATTGTTTATCCTTGCACTCACATACAACCGGACAAGGTGACACCATTTATGGGATACAATATTGTCTTTTGTGCCATCTCTATTCAATAAAACGCTGCACTATTTGAAATATCTTTTTTCTTGTGAATGACAAAGGAATACAGAGGCCGTATAAAAAGTAAATATTCATTGACCATCCATTATCATGAAGAGTGTAGAAGAAGAAAACAGAAAAAAGACAGGCCGCAGAGATAGAAGCAAGGGACCTTATTAAATGAAAGGAAACAGAAAGTTAGAACAACCACTACTTATTATAAAATTTATTATTTATTGTGTTTCAAACGTGTTAATTTTAAACCCTTTCGTTGGACGCCGCAATGGCAATTTATTATTTAATCTATGATGATGTCAATTTAATCTACCTATACATTTTGTTCTGCTGCCTGCTTACCTACATACCGACAGGCTGAAATCATATCCTTGAATCTGGATTCATCTTAGTCGAATTCTTAACAATGACATGGATGCACGCAACATTTCTATAAACAACTGCACTTCTAAATAATAATAATTATTAATTTTAATGTAATATTAAAAACAAATTAAAGTTTTATTTGCACCTACGCATAACAAAATCGCTTACTTCAAAGCAGTGTTAAAATAATTAGTAGGTAGTAACAGGCGACTCTTTAATAATTTTAAGCACTGAAGTTATTTTAAAAGGGTTTAAAGATTATTCTACTTACATAATAATGAATATGCAATTAAAATTAATTTGGATGCGATTTCCGTAATCTTCATAATCATAAAAGGAAGTAGAGTATATTAACGGACAAAGATCGAGAGATGAGCCTCGGTCCTTAATTTTGGGCGGTTCATGGAGTCCAAATCAAAAGCAGCTGCTAGGAAGCTTGGTGTCGTAGCGAGGGTGCGGCATGGGGACCCGGTGTTTGGTAAACAGAGTAGGCTACACCTACAGAGTCATCAACAACAAAAGTCCGTGGCAAATGTCAATTTGATTTTTTTTTAGTAAAACAGCAGTTAAATCAAGAAGGAAATCTAGACAAATCATAGCGTTATATGACCTAAAATATCAAATTCGTTTCGTGATCAAATAAATGAAGCCTCAACGAAATCAATTATTCCAAGACTAATTTAATTTTTAATTATCAAATCGTAGTAGTCGATGTGACCTTCGTTTTGGATGAGGAACTGATTTCGATAATCTGCATTTTACAGTTAATACTTTTTGATACGGTGGTTTCAACCCATTAATTGTCCACTATAGGGTACGGGTGTCTCGCCGTAACCAAGGAGGCCTACAGCATACCCTACTTGGGCGGTAAAGTTTCGATCCAGATGCGAAATATTAGCCGAATCCCATCTTGGGAAAATGTATTAGACATACATTTTGATAAAAGAATTTTCTTAATAACTAGTACTCGTACACATATTGTGTGCATGCCAATTATAGGCATAAAACCTGACGCTTGAACCTCTAACTGGCTGAATTCAATAATTCTCATAAACATATACCCCATAGACTCTCATCTAACAAGCCTAGCTGGTACATCTTAAAAGATTTGATTCGAATTTAAATGGTTCAGTTTTCTTTAATCTCCTCGATTTGGATCAAATTAACCATATACGGGTTGATCTTTACGAACCGTAACGGACAAACAATCGTTAGAACAGACCGTGGCCATAAACAGTACAATCATTGGCCATCTTCATGACCTGAACTCTGTCTTGGTTACATTGCTCACTATCTGCGATAGAAGATAAGGGATAATAGGAAGATGAAAATTAAATGGATGGATAATTCAATAAAGTTTTTACCGAAAATACGCCGAAAAAAGGTTAATTGGTTCCGGTTCAGCAAAACTTATGAAGACGGTGAGTCAGCATCTATAAGCAATGAAATAATTATGATATGTTGCTTTTAACCATGTTGATAAAAACAATGATAATCCATGGTGTAGTTTGTGAGACAGATTTTACTATGTAATGATATCATTGCAACCCTAATGCAGGACTATCGGAGTAATAATCCATGTCACTGTTCAGTGAATAACGAACCAGTGACAATTACCTATTACAAAACATTAGATAAGAAATGAAGCAGAAAATAATCAATCAAAGTTCAAAGTTACTTCTTGATCATCGAAAAGATTTAAATCGCCTAAAGCTTCTTCATCTCGGTCAGACTAGTCCTAAAGGCTTAAAATTGTGTAACAATACTATTTACGGCCACGTCGTCATCTTCAAACAAAATCCATTTAGCCAAGTTTGAGCTATAAACCTAGTTTTTAAAACCAATTAATTACTTAAAACCCTATCACAACAGCACTAGGTTAAATTTGCATTGCTTGCTCTTGTTATGTGATTTATTAAAGGATCTTAAAGGGTACTTAATTCGTCATAAAAGGCGTATTCAGAATTCACTTTATAATTTAGTAACAAGAAAATTGACATTTGAAACTTATGTTTATGCAGTAGTTATGGACATAATCAAATAATTTATAAATATTTTAATCACTGAACTATAACAACGCATCATTTGTATTATCATTCCACTAAACTTTAGTGAAATTTTATAGGAGAGCGCTTCAAAGTTTCAAACACGGTTCTACTTGTATAGTCATGAACGGAGAATGCTCATACTTGGCTATCCTTTTCTCTTGCTTCAATTGTATATTGGTACCATAATTATTCTCTTTAATTTTCACCGTCATTTAGGCATCATCATAAATATTTTTAACCCGGGGATTTTAATTTAGATATAATAAGTAAGAAAAACACATCCGAAACTAAACAATTACCAATGCATACAATTTCCGAAGTGCAGATTCCAAATGTTATTATACTACTGTCTTAATACATTATCGAAGCAAAGCTGTTAAAAATCAGATATGGTACAAGCAGCGCCGTTGAGATAGTGCGAAACAACGATTACACATTCACGGCCGTGTTGTTAACTCTGCCTTATCTTATAATTGAGAACATCTGTAGCATTTAGTTTATAGTGTATCATCTAGATGGCGTCGATTATATATTTGCGAATAACTACATGTTTCTAGTTTAATGCAACTGTCTTCAATAAATTATTTTTGTTATTGGTCTCAGAAAGAATTATTTATGCATTTAAGTGTTTATAGACTATAATAACTGTACGTAGATTTGTATTTCAGCATCATACAAAACTTGCATGCTACCTTAATAAGTACCTAAGTCAGTTGCCGAAAAGCCAGATGACGAGCCGCCTGATTGTGACGTAACAAAACAGTTCACGGTCGGTTTTAGAAGGAGGATGGTAGCAAGCCAGGTAGGTGACTACTGACCAACCACCATAAAAATATCTTCTGATTTGAACTGGAGGAGGGCCCATGCGCAACTTTGCAGAAGCGAAGCGCGTAGCTTCGTAAGTTAAGTGCGTGTTTGAAATAAATTTGGTATTTTTTCAGGAACCGAAATCTTCACGTACTTACTTAAAGACCAACTTGTTTCTTAATTTGATCCTCCTTTTTCTCTTCATGGAATTAAGGTACTTAGCTAACGAGCATAAAGCACCACCCTTCCGTTGCCGCCCATGACACCTGTGACCGACCTAGAACAAGACTCATATGGGGACTAGGATGGTTAGTCATTTTAGAACACAAAATAAGAAGAAAGTACTGACTACCAAGCCACCACCAATCCCAGTTACAATGTAACAAAATACCATAATTACCTATATTAAAACGTTGATTCATATAACACACAAGCTCGGTTTTATCCATGTCCATCCATCCATCCATATCTAAACGTATTCATTCATTATTAAAGAGAAGACACGACGGATTAAACGCAATCTATATTAGGAAAATCAAGAACGCGTGAACATACCACCTGAGACTGTGATGTTAAGAGCAGCAGAATTTGTAGGTGTCAGTTTGTTTTATACATGATGTTAATAATATTATCCTACCTTATTTATTAATATCAGTGATAGCCAATTGGTTTGAACTTAGGACTCCCGAACATGGCTAGATTCGAACCCTGTACGGACCATTAATTATTATCAAAGTATGATAAGTATGAAAGTATGATATATGATAGTATACCTACGTATTATAATTTAATAATCACTTGCTTCAGTCAAGGAATCATCGTGAGGAAACCTGCACATCTGAGAATTCTCCAAAAGTACTGGCCTGTACCCTGTATAGCCTTACCCCTCACATTTTAAAAGACCCGTGCCCAGCAGTGGGGCAGTTATAGTCGGTAGTTGGATAGAGAGCGGGTAGTGAGTAAGTGATTTCTTGAGCGATTCCGTGTTTTGGAATAATAATCATAAAGCCTTCTTGGTTATTATAGCCAAGTTGAACGCCTTCGAGCGGCATAAAATATACGGGTAGTGCATCATGTTCATCCTCTTGGAGCTACCGCTCTCAGTCGACACTTTTCAAAAATAAAATTAAATCAAACCCTAATCAATTTGAGAGCTAATGCGACAAACAGATCAACCACATGTTACACTTTTTCATGGACATAACGAACATGCAGCACCACCCTTCCGATGCTGCCCATGACAACTGTGATCGACACAGATCAAGATTCAAATTGGGACTAGGATGGTAATTCCAGTTAGCAGAGGGTGTTATTAATAACGATAACTTTTCCTTCTCTTAAAACATCTTTTACAACTTAAAGTAATATTTAATCGACACAGCCAGGATCAAAACGTAGTCCAACAGTAATAAATGCGCCATTCATTCGCTTTAGATGCGAAGATTCAACGCATCACGTCCGACGTATTCCTTACTGGGATACGAAAGCAAAAACTGGTACAACTCATACCTTTAACAGAATGAGATGAGCCTAATGACTATTTATGATGTAGAGGTCACGGGTTTGATGCTCGGGCGGATTCCAGTCACTAGAGTATGCCGTTTGCGTAATGCCACTATATCTTAATCATTGATGCAGGTTTTGTTATCCTTTCTCTTTAAGGTATGATGTGTTATTGATGTAGGTATCTAAATCAACCATCATTCGTATCCCATGTACCTCCATAAACCTAATTTAGTTTAAAAGTTAGTGATGCTTTCAAATAAGGAGTTTCAATATCCAATATGGCTAAGGTTTAAGGGTCTTTAGGATTTTCTACAACTTTCAGTTTATATCTTGCTTGTGGTACACAAAGCTGGGCAACGGAGGCTATGGCACCAAGTTTCTTCTGTACTACCCAGTTTATTCCCGACGATTCTGATGCATGGTGGTAGGAAGGTAGACTTAGGTCTACCTCCTTGTTAAACCATGTGTAGAATATTTATGTTTATAAGGTGCAGTACTTTTACTACTAATTACTTACTACTACTTACTTGAAAAACTTGTACTAAGTACTAAGTAGTAGTAGTAAACTTTGATAATACTTGATATCCATGGGCGGTGGTGATCACGTTTTAAAATCAGTTGGGTCGTCAGCATGTTTGTTGGCTTGCATAAAAATACTATGGGCTCGGCAGAGCCTGATTAGACTATAAGCATGTGAAAAGTCAAATCGTTTTTTATTGACTTGCTTTCTGGCCCTATATTTTTTTAAACAATATTATGACCAAATCAGGGACATCTTGAAAAAAGGCTAGGTCAAAAGTAAACCCTAAACCGAAGAGCATGTATGAAGGGAATAATGAAAGTGGACGAAGCGAAGCAAGTATGTAAGGATCGTAGTAAGTGGAAAGAAGTGGTCTCTGGCTACCCTTACGGGAAACTAGCACAATAAATAAAAAAGCTTGTAATTTATTCTAATTACACCGAGTAGGTGCATCTAGTATTTATGATCAGCGCTAATTAGGATAGAAAAATGTAGTTACATGTTGACATAATGAACGACTAGCAATTGCGAATTCCATTGTTCATATCGAGGCAATGAAGTGGCCGGCAATAAATATTATAATTATAAACCAATTAATTGATAATTATAACGCTTTATACAGCACCGAACTATTCATAGCAGAAGAGCTTAAAGTTCCTGGAATGCTGCCTGCGAGCCTTTGAGATTCTATTTATATGTATAATTTATTGGGTTACCTATTTATGTTTATTATAATATAAAAGCAATTATTTTAAATTTATTAAGTATTTTTTTTAGGTAGTAGAGCCTAGAGTTCGCCCGGGGTAGTACCTACTACCGCCCGCCAGGGTACTTAGTAACATTTCTACCGTGTAATACGAGTAGTTGTCTTAACAGCAATTGTGTTCCGGATAGAAAGGTGTGGAGCCGGCTGCACTTTTTTTAGAGGTAACCATCTCAGTCCTCAAGGGTACCAACACATCTGTGACCGAATTATAAAGAGACACTTACTAACAATTACTAACCAGACTATTACTAACAACAACTAACAGGACTAACATTCACTAACAGTCCCTGTCCCAGTCCTCATACTCAACAAACCAAACAACTAATGTTCTAACACCGTCATCTAACCAGACTAACAGTCCCAGTCCCTATTTGAGGCTTCTTCTAAGTCGGTCGCAGTTGTCATTGGCGGCAGCGGAAGGTGGTGCTGCGCGCTCGTTTGCTACCTTAATTACATAAAAAAAAACATTATTTGTATAAGTTTTAATTTATTAGCGTGTACAGTATAAGTTGTCTCTTTTTATATCTCGCCGACCTTATTACCGATGTACATACATCATATACACTTATTTACTTACAGGATTTTTTATTATTTAACTTTTTTATATTTGCTGTTACAACGAGTTTTTCACATAAGGCATTTTATGTATTCCTGCGAAATTTTTCCTTTATAACTTTGTGGCAATGACTGTTAGTGAACTGAATCGGTGAAGTAGCATGAATCAAGTAAGCGAGCTAGCGTGGAGGATGCAGTCTTGCAATCAAAGCCTCGGGCATATAAAAGAGGTCATGGAATATAAATAATACATATAGGAGGTATATATAATTATCTATACAAATAAATAAAATTGGAGTGCCTGATTATAATATTATGGATGTATAGACGGTGCGTATACCAAAATATCATTTTTTACAATTTTTGTCTGTCTGTCTGTCTGTTTGTTTGGATAATCTCTGGAACGGGTGGACCGATTTTGACGGGACTTTCACTGGCAGATTGCTGATTCCGTAATAAGTAAAGTTGGTACCAAATAAACCATAGTGAAGAGTTATGTAGACTGGTTTAGTACCGACGTGTCGGTACGACGGCTCAAAACACACCATTACATCTCAGCTCACACCTCAGTACCTAACCTACCCTTGCTAATATACCAACTGTTCAGGTATTAATTTTATTTGTCAAAAAAATACAATAAGCTTGTCATTATTACATAAATAGAGTAGAAAATTACTGAGTACAATGACGAATTATTCTTTTTTATTAGTCTTCATAGCTATTAACGAACTAACCTACTTACTTTTTTACTAATACCCTCTCTAACTGGACAAACCATCTAGACCCGATTTGAGTCTTGTCTATATATCGATCACAGTAAAGTTGTCATGGGTAGCATCGGTAGTGCTGCAAGCTCGTTTGCCATCTTAAATCCATAAATAAAGTAAATCGTTTAAGATGTCACAGGTTGCATTGAATATTATTTATAGTGAAAGTGAACCGTGACCTTTCAACTGGTAAATCTCTGGATTAATGAAACCAAAATATTGATGCCGAATTGTCGACTGTCCCATGGGAGTAACAATGGTATTGGTAACAAATAATGTCAATTGTCATAACCTGGGACGACACATTATCCAGTGCAATTATGCATATCCTACTAGTGCAATAAATAATCTTGAAGGTACATCTAAGCTTCAAGTATGGAACTTCAAACCAAGTTTTCCCAGTTAGTTCTTGTATAATTATATAATCTGTGTGTATTTATATTTCAGTGTATTCTGTGAGGAAATAAAAATCAAAGAATGAAGTAACATTGCTTACAGTTTGTTTATTCGTTACATTTCATATTTACAGTCGTTTAAACTAAATCGTTTTACATCGTTTATTACATCGCCGACTTACATCCTATTACTGTCCATTTTATCGCCGCGTAAAAACTTACAATCCGTTTAAAATAAGAACATAGTTTCCGTTTATTTCTGTTTCTATAAACTAAAAATCAAATCTAGCATAAATTTTCACACATCACAATATGGGGGAGCACTCTTGTTCTTATTTCAAACGTATTTCACATAACCTTACACTAATTATTTATTTAACAGAGATGATAGAAAAGAATTTATAAATGTTACTTTGAGATCATTAACGAAGAAACGGAAAATGAAGAAGATTCAATAAAAATTAATGAGTATTTATACAGTTGCATGCACGACGGTGTACACCGGCGAGCAAGCGGAAATCAGTGCGGGCGTAGCGTAAATCGTTTATACAATAAGAAGGCTATAAATAACTTTAACGAGGATGCGTAAAAAAGAAATTAATGATACTGTACAATCACAGATCGGATTGGTTCGTCAACCAATCGGGCATTGAAATTCAAATTTCGAATAGCACCTTTGGACGTGTCCATTAATTTCTTTGTCCGCTTCAGTCATCTAATAACGGTAGCCGGACTGCGCGTTGAAGTTGCCGTTGCCGGAGCCGCGGGGTCCCGCGTTGGGGCCGAGGTATTGGCGGGAAGGGCCGCTGCCGCCGCTGCCGCCGAAACCGCGGTTGCCGGCTCCACCGCCGAATCCGCCAGCACCACCGGCTCCGCCAGCACCACCAGCGCCGCCTCCGTATCCGCCAGCTCCGCCCGCGCCGCCGCCGTATCCGCCCGCGCCGTTACCAGCACCCTCACCCTTGTAAGTACCTGGAGATCAGGAAAATTGCTTTAAAGTGGATGGAAAAGTCATTTTTAAAGTTAAATTTTTATTACATCGTCTCAAACTTTTTCTCGTCTGTGTGTTGCATGTCGCACTGCAGATGCCTTGTAAAATATTATAGCCTAATAGGATCCACGCGAGAATTTACTGCAGTAAATCTTTTACTGGTTTACTTAACTTAAAGGTCTGTTATAGTTAAATGTCAAGTTGTAAATACCGTTGTTATGTTTTGATCTATATTTAAGTGTTTATATCAACAACTGAATAACAACATATTTTAAGAAAAAAAAATTTTTTTTCATTTGAATAAGTAAATAAAAATTAACCCCACTCCCACTTACATCTGTTGCAGGCGGTATTGAAAACCCAAGACGATCCGAGAACAAATATTATTTATCTGTCTCATAAATATCTACTCCAGCCGGGAATGGAACCCAGGATGCCTCGCCGGGGTCACTACCAACTGGGCTACGGGGTCAACTACCACAAATCAATTAGCAAAAAGTACTGGGGCAAAGCACACTTACTAATATTTCAAGCCAATCAATCTTACAGTTTCAACAGTAGCATCTTAAATTTATATTTTATCGTAATACCCATCTCAAATCTCATAGCCATCAAATAAGTCGTAATAAGCGGCTAAGCCGACATGTAATAAGCTATTTGGCGGATCATTACCAACTGACCTTTATAAGAATTACAGTAACAAGTGGGGCGGTAATCAGATTTTCAATTACAATTACAAAATGATTCCCTGTCGTGATCGTGTCGCAATCCATGCACGCATCTTTGCATTGTTAAATTGTGGTTATGAGAGCTATGAACCGTGCGATATTCGAAAACAATAATTTTGAAATTGTAAACTGTGTATTGAAATGTGTGTGATACAATTCAGCATTTTATGGTATTTTAAAACGAAAAGGTATAATTGGCATCGACAAATATTTTCAAGTAACATGTGCTGTTGAGGTAATTTACCTATAGGAATATATAAATAACTTTTTAGAGTCGTAGAGTTATATCATTAAAAAAATTAAAAATGCGTGATTGAACATTGATTGAACTTGAAAATAAAAATTAAATGTAAAAAATTGAAGGGCTAACATTTTTATTTCCTATACGATCGAAGTACCTACATTCAAAATTGTAGATATTTTTAAATAACTTGAGACCAAGGTGTGCTTTTAAAAATTACCACCTTACTCGCTAGTTTAGTGGCCAAACCCGAACGGTACCATCAGAAAGCTCCAAGGTCGGTCGCAAATCCATACCGCCAATTGACCTTTAAGCTTCTTGCTCTACATAGAGGCTACCACACGTATTACACAGACCATCACTTAGACCTCATCTGTAAAGGTAGAGTAGGACCGCAGCCATTCACATTTTGACCGTCCTGCTCATTAGGGCCGGACTGAAAATCAATGTTGAGGTTTTGTTGTAAAATATAAGTTGCGCGGCAATATCGCTCATACAATTTGTGTCCGGTTTTATATTATTGCGTAATGGATTATATTTTTTACGTTTAAGTCTAGTCATTATTTTTTGTTTCTCTATTCATCACCATCTATCCACTTCAGACCCGACTACTACTCATAACTAATTTTGTCGTTTTGTACAGATAATCTTTAATGAACCCTTTAATCCCGAGTAAAATATAAATAAATTATTAATATTTGAACACGGCGCCATTGTCGAAATTATGGTAAAGAGGTTTTCAGATTGAAAACATTGCTAAACGAAATAATAAGTTATGTTTTCCGGAAGTATTGAAAAGTTTAGAGAGATATTATTCCACTCGACTAAGAAATCTACAAATCTGTAGGTAAGTTTTATTCAATAAACGAATATTGGAAAGTTAACACTTTTTTATGTAATGTTAAGATTATCGAAAATTGTATAATCGATATTTTTACGTTATTTTCTTTTCGTGTTAGTAAACACTTTGAGATAACATCGCTAAATATAATATCTTTGTTTTGTATCATTCGAGTTACATTTGTAAATCTGTTATTTTGGTTTGGTTTAAACGGTGATGATAAATGATCAAGTCGTTACTATGATATCCTATTGTACTTATTTGATTATGATTTTTATTAATTTCTAAATACTAGCGGAGAGGTTTAAGTAATTTCGATTTTTTTAAAGTACTTAGATAATAATCATAACTATGAAGACATCCATTGCAACAAATCGTAAAGCAACAAGTCAATTAAATAAATAGAAGCAAATTTTATTATACGATTTATGTATGTATTTTTTACAAACATTTTGTCCTTCGGGTCCTATACTCGCGATGACATTGATACGTTTCCATACAATCTCCGTAATGATGTAAATTTAAATTTATATAAGGTTGTACTTACATCGAGATTTGTAACTGCCATTAAATTTTAAATTGGCTCATCTTCCGATGAATCATATCAAGTGAACTGTCAGGTTACTAATAAAATAATATTACGGACAGACCCAATCTCATTACGTGCTATCTCAATCTTAATATTGCATTGAAACTTCAAGAGGTACGAGGATAGATATGAGGATATAATGGTAATGATAAATGTAAATTAATAATTTATTATTTAACAATTCACACAGGCGACAAAATAGGTAGGTCGATTATTATACGATATTATTTAAATTTTTTGTTTTACGTTCTAATATTCCTTATATCAATATTTTAAATTATTAAAAGAAGTACCTAATTAAAACTTGATATGATTTGAAGTTTTAAACCCCAAAACTATATACCAAGAAACAAAGAACCAAGTTAATAATAAGTTACCCAAAAATAACTGGAATGTGAAATTAACATTCAATAAAACAGAAACTTGTGACAGTCAACTTACCACTATTGATACTTTATCATCACCGGTCTATGTTCAAACATTTGATACAAATATTATAGTACAAAGCTTGTCTATGTCTATCTATGTGTAAGTCTGTGATTGGATCACTTTTATAAAGCTTTATTATGTAAGGTAGATACACTTGTCCGGTTTAATGCAAGTCATTGTAACCTAGAAATACCTATAGTTAGATTCAGCCGCATCATTGCAAATAGTAAGAAGAAGTGTCGACCTGTTTAACAGATATAAAAGATATAGATTTATTACTGACGTATATCAATGATTGATAGTGTTATAAACGGCGTTCTAATTGGTACTGACCCCACTTCTTGTCGACGTCTTAATTGGTACTGACCGCACTGAATAGATGATACCGGGTTCGATTCCTAAACGGAGCTGATTAGATTTATAAACAACAAATATTTTTTTTTCAATTATTTGGACAATCTAAGAAAGTTAAGAAACTAAAAAGTTTTATAATTTTTTATACCGCATTATTACGTAAATGAGATACTAAGGGTAAGACGTTTATTTGGTGAAGATTAAATTAAAGAACGAATTAATGGCAGGTTTTACCCCTAATACGTAGATTAAAGTTATCTAGCAATTAGATAACAGTAAGCTACTCGTACCTGTATAATATATTATCTTCTATAATAATAATTTATAATAAAGATTAAGCAAAATTTATTGCGTCATAATTAGGTATTATTATTCGTACATGGGTAATTTTATTCAAAATGTTATTTAAACCAAGAATTCACTGTTTAATTTTACAAATTCAAATTCAACATGACAATGACGAAACAATTTACTGAAAACAATAAAACTGTCATATTTCGCCACATCATTGTAAACTTTATCCGTATAATTATAAAATTTGTTTTCGCGTGACAAAATCCGTTCTCAGAGATATGTGGGGCTTGGGAAACTCGGAACAAAGGCTGGGGCATTATGGGTTGAGATGGCGAAGATACCCCATTTACATATTTTTCTGTGTTTTACATTATCTAATTAGTAACATGATTTCACTTAGTAGTAGCAATCACGAAATACAAGTGAATAACCGAGCAGACGCGACATCTGATTTTAAAAGCGACTACTGCCTTATTTGGACATTTGGAACATCAAATGCCTCACCAACGCGTTGCGAAAGGAGTGGGATATCCGCTTGACTTTCCGACACTACTTACAAACGTTATATTTCTCAGATAGTTTTAACTGCGCTAGCTATCAGGCCGGTAAAACATTCTACCACCATTCTTTAATTATATAGCCGACGAGCAGACAAGCTACTTGACGTATTATCCAAAGACATCAGTAAACTTAATGTTCCTAGAAATATAAGTGGGATATCCCATTGTTTCTGGGTCTCTGACACTGTGATTGAACCACGAAAGAAATCGGTGGATTTTAGGAGCGTGGTATCGGAGCAAGGAACAATACCACCATGCAATAATACCGTCAGGATTAAACTGGGTTGTACGAAGCTCAGAGGCCTCCCAACAGGAGAAATTGGGAGCCATAATTTTCAATAGTGCGCGATTAGTTTCATTTCACTCAATCCTACGCGCTTAACTTATATTCAAAGATGTGTATTAAATATTAATTAACATTTCCTTAGATGAAGAGAAACGTGAGGAAAGAGTTCTCCACAATGTTCTCAAAGGCGTAAATAATCCGCTAGTCTCCCTTAAACTGGCACGATGGACCAAAGCCTGTACCATTGTAGCGGAAACCTGATCTTAGAAAAACTATGGATTCCAATGAAGATAATTTATGACGATGAAGTTCACCAAGTTTGGGTAACTTCAGTTTACGAAACAGGCAAAACCGCGGGTGGCCGCTATAGTTTCATAATTTCCCTTAGAGTTAGCCCACGAGCCCACACTTTCGCTTCCTTAGTCGAAGCGAATTACAAAACAAGGCCCAGTGCACATCACGGGTTTCGCAAACCACCATTATGTTTAAACACTTCATTACACTATGCGTTTAATACTGAGATTGCGTTGTGTACTAGCTTAACTTTTTTTAAACGTTCACACACTTATCCTGGTATGAAGGTTCTTTGTGTTACAAATAAGAATACACCAAGTTATGACTTACAAGATATAAGTCTAACACCTAAAATCCGACTTAATATTAACGGTTACATATTAACGGTTACATATTAACGGTTACATATTAACGGTTCATGGATATACATAAAGATAGTGACACAAACTCAGACTGCGCACAGAATTTTAAACTCATCATTTAAATTTCGGCCTCGCTGGGAATCGAAATCAGGACCTTTCAAGTAATATTAAATTGACAATAAATCAATATTGCTATAAAACCAAATAAAATATATTACATATTACCCCTTTTATATTCAACGTTTGATTTCCCACGACATTTCACCAATCCCACCCAATCCCACGGCCCGTCAACAAATCAAGTTATATTCCGAAGAAACCTCACGATCCCCATACATTCACTTTCAGGATAACCGTAACCTTTTTAAAAGGATGTGAACGTATCTTGTGCCCACGCCTTAAGCAGAGCGAGCGGGTCACGACTGAACTGAACTAGTACCTGCTGTCTGAACTATGCTTTAGTGGTTCAGTGATGTAATATTGATGTCCCGCGAATCTGATATTTGTCGGTATTTGGTGCTTGTTAGACTAGGGTCGTGATTAGAGCAAATACCATTAATACAATTAATAATTGATCGATTTTGTTTTTTGATTGATTTTGTTTTTTTATTGACAACTTGTTGGTGATGCCTTTGTGTTATTGATGTGTATTAGCGACGTCAGGTGGTTCGTCCGTTTGTTTGTCAACAAATCAAGTCAAGAAGTTTCTTAGTGCGCTACATCACCATTTATCATTGGGATTGTAATGAAACACTATTTATAATGAGTAAATCAAACTATCAACAATTTGTCAATTTAACAACAAAATCGCAAATGGTTGTGTCTGTGTAAATACAAAACTTCGGTTTCAATAAACCGATAAAAGCTTCAATATTAATTATAATGAAAATCCTCATTTTATTGACTAAACGCGAACTCCTAATCATCAATCTTCTACAAACAGCCTGCAAGAACTAGATTACGACGGTAGAACTGTGGTGGCTGGAACACTATACAATTAAACTATGACCTATGCTTCGAACCTAGCGCAACGGTTTGTAGAGACCGAGCTAAACATTGTTACTACAGTAAGACGAATTACAATCTTGAGCTTACTAATACTACAATTGAAGGTTTGGGTAGTGTAATAGTCTCTGTCAGACGGAATGCGGTAATCACAGATCAGTGCTGCACAAATTTTAACGCTCTTTTGGCTATAGATGTCATTGAGGGAGAAGGTGTTAATATGAAAGATTTAACATGTTAAGAACATGTTGATTAAAGTTGTGATATTCAAAAGCTTATGAAAAATGTAAATGAATGAAAGATTAGCAATAAATATTTGAAGAAAGAAATAAAAAGGGAAACAAGGCGACAAAATAATAATGATATCTAAGTAACCTTGGTGTAACGTTTAGTAGTGGTTTTATTTTAATCGTTTCAGAAATAATATAGTTATATTAATAAAAAGTTATATAAATATTTTTTTGAATGTAGGGATTTTGTATAAGGCCTTGGTTCCTTAAAGCGAAGGGAAAGTGGTCACTAGTTGTAAAATAACTCTTTTCTGTATATATATACTAATACATTCAAAGAATATACTGTAATTTACTAAACAATTTTGGAATAGTGAGTGTAAGATGTATGGTACGAGCAATAATATTAATTCATTGACGTTCTAAGTACTGCAAGTGTCAGTTAGTCTAGAATGTCTAGGTAATTATTCTATGACCTATGCCTACCGAGTATTGCCTAATGCAACCGTATCACGTCATCTTGTAACTCATCTGTAGGCTCTAATGTTGTAGGTTCACCACAATTTTGTTATTACTGTGGATCTTTTTGTGTGGTTATAAATTTAAGTGCAGTAGGAAAAACATTTTGTTTTAGAAGAGTTTTCAAGGGAAATGTGATGATGTGTAATTAAATATCATACAGAAAACAATTAAAAAATATCAAAATTAGTCGATGTATAAAACAAAATAGAGGAGTGGAAGTATTAGGCAACAATAAAATTTATTTAATCTCCCAGTTATTATTTAAATCGTTATAGAAAAATCTAGAAACTTCTTTTTCAAAACAGCAAGACTCATTTCTATAAAAAAATGTTGAAATTCGTATAAAAATAATATTAAATTTTATGGTTCAAAACTTTCCTCAAAGTTTAATCAATATACGTGGTTATCAACATAATATGTAGCTAATGATGAATAGTGAGCACCTTATCAAGGTTAAACTGTGGTTAATGTATCGGGTTAGATTAATGTGTTTCATGAATTTATAGTTCCCGATAACCACCGGCTTTTTCTGCTCCATATTTTAATTTCCGGTATAAAACAACATTGTTTGCAAAATTGTTATGCACTGTTTTGAAATGTTTAATAATGCATCCAAATGACTTGAAAATTCTAAACTTTTAATATTTCGGAATTCTAATACTTTTATTAGAGAATTTTATATTGCAACGGCTTATTATGTTTTTTGTAAATTTCACATTATTTCTAGTAGCTATTTACACATTATACCTAGTAGGTCATAAACACCTTACTTCGTTAAAAACATCAAAATTACTCAATTTTTTTCATCCTACTATAGAAAACATAAACTAGATTACTCAGCATTTCAGATTAAAATATAAACCGCAAGTTTGAAACCTTTGTTTTAAATTGAACCAAATTAATTTTCATTTGACATACACTTCTCTGGTATATCCACTAATCCCTAACGTTTCCCTGATGGGTACAAAGTAATTCAATTCAATAAAAATATTTTTTATAATCATCTACTTTAAGAATACCTATGCATTTGGAATCTACAATATGAATTGATCCACATACTCCATTAACGTCATTTTTTTGTCTTAGTCTATTTGTATCTCGTTCTCATTAATGGCGAATAATTTTCTGGCAGGTCCAGCATTTAGTGTTAATGGACTTAGTCGTTATCTAGCTTTTTTGCTAATTCTGATTGCAAGAACTAAAGCGACTGGAGGTTCATCATTTTGTAAGTGATGTGCTAAGACCACTTCATGACTTTATGTACGACTTTTTATAGTAATCATATTTAATGCAATAGTTCATATGCGTGCGTTTTGCAATTAATCTATCAACGGCGATGTTTTTGCTTGTGGACTGTCTGATCTGTTTGTTTGACTTTATTTGGACTAAGCTGACCTTATTGCGCTGTGAGATTATATTCGATCATGTCCGTAACATTGCGATGATTGATTTTTATTTAGTTGTTATTGATTGCTTTTAATTTTGCTATTGTCTGCTTTTGATCGGCGTCCTTTCCTTAAATCATTTTTATGGAGATGCAATCATCGATATTTGTAAATATAATTTTGTTTAGTTATATATTTAGTAGTTATAATTTCAACAACTATGTATAATTGTCTGTTTCAACTAAGTAATATTAGTAATTTTATCAAGCAATAATAAAATAACTGTGAATATTGAATAGTAATTCTAGTTTTTATGTTAATTACTTAGAATAATTTTATTGAAATTATGTTTCAGTTGTGAATTTCGAAACTTGTTATGATGTATGTATAAATGTATTCTATAAGTTGTACCTATTGCTTAATTTTTATTTTTTGCGAAAAGTAGTACCATCTAACTATCGTTAATATTTAAATAAAATTTAACGCGCAAAATTGCTCTTTGATTTTTTTTTATCTGGTTTTAGAATCACCCATGAAATATTAAACATTAAAAAACTTACCATCATCGACAATACCGGCGGCTTCATCACGAGCGTTCTGTTCCAAAGACTTCAGGATCTCCTCAGGAATGGGAGGAGGAGTAGGCAGGTGGGCACCACGAGGCTGGAAGCCGTTCTCATCGGCTGTATACTGGATGCTGTAATCCTGGCCATCATCGCCCTTGTACGCGAAACTGCCTTGAGATTGGACACCGTTGGTAGCTACGCCAGAAGCGTCAGCCTTGATTCCGTTCGAGGTTTCGAAGTCGTAAGAGAATCCGTCAGCGGTGACTTCGGAGTTTAGTTTCAGGATTTGGGCATTAGCGTCGGCGGAGTTGCTGCGTCCACCAGCGCCGCCTCCGAAGCCGCCTCCGGCGCCGCCTCCGAAGCCGCCTCCGGCGCCACCTCCGAAGCCACCTCCAGCTCCGCCTCCGAAGCTACTTCCAGCACCACCTCCGAAGCCTCCTGGGCCACCACCAGCTCCGTAACCGGCTCCGGCACCTCCTCTAGGAGGCAGGTACGCATTGTCTAAACGGGCTGCTGAGCAGACACCGATCACCGCAGCTACGATTAACTGAAACAAACAGGTTCGCTGTTAGGATAATTATCACTTCAAAGTAATGTATCATTAGGTATATCTGATTCATTTATTATTATGCCTAGAGAATGCCAACTTATTTGCAATGTTAATAAAAATCTATATCTTCAAGAATGGTATCAAAGTAGTGACAATTCTAGTTGATGGCATTAAAATTTGTTATATCGACTAATAAAAACAATTGGTCACCTAAGTTTTGCAACATTTTTATTAATACCAACGTGTGAACTGAAATTAAAAGCTAGTTGTTTTAAAAGAAGACTAGGTACTGCAGTAAATATTTTTTCTTTACTTTTCGCAACAGTTTTATCTTATTTTTAATCGAATGTTTATCGTAATTGAATCTTAGAGTTATTGCAATCAAGCAAAGGTAATTAAGTTTACATGACTTATCGACACATCTTTCATGTCGTAACTTCACGAAAGTTACAGTGCCATCTTTTCATTTAACACAAGACAGTTTCTGTGTCAATTCCCTTGTAATGTCTTGGTTAAACGTAAATACTGATTGCGAATCAGAATTGATCTTTTTCTACGTTATCGAAATTCTCCATTAATGAATACGAGTACACTACTGTATCCTCTACGGTTAATCAAACTGAAAAATATACTTTGGAGAAATATGAGAGTTCTTCGGTGTTCAATAATATAGGACCAGTCGAATTCGAATGAGGAAAAATATACCCATCACAAAATACACACATCGAAAATGTAAAATAATAATAGTAATAAGCCTTAAGTTATTCTTCTCAGTTACAATTTTCACCGCAGCAAAGCACGTTTAATACAGATGTTCTAGTACTTAAACAGATGCCCAAGGCGTAAAAATTAATAGTCCTAATCTAGCCGTGACAGGGTAATTGGTATTGCGTTCAAACGGTTCGACTGTTATGTTGGTTACTCTATAAAGCTCTATGCAATGCAAATAAAAAGTGTGATCATCTGCGTCTGCAAGAACATAAAATTTATTTATGCACTACTAGTATGTTGACATGAAATGTCTTGCATTCACTTAAAACTTTTAAGATTACAAATTTTACTGAATTTTCAGATGCAAAATGTTGACAATTAATTATTATCAGTCGTAATATGTAATTACACAAGAAACTTTGTCGCTCTAAGAATTTAAGTGCCATTTTTCTTACATAACCATTTTTATTATCTTTGTAATTATAATTGAAAATAATGATAACTTAGAATTGGAGTTTATGTTTCGTACAATTTTTTTAGCTTTTGAGGATATTGTGATGCTCTAATAATTTTGACTATTAAGCTTAATTAAGATAGTAGGTATTGGATAGTAGGTACCTATTAGTCAGTACCTACTAATGGTTCTATGGGGTATTAACACCGTAGAACAATTTTGTACCAATCAATCAACCCCCAAAAAATCACGGATATAAATATCAAATATAATAATAAAATATCAAATATAATATAAAATATAATGATAAACCAAATTAATGACTTAAAAAAAACTATGTCAAAAATTTCAAAAATTAATCTTAATCTAAGCCCATTTCTATACTTTCTTATACCTATATATAAAACACTCACCAGCTTCATGTTTAGGATTAAATGGTATTAAAATCTAGAGTTACTGATGCGTCCTGCGCTCGCTGTGAACTGTGCTGCTTCGAGATCCACCGAGGGTTATATACCTCCCATCTCGCATAGAACACTTCACTGAAAAAGGTATCATGGCCGCGCATTTCAATCGCCTGTCTCACAGATAGCAGTCGAAAGGCGATTCCCTGACTTTATTCCTTATGATATTACGGTTATGGTATAATTGGATGGATTCATTTCCGTTTTTTTTCTGCCCGTACATCCGTTTACATACCATTATTATGAAGTTGATGCAATCACTTGGATGACTCGGTGGCGATACTGGCGATGCATAAATAAACGCTTACATACTTCAACGCAATGATTTTAATGTGATTTGATTGCATTGTCAGAAATAACGTGAACTCATGTCTCATACCTGCCTCCGCATGAGGATTCCCTGTCCAAAGCAAACGTAAGATTGTGATGATTACACGTTTGTAAATCCACGACCCGAGAGAATAGCCTAATTCCATTACCCCGAGAGTCGAACCCGGGACTCTTCCACTCGAAGCGACACTACCAAGTACGCAAAGGGGTCGTCAGAAAGCCAGTTACAACGAAGATCTCAGGTCGATGGTCACCAGAATAAGACCCTAACTTATCTTGGACTTAAAGACGAATGTAGATGAGCTCCAAATGTTCTTGATCATAACATTCTTACTATAGATGAACGAGGCTTGCATAATTCAGCATATCATACAGCATTTCGGAAGACTGCACGCCCTTAATTCACAATTCACATGTCCTAAGATAATAAGACAAATTGTGCGTTGTGATATATCTTGTAATTGAATCTTGGAAATATTAGGTTGCAATTGGAGCCCAATCAAACGAGTGCTACTTGTATTACAAACCGCTAGACTATTTATTACCACCAATTCGCACTAGGGCAGCGTGTCGGAGTATTCTCTAGGCCTAGAGTCTCTCTTTATAGCTGTTAGGAGAGACCTGTGCCCTTTAGTGGGCCATTGATGGGTCAAAGTCCATTATTATACGACTATTTGTTTATTTAAGCAGAATAATACTTAATATAGAAATGTTATAAAAGGTGATACGATTATCGCTCATTGAAGCGTTCATAGCCCGGCGGCTTGCCTCGATTTTAAGTATGATCGACAAAGTTAAGCAACATCGGGCGCGATCCGTAGTAGGTTAACAACGCTAGACGCACAAAAACTCTTGGTTACTTCCGTGCTTCGGAGCGCACGTAAAGCCTTCATTCGCGGCTGTTACCATTTTGTCAATCAATCATCAATCATCACAACCCATAGCTGTCCCACTGCTGGGCACGGGTCTCCTCTCACAATGTGAGTGGTACAGGCCATAGTCCACCACGCTGGCCAAGTGCGGATTGGTACCATTTTGTAACAATCGTTAAGTCGTGTCGAATGCCTTCGGGCGGCAAAACAAATTCTGACACTTGGGTTGGCCACTAACCCCTCCACCAATCCTCACTGGAGCAGCGTGGTGGAGTATGCTCTAGGCCTCCTCAGGTATGATGAGTGGCCCGTGCTCAGTAGTTGCCATTAATGGGTTGAAGCCATACGATTATCACTCATTACTATTTTATTAGCGTATAAAAATCCATTGTCATTGTTATGTAGTGTAGTACATGCTCGTTTGCTACCATAATTCCATAACACAAAACAAGAGCAATATGCAACATTTCAAAGTAGTTATAATTCAGCTTACAAGATTTAACCCGAACGTATATATTGCAAGTTGAACAAAAGATTGTAAAAATCATGCGGGTCCCCTGGTTACTTATATCCATGGGAAGGATGCCTTACAAACAAAATAGAAATAAATACAATAAACGCTAACACACTCATGCCCCGCACTAGGATTCTCTGTGTGAGTATTTACGAGTATCTGTCACATAAACATCTGCCCCGGCCGGGAATCGAACCCTGGAGCTCGCTTCCCAGACAGGGCCACTAGGCTACAGGGTTGTCAACAAGTGGATAATTTTTCGTTTGTCATTTATTGACATAATTGAAAAGCCCTACTTCCGGTACTGAAATAGCATCACATAACTGTTATAGATCTTATTTTTATTTAGTTATTGATAACATACTTGAAAATTAATAAAATGCAAGGTAAAAATAATTCTGGGCATTAACTTAAGGTCAACAATAATATTTATTGAGTGGTCATCTTAACGTTTACCAATACCAATGGACCAAACGTGCACCAAATGTAGACCGATATTCGGTAACAATATTCCAAAGTAATTGGCAATATTAATAAAGTTTCCTGTGGCATTTTTAACTGTTGCTAGTTACCTTTCACATTGAATAAGGTCATAGGCCTATCAATTGCGAGGTTGCTCTTCTTATTCACGCAAATATGTAATGCAAGGCTCCTAAGCCGTTATAGGGGAGCGATTACCGCGCATCGTACGTCTCATTCGACTTTGAGTCACACGATTCGAATTCGAGCTAAGTAAGTACTAATTATTACACAATAACTTGTCCGTTTCATCAAACATTTCATTTGGTAACTCGATGAAAAGAGAGCTATTGGTTTTATATAAGTTGTTGTTAGATATGACTAAAGAAAGGTTCTTGATAAACAAAACCATTTGAACTTGTTGTTATTTTTATACCTTGATACTTTTATTACTAAGCACATATTTTGGAAGACGAATTGAGGCTAGGAACTCACAAAGAATAGCGAGTTTATCCGCAGCTGTAAAACGCCCGTTTTTCATAAAAAAACGCGGGTTTATGTTATGTTGTATTCGCCAGAAATGGTATCCCAAACTTGGCGGGAAGTAATCGCAAAGCGGGTGGGTATTTATCGTTCGCTCCGTGAGTTCTTAGACTATTCTAATAGACCTACTATTTAACATTGCTTAAACAGCTTATAAATAATTTCTTCGGTTCACTTCAAGCGCGTCCAGTAACAATAAATATGAGATAAATACTGAGAATACTAATACGAATAATAAAAGAATACTGAGAATACTTTGAGCTATCCTGTGTAATTTAATTTTGCCTTCAAATAAATTTGACTATTTTTAAATCAATAATAATAGGTATCATAATTTCAGATGGTTTTCATTTAAAAGTAAAACAATTCAAGACCTTTGATATTTCGAAATTAATAATTTTCGCGTTGTAATTTGATGAATCTTGTGTTGTCTGAGAGAAATACGTCTAAAGCTCCAGAATAGGTCCCTTCGTCTTTATTTATAACTTAACTATAAATGTACGTGGTACATGCGTAGTTGAACATCTAAATTTAAACTAAAGTATCTACCTACATAGAAATAGGATAATTATATAAAATACAGCCACTAAATTTCAAGCTATGTAAATGCTACAAGATATTCGAGCGCTTATAGCCCGGCGGCTTGTGTCAATCATAAGTGAACGACTTAAGCAATTGCGGGCGATGTTGGTCAATGACTTTTGACTTCAACCCATTAATGGTCCCTCCTGAACACAAAAGAACCGAGACCGACAGTTTACGTGCTTTCCAAAGCACGGAAATTCTCCAGAAAAAACGCCGTTGTTCACTCGGTCGACCACTTCTTCGGTTCGGTGCCATACAAGCTGGGCTGAGAGTGGACTGGGTGACTGCCAGTGGTAAAACATTCTTGAATGTTTTCGTGCTTCACGGGACATGTTAATGCGTTGCTGATTGTTTTTTGTTAATAGCCGGCAAGAGCAAACGAGCCTGATAGTTAGTGATCACTGGGACCCATGGACATCAGGTAGCACTTTGGGCGTAACCGATGTGCGGTCGGTGAAGAAAGAAGGTCGAGGAAAGAAAATAGTCCTGGCTCTCAAGCTCCCAGCTCAAACACGACAAGTCATTTGGGGTTCAGAAACCACGGTCCACGGTGGTTGCTAGTCAAGCGGAGGTCTGTCCGATGATACACGATAACGATGAACGATAACACACTCATGCCCTGGGGGGATATCCTGGGTCGCGGGGGGATTGAACAACAAAAATAACACATCACTAACACCCATTTATTAGCATCAATATCTTCGCGGCCGGGAATCGAACCCGGGACCCCTGGCTACCGGTATTCAAACATGAGAATTCCGTTGGTAAGTTGAGGAATGTGCCACCCATTTGATGTGGATACATTGTCACGAGTGCATTGACACTCGTGAACTTCGAGCTAGTCGTGTCAATAATGCTCGGTTCCCACATCATTGCATCGTGATTGTGACCTGGTGGCGCAGTGGTCGTTGTTCAACTCTTATTATACTAGTAACTAGCCTGGGTTTGTCTCGAGAAACCTAAGCCTTAGCATTTGCTCTGAAAAACATGCTTTTAGGATTTTTTAATTAACATCTAATACCTTTAAACGAGCGATCTTTGAATATATAATTGAAAGAAAACACTAAATGTCACCCTAAGCTTATATACATAGCTTCAACCAATGAGCCACTACAGCCGAGTACGGGTCTCTGCGCATCATTGACGAAGCCCAGAGCATAATCCACCCGAAACCCTCCAACGCGGCTTCGATCTGTGCCGATCGTGACGACTGTTATATAACAAAAAAACCCGGGACCACCGGCCTTACGTGCCGTCCGAAGCACAGAAATGCATAGGATTTTTTTGCCACTAGCGGTCACCTATCCAACTATTGACTTCGCCCGCTGTTGGTTAACTCGGTCGAACAATTGGATCGATGCATGCGGCCGGGTTATGAGCGCCTCAAGCTTAAAGCATCGCTGAAACTGAATCCAAGGCTAGTTAGCCGTTTCCGACATAATTATGCTGACGGACCAAACTTTCACATAAACGAACAAGCCCCTATCTATTGATCTGAGATACAAGATGACAATTGTGAAGCAACGAAGATGCAATTTAATATATAAGTAAAATGTTACTGTGGGGATATTTATTACTGACGCTCTTACGACCAACAAACACGGATCGATAATGTGTCGAATTAATTCTATTTGCCGTAATAATTTGTAATGGAGGAGTTTTACTACCCTAAACAACAGCGAGGAGTAGGTGGGGGTAAGGCGAGATGAGGTGTGTTGAGGCGAGGTAAGGTGAGTCGAGGAGAGGAGAAGAGAGATATATGATGAAGATGGTGTATCCAATGGCGGACATCACATACCTATGAGAACATTATGGAAAGCTACCAGGTGTGCAGGTGTCCTCACGATGTTTTTTTTCGCCGAAGCAAGTGATCATTACATAATTCTTATACGCATATAATTTTGATAATGATGTACGTATAAAAAGTCACTAATTGTTTTTTTTGTTAATTATATTATTGTGATTTTAAATTGTACAATGGTGTTATATTTACATAAATTGTGGTTTCCTTTAATTGAGAAGGCACTTAAACTATAACTCATGATAAATATACTTAATAATCTAATGATAACTAAGTTTGAGAATCATTCGATCGTCTCTTTCGTAATAACACATCAATGCAATGGATGATTGCTCACTGATTGGCATTAATCAGATTATTTAATCGGTGCATTGAGATTCTAAAGAATTTAAACATAATATTTAGTACTAGATAGTGGAATTTTTCCTTATATCGGACGTAGATTTACCCCCAATTTACTTATGTCATCTCTGTACCTACATATATCATCATAAATACACTCAGATAATATAAAATGCAATACAGAAAAGATCTCAAATCGTGTTGAAAATATACAACAATTTCTTTACATGATTAAGTGTAAACAATTTTAAATGATTCTATTATTGGGTTTATTAGAAAAAGCGAACGTGAATCGATAAGATCGCCTTTTGTTCACTACTTGTATGTACTTTTATATTAATTGAATTAAAGAGTAAATGCACTACATAGGAGAGAGAAAACATGTTTTGAGTCTATATTGCAATGTAATGGTATTGTATTAAAGAAAGTGTGCATTGTTCTCTACGGAACAACAAAATTAAACTGAATTGCCATAAATATTTATGAGTTTTGTAATTATTTACGAGTATATAAAAGTTAATTATAAGTTAATTATAAGGATGATATCTAATGAACTTATCATAAGTTAAAAATACTATTTGAACATATTCGCTTATAATTACGAATAGGTACAGTAATATTATGTTATAGTGTTCATAATTATGTATAGTATTTTAATGTTTGTTTGGATTTTGTTATAAAAGATGACGCTGTTAGTTTCAATTAGGGTCTTATTGGGTCGGTATTTATATTAGTATGAGTGCAATAATAATGTTAAATGTTAATTTGACTTTACACATAGACATACAAGTAAATACACGGAGCTTCTGTGACGGTTTTGACTTTGTACATTTTTATTTTCAGTTTAAGCCTCGTGCTTTAAGGAAGTTTAAAAACATAAAGCCTGTTTTATTCTAATGAATAATGTTTAAGTTAGGATTAAAATCCAAATGAAATCTGTAGTTTATATTCGTTTAAAATTACCGTGTAGGTTGATTATAATCAGCCAACCACACCTACCTAACTACACATCAGATCTAATACAAATGCAGGATTCCACAGCATTACATGTGAAATACAAATAACTGTTAATATCGCGGTGTAAATTGCGCTATTATCACGCATCCTTCAAACATTTACTTGTCAGTGGCTGTGGCTCAGCGAAATATCATTGTACGTTCGTTTAATGCTTCCACATCATCATCATTTAGCGGTAATGCATGCACATTACGTTATTGAGGTATACATACATTCGAGATTGTTAGAAAGGATTGCGAATCAGATTAATTGTTGTTATAATATTGTTGGAGAAGAATTTCACTATAGAAATGTTACATTGTGTGTAAATGACCTCTCCTGCTCGTGATGCTTATTGCTTTATAAGGAAATTAAAATAGTCGCCACCGGCTTGTAAAATTTAAAAGTTTTATCTCTCCTCACCTCGCTTCTCCTCACCTCACCTCGCTTCTCCTCACCTCACCTCACTTCTCCTTTTTAGATGGAAAGTCTTCGATATTGACCCTCCTCGTCTTCCCTCTCCTCGCCTCGCCTCTCGTCACCTCACCATTTCCTGCTAATTTTCCTCCTCTTTGCTGTTTATTAGAGGCATTAGAGGCATGAAATTACTCCGATACATTACTAAATCTACTAAATCTAGGTCTGCTGGAAGAGATTTCTCTGAGAAATAAGCAGTACCTTTGTACATAGTTACTTTTTTCGGTTTGTCTTGTATGTTTTTTATTCGTGTACATAAACTATAAAATATATAAATAAATAAATCTGTATGACAATGGAATTCGGTCCCACCTATTGGATGGATCTGTTTCCAACTAACTCCAGCTAACTCTTGCCATAGGTACAAGTGACTTCTATACATGTTTGGCTAGCTACCGTATTTATAGAAGCAACGCGTTTCGGTTGCTCTATGGAAAAGCCATACGATCATTTTCCTTAGTTTCTTCTTCCTCCGTTTTGCGTTGATGTTGCTGATCATGTGCAACAATATGGTATCAGTTGACCCGTATAGCTTTCGTTTATAGAAAGAAAAAATCTTCTTGTACTTCAATTGAATGACGCTGGTAAAAACCAGTTCAGCGGTGAATAGAAAATCTATTTGGTTATTTGTAATTAGAACTAGCTTGAGCATGTATATAATTAATCCAACACATTAAACGCGACAAAAACGGCTGAATCACTCTCGTTGCATCACGAAATATCTTCTAAATACTGTATCACACCTGATCATTGAAACACCTGTTCTACTATCCATCTGCGAATCGAGAATATGAATGGTTTCGACTCAATAGGTGTTACAAAACACTCGATTCTGAGTAATATAGAATTAAAAAAAGATTGTACAGATTGAATCGACAATGAATGTTAGTTGTCTAAGCTGTTTACTTTTAGAAATATGTTTCTAATCTGTGGTTATTTCTTTAACTATTAGTGGCCTGCCCCCAGCTTTGTCTGAGTTGAGCAATTATCTCACAGGCATCGACACTGGTATGCCACCATTATTATTTCTGTCGTACGAAAGCTTTTATTTGTGTTAACTTCATTATTTCGTACGTTTTAGTACGATGATAAGTATAGCAAAGAAATTAATATTTTTAAATAAAGTTATAGAGATAAAAAAATACTGTAAGCTATGTATTTATAAGTGCATACCTAATTTAGGTACTTCGAAGTTCCCACAGGAAGGGAATTACCTCACCACCAGCCAAAATATGACTGGCATTTAAAATTAAGTGTGATTTTGATGTTTGGAACATTTTTTTATTCAACGAACAGACCGGTCACGTTTATTATTAGTACACTATTATTATTATTATTATTAGTACAGGCTATACTACATTTTTAATCGTAACAATGAATAGGACACAGACTCGTTGCCAGTCTTGAATACAATCCACTTGTTATGTGATATAACAATCCGTTTGTTTCTAAATATTTCGCAGCCATGTGTCTCCCTGGATAATGTGAGAAAAATTGTACGATTTTGAAATATAATACTTTTTACAGAGCACTTAGTAGTTGTAATTAAATTTAGTTACAAGGTTACATACTCGCAGTAGTTACTGCAAGTTACAAATTCGATACGCCCTTTTATCACGTAACTTAGCCGTCATTACCTATGGGACGATTACATCATTTCGCTGCTATGTGATAATTATAGATTTTAGTACATAATTATGAGTACTATTGATCAACGCAACCTATCACTGTGCCGCTATTGGGTTCGAATCTCCCCAGTGAGAGGGGTACAGGCCATAGTCCACCACGCTGGCCAAGTGCAGATTGTCAGACTTTACACACCTTTGAGAACTTTATGGAGGACTCTCAGTTGTGCAGGTATCCTCACGATGTTCTTTCACCGAATCAAGTGATAATTGAATTTTTCACACATAATTTTTGGAAATTAGAGGTGAGGTGCGTGTGGGGTTTGAACCAGGGACCCTGAGTCCAATGTTCTATCACTCGGCTATCACTGCTGTAAAAATGCCAATTTGCAATTCCGCTAAGATTTAACTCTTCTTTACTTCATTGATGCTATGTCATGGGGTTTCCCAAGAAAAGTGAGTTCCTGGTCTTTCTGGTGAGTCATTGGATGCTAGATGCTACTCGTGAGATAAATTGTCAGATAAGCAAATATATTGCTGAGAAGTATTGCCGGATCACCTTCTCAAAACTGGTAATATTTAAACTTGATTTATTAATACAATGATTTCCAATAGTATTTACAACTGATACAAAAACATAAAAATAAATAAAATAAATGTAAAGTTATGAATTAAAATAAATTAAGCTAAATAAATAAATTATTTAAACTCATTGCCTTATTATTACTACTTACTACTATTACACACTACAACTTTTTTTACGGTGGATAACGCTAAGTTACCTAAATATCTTAAATGGAGACAATTTAAGTAAAGCTTAGTAGGTAAATAAAATTCTAAAACAATAAATTGATGTCAAAACTAAAATTTTGCGAAATAGTTCGCTGTGACACTTCATTAAAAGTAACAAGATAACATTATGGATTAGAGATAATAATAAAATCTGACTTCAATAAACTTATCATAGTTTAATATTTAGTGATTTATTTTCATAACCATTTCATTTAAAATACATGTACCGGGTTGGTGATAAGAGCGTTATAAAACCAATGTATCAACAGGATAATTTAATGACGAAATTATAATGACTAGAGTCCCGTTCTGCGCACCAAATTCGACCGTAATTCAACCTGATAAAGGGTTACTTCAGATTTACAATAGGGACGTCACATTTCTAACATCATGTCACGTCGTGTCAAACGCATGGTAATGTGCATAGAGCCAATGATGTTGTATGTGTAGTAAAGGTAATTAATATTAGTGTGTGTAATGTTGTATTTATTTACTACTGTTTTTATATTGCGTTATTTCTTAACTTCTTTTCAAATTACGTTTATTTAGGAATCGTAAAATTTGTTAGTGTTTAATTTGGCGATGTTAATTTTTCTGAAAGACTGTTTGTTTTGAGGTTATGAAACATTACATTTACCGAAGCACGTATAAATAATAAAAGGACACACCTAGGAAGGTTGTTACAGCTTGTAACAATTCTCCTCGGTTTTTGCTATATTGATACCTTTTTTTAATTTTATGTAGGTATTTAATACATAAAATTAAAAAAAAGGTATCAAAAAGTTAAAAGAGGCATTCTGAAACAATGCAAATTTTGCTTTGTTTCAGGATGCATAAAATACATTAGAAATTGTGATAAGGCTTATGATGAAGTGATGCTAAGAAAACAAAGTCTTCGAAGGCTGTTATCACAGCCAGTGCAGTGATAATTGAATGCGTTCAAATGCCGCGGAAGTTATGACTTAATTATGTCTCGTTGGCACGGAACCCCTACGTATGGGATTCCAACTCGCACTTGACCGATTTTTATTATTTTTCAGTTCCGTCTACCACCAAACGAACGTATAATTGAATAGTATTGCGTAACTTATATTAATCGTTATTACAATGCAGTTTTATATTGAAAGATGAAACGCGAAGCTTATAATCAAACGATACATCTTTTCATCGAACACGCTACAAGATTTAATCGTGGTAAACAGTAGGTATTATGTTAGTGCATTGAGTTATTACTAGTAGGTACATATTTTGGCAATTGTAGCGACTCTCTCGATGAGATAACTCTTACATTGTAGGTTTAGAGAAGAGGCGATTTGCAAAGAATATTTTATAACGACGGAATACCGTTAAAATTCCAGTATGATATTTTGACCCAATTGCATGGATATAATACACATTATGAGTACCCTTATCATAATAAAAAGCGTAAAATCCGCGATGAGTTAAGTTTAAAATCTTACCGTTAAAATTATCTTAACGGAATATACCTACTATTCGAATAAAAATTTTCCTATGGTCTTTTCTGGGTCAAGCTATCTCCATAACACCTTTTATCTAAATTGTTTCAGTGGATTGACCGTGAAAAAGCAGACAGACAAACTTTATTTATTTATTTATTTCACTCTATAATGAAAACCTACAGGTAGGAATTACATTGGGCGGACTTAATGTCTAATGGCAGTCTCTACCAGTCAAGCTACTTAAACGGTTACGGCACAGAGGTGGGGGCCTGTTCCTCAATCTCCACTTCACCTACTGAAGATAAGGAACAGGGGGTTCCCGTGGGAGCACTCGGGTCCATGGTGTCGCTACTCAACAACAGTTCGCCACAAGCTGCCATGTGGGCTTATTATTATGATTATTATGTGTAAATAAAGTTAAACGTTGCTTATTCATATTAGGTATATACACAAAAAATATTATAAGTTATTATAATTATTATAAATTATGAACAATAATTGCGGTATAAAATTAATTATAAATGGCAAAAAAGCGCTCTTAAGGCTAACTCTTGACTATAAGAGCGCTAGTCTTATTCTAGAACTTCATTTGAGTAATGTTTGTTGATATCATTAACATCCAAATAAATAAAATAATGAAGATTATCGCAATTTTATTTGCACTTGGGACAGTTGCGTCAGCGATGGAACAGGTTAGTTTTGTCTATTTAATTTTAGTTCTAGTGTTAAAACAAAAATATCATTATTTGGTGCTCTCAGCAAGTTTTCTGTCCTACAACAACTTAGCATAAAGTAATAAAATTGTCTGGAAGAAATTGGTGCCTAGCAAGAAGGCCGGCGATTGTTTTCTTATTATTATACCGTGCTACTTTTGTCAAAATTGGTGCACAACAAAGATAATGTATTTGTAATAATCGATGAATACCCTGACTTTGGATCAGACGATATGTAATTTAATTTATCATTACATTGCAGGAAACATTTAAATTACCAGCAGAAAAGTTAGCCAAGATTCAGAAAATATCGGATGCGTGTGCGTCGGCATTCAACGTGGATCCTGGATACCTTACGAAAATTGCAGACGGGACTCTTCCAGATGATGAGGCCACGACGAAATATTTGTATTGTACTACTTTGAAGACGGGTCTGGTAAAAGAAGATGGCCACATGCTCGTTGACAAACTAGTCAATCTTTTAGGAGACCATCCACTAAAACAGGCAGTTGAAGACGCAATTACTAAATGTAATGAAGTAACTAAAGAAAACCACCTTGCAACCGTCAGGGAGATGAATCGTTGTTTCACAAGCACACTTCCTGTGCGCTTTGTAGTGTAATCTGTGTAATTTACGCAAATAAAAACGACAAAACAACTATTGATATTAATTGTAGTGAACTGAAATAATAATGAAGTAATAAATAGTATGTAGTCAATTGCACTTGTAGTGTACCTGCATTTATCTATACATATAATAGATCTATTACTGATCGACGTCTGTAGATGAAAGTTATATGAGAAAAACTTTTACTGGGTAGCTTTTTTTTAACGTTAACACACTCATACCCTCGCAATATTCCCCCGCACACATTCCATGTGTCGCGCGTGGCATGGATAATACAAACTACACACCACTAACACTCATGACCCGAGAACAAACATTTTATCTGTCACATAAACGTCTGCCCGGCCGGGATTCGAAACCGGGACCCCTCGCTTCGCTACGGTTGGTAATAAACGCAAGCACGCAAACTGGTCACTCTGGCGAGGCGGCGCGGTGTTGGGGAGCCCAAAGCAACAGAGTCAGCTTACCGCACTCCTACGGGACGCTGAGCGCCTTACGAGTAGGAGTGTAGTATAAACAGCGAAAAACAATACTTACCTAGAAGTGTAACTACCGATCAAAACTAGCGTAATGGCTGCAGCCTAGTTTGCAACGTCAGCCCATTCCGTTTTTTACTGACCCTGAAATTAGCCAATCACGGCTGGCCCTGTGTAAGGCGGCATAAAATAAGAACCAATTGTAAACTTTAGCGGTTTAAGTCACGTCAGTGATTTGGTACCATTTTCGAATGACTGTTTGTATGGAAGAGCGTTTGTTGTATCATTGGTACTAAACAAACCATTACACTTCGCTTCTTCAGTTACACTTTTTTAGAGGCGAAGACCTCAGTACTCAAGGGTAGCAACGCATCTGTGTCCGAATTAAATCCTACTTTTAAATTATCATCTAACTTTTGTACCACTCTTCGTGTATTTCTGATTGGCCTAATAGTAGAGACTGCAATTAGCATTAAGCTGGCCATTTGTACTATAATTTTTTTTTTATCAATATTGTGACAAACTGTGTTAATTAAGTGGTCAAAAAATAATACATATAAATAAATAAACACTCTTACTAACTGGACTATTACTAACAACAACTAACTAACACTAACAGTGCCTCTCCACTGGGAGAGGCACAGTATGAGAACTGTCTCATACTTACCAACTACCCAACTTACAAACTAACCAACTAATCTTCTAACTCCGTTTGCTAAACGGATTAACTATCGTTTGTGATGCTTTGTGTACGAAGGGCCTATAAGGGCCTTTGAAACGACAACTAACGCGGGTGTAAATAAATTCTGGAGGTCTAACTTAAAAACTGGTGCATGTTAGCACTCGAGATAAAAATAAGATAAGTAATGTAGCAGCACAACGTCTGCTGGGTAATCTCGTATAATAATAAAACTAAAGGTAAACATAAAAAATTCGAAGACTTTAAACAATTAAGGAAAGAATGCTACAATATCGGAAAGACGTATTGCGAAACAACGAAAAGCACGAATGCACCTGCCCAGGTGTCACGAGGTGAGCTTCCAAACGCACACATGGCACGCATTCAAAGAACATGGACGCTACTGAGAAATTAAGGTTTCATCCATGTGAAAATAAGTTATGTCAGATCGCTCTGGGCTCTTACGTTATTAGAGCTGCAGTTTTCAAGTTTCAGGGGCTCTATCTTTGAATCGCTCGTCTAGCCGCGAGCGCTCGTTTCGAGTGATTATAACTTGACCTTAGGACCACGTAGTACACGACTCTACAATACGGAATTTGGTTTGTCGAATGAAAATCACTCGAAACGAGCAACTAAAGAATAAAGCCCCAGGTTACCTTAATGATCGCCGACCTTCGTGGAAGATGGTAACTTATGATGAAGATAATATAATTATGTAGGTGGACAACACACTTACACGTGACGTACAATATATGTACATAATTACGAGTATGTATAATAACTACTCTTTATTGCATATTCTAGATAGATAACAATAACATCAGAATACAATAAAAAAGTAGTATCTAGGTAAAAAAGTAGTAGGGCACAGGACACAATATGACTCTGAAGTGTCTCTTATTATTATTATAATCGCAGATAATAATATCTGTTTATCTCTATTGTTTATTGGTTGACTGTGGAACAGTTATCTATTTATTATATAGGTAGGCATTTTTTAAAGATATTATCATTTTCAGTGACGAGTATTGTGTTGGATATTTCGTCACAATTTGTTAGGCAATTTATGAAAAAAACTTTTTTTAATTCACAGTAGTACCATATCCCTAATAGGTAAGGGACATGGTACTAATTATTAAATTAATAGAATTTATAATAAAATATAGAATTTTAAATTAATATAAATAGATAATTGATTCTAATGGCGTTAAGCTATGCACAATAACATAATTATTCATAAACCTACACAAAAACTAGAAAATTATAATAATCTTAGTTAATTAACAGGATATTAATGTACATAATATGTATTAGGAAATAATTTTTTCTTTGCATTTCATCTGAGTATCTATTATAAAAGCGATAGTCTTATTGTAAAATTTCATTTCAGTCAGTTAATTTCGGCTACAGCCATTTTAATTGAAAATGAAGTTAATCGCTATTTTATTTGCGTTCGTGTCTCTCGCATCTGCGATTAAACAGGTAGGTAGGACATTTGTAAATTTATTAAAAACTAGTGACCGACCCTCGCTTCGCTTCGGGAAACTTTCGATAATTCACACTATATCTTTATAAATTATAGCCTATATGTTATTCTGATGTATATGCTATATTATTATAAAGTTTCAACAAAATCCATTCGGAGTTTTTGCGTGAAAGAGTAAAAGCAGACATTCATACGTCCATATTAGTAGGATAAGTTATATATTTTGTATAATTCACACTATATCTTTATAATTTATAGCTTATGTGTTAATCTGATGTATAAGCTATATTATTGTACAGTTTCAGCAAAATCCATTCGGTAGTTTTTGCGTGAAAAGATAACAGACAGACAGACAGAGTTACTTTCACATTTATAATATTAGTAAGGATAACATCCTTTATATGCTCGTCTTCCTTGCATCGCATCGGTGACGCCTTGGTGTTACTTATGTTCACGGCCGATTGGTGACTACTTAGTACTTACCATCCGGGGTCCAAGTTTTGTTCATTTATTCTTTAATTGTGTCGTGTCAGAATGTGTTTAACTATTCTAATAAGATCAAATTAGCATACATGGGCCTCAGGTGACTTTTCGGTTAGTTTGTCTCATAATAATAATATAAAACAACCAACAAATGATCAGTCAGACCAGCTGAGTGCTCAATGATCAACCAGACCAGATATGGTCTGAGTGATCATTTAGACAGACCAGAGCTTGAGGAGACACCATTGATACAGTCGTTCAGCATGATCATAAGCCGAGGAAATTATTTCAAGGTTAAACAAAAAATTAAAGAATCCTCGGTCACTTCAGTTCCAAATTTATTGTTAACTTTATGCAAACACAAGACGTATGTTGTTAACCGAATTAGAGATCCAGTAATTGGGAGAGTTATCGCACCCTTTTGAATGCTTTATGCATCAATATAACCCTATGAAAACCAATGTTCACGGCTATAGGCAACTATATGAGCATATAACATATGAGCAGATGGGCCACCTGATGGTAAGTGGTCACCGTCGTCAATGCACGTCAGTAACGACAATAAAATAAGTAATTTGGCGGTTGACTCAAGCAAAAGGGGGGTTGTTAGTCGGTCGGTCTTCAGCTCTCTCCAAGCCAAGAATACCGTCGGGATGAAACTGGATGATACAAAGAACAGCGACCTCTGAAAAGAGAGGCTGGATGTAACCTCGTCCGTTGTTGGACTCTAAGACAGAAGGAGTCCTTTACTAAAATATGAATATCATTACTTTGCAGGAAATGTTTAAGATACCACAAGAGAGACTAGTCAAGCTTAGGGCAGTATCAGATGCGTGTGCGCAGGAACACAATGTTGATCCAGATATCCAAAAAAAAAATTCCAGAAGGAACGGTACCTCGTGGTGAAGCAACTGATAAATATCTATATTGTGCTACGCTAAAGACAGGTCTGATAACAGAAGATGGTCACTTAGACGTCGACAAATTAGCTGCTATTTTAGGAGATCATCCACTTGCAGAGGAATTGAAAGTATCACTAAGGAAATGTAATGAAGTAACTAAAGAAAATCCAATTGAAACTCTAGTTGAGATGAACCGTTGCGTAGTTGAAACCGCTCCGGTACATTTTGTATTGTAATTCGTTTCACCTATTAAAGTAACAAGACAAAATTACGATTACAATGCGGTTATGTTACATATTATATATTTTCACTTGTAAAACTTCTCTGTAGAACATTTATTGTGGATGCTGTAAACATGCTGTTAAAAATGAATAAAATATTAATTATTTACTGAGTGTTTTCAATGTTTTTTCATTATTCACCGGAATAATTAATTTGTATGTAAATTCATGCATAAAATATAAGTAAGGCAAAAAGCACATAATTTAATTAATGGGGTAAAATTAATTAATAATTTGAAAACATTATTCATTGTGGGATAAAAGGCTCCTACTATCCCGAAGCGTAGATCAATCTCTATGATTAGCCATAGAGATATCTGTGATGAATGCTCCTTCTTGTGGAAACACATACAGCTTCCTGAAAAACAAGGCCCGGTGGCAAGTGATCACCTTCGTACATACACTTAAATAGCCACAAACGCATCGTCGATGCCTAGCCGGCCTAGAAACGACAGAGACGAAAGAAAAGAATATTGATATACCTACTATCCACTATTATCTTATGCGAATTAACTACATTACATTTTCTATGGACGGCTAGTGGCAAAATTTCTAGGGCGCTTCCGTGCTTCGGAGGGCACGTAAAGCCTTTTCTTATTGTAAAATTTAATTTATTTAACATATTCAAGATAATCAGTTAAGACTCGTAGTAATTAAAAAATAATTAATTATTTACTGCATAATGAGTCTGCGTTATTTTCTTTACATTATTTTCAGTTTGGATTAGATAGAAAATGTGGCTGACTTCAACCCATTCGTGGCCCACTACTGAGCACGGGTCTCTCCTCATACCTGAGGAGGCCCAGAGCATACTCCACCACGCTGCTCCAGTGCGGATTGGTGTAGGGGTCAGTGGCCAACCCAAGTGACGGAATTTTTTATACCGCCGCGAAGGCAATAAGGCATGCGACATGGCTTAACGACTGCTACCAAATAGAAACAACTGGGACCGACGGTTTTACGTGCTCTCAGAAGCACGGAAGCGCTCAATAACTTTTGCCACTAGCGGTCACCCATCCAACTACTGACCGCGCCGCTGTGCTTAACTTTCGACGCAAGCCGCCGGGTTACGAGCGCTTCAAGCACAATTTATTTACGTAATTGTTATTTTATATAAGAACAAATATGAGTTTAATTATTAACTAAACAATTTTTCATTGGATAAAGGAGTAATTAAGTTTACAGAAGCAATACAATAAAACCCAAGGATACACAATTTCACGTGTATCAAAAATTATATTTTATAATAAGGTTGTGAATATTTTGATTACGAAAACAAAATTAAGTATTATTATCAAATTAATTATTTATAGTATGTATATGCAAACGGTGTAGTAAAAATATTTAACTATATATCACTTGTAAACTTTAACCTCCGTTCTCTCTCGAACATTGAAAAAAATATGTATAATGTAGATATTCCCGTAAATCGTAATAAGTGACTTCAATTTTTTATATTAATCGTTGACAAATATATTTAACTATATAATAACTTGTTAACTTTAACCTCCGGTCTCTCTCGAACATTGAAAAAAATATGTATAATTTAGATTTTCCGGAAATCGTAATAAGTGAATTCTATTTTTTTATATTAATCGTTGACAAATGAGCACATACACACCGCCTGATGGTAAGTGGTCACTGTCGACCGTAGACTTCGTAACACAAAAGGTATTGCCGATAATAGCTGGCCAAGAAAGAAAGAAAAATTGGCTCTACAGCCCCCACTAGAACACGATAAGATATTAGGCGTCTTACTCAAGTAAGAGGGTGGTAGCAAACCAGCCGGGTTCTAAACGTCACTGTAAGAAAAAAAAAACGTGTGCGTCTCGGGACGCCCGACAGAAGTAATATCTTAAACGAATTTAAGTTGAACTAATTAATATTGAAATTGTTTAACTTGAGAAAAGCTAAATCATTATTTAATGAGATACTTTAATTTAATGTAAATGAAATGTGATTATAATTAATTTTAATGAATAATAATAATCATATTTTTTTTATTTAATTTAATTTCATTTATTGTCATGTTTTTGTATCTACACTTTTATAAATAAAAAGAAAAAAAACATAAAAAGAAAAAAAAAATATAATTATTATGTTTTAATTAATTACATTAGAGTGAGAGAGGAGGAGCCTGCCTACCGCTGCTGTATGCGTGAGAGAAAGGGAAGCCAGTCAGACTGGCGCCGTAACGCGTTACGTAACGAAGCGGTTTACCCTCCAAAAGAGGTTATCACTTCAAAAACATTGGGGGTTTCTTGCTGCTTCCTCTTCCACGACCACTCTTAGGTACCTATTTGTTGAAGTAATGACATAATTATGTAGTTTTACGCGACGAAGTTAGCAGTAGAAGAAGTAGTTAGAAGTGTTTCAAATATTTTCGCTTAAAATTTCGTTTCCCATTTCAAATTTTATTTATTTCAAACATCTGTATCATCAGGTTTTTTTCTTTAAATAGTAACAGACAGATATACAAAGTTGCTTTATTATCGTAAGGTTAGTCCATTATGGCCTATAATGATAACGATTAAGTTATTTAGATATGATTTATAGCATTAATTTTTTTTTAATAACATTGAACATGATGGAAGTAAACTATAAAAGCAGGGAGTATTTAAATTAATACTATAAGAAGTATATTCGGTATACGTGACTGTTCATTTTAAAAACTATTTGTTAAAAAAAATGAAGTTTATCGCTATTCTATTCCCTTTAGTAGCATTCGTAACTGCTATAGACCAGGTTGGTATAATACATCACTTAATTTTGTAAAATAATGCTACTTACGGACCGTAAAGTTGCCAAGTTGGTAGTGACTCTGCCTGTAAACCGGTAGCGGGATATCCCGCCAGGGAAGATATTTAAGTACTTAACAGATAAACGATTTTTCTTGGATCGTGAGTGTCAGTGACGTGGTATTTGACCATGCCACCCGCCACACAGAACAATCAACCTAGTGTGGGGGTGTAGCGTTATTTGTTTATTTGAACACACACCCACCCTACATTAGAATGTCGACGCAAAAAAGCAGAAAATTTGTAACCCATACCTAAGACAATTTTTTTAATGCATATTCTTCGTCGAATGTTCCAAGTATCGTGGCCGTACGATCAATAGAAAATTTTGTGCAGCGCTGAAATTTACCCTATTTTTATACATTATCTTCTGAAATCTCAAAACTTAATTGGCTCTGATAAACAGTTTCTATTTGGGGTTTGACACTTCCGCTTATTTGCACCGATGTCTTGAGCCTTGAGTGATATTGACTTGATTATCACTTTCTACTGTAAACGAAAACATCGTGAGGAAACCGGCGCACCTGTGAGTTCTCTATAATGTTTCCAAAGATGTGTAAAGTCTGCCAATCCGCCAGCGTGATGAACTATGGCCTGTACCCGTCACATTGTGAAAGGAGACCCGTGCCCAGCAGTGGGACATAGGAGATGCAGTGATGATAATGTTGCTGATATTTTTTTTTTAATTTCAGGAATCATTTAAGCTACGACCAGAAAATGTAAAAAATGTTCAAATAGCGGGAGAAAAGTGTGCATCAGAATTTAAGCTCGATCCTGCAATATTACCAAGAATCGCAGACGGCACGCTACCACAAGATGAAATCAGTAATAAATACGTCTTCTGCATAGCTAATTCTGTTAAGTTACTTGATGCAGAGGGTGGTTACATTGTGGAGAAAGTTGCTTCTTATTTAGGGGATCATCCGCTTGTGGAGAAATTTAAAGAAGAGATGGCAAAATGCAATGAAGACAGCAAAGGTCCCGTCAGTCCCGTGGAAAGATTTGCGGAAATATACCGTTGCTATTTTGCTAACTCTCCTGTACTGTTTGCATTGTAAATGGTATTCAATAAATATAAAGCTTGAAGAAGTTGGATAAGAAGCAGTACCTTTTAACCATCTTTACTCGATGTAAATGGTTTGAACTGTTCCATGTGTGCATAAACTATAAAATAAAAATATAATTAAATGGTGGTAATATTAACTTTTGTTGCATAAATTCATCATCATCATCGTCGTAACCCATAACTGTCCCACTGTTGGGCACGAATCTCCTCCCACAATGTGGGGCCATAGTCCACCACGATGGCCAACTGCGGATTGGCGGATTTCACACACCTTTGAGAACATTATGGAGAACTCTCATGTGTGCAGTTTTCCTCACGACGTTTTCCTTCAAATAAGCAAGTGATAATTAAATTCTAATACGCACATATTTTTTGAAAATTAGAGGTGAGTGCAGGGGTTTGAACCCAGGCCCTCTGATTCGGGAGTGCAACCTTCAAATCACTCTACTATAACTACTTTCCAATAATGTACAAGTGTGCTGTCAAAGAATTGCAAGCAATGGTTTGTTATTGTAGGTATTTTAGGTAAGAGCTACACCAAAAACATCGAAACTAAATACCAATTTTTACAAAACATTTTTTGTGTAACGATTTTTTTAAAGTTCTTAATAAAATTTGACCTTTCTAAAAAAACATCAGTGAACACACGAAGTGAAACTTCACACTATGAAATTCGAAACCGAAGTATTTGCATAGGATGTATGTATATTTTTTATTGTTTCACGCAAAAACTACTCAACGGATTTAGATTAAAGTTTACAGTAATAGGTACAGCGTATACGAGTACATTAGACTAACACAAGGTAGGGTACAATATATAAATATTGTGTATCATAAAATTTGGCCATAATAATAATGATAAGTCGGAAAATATCCTGGCCCTCTGAGAGCTATCTTGGCGTAGTTACACGACCATAATGGATCATTGGATGGTTTATCTGAAATAGTCCTAAAGTACACCTATTTGCCTTTTATGTGGAAGTCCTTTAACCAAAATAGTGAGCTATCAATACAAAAGGCGCTGGCAAAGACTAGCTAGTACTTTTGTGTAAGAACCTAATTATATTTTTTACAGTAAGATACCTACTTAGTTTTATCACTTGTTTCGCACGACGGATTATTAATATGTATGGTAACTAACTTCCGGTTTTTTAGAGGCGACCATCTCAGTCCTCAAGGGTAGCAACGCATCTGTGACCGAATTAGAACGAGACTCTTACTTATAACTACTAACTGGACTATTACAAACAACAACTACTGCCTCAGTCCTCATACTTACTAACGAACCTCATACTGACCAACTTACATTCCTAGAAACACCCGCTTCTAACAGGATAGTAGTGATGTAATTATTATAGGTAGTAATACAATAATGTAATAAACAAAATTATAATAGGTAATAAATCTTTTTTACGATTGTATTTTTGGGATATTTTAAAAGTAATTAACATTTTTAATATATTTGCATGGTCACAACTATAAAAGCTATTATTACTGCGTTCAGCAACAGACTTCGAGATCAGTCTTTCGATGTGAATATTCGTATAAAGTAGTAAAATATATTATTCATAATAAAATTATTTAGATATAATTAAAATGAAGTATTTCGCTATTTTATTCAGTTTTGTGGTAATCGTAACTGCTATAGACCAGGTTCGTATACTAATACTTTTGGTTAAAAATCAGTTAGGATATTATTAAACCATCAGGAAATATATAACCCAGTTAGTCTGACCAACTGGGCAGACCAGTTGAGCAGTAAAGAGTCTGGTTCCTGGATAGAATCCCGGCCGACCATTAATTTATGTGAAGTGTTGATCAAAATGTTCTACTAGAGTCATGTATTTTGAATGCCACGCGCGGCTCAGGACATTCATGTGCGTGGTAGGCGTAGCAGTGATAGCCGAGCGGTTGAATGTTGGACACCCGAACCGGGAGGCTCGGGTTCAAACCCCGCACGCACCTCTAATTTTCAAAAAATATGTGCGTATTAGAATTTAATTATCACTTGCTTCTTTGAAGGATAACGTCGTCAGGAAACCTGCACACCTGAGAGTTCTCCATAATGTTCTCAAAGGTGTGTGAAGTCCGACAATCCGCACTTGGCCAGGGTGTTTGTGAGAGCTTTTTACTGGGCCGTTAATGGGTTGAAAACGTACAATTAGAGATAAACATACAAAACATCTTATTTAGAAAAATAATATTAATATTGAACAGTTTGATTGTTGACTGCCTGAAGGTTAACTGTCAGTGAATGCTTTAAGTATAAGTATAAGTATGCCTTTATTTCTATAGTTTTCTATAAAGAAATAAAACATTAAAAACACATACATAATTACATCTAGGAGAAAAACTGTATAAATCATTTCCTTGATTTTTAATGTTTTATGCATGTATTTTTTAATAAGTGGGTAATTTATGCTTCCAAGAGAAGGTTTAGAAAAATACATATAAATTTTTTGCCCACAATCTGTGTATTTGACCTATATGTGTGACCAATGACTTTTTGTAATGTTTGATAAAGTCAGCAAGACGTAAATAAACTAATGTTTAATTTAAGGATTTAATTTCTTGAATTACCTACTATTTCGTATACTACGGGGATTAACCCCTGGGTGATCTAGAGTCCAGTGACCTTCGACCTGCGTTGTACACTTGGACTTGGACTCAAAGAGAGACGGAGCTAAATCACACCTAAATATTATTCAAAATTTTAAATTATCTTTTTTAAATTACAGGAGTCATTCAAGCTACGACCAGAAAATCTACAAAATATTAAGAACGCGGGAGACGCTTGTGCGTCAGTACATAAAATCGATCCTGCACTATTTCCAAAAGTCGCAGAAGGCACGCTACCTAGGGATGACACCAATGATAACTATCTCTTCTGCTTAACTGAAAAGGTTAAGGTTATCGGGGATGATGGCCATCTCAATATTGAGAAAATATTAAGCCTTATAGGTGAACATCCACTTTTGGAGAAATTCAAAGAGGCACTTGAAAAATGCAATGAAGTATCCAAAGAAAATCCTGTTCAAACACTAATGGGAATATACCGCTGCTATTTCGACACATCTCCTATACTGTTTGCGTTTTAAATTTTTTATGCATTAAAAATAAATAAATGGGTTTGGATTAAAAAAAATGTGTTCGTGTTATTTACCAGTTAATAAACGAACAAATAATAGCTGTCAATAAAATAATGAATAATGTTAAGTATTATTAAAATATTTAGACGATCGCGTACCCACAAATATAAATTGTCAATTATTTTCACGTGCGTTAGTTTTCATTTTACGATAACTCCTACGATATTCATTATAATTATGTGGTGTAACGGCTTATCAATTCATTCTACTCGCTACTCGTTAGTTACCGGCGGTGGAACAACTACCATACGCGAGCGGTGTACTAAAATACGAAAGCGTCACAACAATTACTAGCTGGACTTTTATTACATAGTTACAACATTCAACGGGACTATCACTAACAGTCCCTGCCCCAGTCCCCATCATCATAATCATCATCACAACCCATAACTGTCCCACTGCTGGGCACGGGTCTCCTCTCACAATGAGAGGGGTATAGGCCATAGTCCACCACGCTGGCCAAGTGCGGATTGGTGGACTTCACACACCTTTGAGAACATTATGGAGAACTCTCAGGTGTGCAGGTTTCCTCACGATGTTTTCCTTCACCGAAGCAAGTGATAATTAAATTTTAATACGCACATATTTTTGAAAATTAGTGGTGCGTGCGGGGTTTGAACCCGGATCCTCCGGTTCGGCAGTCCAACGTTCAACCACGCGGCTATCACTGCCCCAGTCCCCATACATACTACGAACCGACCAACTAACGTTCTAACACCGTCTGCTAGCTGGGCTAACCATCCTAGTTCCCATTTGAGTCTTGTTCTGGGCCGGCCACAGCTGTCATGGGTTGATAGGCGTCAGCAGAAGGGTGGTGCTCATTATTGGTTTTCTATCTTAAATTTATAAAAAAGCTATTGCGTAAATATTCTATTGAATGGTTAATAAAATTAAATAATGTTTTGACGACTTTTTTGCAGCAATAACTGTAATATAACTACGTACTTCATAATTATGATAATAAGTATTTAATGATAATATATTTTTATTTTTATGATTCATAGAAAAACTACAATATACAACGACGATTACTGAATACGACAATCCTGTATCCTGTAGCTCCGTAGGTATTGTCTCTGCCAGCCTAGCTGAGGTCCCAATTGGGTCAGAATCGGGATTCCTCCTCACCTCACCTCACCTCAACGGGATCCCAGATCGGGAGGTCGGGACCTGCCCTGGTCACTTTATATATTATACTTGTTATAAATACAATTTTTGTGACTTTTGTGACACATAAATGTTTAATCTAGGGACATGGTTTTTATAAGCAGTGATAGCCAAGTTGAACGTTCGACTGCCGAACAGGGTGGCCCGGGTTCAAATCTTGCACGCACTTCTAATTTTCAAAAATAATGTATTTATTAAAATATTAGTATTCTTGTAAATTTGATTCAGATGGTAGCTAAATTTGTCAGACAGGACAGACAGATAAGTTAATTACTAGTTAATAAAGCATTATTTTATCCTATTAATATTATAAATGCGAAAGTTTGTATGGATGCCCATTAATATTATAAATACGAAAGTTTGTATGGATGTTGAAAGTTTGTTAATCTTTCACGCAAAAACTACCGATTGGATTTTGCTGAAACTTTACAATAATATATGTAGTTTACACATCAGAATAACACATTGGCTATATTTTATAAAGATATAGTGGGAATCATCCAAAATATATAAGTAAATCTTTGCAAACCGAAGAAATTAATAAGTCGGCGGTCGGCGGGTCGCTAGTAGTGTAATAAACTTTAGTTCTAATTACCTAATTAGATAATATGATAATTACCATAACTATTAAAAAGCGACGGTAAATACATATCTATCTATTAAAATATAATTATAATGATTACAAATATTATTTAACCAAGGTGTAAGCAGGTACCGAACTATAAAAGCAGTTAGTATTTGAATATAGTTTTAAAATAAGCCTGTCTAACAACGTGACAATTCATTTTAAATATTAAAGGAAACTATTCGTCATTGCACTATCAAAATCAAAATAAAAGATGAAATTAATTGCAATTGTATTGGGATTTGGTGTCTTCGTGTCAGCAATAGAACAGGTTAGTGTAATGAATTTTTAGATTAAATTCAGTTAGTATTAATAAAACAATTAGTATTATTAACAAATTATTAAAACTGCCTGCAAAGCGAGGGCCCCAGGGTTTGATATTTATGGAACAGATAAATGTTTGTCTCGGGTTTGTAATAGGTGTTAGTAATATGTTATTTGTGTGGTCCATGCCGCCCTCGACACAGAAAATCCTAGTGCGGGGGAAAGAGTATAATAGAAAAAAGAAGAAAGAAAAATTGGTTGTCTGTAAAGTCGGTTTACTGACGATAGTTGAACGTGACAACGTCTTAGGAAAATACTGATGGAATGGTAGCATTTTTCAAAAGAAAATTTTAATTTCATTTGTTTAATAGATTTGTCAATGTCAATTATAGCATAACCTACAATCGCTGCACTAGCGGACCGATGCTATTCATTTTAATGATGAAAGCACGAATACCTATTCGACAATATATCACTGAATATATAATTAATATCGAAAGAATCATTACCTTTATCGCTGTAATTATCGTTGCTATAAACAATTGACACCACATTCACTTTTCACTGCAATTGATACTCGATCAAAACATATAAATGTACTATAGTATAGCAGCTGTCCACGCAGACGCATTGCTCACTCAAGTAGGAGAGAGACGGATGTCGGACGCTGCCGAGCGCTGCCGAACGCAAAGGCCGATTGCTACGCCGTTTCGGTAACGACGCATGAGTCATGTTTTTTCATGCGTGCCACCGGCTCTATCGAATTATAAGACGTTGTCACGTCAGAAAAAGATAAGCTCCCAAAAAATACTTTTCTGTTACTAAGGGTGCACTATAATATATTATGTCAAAAAAAAATATAATTTTATAACCATTAAAAAAATTAACATTAACAATTTTGTATTCATTGTATTTACGAGTAATGTTATTGTACTACTATCGCCATCTGTTAGAAAAACAAAGATTTAACATCCCTTCAACAGAACTAAAGTCAATACTTAAAATAACGGCGTAGTTTTGGCGGGAAAGCGCCCTTAAAATTATTACCCGTTAAAAAAGCTACGCTAGTTCTCACAAAGCTCAGCTTTTACCTAGCATTATAATTATTTTATTATCATTCAACTTAAAACCTTTTTTTTTAAATTACAGGCAAAGTATCAACTTCCAGCAGAAAGAGTACAGAAAGTTAAAAAAGTCGGAGACACGTGTGCAGCGGAACTGAAAGTTGATCCGGGAGTGTTTGCAGGAGTCACAGACGGCACAAGAGAAAGCACTGACGAGACCAAAAAGTATTTCTTCTGCATCGTGGACAAGCTCCAGCTAGTTGATGGAGTTGGCCATGTTATTGTTGACAAAGTAGCAAATGTATTTGGGGAGGATAATCCATTTCTGGAGAAATTCAAGGAAGCACTTCGAAAATGCAACGAAGTAACAAAAGAGAATCCGTTTGAAACTCTACACGGTGTATACCGTTGCTATTTTGACAGTTCTCCTGTATTGTTTGCCTTTTGAACAACGAGAACTTATTGTACCTAAGTAATATATTTTTTGTTTCATTAATTAGTTTTTTAGTTCCGCAGCAGTGCGAGTTGATGATATCCTTACGGATAAAGGATTCATTCATAAAAGTATTCATTCATATTCATTCATAAAAGTATGTAACCATAGGCTAAAATTGCGTCAGAATCACTTTTTTTATCATCTTAGTTAATAAAATCTATTACCAACTCACGTTAGTATTATTCGGAATTATTAAGCCGCCCGAAGGCATCCGACATGGTTTAACGACTGCTACCAAATGGTAACAACCGGGACCGACAATATCACGTGCACTAGCGATTACCCGTCATACTACCGACCGCATCACTTAAAATCAACGCAAGCCGCCGCGCCGGGCTAGGAGCGCTAAATCAGGTGTTGGATCAATAATATGATTATTGGGATCCCAACGTATTTCAATTACACCATTTTAGTTAATTTTACTAGAGTGAAATTCGACTAACACAGCAAAAATTAATATATGCACTTAATATGTAATAAAAATGTGATGTCATGCTTAATATGTCAATATTCATGACAAGTGATGTGTGAAAACTGATGTTATTCTTCTTTCGTTGTATTTTTATTAAATCAATAAAGTAATAAATAAAGTAAGCAATATAAAAATAACTATTAACATACCTACGGGTCAAATGACCCCAGCTGCCTTTAAATGTAGTATGTTGTTTCAGTCTTTCTTGTGTTATACATTATTTTATTTAAGGAGCAATTTAACTTGCGCCTACTTGTGCCTTTGACATGATCCTAAAATACATCGCAAAATAATAATGATTTATTTTTCAATTGCCCTGTATTCCTAGTGAAATGACATTTACTTTAAACTTTTTGCAAGACAATTTACCTCCTCCTACTACCTGGTTGTGATAGGTAATCGCAGATGAAAAACTTATTTGAACTTTTCTATTTTAAAAGCTTTTATTTACCTTGCAATGTATGTAACTATGTATGTATGTAACTATGTAGGTTCGGGTGGAATCTTGCAACTCAATTTTGAAGCTGATATTTTCGCTGTCTATGATCTGTATCTATCTTTTTGAAGGATAGAATCTTACCTTTTTGAAGAATATATCTTTTTGAAGGAAGAATATATTTTTGAAGCGGATGAATTACTGTACAGGTACACGTTTTGGTTGGATGACAATACATGGTTAGCTGTGTGTTAAATCCAACATGGCAGAACACACAAGATGGCGAACTAGTTATTTTTAATGGATATAAAGGGCTTGCTGAGAAAAACTCAAAAATAAAGTGACGTCACTCTAAATTAAATATGGCGGACTTCTAAAGATGTCGGACTTAGATGTTTATGCTTTCCTACAATACGGGTATCAAATGAAAGGCTGAGAATACGAATGCCTTTCCAACGATAACTAATTAAAAAGTTAAAAAAAATCTTGGCCTTTCCGTCATCAGACGGAGCTAAGGCTGCCAGTCCACTGAAGCGGAGCGAAACCAATAGGCTCGCAAAATCCCTGTCCACTGGAGTCGAGTGGAGATTTTTAGGCAATCCTATTGGTGAATATTTCTCCGTTCCTCAGCTCCGCAACCTCGCTCCGCTTCAGTAGACAGGCAGCCTAAGATGCTGTTAAAACTTTATTTAAATAATTTAAATAAATGATAGTTTATTTTATTTTAAACCTAAGTTAAAAACATGTAAATAAGCCGTACGGGGGTGACATAGTCACTGCGTGACAACCCCCCTTTAAAACAATAAACATTAAAAAAATTAAAAATCAAAACCTTTTTTCAGAACAAGCTTTTATTTAAATGCGCTAAACATAATAAAATAAACTTTTCCTTTAAAAAAATTACTATCAACTGCTAACGTCATTATACAATTAAATAACTTAGGTTGATTTTAAAATATTCGAAGTAACTAAATACGAGTAAATTTAATTTAAACCTCGCGATAAATTGTTTTGGGAATTTTCCCAAAGCGAACCGAGAGCCAGTATATCTGTGGTGTCTGGTATTTACATGGTAAGTCCAAAAAGCTAGTTTTTCAGTACGAGCATTTTAAAGTTTAAAAAATTGCTACAAATCGGAATAAAGTTTAAGTGAAACAAATTATAGTTTTATATATTTATATTATGATAAGGTATTAATTTGCGAAAGAAAAATTTAAATAATATATTTAGTTTTTGAGATAAAAGAAGAAAAAATAAAATAAAACATTAATTTTATGAACTTATCATTATTTGAGCAAAAAATAACCTTCAATCAGTCTCTTGTTTCATTATGTGACTAGGTAGGTATCTCTACTTTTATTTTTTACTCAGTCAACAAATAATAGGTACTAATAACTAACTAACAATAGGAAAGCCACAACAATATACTAATGTCATATTATAACAAAAAACATTAACCTCTTTTTAGTTTTTTGTTATTTATTAGGTTCTTATTTCATAAAAATCCAATTTTTATTATTTAATAAAAATCCTCTGCGCTGTCTGTCACTCACGTTGTTGACGAGATGCTCTTGATGGAGTATGTGGTAGTAATTTGTAAAAGTCATGATATATTGGATCAATGAACGGTAGGAAGTTCAGGATATCTTAATGTTTCAAATAATCAATATTAATCATTCAGGGTTCATTGTAAGCTGACGCCAAGTCTATTTCGGCAAATGGGATAGTTATTCTCCTTCTTTTTATAGAGAAAAAACGAAACTCTTCATATTCTGTCAATGTGTATTTAAACCCCACGTCATTAAACTTTTCAAAAAATACTATTCCATCCAAATGATGTCTTATCTTTAGCAGTATTTTTTGTAATAAAGTGAGTTGTAATAGAGTGAGAAATAGTGCTGCTCCTTGTTTTGATAAAATATTTCAATAGCCGCATGATTTGTATCGCATTCTAGATGCGTGTGGCCCGATGTGAGAAATTTGTGATGGATTTTCTTTAAGGATGTTTTAAGTTCTAATACTATCGATCTAATACTTATCATAATCTTAACAAAATTTGTCCTTTAAAATGTTTGGTCAAACAGTGATAAATACACTTATTATGAAATAACCCATAAAATTACTACGGACTCGTATTGCAACACTAGGTAAGTTATTTTAAATATATTGTATCAAACAAGATAATTTTTTTTTGGATTTGTCAGTAACAGATCAAACTATTTTGGGTACTTCTACTTATAGAAGACTTACATTGAATAGACCAAAAAATAGCTAATTTTATTTAAAGTATGGGTGACAAAATAACAGAAAATGACCATTTTTGGACTTATCATGTAAATACCAAACACCACAGATATGCACTAATGATAAATAAATTTTACTAGATTTAATAAATACTAGACTTCTAGTAATCTAGTATTTAATAAATACTAGGCTTTGCTGGCGGCTTCGCCCGCGTGAGCATCGGAAAACGACCATTGTATTTATAGCTTACTATTTTGGGTATAGTCGCTTACACATAAAATGTATGCTGTCGCGGTCTTTAATTTAGGACAATTTAACACAAACTATCCAACGATACATTATTAACTCAAACGGTTTAGGCAGCGCACGTCAAGATAGCTCTCTGAGGGCAAGATTTATTAGACTCAGGCTATTCCGACCTGTCGTCATATCATGGGCAAATTACATAAAATTTTTGTAAATTGTAGCCCATATATTATTATTGTTCTGGTGTATAAGTCAATCCGTTCAGTTTTTCTTGCGTGAGTTTAAAGAATAACACACACACACACACACACACACACTCAGACACGCACACATACAGTCATATTCACAAACTCGCATTTATAATATTAGTAAGATTGCTTTGATTGATAAACGTAAATTATAATTATCTCATCATAATAACGATTAAATAGCGACGTTAATAAAAACAAAAATAAAATAGCTGCATTATTTTTGTAAATAATACAATTTTGAAGGTAAGAACTTAACTATAAAAGCCTGGAGTATTTGAATAAAATTTCAAAATCAATTTCAACCTGTCTACCAAAGAGACAATTCATTTTACATAATTATTAGAAAATATTAATATAATTTACAAAATAAAAATAAAGGATGAAGTTAATTGCAATCATATTGGGCTTCGGCGCCTTCGCATCTGCTATAGAACAGGTAAGTGTTATGAAATTTTTGGATTAAATTCAAATATGACAATATTAAAACTATCAATATACCTATATGGGACAGATAAGGGTCCCCGCACACGGGCCACACGCGACAGCCACAAACGCCGCCACGAGAAGCTAGCTACAAAGGTAGCTGAAGCGCGCGATATGAGATCTATAGACGAGACTTAGCCTTAGCTCAGACTTTACTTAGGAAAAACTTTGCAGGTGTATTGCATATAATGAAACCAATAGTCGTATTATGACATTAGCGGTCTTAGCTTATGCTGAGCACAATCTCAGCGTGACATGTCTATTGATACCAAATCGCAGTCTTTGCAAAGCAAAGTTTTTCGTAAAGTCTGAGCTAAGGCTAAGTATCGTCTATAGATCTCAGCCTAGAAAGGATTTTTGGAAATTAGCAGGCGAAGCCCCGGGGGAAAGCTAGTAACAATATTGACAGAATAACAATATCAATATTTTATTCTAATTCTACTAATAACCTTTTTTATTAAATTACAGACAAAACATCAACTACCAGCAGAAAAATTACAGAAGATAAGGAAAGCCGGAGACACGTGCGCAGCGGAACTCAAACTTGATCCGGGAGTGTTTGCAGGAGTCGCAGACGGCACAGGAGAAAGCACTGATGCGACCAACAAATACTTTTACTGCTTCTTGAAGAAGCTTAAGTTAGTCGATGAAAGTGGCCACGTTGATGTTGACAAAGTAGCTAATTACTTAGATGATAATCCATTATTGGAGAAATTCAAAGAAGCACTTCGAAAGTGCAATGAAATAACCAAAGACAATCCCGTTGATACTCTACACAGTATACACCGTTGCTATTTTGACACTTCTCCAGTACTTTTTGTGTATTGAACGACAACTTAATGTATCTAAGTAATAAAATAATAAAAGGGTTTGTTTAATAATTACTGTATATGTCTCTCGCAACCCATAACCTCTGCTGGGCTCAGATTGCCTCTGACAATGTGACAGGAACAGGCCATAACCACCACGCTGGCCAAATGCAAATTGGTAGACTTTACTCACCTTTGACAACATCATGGAAAATATAATACGCACATATTTTTTTGAATAATAAACAAAGGTGCATGTCGTATGAACCCAAGCTAATAGCATAGTGCAAAAGCGGATGCGATTTCTAATACGGCCATCCTCTCGACGTCAACAACTGCAACTGAGCCTGGCGAGAGTGTACCCCGAGTGCGCACGTCTCGGCCGAGGCGTCTCGGACGAGACAAAGCGAGTGCTCTCGCACGAGAGTGTACAGTACATTAAATCAATAAAGTAATAAATAAAGTAAGCAATATAAAAATAACTATTAACATACCTACGGGTCAAATGACCCCAGCTGCCTTTAAATGTAGTACGTTGTTTTAGTCTTTCTTGTGTTATACATTATTTTATTTAAGGAGCAATTTAACTTGCGCCTACTTGCGCCTTTGACACGATCCTAAAATACATCGCAAAATAAAAATGATTTATTTTTCAATTGCCCTTTATTCCTAGTGAAATGACATTTACTTTAAACTTTTTGCAACTCAATTTTGAAGCTGATATCTTCGCTGTCTATGATCTATCTTTTTGAAGGATAGAATCTTACCTTTTTGAAGAATATATCTTTTTGAAGAAAGAATATATTTTTGAAGCGGATGAATTTCTGTACAGGTACACGTTTTGGTTGGATGACAATACATGGTTAGCTGTGTGTTAAATCCAACATGGCAGAACACACAAGATGGCGAACTAGTTATTTTTAATGGATATAAAGGGCTTGCTGAGAAAAACTCAAAAATAAAGTGACGTCACTCTAAATTAAATATGGCGGACTTCTAAAGAAGTTGGACTTAGATGTTTATGCTTTCCTACAATACGGGTATCAAATGAAAGGCTGAGAATACGAATGCCTTTCCAACGATAATTAAAAAGTAAAAAAAAATCTTGGCCTTTCCGTCATCAGACGGGGCTAAGGCTGCCAGTCCACTGAAGCGGAGCGAAACCAATAGGCTCGCAAAATCCCTGTCCACTGGAGTCGAGTGGAGATTTTTAGGCAATCCTATTGGTGAATATTTATTCGTTCCTCCGCTCCGCAACCTCGCTCCGCTTCAGTAGACAGGCAGCCTAAGATGCTGTTAAAACTTTATTTAAATAATTTAAATAAATGATAGTTTATTTTATTTTATACCTAAGTTAAAAACATGTAAGTAAGCCGTACGGGGGTGACATAGTCACTGCGTGACAACCCCCCTTTAAAACAACAAACATTAAAAAAATTAAAAGTCAAAACCTTTTTTCAGGACAAGCTTTTATTTAAATGCGCTAAACATAATAAAATAAACATTTCCTTAAAAAAAATTACAATCAACTTATAAAGTTAATAACTTATGTTGATTTTAAAATTTTCAAAGTAACTAAATACGAGTAAATTTAATTTAAATCTCGCGATAAATTGTTTTGGGAATTTTCCCAAAGCGAACCGAGAGCCAGTATACTAATGGTAAATAAATTTTACTAGATTTAATAAATACTAGACTTCTAGTAATCTATTATTTAATAAATACTAGGCTTTGCTGGCGGCTTCGCCCGCGTGAGCGTCGGAAAACGACCATTGTATTTATAGCTTACTATTTTGGGTATAGTCGCTTACACATAAAATGTATGCTGTCGCGGTCTTTAATTTAGGACTATTTAACACAAACCATCCAACGATACATTATCTTCGTTTATCTCGAACGGTTTAGGCAGCGCACGTCAAGATAGCTCTCTGAGGGCAAGATTTATTAGACTCAGGCTATTCCGACCTGTCGTCATATCATGGCCAAATTACACAAAATGTTTGTAAATTGTAGCCCATATATTATTATTGTTCTGATGTATAAGTCAATCCGTTCAGTCTTTTTTGCGTGAGTTTAAAGAATAATACACACACACACACACACACACACATACAGTAATTTTCACAAATTCGCATTTATAATATTAGTAAGATTGCTTTGATTGATAAACGTAAATTATAATTATCTCATCATAATAACGATTAAATAGCGACGTTAATAAAAACAAAAACAAAATAGTTGCATATTATTTTTGTAAATAATACAATTTTGAAGGTAAGAACTTAACTATAAAAGCCGGGAGTATTTGAATAAAATTTCAAAATCAACGTGTCTGCCAAAGAGACAATTCATTTTAAATATTAATTATCAGAAAATATTAATATTATTTACAAAATAAAACTAAAGGATGAAGTTAATTGCAATCATATTGGGCTTCGGCGCCTTCGCATCTGCTATAGAACAGGTAAGTGTTATGAATTTTTTGGATTAAATTCAAATATGACAATATTGAAACTATCAATATACCTATATGGGACAGATAAGGGTCCCCGCACACGGGCCACACGCGACAGCCACAAACGCCGCCACGAGAAGCTAGCTACAAAGGTAGCTGAAGCGCGCGATATGAGATTTATAGACGAGACTTAGCCTTAGCTCAGACTTTACTTAGGAAAAACTTTGCAGGTGTATTGCTTATAATGAAACCAATAGTGGTATTATGACATTAGCGGTCTTAGCTTATGCTGAGCACAATCTCAGCGTGACATGGCTATAAATACCAAATCGCAGTCTTTGTAAAGCAAAGTTTTTCGTAAAGTCCGAGCTAAGGCTAAGTATCGTCTATAGATCTAAGCCTAACAAAGGATTTTTTGGAAATTAGCAGGCGAAGCCGCGGGGCAAAGCTAGTAACAATATTGACAGAATAACATTATCAATATTTCATTATAATTCTACTGATAATTGTTTTTATTAAATTACAGACAAAACATCAACTACCAGGAGAAAAATTACAGAAGATTAGGAAAGCCGGAGACACGTGTGCAGCGGAACTCAAACTTGATCCGGGAGTGTTTGCAGGAGTCGCAGACGGCACAGGAGAAAGCACTGATGCGACCAACAAATACTTTTACTGCTTGTTGGAGAAGCTTAAGTTAGTCGATGAAAGTGGCCACGTTGATGTTGACAAAGTAGCTAATTACTTAGATGATAATCCATTATTGGAGAAATTCAAAGAAGCACTTCGAAAGTGCAATGAATTAACCAAAGACAATCCCGTTGATACTCTACACAGTATACACCGTTGCTATTTTGACACTTCTCCAGTACTTTTTGTGTTTTGAACGACAACTTAATGTATCTAAGTAATAAAATAATAAAAGGGTTTGTTTAATAATTTCTTTATATATCTTCGCTACCCATAACTAAGCTAACCAACCTCTGCTGGGCTCAGATTGCCTCTGACAATGTGACAGGAACAGGCAATTACCACCACGCTGGCCAAATGCAAATTGGTAGACTTCACTCACCTTTGACGACATCATGGAAAATATAATACGCCCATATTTTTTTGAATAATAAACAAAGGTGCATGTCGTCTGAACCCAAGCTCCCCCCGTTCGAGACTACACCGTTCAAACCACTCGGCTATAAACTTTTACGAGTAAAATGTCGAATTACTTTCCTGTAATGAAACCTTCCATCACAGACTAAAACCAAGAGCTTCAAGCCTAAAACCAAACTACAGAGCACGAGTCTCTCTTTATGACTAAGAAGTCTTAATGCATACTACTCCACCACATTGCCCCAGTGCAGGTCGGTAGAGATGTTATTAGCCAACCCAAGCAACGCATTTTATGCCAAACGAAGGTCTCTGTCACGGTTAAAAATTTAAAATGTATGATAATTTAGCAATTATCTAGCAGATCTAGCGGCAGGTAAAATGTAATGCCTGGGGAGGGATCAAGCTCCAACTGTTCATGTTCCGAACATGTATTCGTGCGAGTGGTGTATAAAACTTCGATAGCGTGATTCAGGTTTGTCCTGACTGTATGAGTTATGATGTTATACGTTGGGCCGAACTGTATGGATTGGGTAAAATCTCATTAGTTTAGTAGGTAGGTTTAGTAGGTTTACGTAGTTTATGAGATTTTTTATGTTTATGGAAGTTTATGGAGTTTGTTAGCCGACAAACGAGCAGTAGAGCCACCTGATGGTAAGCGGTCGCATCATCCATTGCCATCGGCAACGCCACAGGCCTCATGATGCATTGCTAGCACACAAATAAACAGGAAGACAGAAATACACACACACATACAACCACCACTACCACAACCATACTCCCTTACTTATTTATTTATTTCATCATCACAACCCATAACTGTCCCACTGCTGGGCAGGGTCTCCTCTCACAATGTGTGGGATACAGGCTATAGTCCACCACGTTGGCCAAGTGCGGATTGGCGGACTTCACACACCTTTGAGAACATTATGGAGAACTCTCAGGTGTGAAGGTTTCCTCGCGATGTTTTCCTTCACCGAAGCAAGTGATAATTAAATTTTAATACGCACATCATTTTTGAAAATTAGTGGTGCGTGCGAGGTTTGAACCGGGACCCCTCGGTTCGAGAGTCCAACCTTCAACAACTGCTATCACTGTTCTATTCATCACTGCATTATTTATTTATTTACACTTTATTATACTTTTAAGACAAAGTGCTACAAAGGGTAGACATAATGCTAAAAGCATTCTCTACCAGTCGACCTATGGTTAAAGCAGAGAACAGCGAAGGCGGTACGAGTAAAAAAAAACAATGAATAACAGGAAAGCAATGAAATGCGTTATACAGATAATAAGAAAATAAGTAAGTTAATAAGAATACGAGTACATAAAATACATATAATAAAGTCAATTCATAAACATAGTAAGTAGAGAACGAAAACTAACTAAAGAAAACTGTTCTTCTTAAAGTAGTACTCAGTGACTTTAGATTTTAAAGGTTTGTTTTCTGCACGCTCTCCTCAACACACACTGTTGACACTATACGTCATACTCCAGACTACACTACCATATTCATACAGAACCCTTGAGGATTCGTCCTAATTGGCAGCGATCGTAAGATGGCGCGATGCGTTCTCGTCGTGCGATGGGTTCAAACATACAGATTTCATCAGAGTGTCCTATTTTAACCTCGCAAGTAATTGTATTGAAATACCCATCGCACGACGAAAACGCATCGCGCCATCGTACGATCGCTGCCAATTAGGACGACCTAACGAAATTGAAATTATTGTCCGCGATGATAAAAGTTTTAAATCATACATCATACTCTTTTTGTTTTAAATGCTAATTATAACTTGTTTTTTGTTTTGACTTGGCTTTCCACTTTGCACAATTGTGAATTATTAAAAACATTTTCATATTAATTTTCAAAGAAAGATTATGTAGCATTTTACTTTGTTCGCTTCTCTTCTCCATGTAAACTAATAAGTATAACAAATATTGCGCGTGGTTGGATTTTTGTTAAAAAGGAGAATACATTGTTTCTTCAAATTTTAATAACAAGCCTATAGCCGCGGCTATGTACAGTTGATAAAATCAGAGAACTTTCGTACTAAGTTTGTGCCCCCCTTTTACCTCCTTAAGGGATGATTTTCGAAAAAAAATTTTAAACATGTTTCAATAACTTTGAATGAAATACCTTCATACTGAATTTCATTCAAATACCCTCAAAAACGGCAAAGTTTCATACTAACTTTGCACCCCCATTTTACCCCCTTAGGGGGTGAATTTTCAAAAATCCTTTCTTAGTGCTCCCCTACGTTATAAAAGGAACCCCCGTGCAAAATTTCAAGTTTCTAACCCTTATAGTTTAGGCCCTGCGTTGATATGTCAGTCAGTCAGTCAGTCAGTCAGTCAATCGGTCAGCTTCTACTTTATTATTGATTATAGGTTCTTATTATTCGAAGGCTGTTTTAGGAGCGGCACACACACATAATATATGTAGCGCCCGGGTGCAATCAATGCCTTGGCGCCCTTTTGTATCAAAACGCGCGGTCGAAATGGATTAGGTCTAGGTGTCGCGAGCGGCTTTCGGCGCCCCGTGACACCCGGGCCCGGGTGCACTGCATCCCATGCACTATACGTAAAGTAATTAACGAAGTTATTGTAAAAAATACTAATTAACGCCTCATTATCATTCTGATTTATTTTGTAATTTGTTTTAAAAATTTGCATTTATATTTATAATTTCCTGGTGTAACTAACTATAAAAGCAGGGGCTATTGTAATCGATTTTAAACGAGACTTGCCTTGACTTGCATAAGTGCTATTCGTTTCAAGTAGTCACACAGATTATTCAACATAAAATTTTATTTAAACTTAAATTAAAATGAAATCCATTGCTATTTTATTCTGTTTTGTGGTCTTCGCATCCGCTATCGAACAGGTTAGTACGAGTAGGTATAATAACATTTTTGATATAAGTTATTTGTACCCTGTGTAGCGAGCAGAGTCCCGGTTTCGGTTCTCGGTTGACCAATTATGTGTCGCGTCAAATAAAAATGTTAAACCTCGAGTTTTAGTTTCAACAATGCTTAGGATATTGTGCGATGCCTTTAAACAGTAACAGTTGTCGTCAGTTGTAGAAATTAGTAAATCATGTGATATAATCACAACTAAGTACATTTCATTGAGTAAAAAAAAATTATGGCTCTCAAAAATCTAAACAAAGTTACTTAATCCTTCTAGAAACTAATAAACATAAAGTAGGTACTTGTTCGCCAACCGGCACTTGGCAAGCGTGGTGGACTATGGCCTGTACACGTCACATTGTGAGAGGACAGTCGTGCCCAGCAAGTAGTTATGAGTTGCGATGAGATACTTGATACAGCATATCGCACCCTTAGTAATATATTGGCCTGTTTAAAAAACGTAGCTTTTTGGGAGGTCACGTTTAAAAGATTCTGGACAAGACATTTCGGCTTATTTTTCGTTTAAAATGTCATCAATAAGTATACTTATGCTTATGTAATAAAAATAAACATTTTATACAAAAAATAAGCTGAAATGTCGCGTTCAGAATCTTTTACATTACTAAGGGTTCGATATTGTCATGAAAGTTTCTTGGCTCTTTGTTTAAATTACGAAACATTTATTATTATCCAATTGTTTCAGGTAAAACACAAACTAACAGAACAAAATCTACAAAGAGTTAAGAAAGCGGGTGACGCGTGTGCAGTGGAACACAACGTGGATGCTGGAATGTTTGCCAAAGTCCCAGCCGGCACCGTACCAAGAGATGAAACCAATGATAAGTATCTGTTTTGCCTTTTCCAAAAGGTTGGATTAGTCGATGCAAACGGTCACGCAGTAGTGGACAAAGTAGCCGGCTATTTAGGAGATCATCCGCTTGTAGAGAAATTCAAAGAAGCACTTGGAAAATGCAATGAAGCAAGCAAAGGAAATCCAATTGACACACTGTTAGGAATATATCGTTGCTACTTTGAAACCACTCCTGTACTGTTTACGTTTTAAACAACAACAATTTATTACAATGAAAAATAAAATAAAATATTTTGTTTAATGTTGAATTTCTTTATTTATGAGTTACTTTCCCAAAATCAAACAAATCCATCTAAGGCGGCTCACCACAAGCTACTCTGTTAGGTTTTTTTGTGTTATTAAGGTAGCAAACGAGCATGCAGCACCGCCCTTCCGCTGCGCCCCATGACAACTGTGACTGACCTAGAACAAGACTCAAATGGGGATTATAATGGTTAGAACATAAGTTAGTTAGTTTGTTAATATATATGAGGACTGGAACAGAGAGTGTTAGTGATAGTTGGTCTCGTTAGTTGTTGTTAGTAATAGTCCAGTTAGAAATTGTTAGTGAAAGTCTTGTTCTAATTCGGTCACAGATGCATTGCTTACCCTGAGGAATGAGATGGTCGCCTCTAAAAAGTGTAGCCGGCTCCACACCTTTCTAAGCGAAACACAACTGCTGTTAAAATAACCATTACACGGTAGAAATGGTACTAAGTACCTTGGCGGGCGGTAGTAGGTACTACCCCGGGCGAACTCTAGGCTCTACTACCTATTAAAGTTAGTTATGTTATTATTATTAATTTTATGTTTTATTTATCATAATTTTACATCATATGTAACTATCATCATATCATCATATCAACAACCACCATATAAAACTACATAATTAAAATATTTTTTACATATTATGTGTATAATATTAGCATTATTTTTAATTTAATTTTATGATTATTCCAACTATAAAAGCAGGGTGTGTTGTAAAATAATTTTAAAAGAGACCGGCCTGTTTGCCTAACTGAACATTCGTTTCAAATACAGACTAACTATTTATGATTTCATTTTACTTATCTAAACTAAAATAAAAAATGAAATCCATTGCTATTTTATTCAGTTTTGTGATCTTCGTATCTGCTATCAAACAGGTAAGTATCAGTATAATAACATTTTTGACTATTAAATCACCATTGATTTATTCGCAATGCCGATGCCATTCATGGACAGCGACGAATTGCGCGTTAATTAGTTAATATAAATTAATATCAAAAATTATCGAAATAATAACAAAGCAGAGAGCAAGTTATAAAAAGTGGCCGCGTCGCGCTTCCATTATACTTTCCATATCGTTTTCAATTCGATTGGTATTTTTTTTAATGTGAAAGGTCATAAAGAGCACGGTGTGAACAAACTAATTACTTGCTATTTCATCTTCAAATTTACCTTACCGTGTAATACTGAAAAGAAAGAAATTCACGTCGAAACACTGATAAGTTAGTTGCATTACTGATAATACTTCACATTACTCACACTGAAATAAAAAAAATATTCGAATTTGGTTTTTACAAACATATTTCGAAAGTCAAACTACGCCATTGCTTCAACGAATGCCTGAAAATTTACAACCTCCGGTCTTAGTAGGTATAAGTTAGTGTTTCTCGTATACCCATTACTGTTTAATTATTTTTCTTTAAATGTATAATTGAATCATAAATTCTTTGCAAATTATTATTATTATAATTTATTATTATTAATTAATTAGTATAATAATAATTATTAACTGTTTAATTAATTATTATATTTTATTTTATTTGTTAAATAGCCTTCACATTTACTACCGAATAAGTTAGTATAACACGTATTATTTTTGGATGAAACGAACTTAAAACTTACATTGGATTAATGAACTTAGCTTAATTAGTTGGTAGTGCCCCGATACCAATTTATCATCTGTAATAAATTACCTGAACGATAGTGAAAACCGCATCACATCCGTTGTGCAGTTTAAAAAATCTAAGCATATATAATATACACGAGAACCTTATTTTATATCTACTAAGTAAAGAAACTGCAATCTGAGGTGTTCTCGGTACATTATGGCATGGGGTTTTTCAAGTCTCCTTCCTTCCATTCATCTTCTTCTTCCTAGTTCTCCTTCTATTAAGGATCGGCATGGTATTGGCGCCTCCCCTGGTGTTGCTTACATCTATTTGCTTTTCCGTCAACCATTCAGGCCATAAAAATGCTAAACTTAATTGTCTGTTCCAGGAAAAATTCGAAATACCAGAAAAAAAGCTACAAAAACTTAAAAATACGTCAGACGCGTGTGCAGCGAAATACAACCTTGAACCGGGAACATTTTCAAAAATCTCAGCTGGCACATTACCAAACGATGAGATTCATAATCGGTACCTCTTGTGCGTTTTCCACTCCGTTGCTCTGATCCGTGAAGATGGCTCCGCCTTTGTCGACAAAATTGCTGATTACTTAGGGGATCATCCACTTAAAGAGAAATTCAAAGAAGAAGTTGGCAAATGCAATGTATTAATTAAAGATAAGCCTATTGAAACATTTCTAGGACTATACCATTGCTATTTAGAAAGATCTCCTGTCAGAATTACTCAGCTCAATTTCTCCAGCCCCCTTCCACTATCGAACGTTTTATCGCACGACGGGTATCCATCCTTTCGTCGCTAACATCCCTTCGCTTCGGTACGAACGACACGCTTCGGTTCGTTATTTATTATGCGTATCGCGAAGTTAGTGCGCTTTACCCTTAGAATATAATATATATACTCTAAGACTTTACCATTCAAGACTACATCACCATTTATCATCAGGCGGGATTGCAGTCAAGCAATAACTTATAATTAATAAAAAAAATTAAATGTGGCACTCGGAGACTGCCGCGGTTAAGCTATTGCATAGCATTTTTTATCAACTTATGCAATTACAATTATTAGAAGTTATATAGTTATATCAGAACAGCGCCATCTAGTTTGTAGAAAACATACGTACCATACCTTAGTATTAAGGTACTAGATGGCGCTGATTGGGGGTGGTGCATTATTATCCCCTAACGTATTGTGCAGTGAACAATTATTCATTAAGTTAGATGGGTCCATTTATCGATGGAGGAAGGCTGGCTGAGCTGGTAGTTCACTCGCAGTATACTAGATGGCGCTGAGTAGTAAAACGCTGTTATGCTGAATCACGCTGTTGAGGTTTTTTGTAATATCTATAAGTATCCAGCATAACATTCAATAAATGACTTGAATTGTACTGAAGAAGTGTTTCTTTATTGTGCTTGCCTACTCGTTCAACGAAACTACTCTTGGGACCGTCGAGTGGTCGGTAATTTATTCAGGGGGTCTTAGGTTTTTTTCGTTACGGAATTTCTGGATTCGGTCCCCACGCTCAAGGCCCGCGATAAAAGCTATGCAATAGCTTAAAAAAACGATGCTTAGAAATATATATCTAATAGACAATACCTATTCTTACAATACAATATTTTATTGTAATGAAATATATTTTCATTCTAATGAAATATGGTTAGAATTTGATGATATGATTATGTGATGATAGATTGAAGAAATGTGGTAGAACTTCTAATTTCTTAGGAAAAATGTTAAGCGAAACATGTCAGCTCCGATACGATATAGGCATATGAATCTAATTACAATATTGTTTTACTTATTTATCTTTCAAAATACATAACTTTCCCCTATTCCTTGCCCTTGGCTACAACCCATTAATGGCCCACTACTGAGCACGGGTCTCTCCTCATACCTGAGGAGGCCTAGAGCATACTCCACCACGCTGCTCCAGTGCGGATTGGTGGAGGGGTTAGTGGCCAACCCAAGTGTCGGAAATTTTAAGCCGCCCGAAGGTATCCGACATGGCTTAACGACTGCTACCAAATGATAACAACCGGGATCGACGGCTTTACGTGCCCTCCGAAGCACGGAAGCGCTCAAGAGATTTTTGCCACTAGCGGTCATTCCTTGCCCTTAGAAATAAGTAAAGTAGAAACTTTATATTTCTTCAAAAAATTGCTCAAGAAGCCTTTCCTTACCTTGTAACTTTCCTTTTTTCTCGTCCTTAATTTCCTTTCTCGTGGTCTTGTGTCATCACTCTTCTTCGTCTTATTTAAGTATGTATTTGTATAACTATGTTTTTGTTTTCTTTTGTATTTACAACCTATAAGAAATCGCTCGTAAGCGATAAGGCCGCTCATTGTATTGCGCCTTTCATTTAAAAATGTGAACTGTTACCTATGTCTATGTTACGGTGTACAATCAATAAAGACTAAAGAGTAAATAAAAAAATAAAAAAAAAACTTTCATGAATGGCCGCTCAAGTTCAAAACGACGCCATCTTTACCCAATGCCCTTTGCCCAAAGAGATTTATTTTTTAGATAGATTTATTTATTATCGTCGAGTAAAACGTAATTTGCATAATTTTCCACACATGCCACATGTGGTAGAGCTATTATAATTAATTTTGGGGCTCAGTATCCGTTTTCACAATAAACAAACATCTCAACTTTTCTGTACGGCTTTTTAAGAAGGACGCCACATGCCAGGGATGAAGAAAATGGTTTTTTCGAACAGGATTAAGCAATTTTCTCGGCAGGATACCTCGTAAAGTTGAGAACCCTAGATCCCGACTTTTTTCTATTGCTGGAATTTCGGTATTACCTACAGATTAGCTCAGGATGTTGGATTGTAGAAAGTCGATGAAAACTTAAAGTACAGAAGGTTACATAAAATTCTGTCTTCATTATAATTTTATGGACTTAACGACTGCTACCTGATCATTACAAAGGATGATGTTTGTAATGTTTGCGTACCCTACAAAGCACGGGGCGTCTTCTATATTATCTCAATCAAATATCTTTTTCCGGCTCGTCCTATTCGCCACCTGACCTAATCTGGCCGCTGGGGTACACAGATATTCGTGGTACGGTCATACGGAATCGTCAGGGTTAACGCTGCTCGCACTTGGAAGTGCTATTATAGTTTTTTTTTCGTAAAAAATAGTATAAAAGCAACAAAAATTGTTTTGATGCAGTGTTTAAATTATCTACCTGACCTACGAGAACACGTTAATTTTTAACATTTGTGAATTAATACAAAGCAATACAATAGTTTACTCAAGTCGATAAATATGAAGCTGATCCCTATTCTATTTGGGTTTGTGGCTGTTGTGTTTGCTGAGCAACGGGTTAGTATTTTTTTGTATGTACCTATGTATTATTTCACCAACCTTACATATATTTTTCTAGCAACCCACGTCTTACAATACAATACAAAAACTCTTTATTTTCTACAATATTTTCATCTTCATTAGTTCTGCCTACCTACATGACATGTGTATTCGTTTGAAATAAATTGTTAATGCTTAAAAAATAATAATTATGGTTCTGGAGTACATTTGACGCATGAGAAAAGTGTAGGCTAAAATAATCATTCTCCTTTACTTTGCCAAGATCAAGTATTTTTACCTTTTGATAATAATAATTATGTTACGGAGGAATTTTGTACCTCTACTAGAACAACTGCGAGGAGCAGGATCAGCAGGAAATGGTCATATGAGGTGTCGGGACGTGAGGTGAGGTGTGGTGAGCTGGCGAGGCGAGGTGTGGAGTGGTGAGGAGCAGGCTTGAGGAGTGGAGAGTAGATTGAGGAGCGGAGAGGAGAGATATTCAGTTGGTAGTCTTTCATAGGTTTCAGGTATTCTAGCAAAATGTTACTGGCCGGCGAACAGGCCATCTACAAGAATAAACGGATGATTAAGAAGAACAAAGGAATTATGTCAATATTGTCATTCAATAAAAATGTATTGTAAAATGGAGCTCGTGTATTAATTTGCCCTTTTACAATTATGATAATACGAGTAGGTATATTTTTGTGCCAACTTTCGTCTAAGTCCTTTTGTCTTTAACGAACAAACATATTATAAACATACAAACTCTCAATTATATAATTTTGATAGACAAATGTTTGTTTGTCTACAATCTTATGCAATGCTTAAAATCTGAGGCGTCGTCCTAATTGGCAGCGATCGTACGATGGCGCGATGATGCGATACAGATCTCATCAGAGTGTCCTATTTTAACCTCGGAAGTAATTGTATTGAAATACCCATCGCACGACGAAAACGCATCGCGCCATCGTACGATCGCTGCCAATTAGGACGACGCCTACATCTTTTTAATATTCACAGGAGAAAGTCAAGTTACCAGAAGAAAAGCTAGCAAAAATTCATAAAATATCGAACTTGTGTGCGGCCGAACACAATGTAGATGGTCCCGCTTTGGTCCCGCGAATCGCCGACGGGACCCTTCCACGAGACGAACTCACGAACAAGTATCTATATTGCTTCTCTGTACAGGCTGGACTAGTCGATGACGTTGGGCACATAGTCATCGATAAGTTAGCCTCTCTTTTGGGAAACCATCCAAGGGTCGAGGAATTCCAAGAGATACTCAGAAAATGCAATGACGTAACGAAGGAAGACCCCGTAGCAACTGTAGTGCAGATGCACGATTGCTATAGTCACACTAGCCCTGTACTTGTAATATATTAATGATTCAACTGATTAAAAAGACGAAACGATTAGTTAATGATTGATTTCAGAATACTGATAGAAATATGGGATAGGATTTCTGAGTACTCGTCTTTCCTGTGTTTCGTCTTTATTAGCTATCTAATAAAATAATTGACTATTAATTTTTGTGCATTTGATTTTTATTTTGTCTCTGCGTAGGGATAACTGCTTTTCACGATTTTTTTATTTTCATTGTCGTGGCTAACTCAAGCAATATACCTACCTATTGGTAACTAGTAACCCGGGCTTATATACCACCAAGCAAATATTTCTTAATTTCTTATTGTAATGCTTAAATAGATTGTTGGTAGTTAGCTTCAACTCATTAATGGCCCACTACTGAGCACGGGTCTCTCATCATACCCGCAGAGGCCTAGAGCATACTCCACCACGTTGCTCCAGTGCAAATTAGTAGAGGGGTTAGTGGCCTACCCAAGTATCGGAAATTATTAAGCCGCCCGAAGGCCTGCGCCATGGCTTAACGACTGCTACCAAATGATAACTACCGGGACCGACGGCGTTACGTGCCCTCCGAAGCACGGAAGCGACCAAGAAATTTTACGAGTAGCGTTCACCCATCCAACTACCTACCGCAGCCGCTGTTGCTTAACTTTGTCGATCACTTAAGGGCTATTAGCGCTTTAATTGTTGGTCCACTAATAAATGATGGACAAAGTCAAGCCTCGTCGGTCAAAGTAGTTTGAGAGGTGGCCAGAGGCACAATATTATGAGTCATATTATTTAAACCACTCCTCAGAAGTCAAACTATATCCATTAAAGTACCAGTGAAGTATACTTTAACCCTTATTGTGACAGCCTTAAGGTTTTTCCTATATTATTCTAACTTTAAATGTGATTTCATGCTATGAATAATTCGTAATAGAAGGTGTGAACAATAAGTTTAGTTTCGTGATAAAACGCCGCAAGCGAGAGTTGTGAAATAGGTGTTCCCACACTTTCTATGCCCAGCCAGGGACTGATATGGTCTCCAGTTAAGGTAATTTCATGCTCATAGCATTTACATAATATTACTTCACCTTCACCCCACAAAGCGCCCAAAAAATTGACTAGCGGTCACCCATCCACCTACCGACCGCCTTACTGTCACTAGGATCGACTCAATCCGCCGGACTGAGCGCTTTCATATAGTATTAATACATATATACACTGACACTGCTACAATGGAGAAGGCAAAAGGGTCAAAATATTACTATCAAATACACCTAAAATCCGAGCTTAGGTCATATACATTACATAACTTTTTATTTCACTTCAATACATGCAGTATTTCCGAAGTTATAAAGACGAGAAGTTCAAGCCCTTTTTTGAATTTCCGCGCTTACGCTATGACGTCACGACGTGGCTCGGCCGCGAGCATGATACGGCGCAAGTATAGAAAATATGGGTCTATGCAGTTCAAAAATCTATAACTTTCTTATTTCTATAGATACAGACTTGAAATTTTACATAGATGTAGTAGATAGTATGTGAATTATATATGTTATTTTATTATTGATAACTAAGGTTTGCTCGCGGCTTTACTTGAGTTTAAATTAACATTTCGGTCAAAAATCCCTATCAACTACGCGCGACTAGTGAGAGATGACGTCATCGAGTAGTGACCGCCCGCCTGCGTTTTTAAAAAAACCAACGTCCGTAAATACGCACTTTGATCGTTAATATCTCAGCCATTTATTGAGATATGGAAAAAGTAAAAACACAGTTTTTCTTGTAATTTTTTATAGATTTATTTGACGTGTAAAAAAAAATTCGTTTGCCTGGTCCATTATAGAAAGGAGGATGTGGCAATGATGAATTACTAGATTAGTAACGGCTATTTGAAATGCTATAGTAAGTACATATTGTTTAGACAATGTATAAAGGGCAAGAGTATGATTACTCACCTAACCTGACATTACCGTATCGATGAACCGATTTCCTTTCTACTATTTGCGGAAACGATAAATTTATCAATGAAAAATCAAGCTAGTTCTCACACAATTTGTCGACCCCGTAGCCTAGTTGGTAGTGACCCTACCCTGCCTGCTAAATTAGTGGTCCTGGGATCGATTCCCGGCCGGGGTAGATGGGGATAGATACTTAATTATGTGACAGAATAATTATTTTCTCGGGTTGTGATGTATTATTTGTGTGATCCATGCCACCCGCGGCTTCTTGAACTTCTTGGACTTCTTCTCGAACTTCTTGGTTCGAGAGGTTGAGTGCGTAAACCTTCATTGTTCAATCTATCTATCTTTCTCAAATGTCTTTCATGAGCAAACATGGGTCACTAACAGTCTATATTAGAGAATTGTATAGATTTTATCCTTACTCGGATATTCCCAATAAGTCTCAACCACGCATCAGGATCTGTTGCCATCCGATCGTGAGATATGATGCCGCATAGCAATGATTTATAAATAAATCCATTACGCATTGTGATTTCAATACAATGGCTCGTAAGTAAATCTGTTTGCAATAAATTTCAAGCGATGACTCTCGGTAATGTCTCTGTGTTGACAAATATTTGAGATGGTGCATATTTGCGTGGATTTTCAGTATTCAATGAAACGCTTCGGTAGCTAGCCAGCTAGGTTCAGATCTTTAAAAACTGAGCCGCTTTAAAGCCTGAACCCCTTCATTCCGAGAGGAGACCCGTGCCCAGCTGTGGGACAGTTATGGGTTGCGATGATGATGATGATTTATTAACACATTAGATCGCGTTGTTTCACAGTTGGTCTTGTAGGGCTGTCTGTTTGTCAATGCCCTTATTCCCGCTAACTTTAAAACAGCTACCGATTTGGATGATGTTTTCACGTTTATACATATTATAGCTAGCTTGTGGTAACATTTATCGGTGAAATAAAATGTTACTTTAAAAGGTAAATAAAATAAATAAATAAATAATAATAAATAACGCTACACACTCATAGCCCCACACTAGGATTCCCTTTGTCGTGGGTGCCATGGACAACACACAAGACAAGGACACACACATCCAGACCAAGAACGGAAATTTAAATTCATCATCCAAATTTCCGCCTCGCTGGGAATCGAACCCAGGACCATCGGAACGGCGGTCCGGTGTGTTAACCATTGCGCCATCCGGGTCGTCAAACGTACATCGTAACGTCGTTTAAAAGTCGTCGTCGTACGTACTTTAAAAGGTAGGTACCTACTGTCTAAACATTTTCGAGAGCGGATACTAAGGTTCCCAGAAATAAAAGCGAGGGCACTTACTAATAAAATAAAATAGCAGCGACACCGGCCTCACATTTAACCTTTACACATTCTCTGAACGGATCCTCTCCCAGGTCCTCGGATTGCATTCACCTCATAAACATCGCAAGCTATAAATTTAATATAATTACGATCGCACGCTCATCACGAAGCAGGATTTGGTATGCACATTTTATAGTTCCAATGCGGTTGTTAAAATGACGATGTTCTCAAACCGATTAGTCTGAATCGCTTATCGATATATCCGTTCGTAATGATTTTACCCATACGCGACGCAAAGGAGGGTAATGTGTACCAAGTATTATGAAATTACGTTATAAGTTGGTAGTAAAAGTTTTAATGAAAAAGTTTATTTTATTCCTTTTAGTGCATGTAAATAAAAGCTTGTTTTAAAAAAGTTTTTTTAAACACGCCTCCACGGTTTTATTCTATGTAGAGTCCAAACCGACCTGCCCTGCTCGTGGCACCCTTCCGAACGATTGACGAGGTTACGGCGCCCGGTCCTTTCAGCGGCGTTGGACAGTACCACCCAGTTAATCCCGAACTTACTAACGTTGGTGATCTGAAGCTGGCTAGCACCCTATTCCTTCACTCAGCCGCCAAAACGAGTCGTGGCGTTGTGTCTGGCCAGTATTTTCTTTCGTCCCTCTTCCTGAGCTCTTAGCTGAGGATTGGTGACGCCTTTGGTGCTGATGTCCATGCGCGACGGGGACCACTTGCCATACCACTTACTCACCATACCTTGAGGTGGCCCTAGACGATCATGCGGCATGACATGACTTACGTGCTGTCATGCATGCATGACCGTTTAATTGTATTGATTGATGCAAAAATTAAGCGCTTGTTCAGACACGGCGGGCACGGCACGGCGGCACACACACAATAAACAGTTCAAGTTAAACAGTAATTGATTGAATTACGGCGCTAACAACATACCAGCAAGTTTGATGGCGAGAGATTAAGAAGTGCGCTCAACATATACGCGCCGCATCTACCACAAAAGTGCACCAGGCGCGCTGCTCCGCACTAAACTTAATAAATTATTTAACCAATCGTGCTTGGTTTAAGTAAAATGTAAATCCGTTCCGTCCTAAAGTTTCATGTTTTCAACGTATTTTTGAGTAATCCCTAATAATGCGTATTTAATTGACTTCGACTACGTTGATTATGTTCTCATATTATTACCTGTCGATATAAAATGAAAAAAAAAACTGTACAGTTCTGAGTTCGGTTTTTGAAGTGTAAACTTCTTTAGTATCGTTGTGATTTGGAAGTCGATGAAACGGAAATGACGCGCAACGAAAGCTAAAAAGAGTCAAAATGGCGACTTACGTTTATATTTGGACTGACAGTATTGTTGTTTTGAAGTTTCACTTCTAGCACGTGTGAATTGCACACATTTAGTATAATTTATAACCGCATCCCATTGGTTACATACATTTGAATGAAAAAGTGACATAACTTGGAGACAGTGCATAAGGATTCGATCCCCTTGTGCATATACCAGTGTTCAAAGCAGACTTACCGCTATTACTCAGTATTAATATTGCAAATGGATGTAAGCGCAATAAACCCACAGGTTACGGCGACCCATCAGTTCACCTCATAAAAAGTGATTGTTGGTATTTTATCGACAGCCGATGTTATAGTAATTAGTGCAGATTGAAACCGGTCGCAATGTGCGTCCTTGTGCGATCCCTTCTTCAGTAAGGCTGAGTACACATGCATACGTATGGCGCAATAGTTACATGCCCGACTGCCGTTTGCAGGATACTGGGATTAATAGTGAGGTGGAAATCTCTGGGTGGTCTGGGCTGGGTCTGGGTGTGTGTGTTCTTGTCTTGTGTGTTGTCCATGGCACCAACGATACGCGGAATCCTAGTGTGGTAATCCTATACTTACAACGATGGCTAAATTTATTTAAATTACAAGTACCGACATTTATTCTTAACTATCTTCATTACTAACATAGTAATGATAATTTTAATTATAAAAGAAATAAACAATTTTTATCAACGAATTAATTAAACAATCATCTTTAACTCTATCCTAGACAACATTTTAATATTTTTTATTGTTCTTTTAATAGTTAACTTAATTTTTATGTTACTTTAATAATTAACTTTTATCGCGTGCATATTTCGTTCCGTATGTAGGTACAATTGTACATTTCGCTTTCATAGATGCATTAATATCATCCGAGCGGAACCAAAAGTGCAACTCGCGTCGTAGGAACATAACGCATCTTTAGTTATAACGAGCTGTGCCCGCGACTTCGTCCGCGTGGAACTTAACAAAAAAATCTAAAATAAAAGTAGCCTAAGATACTCGTTATGACATCAGCAATCTGTCAGTGAAAGTTCCGTCAAAATCGGTCCAGACGTTCCAGAGATTAGCTCAAACAAACAGACAAAAATTGAAAAACATGTTATTTTGATATATGCACCGTATACACCCATGTGCAATTAGTAAAAAGTGGTTATTTTAATATTACAAACAGACACTCCAATTTTATTTATTTGTATAGATAACTTTGGTCGTGAGCTTGTGAACGTTCCTCAATATTCCGTGATTATAAACTTTTTCAAACATGATTAGGTAATTTATTACTCGCTGTTACGGTTGTATGTCTATTTAAGTGCATCGACTTACAAAAGAAGAAATAAAAACTTAGATCCTATAAATTGTCCCCGTAAAGCGAAAATTAACCAAGTGACAATTTTAGGTAAAATCTAATCTAATTCTAATACCTTTAAACGAGCAATTCAATATATGTATATATATAATTGGAATCTCGGAATCGGCTCCAACGATTTTCTTGAAATTTAGTATGTAGGGGGTTTCGGGGGCGATAAATCGATCTAGCTAGGAATCATTTTTAGAAAATGTCATTTTATTCGTGTTTTTGTAGTCCCAATTTAAACTGAAAGATATGACTCTTCCTGACATCTATGAATAATAATACTTTTTTGTGAGCAACTAATTGCTTTAACGACACAACAGCAGATGGCGTTGTTAAGTAACACGAAGTCAAAAAACACAATTTTATAAAAAAAAACCGGGCAAAGCTCGGTCATCCAGATATTGAGATATTATTGCGAGATATGCGATGAGATAATTATGAGCGAACCGATCTGTTTTATAATGTAATTGTAATTAATATAAATATTATTTTATTGATCAATTCATTCAATCTCCTAAGTATTAATTTAATTTTTAATACATTTTTTTTATTAAATATTGTTTTAATTTACCAATAGTTAGCTCGTCAGTTTCTTTGTCGGGTATTTACATAAAAATCTAATCAACTTACTCTATAAATATGAATGGCATTGCAATTTATAATTTTAATTACAGCAATTTATAATTATAATCACGCCCCGGATGCGCTGTGACATAATGTAACGTATTTTAAGTATGCGTAAAAGATGATTTAATACCATATTATTGATCGACTTACAATGCTTATAATTGCCAATGAATCATGCTGTTGCCACGAGTTAAGTACTTCTTAGATTCATTTGTAGCTTGGGAAAGTCATTAAACGTCAATTATGGTCATGTGAGGTGTCTTCAAGGCAAGCGTGTGAGTGCTTTTACGAAGTCAGTGCATTTGTGAAGCGCTCATAGCCCGGCGGCTTGCGTCGATCCCAAGTGATCGACCGAATTAAGCAATAGTGAGTGATCAGTCGTTCGGTGACCACTAGTGGCAAAATTTCTCGAATGTCGTGCTTCAGAGGGCACGTAAAGCCTTCGGTATGTAGCAGTCGTCACGCCATTTTGAAGGCTCTCGGGCGGCATAAAAACCACTGACTCTAGGGTTGGCCACTAGCCCCTGCAACAATCACACCGGAGCAGCTTGACGCCTCCTCAATGACGATTAGAGACCCATACTCAGTAGTGAGCCATTTATTGATGGAAGCCAAGCCATTTCGGAGGCCTTCGGGCGACATAACAATTCCGACTCTAGTGTTGACCCCGAACTAATTCCCCTAATTCGCGCTAGAGCATTATTTAGTGTGCTCTAGGCTTCCTCGGTTACAAGCAAGACCTGTACTCTGTAAGCCATTAATGGGTTGAAGCTATGTCATGTTAAGCCATGTATCAGACTGGTTAGCACTAGCCTCGCTCCATATGCTGAGCGCGACCCGTTTCCTTCAGGTATCTCCGCAACTGCAAGATCTAACTTAGTACCTACTTATTTATTTAAGTTTAGACTTTTATATCATAACGTTTGGTGCGGTACTATGATGTAATAAATGTATCTTCTAATTAGCTAAATACTTGAAGCTAGTATGTTTTAACGCCTATAACACAGGTGTAGCGCGTGCCAGACATTCCCCAGCAGCAATAAAATAAATCGGTGTACTCATCGCGACATCGTTCATATTTAAATGCAATTTTTTCAAGACCGCGTATATAGAGCGCGGTCGTTAACTGCACGTTGCTCTAGTGGCAATGAACTACTTCGGTTAGAGTTTAAGTTGAGTAATCAAGTTAATCTCTAGACTTCTATAAGCTAGACTGCCTGCGTCAGTGTTTACTTGTACGTGTACTTACTTATCAGGTGAAATTGCCGTCAAGTACTACCTTATATCAAGGAAAAAAGAAAAAAAGTGCATCTCGCTGTCTAGAGACGGGGCATTGGCGTCAAATAGTTTTGGACGTGGCTGGTCTTTGGATTTAGCCTATGGCAGTCAAGAAACAACAGTTTAACCTAACATAACCCTAACAAAGAATTTAACCCTTAAGGATAATTTCCTTAACTATTGTAAATTTGTAACTCATTTTTACAGGCATGAGTTTATCCCCTAAATGCAGCTATAAATTTCTAAAATTTAATTGTCACTTGCTTCGGTGAAATAAAACATCGTGAAGAATCCAGCTCACCTGAGAGTTCTTCATGACTGATATGCTCATAGATATCGACGCCCCCGGGGAATAAAATGGTTATGCGCTATTACCACTATTTTAATGTTTTTGCATTTTCGGCATCTATGGGTAGAAATACACCTACTGATTTTTTTTTAGATTTTTTGACAGAAAATTCATAAAGTAATAACAATTTTTATTTTTATTCTACGGAAATCATGTAACAAATTCTTCCCGTAAAAACATCGTAGTCGTTCATTATGGAACGAACGCATGTCGCGAGAAATCGGTAAGGCATTATACGATTTTATTCACATAAATAAATTGATAACTCTTTTCAATAACATGCTTTACCTAAATTAGTTTGGTAAATCTTGAACGGTAAACGTATATTACTGCTTTATTATTGACATGAAAATTGAAATTTTTATGAATTTGAAAACATGTAGTAATGTGATACTATTTCCAAACTCGCTAAATAGCTATACGAAAAAAGACACTGGTAGCTTTTACAAGAACAAAATCGTATTAGTTTATTACAATTACCATTCATTCATGAAAATACTGTAGAAAAACATCGTAATGTAGGGATATAGTTTTTATGATATTACAATTTCACGAGAATAAAATCGTTATGTGCCGTTACTTAGGATACACTTAAATATAAAATCAGTATTATACATCTTTCGTAATAACTTTAAAAGTATACATTATATATTTTTTTATTATAGCTACTTATTAAGAAAAAAAAATACTGAAAAAAATGATGTATTGTGTGTTAATATAGGCCGGTTAGTTTATGAGCTAAAACAGAATAACAGTTTATTGCTCGTCCTGTAAAATTTACTTTTGTCTATTACGATTTTATTCCCCGGGGGCGTCGATATGTGGATTCAACAATTTCGCGCTTGACCAGCATGGTTGACTAATAAGGACAATAGGACAGTCCCACAAAGCTCCAGCCGTCTAATAGATAATTGTTTAACAGGTGCTTAACAGGTGTTTAACAGGTGCAACTTTTTTTTATCTGATATCCCTCTATTCACATTAATTACCCTTGCATATACCATAGCAGCATAATAGTCGTTGGAAGCATCACAGAACCCATGAAGTTCAAGAACCGTGTCCATTTATTGTGTTAATTATATTGTGTGCTGTAAGTCATTTCGATAGGCATCCCTCACTTTGTGAGGAGATCCGAGCGCAGAAAGCATGTGGGTTGCGAAGTAGACTCCATTTACTGACAAAGACCGCATGGAAAATTCAACAGTGTTTAAGATGAATTAAAGATAAGATTACTAAAAACTACTAACAGGACTAACTATCACTAATAGTCCCTGCCCCAGTCTTCGTTCTACTAACGAAATTACCAACTAGAGTTCTTAACAGCACCTACTTAGTCCCGATTTGAGTCTTGTTCTGGTTTGGCCACATTTGTCATGGTCGCAAACGAAAGAGTGAATGAATGAATGAATGAATGAATGAATGAATGAATGAATGAATGAATGAATATTTTTATTGCATAAATGTGGTTACATGCTGAGTGGTGCTACATGCTCGTTTGCTTTCTTAAATACATAAAAAACATTCATAAAAATATTACTTTACTATATTTCATCTCCAATAATAAATAATATTATGATATTAAACCGTGTTTTGCTTCACTAGTCCCTTTTGTAACACCTAACGTGCACGCATTGCGGGAACCAGCAAAAAGACGAAGACTTTCATTTAGCAAGGCCGCACGCGATTATAGCGCTAAATTTCTTCATAATTGATACCAAAATGGTGTTTGCGACAGGTTTGACTGCGCCGGGCGTGAATTTCGTCGAGCACGAACACCCAGGAAGATGATATAGATTATACCACATATATTCGTGACTGCACCGGCTTTAATGCACCTTCGCTAGTGTGACCCGTACCTACTAACGAAACGAGATACTATAAAAAGCAGCGAAGTAAATATCTGAAAGTTACCAACGGATATTCACTCTTATTTCCACAAAGTAATGATCATTGCCCACTGAATCCGGCAATACTAGTCGTCGTCTTTTGTATTAAGATTACCACTTATAATATTATTGTTCAAAAACGAAATATTATTCCAAAATAAGTAGAAAGCTTGTTTGGATCTTTCAAGATTTTGTTTTTATTAATAAAAAGTAGGGCGTATCACCGAATTTAAGTTTGGCACACACATACGAATTACGCTAAGCAGGTAGCCGTCGATTATGTCATTCTCTCCTGTTGAATGAAAAAATCTAGAAAACACGCTGTAATTGTAATCCAAACAAAAATATTCAAAAAGTAATTTAATTTGTATCTAGTTTAAAAGAATAAATACCCTTTCATATTTTTTAGTATCTAACGTATTTGTCTATACTAATATTATAAAGAGGAAAGATTTGATTGTTTGTTTGCATCGAATAGGCTTCAAAACTACTGAACCGATTTGAAAAATTCTTTCACTGTTGGAAAGCTACACTATCCCCGGGTGACATAGGCTATATCATATATTATAAAAATGAATTGCTGTGCGTTAGTCACGCTAAAACTCAAAAACGGCTGTACCGATTCCGTTGAAATTTTTTGTGTGTCTTCAGGTGGATCCAAGAATGGTTTTGATTTACAATTGGACCCGGTAGGTGGCGCTGCTGTCGATATGTCACCATATTATTATTTGTTTATTAATTATAGAGCGGTACGAAGTTCGCTGGGGCAGCTAGTTAGTTATAAAAAAGTAATAAGATAAATTATTTTTTACTAACTTAAGTTTTAGCTGTAAACAAATTAAACAAAACAAAACATTATTTTTTCGAACTTAGATTTTTGTTATAAACTTAAAACCTGTTTTTGTTTCCCATGTATCCATAATAATTACTTACTACTTACTGCAAACACGGGGAGCATTACTCGTCTTACAATATTTTATTAAGTTTCACCTGCCCCAGTGTCTGCTAGTCTGTCTCAGCAACTGCGCTTGAACTAATTTTTTCATCTCCCAACCAATCATGACCCTGCCATATACGTAAGAATTGATGAGCACATTTAAATATAGTAGAACATCAGGTCACCAGTGCAGCGATGCACTAGCTAATGAACAAAACGCAATGCAAATGTTAATATCGCCATTTAGATCGACAGCGTGACCACAATTAGATGGCTACATCTGTTTCTATAGTGATTCTATAAGGGCATATTAGGTCCTATCCGCACGTACCGTGACATACCACAAGGCAACCACAAAAAGTAGGCAAGCAGTTGGCTTCAACCCATTAATGGCTTTCTACAGGGCAAGGGTCTCGCTTCATCATTGAGGGTTAGAGCATACCTGCTATCTAAGGGTAACAGCCCGGAATAGGGGCTTTAAGTGCTCTCCGTGGCCTGGAAACGCTCAAGAATTTTTACCACTAGCGGTCACCCATCCAATCATCATAAATCATCATTAATCATCTGCTATATTGGATGTAGAATAACGTCACTGAACTTTCCATGCATTGTTCAAACTAAATGTGTATGATAAATTTCCTCTCTAACGGTTGAGGATAAGTTTAAATTCACCTTGCCATATTTGACCCAAACATACACAACTACAACCTTTGAACATTGCAAGTTAAATAAATGTTTGGTAAAAATGAAACTTACAGCTCAGTGTGACTCTGCATACGACTGTTCATCTCAATTGCAACACGCCCGGTCACCGTCAATGGAGGAACACAGCATAACTTTTGCTGCACTTACGTAACAATTATTACGGGCAATATGTTGAACAAGTGTTCGTTATAGCCGTAGGCGGAGTAGAGTATAGACGAATGGATACCATCGACACGGGAAAGAGAACAACTTACGCCAATGACACGAAATAAAACGAGACAGGAAGATACGATATTTTCGATCACTCTGCGTGTCGGTTTTTTCAGGAAATGTACAGTCACTTATCAGCAAAATTTGACAGCCGATGTCGATTTTTTTGTGTGAATTTTCGTGTCAGATACAATAAAATTGTAGTTTTTCGTGATATCTCATGCTGGCCATTACCAGGTGTCCATTTTCTTCCCTGTCTACGGTTATAGCGCTCTAATCTAATACGGCGGGATGTTTCGAATTCCTTACTGAGCATCTGAGCACTCACATATATGTACATCTCGGTCGCAATATTTTGCAATAAATGTCCAAAAACAAAACAATTTCATTAATTTAGTTAACTAATTATTTATTTAACACTATTGTTTGTACACCACAAAAATAAAATACACATCCATAAATGCACAAGAAAGTAAAACAAAGATAGGCAGCCTTTGCAGCCAGGAAGATTTGGGGCGTAAGGGGCTCCTTACATCTTGAGCCCTAGCCAGCCTCCCCTGCTCGTGGTACACCGTGCCTCTAAATAGGTCTAACGTCACCAGGTCTCTAACGTAAGGGACTCTGAACTTCATACCTTCCAGTTTAATAAGAGTTTAAGATTATCCCGTACGTACCTTAAAGATTACCCCGTAGCCTAGTTGGTATTGACCCTGTCAGCAAATCGGGGGATCCCGGGTTCGATTTCCCGCCGGGGCAGACACTAATGCGAGAGATAAATGTTTGTTTTCGGGTCATGGATTCTAATGATAACAAATCAGTTGATATCAATCGTTGTCCATACTGCCCGCGACACACTGAATCCTAATGCTTTCTCAATTAAAAGATAGGTTATACTCGTAGAAACAAGTCATGTCAACATTCGATCACTCTACAAGCCGTAGAAACTCGAACATCTTATTACGTACTCTTTGACCTAATATTGTCTTATATCCATCAACGTTAGTTGCCCAACAATCCTCGTTACGGCAATAATCCATCTTCAATTTTGTTAATGAACTAGTATGTAAATGCAAATGAAATGGCGAAATCATGTCAGTATACTTGTGAACCGAAAAGAGATCTTAGGTTACATTGACCGTGATATGTCTTAGAGATCATCCAGTTAATTAGGTGATTAATTGGATTCTGTCTGTTTATAGGACTTATTGGACTGGCCTAGAACACAGAAAAATATAATTATGTATTATAACATTCCGTCACTATTGGCGGAAATGCCATAAGTTAAAAATGTATTCCAAAAAAGCATTCTTATGACGAACTGTTATTACAAATTGGATTATTACTTCAAAGTTGTAACTGATTGGTGATGTCCAGTGTTTGAAATTAGTAATAAGCCTTAAGCACTACCTTATAAGAAGTAAAAAAAGTAAATGAGCTTAAGTGGTAAAAGTGTTGTCAGAAACTGTGAGTAGCAAATAAATTCCTTGTGAGTTTCTTGTCGCTTCTCCTTCCAAAAAGCTTCTCCTTCCACCGAAGGGATTCTTTGAAGCGATGGCGTAGTTGACTTGCGAAAAGTGTTTGTGAAACTGCCTCAGTCCAGATACTTACTAATAAACTAACCAACTAATGTTGTAACACCGTCTGCTAACAAGACTAACCATCCTAGTCCCCATTTGAGTCTTGTTCTGCGTCGGTCACAGTTGTCATGGTCGGCAGCGGAAGGGTGCTACATGCTCGTTTGCTTAGTACCATAAAAAAGCTATTCAATAACAAAATAAAACAGCTTGTCATAGATGCGACCTATCTCGGATATAAGACCATAGCAACGCGTAATCTTGAATGAATCCTCTTTGAGCGTAGATATGTTAATTACTTAACGGTTAATTGGGTAATGTTTTCTATATAAGAGCTAGCGGTGTCTTCAAATAAATTCTCGGTACAGCAACGAGCACATGTTAGCCTTTACATAGCTTTTAATCGCAGCTTTAATTAACAGTATCAATGTCGATACATGCGTAAAGCTAATAAAATGAATTGTGAACTTATTCACTTTTAAAATAATGTGCATGGATCCGGTTACACGTTTTACAGGCGACCAACTGGACTTAGTTGGTTAAGAGTAGCAACACAATTAGAACCAGTCTGTTACTAACAATTACGTCCTGGACGTTTCACAGTTCCCTTCTCAGTGCTTAGGTTTAGTTAGGTACTAACAAAGTAGGTACCAACTAAAATTCTCAATAACGCCCTCTAGTTACAGGGCGTTATTGAGAATGTTAGTTCTCTCTCTTTAACGCCCTCTAAATTCTCAATAACGCCCTCTAGTTACAGGGCGTTATTGAGAATGTTAGTTGGTTAGTCCAGTTGGTTGGTTACTTCAGTTGGACTAACCATCCTAGTCCTTACTTACCTTGTTCTGTGTCGATCACAATTGTCACGGGCGGCAGCGGAAAGATGGTGCTGCATGCTCATGTTTGCTAGATTCCCATCAGTAAGTGGTCACCATCGCCCAAGAACATCAGCAAAGGCTTCACCGGTTGCTGGCCAAGAAATAAAGAAGAGAAAAGAAGGAAAGTGATGATGGGCTGGTCTTCAGCCTCCCCTTCCCACTCCTCCCTCCTTCCCAGCCTACCCACCAAGTTGGGGCTAGGTTCTGTCGCCACTTACGACACCCTGGTCTGCCGTTATGGGATTGGGATCAGTATTGAACGCCCAATACGGCTAACATACGCGAATATTATTCTGCTTAACAAGCACTACTTAGCAAACACTAATTTCAATCCGAGAACTCTTCAGCTTTGATAGGGATCGAATAATTAATAAGTAAATGATTAAGCAAACTGCATAAATGTATTATGTTATATTGAACAATTTGAGATATTTTTCTAAAATCTGTCAAATACCCTAATACACTCATTCCTCCGCACTAGGATTCCCTGTGTCACGGGTGGCATGGACAACACAATTAAGACATCACTAACACCCACCCGAGAACTAACATTTAACTGTCATATAAATCCTTTGCCTTGGCCGGGAATCGAACCCGGTACCCCTCATTTTGCATTCAGGGTCAGGGTCAATCCACCATACAGGTCGTCTCGTCATTAACATACTCATCGACACTATACTACCCTTTCACTATAAACCGTGCTCAAACTTCTGACATGTTTCTTAAGTACGTACAAATACTTCGTTATTTTACTTTAGTTACGGACTACGTGAGAATATGTCGTGGAATTAAAATAAGGTAATCCTTTGTACGTGAGTGCACTGATGATCTATATTGTGTCGCAATGTTGTAATATCGGGCGGGCGTTCAGTGTTCTGAATGCCTTGATAACGACTTGCGACATTGCGATTTTCCAATTTTTAGTCGCAATGTAATTCCTTGAACGTTTCCGTGCTTCGGAGGGCACGTTAGGCCGTCGGTCTCGATTGTTAACGTTAGAAATAAATCGGCATCGTACAAAAGTCGTTTAGGAACGATAATTTTACGTGATAACGTCATAAGGGAAGAGAGATAGATGCGTTGCAAGCCGAACGTTTAAGCCTCTCTACCTTACCTCTCTATCGCTTGTTCCGCGCTCACGCTTGCACGCACGGGCTCAGGTGGAACGGGACACTTTTTCGTGCGTGCTGCCGGTGTTCATCAATTTATAAGACGTTGTCACGTCAAAACCTTCGACGCATGGATTGGGTGCCTCCACCAACCAGCACTGGACCAGCTAGGTGGAGTATGCATTAGATCAACTCAGTTACGAGGAGGGACCCGTGCTTAATTTATTGTCAGTAGATTAAAATGTGAATTAAGCTTTATTTTGCTATACGGGTAATACGGGTCGTCACTATGTAAATAAATACGTAAAAATAAAATAAAGTAGCCCGTGTGCGTTACGCCGCTTACGCCCGAAGTAGCGCACACGTCACCGCGAGCGATGCGTTGTTCTCTCGACCTATAACGACGTGTAGCTCCATTACCCCTCATTAACCCGACCACAACACCATACCATCAGAGCTCGGCAACATCATCATAAGTTTGACTGCAAATGAAGAACTCACCTGCATCAACTCACTGCGTCGATAAATGCCCGGTTTCTTCGTTTAACCAACCGTTAAACCGATTGTTTTTAAGTTAACGAGTCGTTAAAGTTGGTCCTTATAATCATTTCTTATATTATATGAACACTTTCATTAACGCCTCGTAAACAGTTCCACCATCCGTAACTTCCGTAAGCAAAACGAATCGTTTTTCAAATATTAAATAATGTGACGTCACAAGACTCACAAGTAATGCAGTGACGTCACATTATTTAGTGGGGTTGTCCCCACCTGATAGTAAAATGGCGACGTTGGTGATAAATCGCACTTAAGTAAAGCATATTCACACTTGACTGGAAGAAATGCACATTACAATCGAATGATAACACCGACGCGGGCAATGTATTCCATTCTCCCTCCACCATCCTTCGCGGAGCGCATAATAATGTTGAAAAACTGAGACTGTCTAACAATCTCGATTTTGGTCGTTAGCAGTCATTTGCTTTATTTGATTCAATCACATAATTCATTCATTACCAGATGTTAACAACATTATTGTCCTAATACCATCATTTCAGTTAACGTGGGTCCCATTATAAAAATATCATCATCAGAAAGAATGAAGTCATTACAACAGTTACTTAACCCAATAATGTTAAGGTCTTGTTTCATTGTTATCGACTAAACGATAACTATTAATTAAATTAATCGATTTCATGTAATAAAACTGTCAGTCAACGATTTCTGTGGAAATAATTGTATTTGAGCGAAACTATTAGTAGGAGTCATAAACAGATGCCTTATTGGAACGAAGTTCCTTACGGCAGGCTTGGAGGGGATAGGGATTTTGCTGCGCGACCGAACTGAAAAATATGTGATAGTAAAACTGTAAGCGTGGAAAAAAGGTGAGCGTGGAATAAAACCGTTAAATGAGACGTGCGCAGGCGCGACAGTAGCCGAAGGAACTTCGTTCCTACCTGGTGTCCCACGACACAATTAGTTTTTTTCATTATTTTTTGTCGGTTTGCCTGTGCGTTTTTTCCAGCTAATCTCGGAAACATATATCTTTCGAACCTATACTCTTTAATTTGATTTAATTATGGCTTAGGGTAATAATTTAGTTTTCTCAAATAAATATATTATTATGTAGTGTACTTAAGTCAATTTAAAGAATTAAGCCGTTTCAGAGATTAATAGGAGTCAATCAGTTAAAAACTATAAAAAATCATCAACCTACACCTACCAGATATATTATATTAACTCTTAACGCAATAGCGTTAATAAATATTCCTTCTTATAATATTATCTCGTATATCTTCCATAAACAGACAGCGATCAAATTAGGTATATACATACATATACGAGTATAGATAGATAGCTCCTCGCTGACGATAGAGCAAGTCGGTTATTTAGGCAATGACAAGCCCCATCTAGACAGGTCGTAGGGTCAAGATCTGTATGAAAAATCGACACAATTTCTTGTAACACAATAGGCCACATTGCCACACAATGGACCTTATTTGAAGCCTTGGGATAAGCATACTGTTATCTTGTTTTACTTGCAAAAATTTCGTTGGACTGAGGTGGGAGCTTTTAGTCTAAGTAGGAAAGTATGCAAATTATTAATAGTGGTATAAATATTATACTCTCTTCTTGAAATCAAAATTAAAACTAAAAAAACTTTTTTAAAAGCTTGTTATTAAAAAAGTGTGTATACAAAATTTTAGCTCAATCGGTTGAAGATCTGCTTCAAAATTGAGTTACAAATATACATACGTACAAATATACATACGTACAAGGCAAGTTAATTATGTAAAAGCTTCTAAAAAGAAAAAAATCGGCCATCAATTAAAGTATGTCAGTTATTATAATTAACAAAAATGAGGTTGAACTCGAATCCTTGTGTTAAGTAAATTTAGCGAAAATGGCTAATTAAGTCCACATCTTGAACCTTAGACCTTGAAACGTGGCCTTCTCCAAGGCTAATATCCGGTCTGATTAAGCCCATTACTTACCCGATGTTATAGTGTTCACATCACACAGTTTTTTTACACATGTTTTTTATTAACGCTGTTTATTAATTTGATTAGTAGCCAAGTTCCGCGTAGGTTATAATGTGTTTCTATATATTATCATTATGATTTTGTTCCTCTTCAATACATAATAAATCAGAATGTCTAAAGTCTTTGCTGTTTCTAGTATTTCGGTTTCATTGCTTTCTAATATTAACAACATAAATGGACTGCCGTCCATGAAAGTGTAGCACCAGAGGTGTCACCAACGGGTTGCTGACCAAAAAGGTGTCGTAGGCATTATTGCTCCCTGTCCGATACGATGATTTTAGAAGAACGATGGTCGGTATGAGGGTATATTCCAGTAGTTCCGTTGAATAGTTAACCCTATAATCATGCATGAGAACCATCAGTATTAATCTAGGTAGTTGCCGGCGTTGCATTGGCGAATCCAATGACCACTTACCATCAGGTGGCCCAACTGCTTTCCATCAGCCCTTCACGCTACAAAAGACAGTACCTTGCGACATCCACCAGAAGGACCTGGCGCTATAACCACGTCCTACTCGTATATTCAGCGGTGAGCACTACGAGCAGTTTGGACTCAAGGTCTCCAAGGACGAATGGAGCTCATTAAATTGCAAGACTTGGCTTAAATTAATCAAAATCTCTACTCTACCGCTAAATCTAATCCTCATTTCTAAAGTTTAACATCTCTGTTACAAAAAAATATAACATGACGTACTATTTTGTTAAACAACTACTAAAGCCCAAGTTACAAAATCCAAACATGTATTAGCATGTATCCATAATGATGTTTTTGTAAAACGTCCACCTACACCTACAACTGACCGTTCACTTGCTTGATAGTACTATTTCCACATCGGCTATCGGACTAAATATTCTTCGTGTTCTTCATTGCTGAAGGTCGTTATAAGTTAGCCTTGGTGACGGAGCTGATGAACTGCTTCCAAGCCACCCTGGTTTCCCTTTAAGCTCCTTTACGATGTCTGACCATCGGGATTGGCCTTTGGGCATTTAGAGGATTTTCTCGTGCTGTGAGCACTAAGTATTTTTGAAAAGTTCTCTCCTATAAAAGTAAATTAGGGCGTGAAGGTTGAAAGTTGGTTACAATATAAAAAAAATATGATTTACTTGAATATAAACTTTAAGTTAACTCTTCATATCTGTATTAATAAAAACAAACATTTATATATTTAATTACAAACATTTCTATATTAAATTAATTAAAATTAAGATGGGAGTGGCTTGTATACAGCAAAGTCGCCAGCACCATTCAATAATTAGATATCAGACAACCCTAAGGCATAATGGTACCATTCCGTACTGCCTTTCGAAGGATCCTGGGATCGCTTCATTAGAGAAGCGGGAATTTGAACAATGAATTTAAATATCTCTTCTTGGTGCACCTGTCCACGGTAAAAGTTATGATAATATTGCCGTGATCAGTCATAGCCGAGTGTAGCGGTGATAGCCAACTGGTTTCAACATTGGACTCCCGAACTGGTGGGCGTGGGTTAGATTCTTGCACGCACTTCTAATTAAAAAAAAAGAAGCGAGTATTTAAATTATCACTTACTTCGGTGAAGGAAAACATCGTGAGGCAACCTGTAACAGGTCTCCATCATCCACACTAAACTTGACCAGCGTGGTAGACTATGCCTGTACCTCTCACAATGTGAGAGAACCGATCCCAGCAGTGGGACAATTAAGGGTTGCGATGATTCTTGGTTCAGGTGTATGTTCTGGTCTTTAGTTGTCCATGACACCCAGGAGCCCACGACACACAATCCTAGTATGGGGCACTGCAGTATTGTGTAGCTTTATAAAAAAAATAACGTAAATAATATCGATAGCTTTCGTGATCTAGTTACATTACCCGCTCCAAGCCGCTCCGCGCTCAGAGCGAAACTAATGCCATCTATTGAATAGAAGATTACATAAATGTAGTTCATCGATAGTGAACGGCAGATCAATGATCGAATTCGATCTCGCCTCGAGATATACGATAGTTCCAAGTCCGTAATGTAGAGGGAGCTGCATGGTCGGAGCATTAAAAACTGCTCCGGACGATAAAATCGAACCCGAGACCCTCTGATCGACGGGCAGGCTCATCGTCATTGGGGTTACAGAACTATAATTATCTAACTTAATTTTGGTAAAGCGTTGATGTATTTTAATTGAACCTAGTTTTAATACACAGTAATTTTTGCTCAGTTAAAAAAACGGAAAGTTCTATGTTCGAATTAGGTTATGTATTTTTTTAATCTACTTTTTGTGCAGCCAGAACTTAATTTATTATTAAATGAAACTTCAATATCGACGTAGGTATTTAAGGTAATAAAACTTACCTGTATTGTTGAACTGTATAGGTAAACTTGAGAATGTATGTTGCACAACTGTGCTTGTATGTATGTCCACTCAATGTTATAATTCGAAGAACCGGAAATGACGCGCAAATGAAATGAAACGGAAACGAAAAAGAGACAGACACATTTTAACGTGGGAGACAATGAGATAGGAAGCATCGGCAAAATGGCGGCTTATGTAAGCAAAGCAAAACATCAATATTTGTTTCACTTCTAGCATGTGTGAATTACACACATTTTGTTTTGTATTTTTATATTTGAAGTTATTATTTTTCAAGACAGTCCAATATTATCTTCAACGAAACACAAGAAAGTCATTCCATAATGTCACATTAAAACCTTGCAATTGAGTGTTAAAAGATATTGGCAATACAATTACATCTAATATTGATTATACTTACTTTTTTGAGCAACATTTTTACGAAATGGAAGATACCTAAATAACTTAGCCGATAAAAAAATTCTTTGATTTTTAATCAACAGATCTTAAAATTATTTATCGAAGACTCAACTAATTTTGAAATCGCATTAGTTTTTTATCGTGAAATAATTTATCAAGTGGTCTAGTTATGTCACATAATTATTGTTTGTTATTTACCTCGTACTCTTTTAGTACAGTGAAAGTGGTTTTAATGCCAATGTACCTCAGCTAGAGCCCGGGTTCGAACTCGCGCGTACCAGCCGTTTTCAATAATTATCTATCTTGGACCTTGGATAGATTAAACGGGTTGGAATAAACGCTTTGTACGTAATGTTATTATTGGAGGTATCCATTTTATAACGCAGGACAAGGATTTTAAGATGTCTGCCGGTGCGTTTGTTTCTAATTATCTCAGAAACGATTAAAGTAACCGATTTGAATGCGGTTTAACTGATATTATGATGATATACTTATCTGGGGGTAACAATTCTGTTAAAAATACGCTGAGACACTCGTACAAAAAGGTTAGAGCCTTCTTTTACCCGACTCGCAGGGCTGACTCTATGAATCTATGTCTTAGTTAAATCAATGATTGGATCTGTCCAATCAATGCACACTTATCTATCAAAGCTAAATGTGCACTGAGTGTTTGAGTGCAATCATCAATCTTAATTCTAGTTCTAATAGTTCTTATTAGCACGGTCCTTTCAGACAAGACGTGTAAAGCTTACAGCGTTTACCAAATATCAATAAAAAATATTAACATTGTTTATTAACTACTATGTATACTAATATATTAAGTTACTAAGAAGGGATGATATTTTATTATTAGGGTAAAAATAATAGCAAAGTTTCGATTCGATTACCGTTTATTTCATATAAGAAGCAGAAAATGAACAATGTAAATAAATTATTATATCCAAATGAATATTTAATAGTAATATCCGTATTTAGGATCGAATCCCTGAGGTTGTTTTGGTCCATTAAAATCTTCACCAATAACTCTGTCGACTGATGACTGAGTGTTGAAATTCTCTGGTCTGGATGAAACCCTTGAATCCTGAGACCTAGGGTCTGTCATTTCTACAAATCTAGATTCATTGTCTTCAGAAAATCCTGTTTTAGCAATAGGAGTCTTATTGAGTCTACCGTCATATGCAGGCCTTCCAATTGTTCTTTGACCGAAATTATTTGGTCTTATTGTTGACATTCTGGAATCTGTGACTTCTTCTGGTTCGGATATTCTACCTTTGTAATCCAATTTACGAGAAGGAATGTTTGAAGTCGGTCGTCGTGAACTAATTGAAGGGCTTAATGATGAAGTAATTTGAGAGGTAGCCGGAGTTGTTCCAGAATATCTTACACTGCTTGTAGATGGAGTAGAATAACTAAAAATACTTGTAGATGGAGTGATTGGTGAAGAAATGTCTGAACGCACTGGTGTAGTTGACATTGAATATTCTGATCCATAGTTCGATGAAGGATACGTAGACTGTTTACCATTCTCATTAAATGTATAAGGTGAGACATAATTATAAGGTTTTTTAGTAGTAGAAACAAATTTTGGCTCCAAAGTACTGGGGTACACTCTTTCCGGGACTATGGTCTGTTCATTTTTAATTTGGCTTGTTCCTCTATTAGAAAATATTATCGTATCGGGATTAGTAACGTCAGATTTTGTTCCATAAAAGTTAAAAGTTTTTCGGAATATTGGTGAACTCGTTACAGGTTTTGGATTACGGAATTTAAATGATGCGTTTGGAACTTTAAATTCGTCAGCAATAATTCCATCATCGCGTTTTTCATCGTCGGGGTTGATTTCATAATTTCTTCTTATGCTTGGAAGATTGAAATGTAAGTTATTTTGGTCTCTGTCATTCAACATATTTTGTGGCAAAGTATAAACATATCCCGAATTATATTCGTTTTGTTCATTGTACTCTTTAGGCGAAACAATACTCAAATCAATGGGATTCAGTATTTCTCCAGTATTTGGGTCTAACTCTTCATCTAATGTAGGGGCACTTCCTTTGAATTTGTTTCTTTCAATAATGGGTTTATTGTTAAAATTTTGAGCCTCAGAATTGAATAAACGAGTTCCATCAGGCCGATTGGTACGATAAAAGCTAGGGAAACTTTCATCATCTCTGTTTGTATCTTTTTTATAAGCTTCAAATGTTTCAGCCTTATCTGGAGAATAAGACGATCCATCTGTTTCAGAAGTTGAAGAAATGTTATCTAAAATTATACCATTACTTGTTTTATATGCCGGCAGTGTATTTTCAAAAGCAGTCGTTATACTACTTTCTTTCAAGTTTTGCGGGGTTACGATATTATCATATTGGTTTTGGGGTATGCGATCCATTAAGCCTTGATATTTACGATGACCGTACTTGGCATTGTCATATGACCCTGAAATAATAAAATAATAAATTACATTAGTATTTTAATTAGAATAACAAAACTCATTATGGAAGATCGTAATAAAAATAAACAATCGCAATTGTTTTTCCATATCAATAACATTTAATTGTTTACTTACCATCATCCACAATTCCCAAAATTCTGTTCTTCTCAGCTTGTTCTATATTCTTTAAAATAGCATCGGGTATAGGTGGTGCAGTTGGCAAGTGATCTCCGCGTGGTATGAAACCGTTCTCATCAGCTGTATATTCAACCGTGTAAATTTTTCCATCATCTCCCGTAAACGAGTATGATCCTTTGGCTTTTACTCCATTATTTGCTGTACCACTTTCATCAGCATGAATTCCATTTGAGGTATCAAAACTATATGCGAAGCCTTCGGGTGTTAGTATATTTTCATAATTGAGAATAATAGCGTTTCTATCATCTTCCGCTTGTACTCTTTGTGGTTGAATTCTTGTATTATAGCGGGTGTCGATGTTGTTAAGAGATGTCGGAGTTGAACCATATTTAGATGATGGTGCAAGATTTTTTACTAACTTCCCAACAAAAGTATCCGGCGTTAATGTAGGAGAAAGACCAGTCTTTATAGGGTCATAAAATGTCTGGGAGTTCACATTTATACCATCAGAGTTTACAGGAACTCGTTGGGTGGGAAAGGTATTAAAACTTTGTTGGTCGAGGTATTCATCAAAATAAGACGTGTTTGTACTTGGGATTGTTACTTCTGATATACCATCGAGGTCACCTCCAAATGGAATAGAGGAATCACCCTGATTATTTACGAATTTTATATCATTAACACCAGATAAAAGAGCAATATTTTTTTTAGGGAGATTTGAAACGGAACCACGAGAAACATAGTTGGGTATTATTTGTGGAGCTTTGTTTGCTTTTTTATTTTCTAGTCTTAAATTTTGAGCATAGGTCAGATGAGGATCAAAAGATGAAGATGTAGAAGAAAAGCTTTGAGGAACTGTTGTTACAGGTCCAACTGTAGTGTCAAAGACCTCTACAGGTGAAAAAGTAGTTTTCTCAGTTATATCATATGATGTGGTCGTAGTTGGAATATTGTAAACGTCCTTTGAGACAAAGGTTTGAGGTCGTTTAGTGAATTTAGGGGATGATGACCCAAAAGGACCTTGTCTATCGATACCAAGTGCAATATTTGGATATTTAGAACTTAATGAATTGTCAGAAGTTCTATTACTTCCAACTTTTAAAGTTGAAGAAGGATTTTCTTTTGGGAATTCCAAGGGAAGATTAAGATCTTCTGGGTATCCTCCAGCTAAGATAGAACCGCGAGGTGGAAGATAAGTACGATCCAACTTATCACCTGCTGCAAGACCTATGGCCCACAAAATCTGTAATAGAGAATAATATAATTAAATTAAATGTATAAATTCTCATGGGGACCAGCACGCACCTGCCTTTGAGAGTAACAATTTTACGGTGATCATTTTAGACTTAGACTTATTTAGTCTTAACTTAGAAACTGAAGAATTTAATGATATGGCCAGAAGTTTTATCTGTTTTTATGTGATCAAATTTTCAAATTTTTGAAATCCACAGATTAGGCAGGTATCCACTAATAACTATAGTTTATACAAAAGCAGTTTTTTTTAAGAAGTCGACGATACCTATTTTTCTATATTGAAATGAAAATTTCTAACCAGTAATATCTTCATCTCGTACGACGTTTTCTGGATAAGACACGATGAGATGTGTGCTGGTTGTCACACTTTGAGGTTATTTTATACCATCCTTAAAATCATCTTCACAAGAATCGTGTGCACGTGACATACGGACAGCGTGACAAAACCCTAATTGTAGCTGTCAGAACCAAAAGACTTTAGACGTATTTATTTTAAAATTTCATAATTTTATTGTAGATGAGCGATCATGAATCGGACATTATCACACCTTGACATTTCTACGTGACCGCCTTTGTAATTGATAGTTCAGTGCAAGGGAATTCATTCAGAGCTCAAAGAGGTGCCAAATTATTTAACACAGAGGAACTTACTATACATAAGATGACAAGTACTTTATTTGCTGGAATCAATAAGTATGTTGCCTTCAAACGCATTGGCCTGTACTATCAAGCGATTCTACCACGTTGATGGAATAACATCGCCAGCAACGGATATCCGTAGGGCAAAAAGATGGCCGTAATGCTATTGATGCCCGTGATGGAAGAAAGAAACTGGTTTTCTAAAGAAACCCCACAATGGTTTCCTTGTGTCGTGGGTGCCATGGACAACACACATTCATATGCCCACCTCGCTGGGAATCGAACCCAGGACTGTCTTTTTTGTGATGCCTTTGGCGTTAATTATGCCAATGGCCCCGGTGTCCAGATGACACCAGGTGCCTCATCTCTTCGTTTGTCGGTTGTTTAAAAAAATTGAACTGCTGGAACTCTCATACGACCTATAACACTGACCTAAATAAAGTGTTGACCATAATCAGCTAAGAGGCCACGCGGGACACGATACGCGTATGAACTGATGGTATTGTCTTTGATAATTACTTTTTGTAAACCATGACCTCTGATCTTGGATTAAGGCAAGCTATTATTGTTTTTAATTCTATTTTATTAGGCCTCGGTTAGATACTCGGCGGAATATTTAGTTTACTTTCTCGCTGAATATTATTTTATACACGAGAACAACCACGAATGCACCCGTTTTCATTATCACCTATTCATAATAATATATCCCTCTCACTCACTAAACGAAATCAGAAATTCTCATCTGTTTTTGTACGCGCCTCTGCACCAACAAACCGACATCGAGTCGAGAACAAACCAATATCAATAACGAATATCGAAGATGCACAAATAGGCTGTATACAAACTCGTATTCGCGCGTTCTTGGCCTTTCTCAACGAGTGTCTAAACGGCATGTTACTAGTACTCGCTTAACTTCGAGAGAACTAGGTCTTATTATGGCTTAGTTCATCTCACATAATGTTTTCTGTTGTTATGGGATGCAATTTATGTTCTGACAGTGTTTGTGTAACTATTGCATTAGACGTATGTTTCGAAATTATAGAACAGAAAAAAATGATCCCTAAATGGTTAGGTAAGTACTATGAAATTTATAAACGCCTGAAATAAATCAGTGGCGTAATCAAAATATGTTTCGGGTACTTGTACTTATAACTACGGGTTTACCGAAGCGAAGCGAGGGTTTGTTAGTAATTTAGTTAGTAAGTTTTTAAGTAAAATGTATTTTTAGATACGTCTTCAATACGGAATGCTCTATCTCCTACAAACATACAATTTAATTCTTGCCACCTGCCACAATTTCTCACCTTCGTCATGGTTTGACTGGTAGAAAGTGCAATCAGGCATTAAGTCCGCCCTTTAAAACGAACCTGATTTCAGGTTTGACAAAAAGAATAACTAATTAAATAAATCCTATTCCTCAAACAGTCAATGTATATTGTATTAGCAGTTTTTAAATACGAATCAGTAAATGTACTCTACATTTACTGATTCGTATTTAAAAACTTCATAAAATGTACTGTACATTTACTGATTCGTATTTAAAAACTTCGTCTTAACTTTTATGAATGGATCTGCACTGTATTAATTCTAATCTCGAAATGCCGAATCGTTTTATCTCGGCACGATCCTCAGCGTCCATTGTAAAACGATCTATGATTTAATGATCACCGTATAATAACTTTTAGCGGTTAACTATCTTTAAAGATCGGCGTCTTACTTAATACGCTACACAATCTGACATCTGTGATTGAAAAAAAGATACTCCTCGTATAAAAAGTATGTGCTACTTTAGGTTTTCGCGCAAATTCTTTCTGTTTAAAGATGCGTTTTACAAATGATACGGCGTATCCATTTTTGCTGGGTTTACTACAATAATACGCTTTTATCACTTAGGTTATTGATTGTAACGATTTTTTTATGCAGTAGTGAATTCAACCATCTATCAATCATCCCATTTACGGGAGCGTCATATTTCTATTAAAATTGACATGTTTTTTTTAAAGGTAACTAACACATCGTAAATTATGTACATTTTATAACGATAGGAGTACTCACGATATAATGTATTTTGTACGCCGATATTTCGATACATTTGCATGGATCGTAATCACGGCTGAAGTGCGGTGCCGCGGCATAACTTTTAGCATAATAGGTAGATTTAATCAGGACATTTTGAGACTATTTTACTTTTTATTTTTTGCATTATCATAAATTATTAATTAAAGTTCAAGATAATTAGTTATAGGAGTGGTGTGGGCACTATTTCATAGGTTTCCGGAATCAGTACAAAAAATATATTACTTAGTTCTATGAGATAAAACTAAAATTAAAACCATAATTGCTACACGTTCGGCAAACTAGTTTAGATTTAATTTTATCATCTTTAAATCATCTGCAATTGTAATGCCACTACACTAGTTTGACCAATAATTATTATAGATAATACGATCATTGTTAGTTTATGCAACATTTCTAAGCATTATTATCATCCATCGCATCATTCTGGGCAACTCGAAATACAATAATTACTGAACAAAACATAAATCTTTTAAATTTCTTGCATAATTCTCCTTTCGTTCTTATAGAATGTTGCAAAAAAAAATTATATTACCCTGTCTGGTACTGCGTGCCAAATAAGTTTCATAACACAGGAAAAGGTTATGATTACTGAAAACTATGTGAAAACTTCACTTTTTTGTAACGTTTCCATATTTTCTGTCATTCCATTGTCGTCTATAAAGATATTTAACTGCCTAAGCATTATGAGCGTGTGTGAGTTAAAAATCAATAGAAAGGCACTCGTAATAAAATAGCAAATGTTCTTTCTAATTTTTATTTTTATTTACATTAACATTTTCGATCTATTCCTAATACTGGTATCCGTCACGAGCATTGAAGCTAGGCCTTCTTCCAAAACCATTTCTTCCAAAAGCAGTGCTTTTAACTGGAGGAAGGTAAGCTTTCAGGCCATTTCCATTGATGTTTCTGAAACCAGAAACTCCAGAGTCGAACAAAGCGGAGTTCGTAACGACAGAATCATCGTTACCGTTGAAACCATTTAGATTTCCGTTGTAGTTTCCATTTCCTTTGTAGTTTCCGTTGTTGTAACCGGATTGGTAAGTGTTGTCACCGTATTTAGCTTCGTTGTAGGAGCCTGAAACAATTGATATGTTATCGGTAACTTACAAGGATATATTCACGGATGGATACAGACAAATAAGTGACGAAAAAATTATAGTTAAGTAAAATAACTTCGTAAGTATAACTTGAATACACTGCTTAAAGAACGTTGAAATGTTCTAGCATGTGTCAGAAAAAACAAAAAAACATGAAAGCCATACATTGGAATCCAAAAATTACTTTGTGGCGTAATTTACTCTTAATTTAAAACTTGGCTTATGATTGCTATTTACTGAAAAATGTGGAAGGTAAAAAATATGTATACCGTCATCGTAAATTCCTGCAGCTTCATCACGAGCGTTCTGCTCCAAAGCCTTAAGTATTTCTTCGGGTACGGGAGGAGAAGTTGGCAAATGGTCACCTTGGGCTACAAAACCATTTTCACCAGCTGTGTACCTGTATAAACGCAAAGAAACATTTTAGACAACTTTATATCAGAAACTAACCTTTCTTGTATTTCATTATTTCTGGATGATTTCTCTTACCTGATACTGTAAACCTGTCCATCATCAGCTGTGTACGTGTAACCTCCCTGAGACTCAACACCATTGTTGCTGGCTACTCCACGCTCTTCCGCATAAATACCATTTTCAGTTTCGTAAGCATATTCAAAGTTATCTCCATTATTCTGGTTGTATTGACGAACAATAGCAGCATTCCTTTCCAAAGCAGCGCGTGGTCTTTCGGGTCTTCCGTAATTTTGACCATTCTGGGCAAAACCGTTTTGGGTGTAATCGTTTTGTAAACCACTGTTGTATGAATAGGTGTTCTGGACTAGTTTGTTGGGCAATCCATTGAATCCAGAAGTCAGTCCTGATAAAGGAGTTTGTAGGAAGCTGCCAGATCCTGCCGATGCTTGAGCATTAGGAGGAAGGTAGGTGTTGTCCAGTTTGGCTGCAGAAGCCAAGGAGGCGGCGGCTAAGACAACTAACTGAAAAAGTAAAGAGAGAGACATTTGAGAAATGCGGTAAAATTTTATGATACTCAGTATAAGATATTGTAGGAAATTCTAAATACGTTGCAATAAAGTTTATTTCAAATTTTGACCATGTTATGGGAAAGTGAAATTATCACAGGCGTTTAATCCATCCCTAAACATATATAAATATATGCTCGTTAGTAAAGTAGTTTAAAACTATTTAGATATTAATAAAACAATTAAGTAAATAAGGACTAAAAACACTTCGAAGCACTTGATTAGGCAATCGACAATCCAATATTAAAAGACAAAATTAATCTCCATTGAACAAGACTGAACCCGACACACACAAAGAATCATCTGACGCAACAGTTAAATTTTATCACTGATATTTTATTTTCGATTTAAAATCTTAAATGTATTTACCAATTTCATTGCGAGTGTTTTTTCAAACGGTTACTTGCACAGATGTTTAAAGATGGAATGAATGATATAATCAAAAACTGCGGACTATATTTATAGTAATGCGTACATCGATCGATCTACTTTAATGTAGAAGATTCACTTCACTCGGGTCGTATTGTTGCTTAATCAAAGCTTGATAGCGAAGGTGGGCGGCTTGGATGTGCATATGCAGTAACTCTTCGCTAATTTCGATAACTAGATCAATGTGTTATTTTTTATTCTTAAGCTTTTGTATGCTCTACATAATGTTCCGAAATTTAGAATAAATGATGCGTACCTTATTATTGTTGAGTTTCTTTTTATGGCTGAATTAAGGATTAAGTTTTACTGAATACATTTTAATATTAAATTTTGATATGAAATAACTGCAATAGTCTGTAATTACCTAGAAAACTGATCCAATTCCATGCCTGCAGACTAGGGCGTTGTAAGAGGATTATATTAATAATATTAACTACTCATCATCATTGCAAACCTTAACTGTCCCACTGTTAGGCACGGGTTTCCTCCCACAACATGAGGAGTACAGGGAATAGTCCAACACGATGGCCAAATACGATAGACGGACGTCACACACCTTTAAGAACATTATGGAGGACTCTCAGGTTTTCTCCTGATGTTTTCCTTCACATCTTACCACCTAACTATTACCATATCAATACGCACATTATTTTGAAATTAGAGATCACAGTTCAAACCATTCCGCTATCACTGCTTGATCCTATGCGTTACTGGCCAAGAAAAGTAAGAAAAGGAAGAAAGAAATGACTATAAAGTCAATATCGCATAAACCCGTCCTTTGGCATACAAATCCTATTTGAACGTATTACGAACAATCAGTGCAGAGCCCGACCTTGCATTGAAGACTCCCAATCATCCATACATAGACCTTAGGCCATTAAGTTAAAAGTTAATTAGTTCACCTCATAGCTTCAGGATATACTCGTGATTTCTCAAAGGCCAATAACATACTAAAATGCATTTTTAATTACTACTGTATTTTTATTAGATAAGTCTATATGTTCGTCATGCGAGTGGAATTTCCTTTCGAATTGTATTTTTTATAAATAGATTCGATTTTATTTTCCTAGTCCGTTGCAGTTTGGTTGCTAATTTTTATTATCTTATATCAATTTATTCTACCGTGTAAATCTGTATGATGAAAGCAATAGATCTTATCCATATTTATTTATTACAAACATATTTATCACTTGTACCCGTATCACCCGTAGCCCAGTTGGTGACTCTACCTGCAAAGCGACGGGTCCCGGGTTCGATTCCCGACCGGGGTCGATATTTGATGTAGATAAGTTCAGTAAACCTAAGCTAAGATGTTCGTTCTTAGGTCGAGGTCTTAGATTGAAATCGGGATTGCGTGGATATAAAAGATTAAACCTTCATTTTTTTAAAGGAACCCGCATGAAATGTGTATACTCGGTTAATAGTAATTGATTGCACATGTGTAGCGGGGATATGACGGATAGTCTATAATTATCTGCTTAACAAAACGCTAAAGGCGACTGACTGACAGATAACGCACAGTCTGAACCAGTGAATGGACTTATAGAAATGGTGTATGGACTTAGAAACATGACTGGACGTAGTTTTGCGAAAACGTTCCAACCCACAAGTCACCCAAATTGACTTAAAGTGACTAGTATGCATTTTTTGATAGTGTACATGATAATTTGTAATGATTATTTTACTACAATAAAACCTCGTAATCGCCTGTAGGTAGGTACTATTTAGGTCAAAAAAGTGTAGCACTGAAACACTATAATTGCATGCCATGAGCAATATGAATAAACACCTGCCTACTTAAATAACCATAGTTCTATTCATTCATCTTTCTCCTCGCTCTTAACTCTTTCTTTATCGGCATTTAATGGTTACCATGCCGGAATGCCGTTCAAGGGTCGTCTGAGCGAGGCAGAAATTTGAATGACGAGTTTAAATCTCCGTTCCCTGTCTGGGTTTGTGTGTTGTCCATGGTACCCCCGACACAGGAATGCTAGTGTGGAGCTACGAATGTGTAGCGTTAAATGTTATAACGTTTATAATTAACTCATGTTTATAATTAATTTGATGCATAAGTGTGAAAGGAATTACTTTTTATAGAAAAAGATGGGTCACTTAACGGTAGGTGGTAATCATGCGTCGCCCATGGACATCTACTATCTACTGAAGGAATTACCGATGCGTTGCTGGCCACGAAAAAATGAAGAAGGAAGAAATGTTGCAAGCCCTAAGTTCACAGAGACAACTGGTTCATTTACGATGTTATGTATTGCAAATTTAACGCTCCGTACCTTTTTTATGGAGTTATGGTATCAAACGAGCATGCAGCAGTGCTGCCGCCTATGACAACTGTGACCGACCTAGAACTAGACTCAAATGGGGGCTTTGATAGTAAGTCCGGTTAGGAGTCGGTGTTAGAACATTAACTGTTTAGTTTATCAGTAAGTATGAGGACCTAGAAGCGCTCATAGCCCGGCGGCTTGCGTCGATCTCAAGTGATCGACAAAGTTAAGCAACAGCGGGCGCGGTCGGTAGTTGGATCGGTGACCGCTAGTGGCTAAATATCTTGAGCGCTTCCGTGCTTCGGAGGGCACGTAAAGCCGTCGGTCCCGGTTGCTAGCATTTGGTAGCAGTCGTTAAGCCATGTCGGATACCTTCGGGCGGTTTAAAATTTCCGACACTTGGGTTGGCCACTAACCCCTCCACCAATCCGCACTGGAGCAGCGTGGTGGAGTATGCTCTAGGCCTCCTCAGGTACGAGGAGAGACCCGTGCTCAGTAGTGGGCCATTAATGGGTTGTAGCCATGAGGACCTACTTTCTTATTGGTGAAGAAATCCTCATCTTTCCACAGCATTAAAATACATCTTGTAATGAATGAAGAGCGAAGGAAAAGGAGCAAGTTACATGCACAAAAAAATACTAAAATAATTTCGCAAAAGTTTTATAAGAATAAGAAACGGAACATAATGGAAATGATGATTAATTCATATTTCTATCAATAGAATATGAGACAAAGTGTGCGTTCATGCAAACCGAGTTCATATCATAAGTCATGATTGACTGAAGAACTTTTAAACTTATTTCGTCGTAACCTTTACCCCACGCTGCCTACTTTGCCAACGTTTAGTTAATTATAGGTGCCGTAAGTTGCCGCAATACGTGTGAGTTAATATAATCATAATAAGCTCCAAATCAATATCACGATGACTGCTATTAAATACTCAGTCTTTTGGATTAGGTGCTCTGGTAGTCAGCGGGTGCTTTGGATTGGCACTTGGATTATTTTTGACTAGTACTTCGACTGTGGTAAATTTATGACTATGTTGTTGCTAATTTTTTGATGACATTCTGGATCAATGTAGGTATTGTTCACTAATTGCAATATTTTTAATTTTTAATAAAAAAAATGTTAAATTTATCATCAAAATCCAGTCTATGATCCGCGAACCTACTTGATACAACTCTATTATTATTTTATTAATGAACATTGTGTATGATTTTCTCACGTTTCCTTCACCGAAAAGCTAATTGGAAAATCTAAATGTCACATATTTTAAATTGACAAAATTAACATAGTAGGTAATACTAGTAAAGTTAACTACTTTAAGCCAGATTTCCAGAGCAAACATTCAGTTGCCAATAATGGCGGTTTATAATTTATGCACAAGTACCTAAAATAAATTTTAATGTTAAATGTCTACTAGGCAATGTCATTAAAATAAAATTTAACCACATTGTTCAATTGATCTGCAGCATTATCATCTCTGACTATTCCAAGTTCACGACCAATCCAAACCAACCGACTCCGACCACCGTACCATCTTCACACGATCCTTGCTCTTAATAACACACAAGTAGTTACAAAAGATCGATTCGCTGCGCTCGTTACAAAACTAACGCTGTCTACCGTCTGCGGTCCGGCGAATTATTTTTTACAAGCCTTAAGTACCGTATCATATGCTACTTTTTGCCATATTTTATTTTCATAATTATAGCCTACACCAACTTGATGTGGCTATTTAAGTGTGTTAATATTTCATTTCACACTTTAACTTGACCTCTACGTATGATGAATGTTAATAGTTAATATGTATACACATTTTTGCCATGTATGTCTAATTTAGTAGTTGGAATTTTGTATGTGTGTGGCCCCTTACTCCCCCTTGGTGCGAACTCAAATATGGATGGATGTAAGGAGCTACATCCATCTTTATAATTTACATCCTACATACATCTTTGAGGTCACGATAACCACCCTTATTCGTGTTGCACCGGGCACAGCCGTATTTTAGGCCGAATTTGGGCGGCCTAATTTGACCCTATCCTATTCCAGCAGACAAGCATCTCGTGAGAAGCGGCAAAAGTCGGCCTCCGCTTGGTGGTAGAGCTTAACCCGGCCGGCTACCACTCCCAAACGATTTGTCGTGTTCCCACTAATGGCTTGAGATCCACTATTTTCTTTTTATCCTCTTCCTTGTTCCTTGGCCGGATACCCATCAGTATGCCGTTATGCCAGTATGCGTATATCGCACCTTGGTATTACTGATGTTTATTGCAACAATGATCACTACCATCGGGTTGCTCGTTAGATTCCCTCAGAGAGAGTTTCCCGTCAGAGTCCCTTCTGATGGAGATTACTGATCTAACGGCCACCACTGGTGGATGTTTTAGTGGTGGCCGTTGGGAGTAAACCCTTTGTTCTGTACCACCTAGTTCAATCAATCCCAATGGTAGGTACTATACAACGAGTACCTTTGAGATTAGTAATTGGGTAATACATACTAGACTAGATCGTAGACTAGTCCTGTATAATTTCATTTGATATAGTTGTTATATAACATAATAAACCTTATTTTCATAGCACTCAATTTCACCAATTTTACTCTGTAAAGACACTTTTTTCGACGGAAATTTTCTATGGCGATACACCTATCAAATTGTTACTCCAACTTCTTTCCCGTTGAGTACCTAAATGTTGCAGATAAAGTTGTACAACGCAACAAAAACAGTTATATCCATAGATTAGTACGACATTAATTATTATACAGTACAGTATGTAGTTATCAAGAATCAACGGGAACTCTTGAGTAACCCCACAAAAAAACATTAGAACTTTAAAAAACAATTTAATACACTAGATATTATTATGTAAATAACTTTGCTTCTCGGAATTTATTTGAAATTATCGCAGAATGTGTACATATTACAAACTAATAAAATTGGTACACATTTTATTCATTGCTTCAGCTGATAAAATAATAATTCGTTGGTTACATTACTTATCTGTTGAACCTGTTTCCACTTACTTTACAATGAAGATTTATAGATAAAATAACCGGTAAGTTAGAATCGCGTGGGATGAGGTTCCGTACGATTGAGACGATAAATTTCTTTATTCTGTTGAATACACAGAAGGAAATAATATAAAGAAGAAATAAATATTTATTTCCCCTTATTACAAAGCTAAAAGCCTTATAACTATAACAGTAACATAAGAAGGATGTTTTGTTTTTAATACACATAATAGTTTTAGTAGTTTTGAAGAAAAAGGAATCTTTCACTATTTTTGGGAAAGTACGCATGAAAATAATACAACAGATAGGTACATAATAACATAATGCAGTAGCTATGTAACGAAATTAATAATAATTAGAATCATGTCCTCAGGATATTTTTTGATTCCCGCGGAATTGGTTTATTTTAAAATTTCGCTAAGTTGTCTAATTCTTTAACGAATTAGCCGCATTTTTGAATTTTGACAATCCAATGATTGCCAACTTTTGACAGTAATTTTATGCGATGTGCTGAAGAATAATGCAAGCACACGTGATTACACGAACAGACGAACGGATTTAAATTTTATAAAGGTTTTTTATATAATACTGAACGCACTATATATAATACTGGACCCTAAATTCACCTGTACTTATTGCACCGAGCTCACTCAATCAAAAGATATGCGAATTGAAAGATACTAACCACAATGGTTAGTCGTGCACCTTCTGATTACCAGATTCGATTGTTAATGTTACGACCGAAACGAAAAACAACTTCACGCCCTTTGTTTTCGAATAAAAAAGAATTGGTAACTTTTTTATTCATTTACATGTACACAGATTCACAAGACATTGATACATTTTTATCTTTCTTTACCCAACTTCAAGGAAAGGACGAGGTAAGGATAGAGGTAGTACTATTAATAGGTACTAATTAATATTAGTAGTACTATTAATAGGTGCAATGATAGCCGTGTGGCCGTACGTTGGACTGCCAAACCGGAGGGTCCGGGTTCAAACCCCGCACGCACCACTAATTTTCAAAAATTATGTGCGTATTAATATTTAATTATCACTTTCTTCGGTGAAGGAAAACATCGTGAGTAAACCTGCACACCTGAGAGTTCTCCATAATGTTCTCAAAGGTGTGTGAAGTCCACCAATCCGCACTTGGCCAGCGTGGTGGACTATGGCCTATACCCCTCACACTGTGAGAGGAGACCCGTTCCCAGCAGTGGGACAGTTATGGGTTGTGATGATGATGATGATGATGATTAATAGGTGCGCCTATTGACCTCAATTAGTTACAGTACTATTATTATGTTACAGGTTGTATATGGTCGTACTTCGAAGTCTAATGCAGCCGGCACAGGATCCGAAACGTATTTCAATTGTTTTGAATAACCGAAGAGCATGTATGAAGGGAATAATGAAAGTGGACGAAGCGAAACAAGTATGTAAGGATTGTAGCAAGTGGAAAGAAGTGGTCTTTGCCTACCCCTACGGGAAAGAGGCGTGATTATTGTATGTATATAAATATGTATGAATCTAGCTGGCTAGCTACCGCACTCTCGCTAAGAGCTGCCAAAAGCTGTCTTAGCGTGAGCTTGTGCGCGTTTTTCTTTGCGTGTTTCCCTTTTTTCCTTTCTTGAACGGCAACGCATCGGCGTTTCTTGTTGTGTTACTGATGTCCATGTGCGACGGTGACCAGTTAGCACTACATGGCTCTACTTGTTCGTCGGCTTTTGACATAAAAAAGGTCTTATAGTACTACAAAAGTACTGTACAGTGTACACTTATTAGTATTCTGTTACATTTTACAATGAAGATATACATGAACAGCGAAATTATTGTAATGATGAATATCCAATATTAATCATTATGACTCAGCCACGTTAAAGTTCACGAATCTGTCGGTTGAAAAGAACCTAATTTAAACTAAAACTGATACAATCAAGGGTAAGATGTATTAACAGCCGCACAAACCCATGGATATAAACAGTCTCTGTCTTTAATAAATTGAGAGAAGCTTTACATTCGATCAATATAAAAGTTTGTACAGACTAAACACTGATTAAGTAATTAAAAATATGAACCTAGGAAATGCTGCCAGCATTTATGAATAAAACCTAATTTTTATATAAATTAGTTATTAATTATACTTTGAGTTTTTTCACCGAAAAAAAATTTCTTACTAAAAGAAATTTTTATATTGTGTGAACAAATTTTCATGAAAAATATTAAGAAAGTTTTTTTTATTCTGTTCGACAAGTTTTTTAACTATTTTTTGTTGAACTATTGTCACTGATGTCCACTAGCAACGGCGACGACTTACTTACCATCAGGTGGCTCTTTCACTCGTTTGCCGACTATTTACATACATAAATAAATAAATGGTTTGAAAAATCCGGTTATGAGTGCCGTATCTTAGAAATAAAAAGACTATTTCAAGATAATGCAATTTTAATACTTATATTGTTTTCTTATCAATGCCACCGTCAGAACTGGACCAAATTGTTAAGGGACCACACGGGCAGCACCAGCTTTCAAATAAAAATAGAATCATCAAAATCGATTCACTCAGTCAAAAGTTCTGAGGTAACTAAAAACAGTCTTGAGAACCTCCTTTTTTGTGGTCGTTTAAAAATAGAATTTCCATCGTAACTAAAGCAAGATGCAAAATTTGAATTCCGTAGAGTAAGAGGAAGTAAGTAGTCTTGCAAGATTTGATCCGATACATACATACAAACATTGCAAGGTAACTATAAGCTTGTAAAAATCAGTGCATGCCGTGTGTACCGTTCGTGTGAATTGCCTTTAACGAGTCGAACATTGCACTGTTGGCGATGACCCATTTAGTGGAAACGTGCAAACATTCGCTGCCGTTCGTAGGGTTACGGGTTCAAATCCGGGTAGATCGTGCATGGATGTTTATTTGCATCATTAAAATTATGAGATTATATTGGACTTACTCGAAGGTAATGTAACAAATATGTTATATTTTACTTTGTTATATATTTTTATAGATATTAATATACTTACATATATTAGGTTAAGTTAATAATTAAAGTTGTTAGTAAGTGAAGTGTATTGTAGTTTCGGTGAGTGAGATTTGTAAAAAGTATTACAAATTGAGAAGTAGATTTTGTACTGATTGTTTTGGTTCTGCAAAAGGTTTAAGTCAATTTAAAATAAAATAGATTTTAATGCTTCATTATATATTTTCTATTACATAAAGTCACACAGTGACATAACTTTCTTACATATTATAAACAATATGTACAAAGTATTGCTTATAATGACAATATTTTTTTTACATTTTTCTATGCTGCAAGCTCCTAGCATAATTATCCTAAAATTGCACTAAAATATTTTTAAAATAATTTAGTGACCAAGTAAAGCTTTGAGACTTAATTTAAAAATGAAAACAGTTCGATTTATATAAATAAAAGAGCAATAACACAAAATTCTTCGATGACTAACACAACCCAAAATTTTTCGTTTAATTTTCGCGAAATTTCGGCTAAGTCTAAATTTTTACTAGTTTTTTGTTCAATATTTATATCCTTCTTGGGCGTTGAAGCTAGGAGGTTGACGAGGGCCGCTGAAGGTGTCTGGTCTTCCCTGGTTGGCTCCGGGCTGTCCTGGTGTAGATCCAAACTGACCCTGAGGACCAGCTGGTGCTTGACCAATCGAAGATGAACCGGATGGTCCTGAGCCGAAGGTGGACTGACCAGGGCGATACTGAGATCCTGGTTGGCTAGGTGCACCATATGTTGGTTTTGGGCCTTGACCCGAAGGGCCAAATGATCCTTGGCCAGAGGTCGAACCAGGTCCAAATGATCCTTGGCCAGAGGTCGAACCAGGTCCAAACGATGCTTGGCCAGAGCTCGAACCAGGTACAAATGATCCTTGGCCAGAGCTCGAACCAGGTCCAAAAGATCCTTGGCTGGAGCCAGATTTACTTGGTGACTGGGATCCAAACTGCCCAGAACCCTGAGGACGGTTGTATTCATAGCCAGATTGACCTGCACTTCCTTGTCCACCGAAACTGCCTTGTCCAAACGTAGACTGACCCTGGCTTCCCTTTCCACCAAATCCTAGAGCTTGGTTGCTACCACCCTGTCCGAAAGACTGACCTTGGCCTTGGTTAGAACCACCAACTGATCCAAATGAAGGCTGACCGTAGCCTTGATTGGCACCAGTACCCTTTCCGAATGGAGACTGACCCTGAGATTTTCGGCCACTAGAAGGTGCGAAATCTTGAGCAGATCCGGACGAACCAAACTGAGACTGTTGGTTGTATTGATTTCCTGAAACTGGCTGCTGATTACGTTGTCCAAAGCCTTGGTTCTGGTTCTGACCATAGGCATTACTGCCTTGACCTCCTTGTTGGCTGTAGCCTGGAGCACCCTGGTTAGATCCTGGACCAAATTTGGATGGTCCATATAACTGGGAAGGTCCCTGGCCTGGTCGGTTAAAGGACGATCCTCCGCTGTTGTATGTTTGGGAACTACCCTCGTTCTCATATTCTTCAGGACGGTAAGCACCTGAAACAAACAAATATTACTAACTGTAAAAATGTCTGCAATCATGATCATTTACATGTAGGTAATACTCATTACACAATTACAATTTACAATTGATGATGATGATGAAAACACAATTATACGGTGCTTCAGGACAATTACAACTGTCACTGCAGCAATTATTACAATTGTTAGGACAAATGGCAGCTTCGGCCTGGTATTGGTTTGTGTTGTTTTTGGTTGATGTTGCTTGGCTGGTGTGAGCTATTCATATTCGGTTATGCGTTTGATGTTACTGATGTACTTTAGCGACGGAGACAACCAAGAGAGTTCTTAAAGTTGCAATTAAATGATAGTTATGAAGTTTTACTGCCTGTTTAGGTACTTGCCAGGACTACCTAATTATAAACATGATTGTCCATAATATTTCGATAATAAAAAGACAATTTACATAAGTTCCGGTCAAAACAACACAAAAACTTGATGTTAATCATAGCGACCCTCATCATGCGCACATCAACTTTTTAGGTACCTTTAATTTTAACTGAATATTTTTTATATTTTTGTTGAGAAGTTTATTGATAGGAGTAAAGTTATGCAGACTTTGAAGCTTTTAGTCCTGTGGCTATTCTTCAGCTGAGAAAAAGCGCATTGATGTTAGAAACTTTAAAAAACTACTATAAATACCTTCTTGAGTGCCTGCAGCAGCAGCTCTGGCATTTTCTTCAATAGACTTCAAGATCTCTTCGGGAATCGGATGTGGAGTAGGAAGATGTTGACCCTGAGGCTGGTATCCATTTTCGTCAGCCGTGTAAGTGATGGAATAGTCTTGACCATCGTCCCCAGTATAACCGAATGCTCCCTGAGCTCTCACGCCGTTAGTCGCAGTTCCCGACTCTTCAGCGCGGATGCCGTTTGAAGTTTCGAAACTGTAGGCAAAGTTATCTCCATCATTCTGATTATCGTATCTTAGAATCTGGGCACCTTGTTCAGCTGCGGCCTGGGCTCTTTGTGGTTGGTTGTAAGACTGAATGTTGTATGATCCTTGGTTCGGGCCCACAGATGAACCTTGGTTAAAACCGCTTTGTGATGATCCAGGGAAGTTGGATTGACCAGCTCCTGACGGGCCAAATCCAGATCCGGAGCCAGCTTGGTTGTAAGATCCAGGACCATATCCGGCAGATCCCGATGTCTGGCCAAATCCAGAGGGTCCAGACGGCTGGTTCGAGCCAGCAGAAGATTGACCTCCAGGTCGGAAACCATTCTGCCCTGCCTGGCTTAGACCAGGTTTCGTGGATCCCTGTCCGAAAGAAGGTCCAAATCCAGACGGTCCAGAGGGCTGACGTCCAAAAGCATTAGAAGAGTCCGGACCTTGGCCAAAAGATCCAGAACCAGGCGCCAAGAGAGATCCTGGGCTGCCACCTGCGCTCGCAGCGCTGGCAGGTGGGAGGTAGGTTCTGTCCAGCTTAGCCGCATATCCGCAGGCTACCAACGATAAGAGTACAAGCTGTGAAGGAAAATATTTTTATAATAATTTAATTGCACTGACACTTTAAAGCACCTCTAGCCTCGCTAAGGATATTACTATAATTAAGTAATTACAAAAGTGAAAGATTTTTATGCATAATCCTGTCAAATTAGAACACAAAATTATAATGAATAAACTTATTTTAATTTATTTTAATGTAGCATGAAAAATGTAATCGGATTTTGTAAATATTCGCAATTATAAAACTAGAATTGAATCACATAATTATTTTCTACTTGTATATAATTTTATAATATTTTTTCTTATATAATATCAAACAGTTACCAGCTTCATGTTAAGCTGTTCTGTCAATGTTTGCTCACTGAATGTACTGGTTCGAGTACCCATCCTATATTTATATCAAACGAAATTCGTTCACCGCGCGTTACCTAAAACTGCTCACGGCCCTAACCTTTGACTGGCGGAGTAAGTGAAGATTCCTCGTCAGTGTGCGTGCACCATAAGTGTTCTTGTGGGAGTGTGTTTGCACAATTTGACGATGAATTTGCGATACGCTAATTGTTGTGAACGACTTTGTCCTATGTTCTTTTTGTCAGCTAAACGCCCTAGGGCTGGTATAGTTTTCAAAGGTTACAGCTTACAGTTTTGCTTTTAAATATGTATTGTAAAGAGCTTTTAAAAAGCTTCCTTAATAAAAGGTCGACTAATTAAAGATGTATAATTAATTTTGAATGTTAACTAAAGTGGTATGTTGCATAAAATCGAGGTATATTTAAAAATGATATTTAATTGGATTGCAATTTGGGTAATGTTTATTTGTTTGTTATGGTTATTTTTAGTTCCATCTTTGATTGTTTTTTGTACGAATGTATAATTATGATGCCTCAAACTTTAAATAGAAAAATGGTAATGTTATGACTGTATTACAGAACGTTAGAAGAATTTTTACCACCCGTATGGCGCAATGATAACCATGCCGGACGCTGTTTGAAGGGCCCTAGATTCGATTCCCATCGAGGGGAAATATGAATGATGAGTGCAAATTTGTGAACTCGGTCTCAGGATCTTTTCTTGTGTATTGTCCATGGCACCCATCACAGAGGGAATCACAGCGGGAAGCTAATTGTTGTGATCGATCGATCGATCGATTGTCCTTTAAGTATTCTTTCCGTCAGCTTAAAGCCTTATACACCAGGGTCGATAATTTTTAAAACCAAAAAAATAATAGTAGGATGAAACCCAATAGAAAAGGAGGGGAATATTATAAAAATGAAAGGAAAAATAAATTACGGGCGATCTGAGGTCGGAAAGGGGATGGGGGTGAGTTTTTAAGGGTAAAAAACGGTTTTTCTCGATTTCCGGCAAAACTAAAAGTCCTATCGAAAAAAGTCAAATGGCAAAGTTGTAGGTAATAAAAAGATCTAAAACTTTTGTATTTACACTTTTTTCACATAACCTCAAAATTTATGTGAAAAATCCAAAAAACCAAGTTTTTGGTTTTTTATTTTTATCTTTTACAAATATATTTTTTTTTAACGAAATTTGGTGAAAACTTACCTTTTTATGTCCCAAATACGCTGTAATTTATTTGATTAAAAATATTTATTTTTTCACCTTATTTTGAATTAATATCGAAAAAACACCCTAATTTTCAATCGAAAATTCACCCGTCAAAATATCAGCTTTTTTCAAAAAGTTGGTATGGTTTCTGTTCGTTGAAATCTCTACTTTCCGATGGTGAAAAAAAAATATATGTTATAATGTATGTATTAAATGATTTCGATAAAAAGATTTCAGCTCGTTTGCAAAATGTGCCTGATTTAGTCGCAGTAAAAGCACATTATCACACTGCTTGTATGGCTAATTTTTATAACAAAAGAACAGAAAGAAAAAGGGGTCGCTCAGCATGTGAAAACACTAAGAATTATATTAATTATCTTATTAATTATATCGTTGACAACGAAACAGAATGTGAATTTTCTGTAAATGAAATAAAAGAGGGATTTAGAGAGAGGGATTCTGAGAAGATTTACTGTAGTAACATATATATTTTTTTTCACCATCGGAAAGTAGAGATTTCAACGAACAGAAATCATACCAACTTTTTGAAAAAAGCTGATATTTTGACGGGTGAATTTTCGATTGAAAATTAGGGTGTTTTTTCGATATTAATTCAAAATAAGGTGAAAAAATAAATATTTTTAATCAAATAAATTACAGCGTATTTGGGACATAAAAAGGTAAGTTTTCACCAAATTTCGTTAAAAAAAAATATATTTGTAAAAGATAAAAATAAAAAACCAAAAACTTGGTTTTTTGGATTTTTCACATAAATTTTGAGGTTATGTGAAAAAAGTGTAAATACAAAAGTTTTAGATCTTTTTATTACCTACAACTTTGCCATTTGACTTTTTTCGATAGGACTTTTAGTTTTGCCGGAAATCGAGAAAAACCGTTTTTTACCCTTAAAAACTCACCCCCATCCCCTTCCCGACCTCAGATCGCCCGTAATTTATTTTTCCTTTCATTTTTATAATATTCCCCTCCTTTTCTAATGGGTTTCATCCTACTATTATTTTTTTTTACTTTTTATTATTTTTCAAGGCTTCTACCCTGGTCTATTAGGGCTGGTATTTAAAAGGTAAGGTAATTTGGCAGTTTTAAAAGGTTATTAGCTATTCTTACAGTGTCGTCATAATGTAGTGCCATGACTATGTAGCGTTATGTATTATTTTTCTTTATTTGTTACTGTCGATCAATGTGTGTAGATTTTTTTTATGGAATTAAGGTTCCCTTCCGCTGCCGCCCAGGACAACTGTGACCGATATAACAAGACTCAAATCGATGTCATTATCATCATCGCAACCCAGAACTGTCCCGCTGCTGGGCACGGGTCTCCCTCTCACCATGAGATCGGTAAAGGCCATAGTCAACCACGCTGGCCAAGTGCGGACTTCACACACCTTTGAGAACATTATGGAGAACTCTCAGGTGTGCAGGTTTTCGCGATGTTTTCGATGTAGATGGAAATTATTTAGGAAAAAATATTAAAAATATTTTATGTAAATTATGCCAAACTCATTCGCTCAGATTTACCATTAAATTTTAGATCTCGCGAAAAGCTAAGCTCCAGGTTCTACAATTCATGATTCTACTTGCCATAACTCTATAAACTCTACAGTACATGCAAAAATGTAAGCTTTTTGTCAAACAGACATTCCCATGTAAGAAATCATCTAATGTGTAATGCTCTATGATTTCATATTTGGCCTAGGCCAAGCCGTACTTAAGCTGTTAATAAAATTCAAATTATTAAAGCTAGACAATTTAAACTTTGTGTACTTAAATAGTCTGCAAACTACCTCTGATTTAAATTTTAATTTCGAAAATAAAATTAACATAACTTAGATTATTTATGTATATAGGTAGGTTAAATAATACCTCCGCAAATCTGCTATGGAGTAGCGTGGTGGAATATGGTCTGGGGCTCCTCAGTTACGACCCGTACTTGGTAGTGGTCAACTAACCTACATATTTCTATAACTTTTGATTATTAAAGCCTAAGGACATCGTCAAATATTTATTTGACCAAAAGTATTACATCGTCAAAAACTTTACGAACTAATCAACTAACGTTCTAACAAGTGATAACTGAACTAATTAACCTAGTCCCGATCTAAGTCTTGTTCTGGACCGGTCACAGTTGTCATGGGCGGCAGAAGGGCTGCTATTTTAAGTCCAAAAAGGTAGAGGTCGTACCCGGATCTCTCGGACGTGACTATGAAATTCCTCATTACATAGTTTTCACAACAAATTCTTCGTGTATCTAACGTTACGGCACTATGTCAGTTTATTCGCCCTTTCAAGGATGCTGCACTTACATGCATTCATTTCTGCATGCAATACGTAATTTAAAATATATTTGATGTAAACAAATAAGGCCCCGCGGGTATTACGGCAGATTCGTTAGGAGTACACGTTGTTTAGATTTCGAAAAGTAATATACACTTCAGTGATAAATAGTGTTGCCAGGTGCCCCTATTTGCGCAGGATATCCTGATTTTAACGATTTTTTTAGATTTCAGTTTTTAAACATAGGTATTTATTTAATTATACATCTGTACACATACACATATATATTTTTTTTAATGTACATAATGTACATGTATCCAGGCTCAGGATATGAAAGTAAAGGAACAGTATTATGTTTTTAGCGCTTAAATTTTATCAATTGTATCAAATTTCCACAAACCTTCTTATTAGACTTTAACTTGTTACCTACACTGCATGTACCTTGATTACAAACCCACACCATGTAAACAGTTTCTGGGTTCTCTAGATAACTATACCTAGGTAGGCTCTGATCTGATTGGACAATACTCACCCACTTTAATCTCGGTACTCATGCATCGGCACCTTTGCCTTCCTGCCTCCTAGAATAAGCAATAAATTAACGCTGCGGTCTGCTACCTCCTAGAATAAACCGTTGGTTAACAAGCCACTTCTAACTACCTTCTAAAGCACATGCGTCCTGGTGATGGTGAGTAAGTGGACATTTGCCATCAAATGACCTCGTTAGGGTCTTCTCGTTAATAGGCTTACAATAAAAGACTTCTTCCTTGATTACAGTCGGTATGTTTGAACAATATTCATTATAGAACCCATTTTACAATTAACTCGACAAGTTTTTAAGCGGTAAACTTTTTATGTTACCAATTAAGTTAAGTATTGGTATTCTTGTAAATTACATTATTTTAATAGTACCCTGTTGCGTGACTCGCGCGCTGTTCACATACTGTTGTATGGGAACTGTGTATTGAGCAATCATACTATTAGACGTATTAGATCTTATTAGGTTTTTTCATGACATTGCTAGGACAACAGAAGCTGATTGTTGAATGGTTATTGAGAAAGGGTTAATTGGTCCATTTCTATACGAGATATAAGGGAATAAGTGGTGTTACTTAATATATGTTTAGATAAAGTGAATAAGTTGATGGTGCAGATGAGAATAGTAATAACACAGAATAAATAATAGCGTGTAAGCGCAACTTGTGTGTGGAACTATGCGGGGAACTGCGATTCTGCAAAAGGGTTAGGGGGAGGGGCTATCGTATTCCTCCCGTTCATGATGGCGTACTAGTTTTTAGAGCTCCGTAAGCAAAGGGCGGAAAACGGAACTCTATTAAAACTCTCGATCCAATGTTTAGTATACTCCTTTTAGGATTGGTTTTAGAGAACGCTTGGATATTGATTGCTCTTATTCTTTAAACCATTGATTTATTAATGATAGTTCTAATTTTTTCGTAATTCATTCATTCTAATAAATAATTCTTTCGTTCATTGTCGACTACTCGTATGGCGCAATAGTCTCTAGGCCGGACTCCCGTTCAGATGGTCCTAGGTTCGAATCCGAGGTAATTTGAATGATGAGTTTAATATATATTTTCGGTCTGGGTGTGTTTTTGTCTTTGTGTGTTATCTAGAGCACCCACGACACAGGGAATCTTAGTTCGGGGGTTTAAGTGTGGATATTTTTTTATTAGTGGCGTTGCAAAAATCTCTGAAAATTTCTCATAGCCGAACAGAAAAATATACACATATTTTTATATGTGCTTTGTACATTATATAAAAAATCAATCTTCTGTATTTGTTTTACTCAATACTCGTGACGGACGCGACCGCTCACGACCGTCCGCGACCGTTCACGACCTAATCTACGAGTGCGCCACACGAATCAATTCCGACGTCACTACGTAATTTCTTTAGCCGTGACCCCGGCGTTAAAGAGGTTAACGCAATTTGATTGCAGTCTTATGGTACGGATTTTTAATATACTAGTTGCAATAGAGAAGTCATCTTCTTTTTATTGCTAACTGATCGATTAAAGATAATTCGATGGTTGATTTTAATTTTAAAAGCTGGGCGGTAACGCCAGGCGAGTAAAATACCCCACCACAATGCAAGTATCGGAATCGGAATTAAATTGGGAGCTACAGGACTTAGCGACCTCCTACAGGAGATATCGTTTATTTTATTATTACTTATTAGTTATTTATTTTATTTATTTTTATTTTATTTTTTTATCGTTTGCCAGACTCATCCGTTATTCGGCAGGGTGGAAACTATTCTGCTCATAGTGGATGAGCAGAATAGTTTCCAATGATGGAGGACCTTACACCATGAAATATTACCTTACGAATCAACCGCCTTCGCTTCATGTATAGCAGATTAGCAAAGATAGGTATGGATGGTAGTTTTTCTGAATTATCATCCGTGTTATTACATCGATCAGTTAGAATTTTATATAATGACTAGCTGTCCCAACCACGCGTTGCTGTGGCTCAGTGATTATAATAGAATAAATTATTTTTTTACTCATTATTTTGATACAATCAAATTAAATTAATTAGTTTAAACATGCCCAATATTGAACATAAACAAATATCACGTGAAATAGAATTTGTGATCTAGAAATCGAAACACAGCGCCATCTACCGGGTGTCTTCGCAACCTAGTTGTCAAACGAATGCTTTTATTGACGAATCAACCAACAGCGCCATCTATGAGGAATTCATAAAACTAAACATAAAATGAACGCTATTTTTGTTTACTAAACATTTAATTTGCAATTAAAATATATAAAAACTATCCTATGTCTCAAGTTGGACCAGACTGCTCACGGTGTGCCAATTTAATTTAAAATCGGTTAGGAGTAGTTTAGGAATCCATCGCGGACAAACATCGTGATAGGCGATTTATATACATTAAGATTTACGCTACATTTTTTTTAATATTGCAGTCTGTCGGTGACTGGTGTTACAAACACCTTTGAGTGGCGTTACCACAAATCTAGATGGTCGGTATGCTCGTTAATTAGCCATTTAGTAAAAATAAATCATTCGATTAATCATACGAAAATAAGACTATATTGATTGATGACTTGACTAAATCCCAATGTAATACATATCAGATTACATTGTCTGCGATGTTGCAGCCTAAGGCGACTGCAATTAGGCGTATAGCGAATGCTGGTAAAGAATTTGTGTACCTACTTATAGATTATTGGTCCACATTTTAATTTTTTATGCGGTCCAAGCATAAAATTATCTGTTTGAGAGATCGCGCTCAATAAAGCGATGTTTCAGTGTGTCAGGACCCCTATATTAATTAATACCAAGCTTTAATACGTGTACTTTTTTCGTACTATTTGGTACTTTGATAAATAGAGAGAACTAGTTAACCCGCCTTCGCTTCGCTTCACTTCGCTTCGCTTCGGGAAACTTATTCCTTACAGTTGCAAAGATTCATTACATAGGTACGTACTAGTGGACCTGAACTGGTCCCGAAACTTGTTATTTACATGTAAACCCAAAAGCTCGTGTGAAATTTCACCTCGGTCAAGTCGCCTTAGGTTTTAGATATTACGTAAATATGATAAGAGCGTTAGCATACAAGCGTGTATCTTGACATTTTGCTATCTCGGCATAACAATGGCACAGAAAATGTTAAAAGTCAGAATAATACTGGGATATGTCAGCGTTGATTTATAAACCAATATGCCACCTGGTTGTTACTGCGTCTAGTCTGATGTGACAAAGACCACGCCTTGATGAAAAGGGCAGTATATGAAGTTTTCATTTTGACGACCCGGATGGCGCAATGGTTAATACGCCGGATCGCCGTTCCGAGGGTCCTGGGTTCGATTCCCAGCGAGGCGGAAATTTGAATGATGAATTTAAATTTCCGTTCTTGGTCTGGGTGTGTGTGTTCTTGTCTTGTGTGTTGTCCGTGGCACCCACGACACAGGGAATCCTAGTGTGGGGCTATGAGTGTGTAGCGTTATTATATTATTATTATATTTATTTTGTACGTACTAAGAACGCAAAGCGGTGATAGCTGCGTTTGAATGAACAGGGGCTTGGAATCGAATCCTGCGTGCACCTCTAATTTAAAAAATGGTCTGCAATACGCAGACCATTTTTAACTAGCTGACCCAGCGAACCTTGTTATGAAATGTAGATTTCTTATAGTGAACTAGCATTTGCCCGTGGCTTCGCCCGCGTGGAATTTGGTCTTTCACATAATAGGCATCACAATGGATCTTCCTGTGGGAATAAGATGTTTTATCAGGATAAAAAGTAGCCTACGTTAGTCTCCAGCCTCCTAAATATCTCCACAAAGAAAAACCATACCATAACATCGCTCCGTTGTGACGTGAAAGAAGGGCAAAAAAACGAACAAACTTTCGCATGTATAATATTAGTATGGATGACTTGATAGGTCTAATAATTCTGTCGGTCCGTTTAGCTTACCACACATGGCTTACTTCTCATATTGGGAGAGAAAGGACCCACCGAGCAGCGAGGAGGAAGTAAACAGATAAACTATCCCGAATAAATAAAAATAAAAATAAAAAAATAAAATAACATTAAAATATAAGACGACATATTGGATTTCTGCTTTTAACATCGAATGCACACAGAAAGGGCAACTCAAGGCCCGCGTTTATCATTTGGAAAATCAGACAACTTTTAATAAAGTGTACGATGACCACACTTTGGGAAATACACAAGAAATTAAAAATCTTAACATTTTATGTTACTTAACAGTTTAGTACACTAAACCTGATGAATTAAGTCAGTTATAAACGAACTACAACGTATCGAATTATTGTAATTATGTAGAATCAGTGACCGCTAGTGTTAAAATACATAAAAAATAGCTGCATCCTTTTTGATGTAACAGCAGACAAATGAACAGACGAGCCATCTGATGGTCATGGACACCGTCACCTACGTGAACGTCCACGACGTTGGTTTACTTACAGTACTTATATATAGGTACCTACTAAAAATAAACATAAAAAGCAAATATCATGGCGACCCTATCCAATAACTGCCTAACTGACATTTAAATATACCTCACATATTGTTTTTCTCTTTATTTAGGATTTTCGGTCCACATCCGTATCGATATTGATTGTATTCGATTTAAATGTATCAGGGTGAATAGGATTATGGGTATCTAGTTTTGATTTATTTTTATTATATTAACGTGTATATTGAGTAAAAATATTAATTGGCATCAATCCATTAACAGCTTTCTACAGAGCACAAGTCTCTCCTGTCTCTCCTTACAACTGAACAGACCCAGAACATACCACCCTGCTCCAACGCGGATTGGTAGAAGGGTTATTGTCAGTTTTTTAAATTTAACGACCGCTATGTGACGATTACAATATGGACCATCGCCGATAGACGAATCAAGGAAGCGCTAAAGTTTTTGAGACAATCGGTCACCCATCCATCCATCCACCTACCGCCGGCGCCCGCTGTTGCTACTCGGTCGTTGATCGACGCAAGCTGCCGGGCTATGACCTATTAATGAATATGACTTAAGAAATAAAAAAAGTATATCATGTTGAAACGTTACAAAACGGACATCAAAATTATTTAAGGGATATAAACGAAATCGATTCGCATGAGACTTTAACCGATTATCGCATCAAGGTTGAGTTCGGCGGATATTTAGAGGCGGTTATAATAAAATGATGCGACGTGTGAAAGGCATTCAATACTAAGCGACAGTGTTGAACTTATATTATGAAGAATTATATCAAGTTGGAATATGTAGAAAAAATGGCATAGCAGGATTTGATCGGATTCAAGTTAGCTCATAAAATTCACTGCCAATTGGGCATATTGATGGTAGTAACGTAAGGTAAGTACGTGGTAGTAACACGTAATAATGCACTGTTTCGAATAGGTTATGGATGGCGATGATGATGATGATGAATCCTGGAGTTGGCATGTAAAGAGCTCCACTAGTCGCCAAGCCAAAAAGTTGCTTCTGTCTTGGTAAAGCGTTAGTGCCTTTCGTGTCACAAATATCCATCATATCCAAGTGACGGTAACCGACAAGCCTGATTTGTCGGTCATTGAAAACATTGTACAACTTCAATTGGCTTCAACCCATAATAGCCCACTAATGAGCACTGGTCTCTCCTCATACCTGAAGAGGCCTAGAGCATACTCCACCACGCTGCTCCAGTGCGGATTGGTGGAGGGGTTAGCGGCCAACCCATGGTACCGGAAGTGTTTTATGCCGTCCGAAGGCCTCTAAAATGGCTCAACGACTGCTACCAAATGATAACAACCGGGACCGACAGCTTTACGTGCCCTCCGAAGCACGGCAGCGGCCAAGAAATTTTTGCAAATAGCGGTCACCCATCCAACTACCGACCACACCCGCTGTTGCTTAACTTTGTCGATCAGTTAAGATCGACGCACGCCGCCGGGCTATGAGAGCTTAACAACCAATAAATTAAGTTAATTCATACATTTTAAGCTTCCTAACCCACAAGAAGCTGTAACAGCTGATTGAAACCACAACTAATTGCTTAGATTATACCTTTCGAATTAATTGCTACTTGTTCAGAAAAGGGCATTGACTGCGTGAAGCTTGAGGATACCGTTACTAGGTGGTATTTAAATGGCATTAATATGCAAAGTTTATTTTATTGGTTGAGACAAACTTCCAATTTAAATATTTTTTATAAAATAAAAATGGTTTTATTATTAATTTGGCCTGCATGACGCAATGGTTACCATGTACTGCCGCCGTTCGAAGGGTCTTGGGTTCGCTTCCCAACGAGGCAGCAAAAATCAGTCTGTGTATTTGTGTAAGTATAACTTATATATTTTGTTACATCGATCGATTGATTGTACTTTTGTGACTGAATGATGCCGCCCTACAATCGATATTCGACCGTACATTATTTAGTCACAGGGCTTACTTCACATTGACACCTTTGAACGTAAACATTTTTTGCGATCCCATAGTCTAGTTGGTAAGGACCCTACTTGCAAAGCGAGGACGAAGAGTACTGGGTTCGATTCCCGCCCGACAAATATTTATTTAAAACCTTATGCACCGTACAAAAGTACAGAGACAAAGGCGGACTTAACGCTAAACGTCTCTCCCAATCAACCCTCGGGCAGAACACAACGAAATGGCGGCAACGATATGATATTATTAAACTTGATAACTAATATGAATTTTAGAACACCACACTGAGATAGGATGAAAACCAGCTAAGAGTATTGGAGGAGAAATTAAGATTACGGAGGATTGCTAGGAGAATGTCATGGTCAACCATGTTGAAAGCATTGCTGAAACCAATGAGAACTGGATTAGTGACTAGTATTTTCTCCATCCCTTCCCGAATATTATCCATAACCTTGAGAAGAGAAGTTGTGGTGCTGTGACCTGGCTGGAAGCCTTTAGAAAGAAGAAAGAAGAGTTTAGTTGACAGATAAATGTTTGTTCTCGGGTCCTGGGTGTTAGTGATGTTTTTTGAAGTTATAGGTACTTCTTTAGGCGCGTTATGAAAAAATGATGAGAGTGAAATTTTAATATGTGAAGTTGGCTGCGACACCTAAATTTAACAGCATGAAGTTAGTTCTAGGTGGTATGAAAATTGATAACTATTTTCAAGTTGTATATTCTAGTATTTTTTAGTTTGATTTGATACACATATAATTTATTTAATTGCAATATCACAGTTCATAAATTATAACTATTTAAAGATAATTTAGAATGAAAATACTACATTGATTGTTTTATTCGAAGCGGGTTTTAAGCACAGCGCCATCTAGGGGTGAACCTTCCTAACTTAAAGAATAAGAACGCCATCGGCCTAGCGCCATCTAGTAAATAATAGTAGAATAATAGAACTCGTTAGTATGGATTAAGTACATAGTTGGCGGTATATTAATAATAGATACAAATAAAATAATAATAATATTTCTCATTATATTATTATAATAAATGAAATTTTTGAAAAGATTTTTATCTTGTTACGCCAAAGAAGTATAACTTCTAAAGCGTGTACATAAGTACACACACATAAATTTTTTTTACTTGTGTTGCGCATTCCACTCGCGATACAGGGAATGAGAGTGTAGCTGGCAGTTCGCGGCCGAGACCGCGACAAGCGACCGAGACAGGAGACCGAGACAGGGGACCGCGACCGGCACTTGACCATAGGCAATGTATAGGCGACAACTCGCGACCGAGACCGAGACACTCGGTCGCGCCTATACAAAGTGACGGTCGCGGTCTCCTGTCTCGGTCTCCTGTCTCGGTCTCCAGTCTCGGTCTCGGCCGCGAACATATTTGAAATGTATGTTACTGTACTTCCGCCCAGGACATTTCGCTTGTCTTGCACAACCGGGCTAGGTATGATAGGATCGAATGTAAAGAAAGATAACATCAATGACTTAAAATTGGTTTTAAATACAACATTTAAATTATTAAATGGCTGTATGTTCACACCTGCGACAATGACGCGACAAAGTGTCGCACATAAGAATACAATCTCTGCGACCGATCCGATTCTGAAATATCGCTTGGTACCACTATGCTCTAAGGGGCGCCGAAAACCGATCCAAAAGCGAGGGGCTGTGTACAAGCTCATTGGTGGTCACGACCGGGCGACCCTCAGAACCGAGGAAGATGACACTGAGTGTCAGTGCCATTGTCCAGACATGGGTTCGTTAAGTCGCAGCGACACTGCACGCAAAATGTCTCACATGTGTATGAAGATATACAATGTCATACTTTCCATCCGTCAACTTTGTTGTGCGACGTACATTTTGTCGCATCATTGTCGCAAGTGTGAACAGACAATTTTTGACACAAATAATGTAGGATACGACCATTTCGTATAGATCTATAAGTCAATTAAAGATATCTATTAAGTTCAATTAAAGATATCGATTAGTGATAAAATATTCTTATCGTGTTTTCGATCGCCTAAGGCGCCTAGAATATTTAGGTTCGATTAAAAATGGTACTTAACGAATTTATTATAAAGTTTATTTATTAATTATTACAGCCATTAGGAGTAGCATAACTAATAATAATTATCCCAGTGCTGGGCTTGCTCTTTTTAGAATGTTGGCAGCATAAGCCATAGGCCATCATTTAATAAGTGTGAAATCGATCAGAGTCGTTTAAAAGTAGATGGGGTGGGGTGGTATTCTTCCGTTTTAATGGCGAAGCTTTATTTCTTTCTATTATTTCTGCCTCTTCACACAACAAAAATATCACGATTATTTTATTCTATGTTCTTGCCCATCTTAATTTTGAAGTGGAACTTCTTTACATTGTGATTTGAAATTATATTTAACGGAAATGAGTGTGAGGCAAAGAGCCAATATAGGCCAATATCAAGCCGGCCTGATGAGAGAATGTATTAATTATTCGTTGTGGTACACGCCATCTACAGTATTATTTTATAACTAGGTAGTCCAGTACAGCACTGCTTTACAATTTAGTGTAATAGTTCAGATAAGAGTGCCTAGATGGCCTGGTTACATAAGATAACTATATTCCGTTTATATATGTACTGATATTCTAGTTTCTTGAGTTTCACTTCTATCGGATTTCACACGGTATCATAATATAACCCCAACACACGGTTGTACTGTTGGAGAAAAAACGAAGGAACTTCGTTCCTGATCTAGGAACGAAGAACTCTAATTGAACCAGATGAACCAAATAGGTAAAAACCCACTACACGCCAACCGTTCTGTGTTGCATCTTGACAACATATTGACAGATTGTTGAATAAAACGCATGTTGCAAGTTGCATGTTGCAAGTGTCGTGAAATTCATGGCATTCGCAAAAAACTTATACATACCTTCGTATCTAATCTAGCGCTGCGGTTTTGAATGATAGATTAGACGGTATATTATTTTTTCAGCGTAGAAGCGACGGATAACTTTAAATTACCGAAAGAACAAAGAACAAGACTTCAGCTTTAGAGGGCTTCTCTAGTACTAATACATAATATCTCAATGGCTATTGGCTTCGATAAATCTGTAGGCTTGTGTTGCTACTCATTTATTCCAGGCACTGTACTATTTAGATTCAACCCGACGGTACTCGTGGACGTCTGGTAACAGCATTTTTTTACCTTCTTCCAATAAAATTAAAAAGAAAAATTTAATAGCAAGTGTCAGTAAAAAAACTTATCTGTACAAACATTAAATGCTATACAGAAACAAAAACGAATGATTGTTTTATATGGCACGATAAAAATAAATTTGCGTGAAGTACCTAAATTAATTGGTCACAATTAATTTCCAGCATTCGAAAGGCTTTTTTTTATTTTGTTTAATAGGGTAACAATAATTTCCGAGTGCGTCGATTTTATTTATTTTATTTTATAGTAACAGTCGAGAATTATTGTGCGGGCAAGTTAGTGCTCTATAGTTTCTAGTTACTTAAATGAGCCATTCGCATATATTACCATGAATTATGAGGCAAGGAATGTTTTTTTCGAAATAGGCTGCTAGAACAGAATTCCATCACCAGAATCCCAATGCAACACTTCGTGCACTGCTTAATGATTTGCTTCCTAATTTAAACATTATAACTAAAGGAGCTTATAAATAAATTACTAGTTAATTTTATTTAATACTTTCATTTAATAAAATACAAAACATTGTATTTCAGTTACTGTTATGACTACTTAATCTAAAAATACAAGAGCATCACAATTGTTTAGATAATAATAAATTATTTTGTATAATCATTGATCACTTTTCACATATTACAGTCAATGGCACTAATTCACTCGTTAGTTTGTTAATAATGATAACCGGTGCTGTCAAAGCTAGGAGGTTTTCTATTTCCTCCAAAAGATTCTCCAACGCCTGCGAACGTTGACACCGATTGAACTGGCTTCACTCCCTGATCTGATACTTGTTGACTATAATCTTGGTTGGGTCTAAATTGGTTGCTAAGCTGAGAAGTTCCGCCTTGTTTATCAGCTTGACTGGTTTGCGACGGTTCAAGTTGGTTACAGCAAGGTGGGGCCGGCTTATTGTACGTTGGAGGGAATTTCGATGCACCCTGGATTGGTTGGGAATTTTGATTTGGATTTTGTTGCGAACCAAATGGTCCAGGTTTTTGTTGGGCTTGTCCTGGATTATTGATATTGAAAGCTTGATTATCTTGAGAAACTTGAGAGCTTTGTGGCCTTTGTCCGAATGGCTGTTGAGTAAATTTTGATCCAAATTGTGAACTTGGTCTGTATGTGCCAGGTGCTTGCGATTGGTCTGCAGGGGTATTTGAAGGGGTTCCGAATTGAGATGTCTGTCCAAATTGACCAGAAGAAGCACCATTTTGTGGAGTTGAAAGTGTTTGTGGTGGTTTCTTGTATTCGTATATTTCACCACCATACTGTTGCTGAGGTCTTAGAGATTCCTGTTGATTGAAACTTTGAGTTCCTTGGTTCAATCGGTCGACAGGTTGTGAAGGCCTTGTATCAAATTGATTTCCATTAAAACCAGGAGATGTTGAGGGTGTCGGAGAAGGGAAAGACGAGGAAGATGCTTGAGTTACTTTGTTAAACTGTGCCTGGAATTTATTGCCATTTTGTTCACCTTGCTGAGTTGGCTGTGTTGGAGCGATAGACCCTATCGTAGAAGGCTTAGTAGGATACCTGCCGTCATCTGAAGGCGTACTACCCTGAGGCGTGAAAAATGTTCCAGAATTACCAGATAATTGGGGTTTACTACCAAAAGGAGTCTGAGTTACTTTAAAAGATTGATCAAATGATGCACTGGGGAATATCGAACCCTGTGGACGGGGTGTGGGGGCATTGAAGGGCTTTGATGGTGTATTGTAATAATAAGAGTCGTCTGCACCTTGCTGCTGGTTATATTGATTGAAACTTGGTCTTTGAGTACTGAATGAATACTGTCCATTCACGGGTAATTTACTAGATGTAGATTGGGAGCCCAAGTTACCTTGAGGTATTCCGGATTGAGCAGCAGCTTGGGAACCTGCTGTATTTGACTGATCACTCAGCGTTGATACAACAGAAGTTGAAGGTACAGTTGGTGAAGCTTGCTGAAATTTATTAGAATTAAAACCATGCTGTGCTTGGAAACTGCTCGATGGTTGTGTGCCAAATGAGGGTAAACCGGAGGACCCGGTTTGACTAGGCGAATCCGGGCCATCGATAACCGGAACCGGAACTATATTTTTATTCCCGTTAGAATTTGATCCTATCGGAGTGCTTAATTCTGTTTGGGGTGTCAATGTTGGAGATTGAGAAGCAAATGTCGAAGGTCTATATTGAAATTGATTAACTGGAGATCCATTGAAATTAGGTACATTTGGTCGACTGGAGCTAAGTAATGGCTGCTGTTCATTAGAAGGACGATTATTATAATTTTGAGGAATTTGTTGGGCATTATATTGTTGGGATGATTGAAGTCCCAATGAAGGGCGAGAAACCGATGCGAAGGCAGACGCAGATGGGGAATTAGAATTGAAAGGTTGTGCATTTATGAACTGTTGATTAGTTTGCGGTCCAGAATTAGTACCCTGGAAACGTTGATTTCCATTATTTTGATTTGGCTTATTGCCTTGTCGTCTTGGTGGAAGATATTCATTTTTGGAACTGAATACATTACCAGATACTACTTCAAAGCTGCCTTCAATAGGTTGAGGTTCGTTAGGTTGTTTATTTTGATTAAATCTATTACTAGAAGGTCGCTTTGCAAAAGGATCTTTAATGGAAAGCGTTGAATCAATTACAGTTGGCTTTCCAAATATCGGAGAACTAGATTGAGGTCGTTTAGTCCTGTCATCTTGTAGTTTCTGTTGAGAAAGTGGGATGAACGCGGGAGTTTCTGTATTTTGATTTTTGTTAAAGCCGTTTGAATTAAACGATGGAATTCGAACATCACTCTGTGTTCCTTGAGGTCCAGGCGAAGGCCTCCGATTCGAATTGAAACTGTTGCTAGGAGGTAAGTATTCATTGTTCGATGTAACCCCAAAACCGAAAGTTTGTTTATTTTGAACTTGTTTGTCAGCACCGCCTGCTAATCCAAAGTTATTTCCATTTGAAGGTTCATTTTTTGAAGAATCTTGCGAAAACGTTGAAGTAAATTGCTGAGAGTTCGGTCTAACAAAGCCTTGATTGTTCTGATTGATGAAAGACCCACTGGCCACAGCATCGGATTGAGGCCTGTTGCCAAGTTGTGTGGGTTGTCTAATATTGTATTGCCCGTTGTCAGTTTTTGTGTAATCATCCCCAGTGTTGTATTTCTGAGCGTCGTATGAGCCTGGAAGTAAAAAATGAAAGTTGTTAGCCATTTGTCAACGTTTCAGCTGATCTGTGTTGGAGCGGTAATTCATTTATCACCATTACAATAGCTTTAGTGGCAATCTGTGACGGCTCGGATTTGTGAATGAAAATGTTATACACGGTGTCCGCTAACGCGTGACCTCTTTGACCACTTTCAAATGTATTGTTTTGCTCTAATCTCATATTAACTTAACTAAAGGTTTTGAAGCTATGGTAATGTGCATAGATATTGTACTAAGTTGGTAAAGATGATCGGTCGTATTGGATTACCGGGTGGAAATAACCACTTTTCTACATTTTGATAAGTCCCTTCTCAATATCATATACAAAAACTTAAAAGAATATTTGGTTTCACCATCTATTTTGGTATCTTGACCGTAAAATATATTTTTACGAGTAAATCCTCCCTCGCTTAGCTTCGGGAAATGTGTCCCTTAAAAGTTTTTCTCATATATATTCTATGTACAGACCGCGATCAGTTACAGATTTATTGATGAATGAAACAAGACCTAAAATGCAAAAGCACTTATTCATATAGATATTTTTTCAATACATTTTTCTTAACCGAGAAACCTGCGCTTTACAAGCACTGTTTATAGGCATAATGCATTTATATTATATTATGCAAATATTTTATAACCTCCCACGTGCACTTTGTTTAAATAAGCAATAAAAAATCAGTTCGCGTGGAAGGACATACCAACAGTTACTAGTCAGAAAGGTTACGACTTGTATGCGGTTCATTATGACTCCATTTTATAGCTCGACAGTTGGAAATGGTACTGTTATCATTGACTTATCTCTTGAATCATAAAGTCTGTTAAAACTGTTCGCGGTAATATTTTAATTTATTAGATTTTATATTTATTTTTTAAAGGTTGTGATGAAATGCAGAGGCGTTTCTTTAGTTGTTTCTTCATGTCAGTGTTCAAGCACCCTTCCAAAAAGGTGATAAAATGAGAATATTGACGTGCAAATGATCTATATGTATAAACGATTCTGAATTTGGATTACTACACAGATTTTAATTTGTTTTTAAAAATAGAGAGAATTCTCTTAAGTTTATGGGGTGAACATGAAAAAAAATTTAAATGCCATATAATTATAGACATGTCATATAAGATTTTGAAAATTAAATATTGCTGATGGTATACAAATTGGATCTACGAAACATTTATACAAGGATAAAAATAAAAATATAATTATGTAGTAATCGACCATAATCTGATACAATGACTAATACCAATTCATATCAACAAATTAATTATAAATATCTTAAGATTGATTGCACACCGAAATATTTCCGTGTATCTTGTCAATCCTGAGATCCTATCTCTGTTTGTAGCACAATGTACTGTGAGGTCAATTACCTCCGGTCGATGTGTGAGTCTGGGTACGAGTAGGATTACTATATCAAAATTTGAAAAGTCCGGACATATTAGCTGGATATTATACAAAAATCCGGACATTGGTAAAAAGCTCAGGCATTTTAGGTCCGAATAAAATTTTCATGTCCGAATAATATTTGTATGTTCTCGTTTTAAATCAAATATAATATTAAGAATTACCAATTACCAGTTATTGTTTTTGTGATGACACTGTTTAATTTTATTTTTATAGTTTCATAAAAACATGAAAAATCGAATGCTTATTTCATTTTACGTTTTTTTTAATCCGGACGAATTAAAAAATCCTGAAATATTCAAACGCTGGCCAAATCCCAAAAGTCCGGGTATATCCGGTAAAATCCAGATAACTGGTAACCCTGTATACGACTGAGTCTGTATGTTAGCCGCTTGAGTTTTGTTATAATATTTAATTGAGCATCGTTAACTGCAATGCTATAAAGGTATTTGAGTATTGTATAGTTAGATTTTATGAGTTCTTCCTTGCTAGATTATTGGCGTATTTATCTTTTATCGTGACTACTAAAAATATAATCATTCCTTTATCGTTATCGTCTAATGGCTACACTACTGTTTGCTACCCCTGTGGTCTAGACAGAAAGCCTGGAATATACACGAAGATTAGCAAAGGCTTGATGACAGATTATTTTGTCAAATTCTGATGTCGAGTTTCATTCCATGTTAGATTTAATGTTGAAAAAAAATTGCTTTATCGGAGAAATAAATACGGAAGCTCAATTGTTAGCTATTTACTTAAAAAAAGAAGACGATCTATTGAGATGAATATTGCACATTTTTGCTATGAGCAAATAACACTGCATAGACTTTGACACCAGACTTAATTTCCACGTTCCTTGTTAATGTTATTGCTTACATTACATAAATTAGCCTGCTTTTTTGCACGCACATTTGTATTATATTGGGGAAACCCGAGCCCAACAGTGGGACTGTCATAGGTTGCGAAGATGATGTTGTTATATATACTTCATTCAATCCAGCTTACTACGTCCACCTATTATATAATACTGCCATATAGTTCTACCACCACCTAGGACTATATTTCAGTGGATAATGTCTACCGAATAAAGGATTCCGGACTTCCGGACTCCGGATTCGTTTCTCGGAAGTGGCTAATCATGTCATTAAAAATTGTTTTCGAGTGTCTTATGTTAAATACAACGGTATATTTCTTACTTTTCTTACTAATATTATAAATGCGAAAGTAACCCTGTCTGTCTGTTACCTTTTCATGTTTAAGCTGCTGAACCGATTTCGATGAAATTTGCTATCGAGATAGCTAGAGATCCGGGAAAGGACATACGATTATTTTTATTCCGATACGTTTTCCGATTCCAACGCGTGTGCAGCCGCGAGCAAAAACTAGTTTTTAATAAAACAAACTTACCATCATCAACGATCCCTGCCGCCTCGTCCTGAGCGTTCTTCTCCAGAGACTCGAGGATCTCCGCCGGTATCGGCGGCGGAGTCGGGAGATGATCACCTTTCGGCCTGTAACCCTCCTCGTCAGCGGTATACGTCACACTGTACACTTGCCCGTCATCACCAGTATACGAATATCCACCTTGAGCTTTAACACCGTCTACTTCGACTCCATTTTCTTCAGCCACTATACCATTGTCAGTTTCGAAGGCATAGTTGAATCTATCGGGGCTGACGTCATTTTCGTATTTCACTGTGTTTGATACGCGGTCTCGGGCGGACTGGATCCTTTCGGGTTGAGCATGGCTCTGCGGATTGCGGAACACTTGCGTATTCCCCGAATTGACACCAACTCGCGGAAATGCTGTATCTGCAGTGAATGCTGCATCACCCACTTTAGAGTCAAGGGATCCGTAAACTATCCTTGGACCTCCTAGTCCAGTGTCATCAGCACCGGAAGCTCTGGTTCCGGGAGCTGACGCATCCACCACGACGCCTTCGAACTCGTTGTTGTAGCCGCCTTTGGGGAAGCCGCCGAGACCTTGGTTGAAGGTCTTGAAAGGTGTCTGAAGGGATCCTGGACTCCCGCCAGCTGTATTGGCAGACGCAGGAGGCAGGTAAGAACGGTCAAGCTTATCCGCCCCACATACCGCTATCAAAGCGGTCACCAGTACCTATAATGTTACCAAAATTTAAATAAGAAGCATATTCGATATCAAGATTTTAAACTTTGATATGTAATGAATTGTGATGCTAAGACTTTTCTTTTATCGTTTGAAATTCTTTCCGATGAAGTATTACACGAGCTTTTAAAGAGGAGTTAACATTCAGAATAATCCTTAACGTGACGTCGCTATTATAACCAACAAAAGGGCCAGAAGATTCTTTTGAATTCAAAACTTTCGACAGAAATAAGTCTAATATTCCGTGACCTAACTTTCGCAAGACCTAACTTTAGTTGTGTAACAGTTATTCAAAATTACCAGATTCATTGTATCCGATAGGCTGTTCCTACGTGGATGGGTCAGATCACACTGATGGTTGACGAAGCGACTTTTGCTTTTTATACTGATTCAAAACTCATCGAAAAAACGTGCCTGAGATATTCAACCACGATATGTTTGCAGTATACCTCTTTTTTAACATCCTTATTCCTTACGCCATAAGGCAGTGTTTCCGACTTGATAACTTGGACGCTATGGTTAAGTTGGCAGCGATGCACGCATAGAATTCAAGTTTAAGAGGTATTAAATGTTTTAATTGGTGAAGAATGTTTTTCTATCGCTAATAAAGATGGTCGTGCAATGAGCTATGAGGATCGTGATTCCGTTACAATAACTGAGATGTTACCATTCTGTATAATCGAACTTAGATTGGAAATTAATTGTCATAATATTGTCATTTGATTATTGAGAAGTTTTAGAAAATAAATAAGGTGTTTCTGGGGTTGCAGAATGTTTCTTTCCTCTTCTTTCTTACTTGGCCGGCAACGCATCGGTGATGCGTTCCTCACGATGGTCTTCCTTTACCGAAGCAAGTGATAATTAAATTCTAATACACACATAATTTTAGAAAATTTGAGGTGCGTTCAGGATTTGAACCCGGGTACCCCGGTTCGGGAGCCCAACGTTCAAAGCACTCAGCAATACTTTAGTAGTATTATGAAAACTTTAAGTACTTAAAGCTGGTTTTCTGATGTTGTGTTAAATTGTAGTAGCTATAATTAGTGAAATAATTTCTTTCACTTATTCAGAAATAAATCTATAAACGTGTTAAGAAGCACGGTGTTAAAAATGTCATTGGCGTTTATTTTCAAAACGGATACACCCAGTCAAGAAATGTCAGTAGAAAAATATTAAAAATGTTGGTTAAAGTTCTATAGTAATTTTTTAATCACTTCTTTTACCGCGCGGATTATTTATAGGTTCTACATGAGTCATGTATTGTGTCCTAAAGGGGAGCTTACGATGCCACAGTACGAGTTAACTACTTTGTGGTACCATAATGATATTAATTTACGTATTATGGCTTAAGTAGGTGGTCGTTACAAGAATAAACATTCACACATTACAAAGTTAACTGTCTTTCTTGATACAGAACATTGCAGGTTCCAAAAGTAAAGAATACTTTTGACACAGAAGATCGCAGGAGTGTAGGTATCTTTATGACAATTTTTATGTCGAGTATAAAACTTGGCCGTTTTACCTGTCAAAAGGGTTTGTCAAAAGGAGTCCATAAAATACCATGCCGCGAAAACGGGTATTCCGCGAAAAATGTTCATAATTATAATGTGAGATACATATATAACGATCTATGATAATTTATATGTGCATTTTTAGATCAACTCTAAGTTAGTGGAGCTGTTTAGCCGCCTGTAGGTGGTCTTAATGTCCAATAGAGTGGTATAGGACTTGGCCGATGAGGGGCCGGTCAACAAATAAGCGAAGCTGTTTGTCAGGTAAATCTTCAACTTGCAAATAATTCATGTGCGAGCCAGAATTTTGTCACCCGAGAAGTCAGTCGACCGCGGACCATCTGGGGACCGATCGCGGAGTTCTACTACAACAATTTTTTTTCTTGATTCTATCAATTGGGCCATCGTTGTAAATATGTGAAATTGTATTGGTGCTGGATCTACTGGTTGACTAAGACCAAAATCAATGTTTTTACCCCGTACCAAGGTACCTACGAAGTAATACTTTTAAAATCATTCACCCTTCTTTTCGCTTAACTCTAGTCGGGTAAAATTGTAAGCGCTAACACACTCACAAACTCTGGCGCCTGCTCGATTCTCACACACAACATTTAGTCATCATTTCACAGTATGTGAGTAATTAGGCTTAATAAACAGGTATTGTAAAGACGTGTCTACACGTGGTAATGATATGTCATGATGATCGCGACCTTGCCTCTTCCCAGCTTGTTAAACAACAAACTAAAAGCTACTTACGTTTAATTTACATTATTAACTGCAAGATATTTCAATTGTACTAAAGATTGCAATGGATACAAATTAAATCCATTACGATAATTTTGCAAAATTTTGTAAAATTATCGGCATAGCTCGTCTATCTTATAAATAATAATAAGCCCCTGGTCTGCTCCCACGATTAGACGGGAAGCTAAGAGGCTGCCACGCTTCGGAGCTGGTCAAGTGTAAATTGGCACGCTTCACCTGCTGGAAAAAACATTATAAACAACGAGACCAGTCTCCACCAATCTGCAACGAAGCAGCGTGATGAAGTATGCTCTAGGCCTTTTAATTTATCAGGCGAAACCCGTGTCCTGCAGTGGGCAAGGATTGAGCCAATGCGGGAGATTGAGTGAGAAAATTGGCAGCATAATTTTGTCTCGACGTTTTCCTTTACCGAAGCAAAGTACGTACGTAGTAAGTACGTAATTCGAAAAATGAAAAGTGTGTGCAGGATTTGAACTGGAGTCACCCGTGCGAAGACTGATATTCAAACCATTTGCTGTTTTATTTGCTTTCAATCCCAATGGCTTGTGATTGACATAAGTAAATCATAAAAGCGTAAATTATCGACCGAGTTGAGCAACCGTGGTTTGGTATTTGGATGGATGACCGCTTGCGGCAAAATCTTGATAGCATGCTTGTTTCAGAGATGTTACGACGCCGTTGGGATGAACTTTATCGTCATCACCGAAGCAACTTATAATTCTGCTTCTGTCTTGTCAATTCCAATTATATTAATACTTCGAATTAAAGGTCAACGTGTTTTTGTTTCCCCAAATATTATCTGAAAAACCTTTTTCCCCTTTCTTTTTCGGTCTTTTTTCGATCAAATAGCTAGTCAGTCAATAAATCATCATTTCTAATATCTAGAGACAAAATTTTAATTTACTGATTTAAGACAGTAAACGAGCACCCTTCCGCTGCCGCCCTTGACAACTGAGACCAACACAGAAAAAAACTCGGGACTAGGATGGTTAGTCCAGTCAGCAGAGGGTGCATGACGTAAACCTTTTTGGCCGATAACATATCAGTTCTTTAGTGCGCCCGATGTAATCATTTACCATCAGGTGACCTGTCTGTGTGTTTGTCACGTGTTATCATAAGAAAATCAGTATGTGCGATCGATCATTTATAGATAATACAAAAAATACATGTAAAATACAAGGCTTTACACAACCATTACATTCAATGATCGAGTTACATAGTGAGGTTCGGCTCTTGTAGGTACATGTAGCTCCCGGATGCGATCAATCAAATCCTTGGCGCCCTTTTGTATCAAAATACTCGGTCGAAATGGAATAGATACCTACTTAGAAGTCGCTCTCGTCGCCCTCCAAAGGCCCGGGTGCACTGCACCTCCTGCACTATACGTAAAACCTCCCCTGTTAGTGATCCTGCCTGCGAAGCTATGGGCCCCGTTTTCAGATAAATGTTTATTCTCAGGTTATGGGTGTTTGTGATGTGCATGCCACCCGCGACACGGGGAATCCTATTGCGGGGAATGAGCATTTTATATAGGACTAGCGGTCGCCCGCGGCTCCGCCCGCGTGGATGTCGGTTACCGCTACAAAAAGCCTACCCAGGACACGGTCAGCAAAATGATTCCCAAGTCAATTCTCAGACACCGACACTAACATCAACGACGCAGATAAAAAAATGGTTGTAGTGCCACACTCGACATTGATAGGTATAGTGTGTCGCGGACTTTTTGTAGATATTTATAAGATCTACAATTAATTAGAACATTTTATGGTTCTATCTTTTATAGTTTAGGCAGCGTGCGCAAAATAAGTAACTTTTCTGGTTGATTTTTTACACCTTGTGTCCGAAAAACCCAAATATCTTACGGAACCCTATTTTTTTTCAAAATAAAATTTAGTCTATGTTACTCCTGGATAATGTAGCTTTTGAATGGTGAAAGAATTTTTCAAATCGGTTCAGTAGTTTCGGAGCCTATTCAATGCAAACAAACAAACAAATTTTTCCTCTTTATAATTTTAGTACTTATAGATTATAGCGTTTGCATGATTCAAACCAAGATTTCCGAGGGACCGCCAGGACGATCAAATGTCTAGGCTATCACGCCGTAGGTATATCTTGAGTATACCTACATCCTGTTCCATAATCATAAAAAAACAATAAACAAGCACTTAACCAAGACACTTGGGTGACATTTTATCCTTCGAAAGTTACCGTGCATATAATATTTAACTGTGATTAAATGAGACAAGGATTGAATGAGGATTGGAAAGGTGGTATTGTGGTTTTCCCATGGTTTTATAATTATAAGGTGCACCGGTGATGGACAACGAACCAGTCTTCGACATTTTTTGACACCTTCCTCACTATGCTTGTTAATGTTGTCAGCAATTATAAACTTATTATTAATTACATAGTGAGGTAGTCATTTACATGTCATATTCGTTGCACCTAGTCGACTGCGCGTGCTTCAGACCCTTCAAGTACCCACATGTTGAAAATTCAATCGTAAAGAACACGGTATGAAGCTCATATTTCAATGCTATGAGTTGAGTCGGAGTGGAGTTGATGTAATGTTTATTGGTATTATAAAGCTTTTTTAGATGGGGAACTCGCAACACCTAAAAAAATTGCTAGGACCGCTAAGATTTTTTTTCTTATCATTACAGACAACCCTTAAAAATAAAAACTAACTTATAAATTTGTAATTTCCTGTATTGTACATTAATATTTCTATTCTATTCTATTCCCTTAAGTTTAACATACCTACCATAGCCATACTAATACTATAAACGCGAAAGTGTGTTCGTTTGACCTTATTTCATGTCAAAACGAAGCCACGAATCGAGTTGATTTTTTGGTATGGACATAGTCGAAAGGCTGAAGAGGGACATACGGTACGTTTCTCGTGAAAAAATATCTCATTTCCAGTGGAAAACACGTTATAATCAAATAAGCAGTACCTATCGATGGCGTTACGGGCGTAATAATACTAAATATTTGTAAACGTAACAAATAGGATTCGGAGCGAAGCTAGGGCGGCATTAATCTGGTAATTCCAAACTCATGCGCAGACATTATTCAAATTAATAAAAATCTCGGCACTCGAACTGGCCTTACTCCTTAAACCTGTAGTGTTACCTCATAACTCATGCCAAAATATTTGAAATACAGCAATGAGATCTAGATTACGTAGACCATAGCTAACAGACAGACAACTTTTGTAATGCATTTGGTGTACAGTCAGATGTTATCAACTATGAAATCTTTCTGTTATAAACGACAGAACAACAATAGATGATCGATTAGGCCTTAGGCCAACAACGGAGGCGTACCTAACTTTACACATTTTTGCATTACAGAATAACATATTTGCAAGACTACGACTATGGCGATTTTCAAAAATTACGTGCCTATTACAGTTTAATTATCACTTGCTTCGGTGAAGGAAACATCGTTAGAAAAACTACACACCTAAAGCGTTCTCCATAAAGTTATTTTCTTGAAGGCGTGTGAAGTCCGCCAATCCGCACTTGGCCAGTGTGGTGAACTATGGCCTGTACCCCTCGCATTGTAAGTGAGAGGAGACCCGTGCCCAGCAGTGGGACAATTACATGTTGCGATGATAAAGATGATTATGACGCTGGCATCGTGTATCTATTTGGCTCAACCTCTTTAGAATCAACCGATATTTTTTGAACCTGTACCCAACGAGCACAAAAGACACGGTACTCCACTTCGTCATACCATCCTTCTTTGATAGTCGACAACCATCGGTGATCCCGTACCAACTGGCGGTTTGTCTGCTGTTTACTAGCTGCATAAAACCATCGAACTAATACAGCAGTAGCTTAATAACGCTCCACACTCATAGCCCCACACTAGGATTCCCTGTGTCGTGGGCGCCATGGACAACACACAAGACAAGAACACACCCAGACCAAGAACGGAAATTTAAATTCATCACTCAAATTTCCGCCTCGCTGGGAATCGAACCCAGGACCCTCGGAACGGCGATCCGGCGTGTTAACCATTGCGCCATCCGGGTCGTCAATAGTTAATCCAATATAGATATAATAGTTAATCCAATATAGATTTGATATTGTGATTATTGTTGTTATTGAAAAATATGATCAATAACTTTAAATTACTTTTTATTGGTAGTAATAAAATATTTCAATGGGTGTAATAAGAGTTTTAATATTGTATTGTAAAGTATTGGAATGACTCATAATAACTTTAACATTGTTTCAGGTATAGAAAAGAATTTAGAACTTCAACTTTGTTTGAATTCATATTACTTTAAATGTTCATTAAATACGGTTATCACAGTTGTACCGTTTTAAATATTGAATTTGTTAACATCAACATTATTTATCATATTCTTGAAACAATTGAACGGATGTTAACTATCGAAATTAATAAAGATTAACAAAATAACACAACAAGATAATTTAACACTGTTCTGTGTACAATAGTGAAAATTATTGCTACAAATTAATTATTTCGTACATTTAAGGGCATGCGCTGACTTGAGCTCTCGGATGTAATGTTAGACACTGATCCGTAAAGCCGTTACGTACCCCAGCTCTCAGCGAACTGTAACTAGGTTATTTGGAGGGACTTGAATATTACCTATATGAACTTCCCTAGTACATAGCCCATAGCCAGTGAAAGCCCTCCAATATTTTTGGCGGAAAATTTTAAATGTAAAATTCGATTCATCATCTTGTATATTTGAGTGGATTGTTGAATTGGTATTCGTCTAATAATAAAACAAAGGTGAACACGTATGTTTCAAGTAGAATATACACAAAATCTATATAACAGAAAAATCTAATCAATATGGAGAGAACCCTGGTTATTTAACAAAGAAACCGATTGTTAGATCAAAGGTAGAGCGTAAAGGTACAGCGTTCAATGACATGTTAAATTCGATTAGTTTCCATTATTTTTCACTATCGAAAGCCAATTGGATTGTGACTTCAACCGGAATATATCCCCAACGTTGTATTGGGAGTAAATTGACAAAACGTTACACAGTCGCACTCAAATCTATGCATACCTTTATCGGTGGTTTTTAACCGAGGCGGTTTCCGGACACAGGCCCGTAAAATACCAGTTTGAGTGGTACAGGTTTTGCGATCGGAATTTGTATTCTTTCTTTATTGTATTTCCATATACTTTTATATCATAACAGAATAAAACCAAGCTTCGGTCTGTCTGTTTGAATGCGATCTCAAAAACTACTACTTACACGTATTTTCTTGCGATTTTTATCCAAGTCACGGGAACGGTTTAGGTGTATAAAAAGAAATTAGTACCTACCGATGTTGGTGCTTGTAAGGGCTCATTTGGATAGCCAAATCCGAGTGGGTAAGCGGTATTCCTTATGTTCAGACCAAAGCAAATATCACTAACGCTATGTGTAGCGAAACTTGTTGATAGTTGTCAACTCTAGACAATACAAGGCATCCAATGCGTCTGTTGTGTACGATGCGGAACTGTGGATGTCAAGCTTTATCCAGCTTCCAGCATCCGGCGACAAAATACCGCTCCCTAGGCCTCCCAGCCGGTATATCGCGCGATATTGTACCGACAGCGGCAGTAGACAAGATACAACTTATATGAATGTGACAAGCTCTAAGTACCCACTTATACACAGATGTACCGAAGCTAATCCAGGGCTGGTTTGTACTGTTACCTAGTAGTTAATAATATGATAAGAATATTCTGATAAGTCGGACTGAGATTAATAACCAAACTGTATCGTAACGTCCTAACGTTGCCTGTTTATTTACACAAAATATTTAGAACTTTGACCTCTCCGCTCAAAACGCGGCCTGCCGAGTCAATCTGTTTTCTATTCAGGCTATTAATATTAACGTATCTGAATTAAATCGATCTTCGGAATAAGGCTCGTGACTACCGTGGCGGGTAAGGTTGCGTTAGTCCGTGGGGCAGTGGTTCTCAAACTTTGGTCAGGTCAAACATCTCATAACACAATGACGTGATTGTGACATTATTTTTTGAGGAACGACGAAAGACAGCGAAACTATTTTAATACGCTTTTTTTGACGAAGTTGCGCCCGCTGATGTAACACACAATTTTTACACACATGTATAACTTTAGCTATTTGTGTTTACTTACATGTCAAAGTGAGAAATAAAACGATAAATGCTATTATTACAAACATTTATACAAAATAAAATACACCATTACAAATAATACATTGTAATAATGATCATGAAAAACATTTGAAATCAATAAATTATAGAAAAGTAATTATTTAATAAATTTATCGAGCTTATTATGATTTACTTGAATTATTTGCAATATTCTTTTCCAGTTTATAAAAGCAATTCAAATCGACAATGTAAGCCCATTTTAACAATCCTTGCACGCCTAACATGCAACTAAAAACTTAACTTAACTTTGAGAAACGCTGTGAACAACGATAATATCACCCAAATTTTATCTAATGCAATGTTATGCAGATATTTTTACATGTAAGGTCATCTTCAACGGGACGCGGTGATTGTCATAGGTCACCTTTGTACCATCAATGGGCCTACGTAATATCTTCATTGTCTTAACTGCGACGTTAGACGGCTTTTGCATGAGATTATCTTATCGTGATGCTTTTAATGATATATCTATTATATCTTGGTTCATTAAGAAATCACCTTGATGTCGGTGAGACTTGCAAAGCAAGCGGTGACACGAGAGTTCTATCTGAAAGACTTTATATCGTCAGAGCTATGAAAACGTTTTTGCTTCTGACAAACATCTGACTGTTAACAGGAAGAATTACTTTTGATTAACTACTTAAACTTTTATTTGTTTTTAAATGCAATCGGGTACTTACAATTTAGTGTTGTTATACCGATATTTCAACCGTGATCGGTATACCGATTTTGGGTTCTTAATAAGAATAATATACCTAATACCACCTTTTTTGTTAAGGTCATTCGTATGAAGTTCCCTTTGGGATCTAATTTTTTATTTGTTGACAGCGACGGAGTAACATGTACTCTAAGAAAATTTATATCACACAGACAGATATATGACAGACAGACAGACAGAGACATGGTGGAGACATATTAATAGGCTTCCTTTTTTAACCCTTTGGGTACGTACTACGTGACCTTAAGATAATATGTTGATAATGAATAATATGTATATACGATTTATTAAGTATTGTACAAAACTGATTGTGCAACATAAGTATAGTTTACAAAGAACACGTTACACCAGACGCAAATTATAAATGTTTTAATAATATACTCTATTCGATAGTCTAACAAATAGTACCCGCTGTCAGCTGTAGCTATGACAGAGACCGTTGTAACGGACCCGTCGACCAGCGTCGACTGTCCACCACCAGACAAATGTACCAGCGGCCGACGTTCAAGCTGCGAGGTAATTAATTAACATTAAAAATCATTGAACCGTACATATTTTATTTATGTTGGAATATTAAATCAAATATTTTTATATTTATTGACAAATTAAAATAATCAATTAAATAGTAGGTACCTAAGGCAACAAAATGCTCTTGTCCAGAAAATTGGGAATGTATGACAAAATGTTCACCAAATTGTTTGAAAAATTAAGATAGAAGTTAATTTTTTATTTTTATTCTACGAAATAACCATCCTAGTCCCCATTTGAGTCTTGTTCTGTGTCGGTCACAGTTGTCATGGGCGGCAGCGGAAGGGCGGTGCTGCATGCTCGTTTGCTATCTTAAGTTCAAAAAAGACTGTAAAAATAATTCGTAATCTAATCTAACTAGTTAATTATGAACATTTATCACAACTCTTACATAATAAGTAATTGTGTATGATCCATAATAAACTCCAGTAATTCTTGTGGGTGCAGTAACCACCTGATTGGTGTATCAGTCATAATCAAAAGTAGATCATGAGAATCTGAATGCTAAATGTGAACTTTATAAATATCATGCAATGAAATTGTAATTTGGCATGAATTGGGAGTCAAGTAAGTACTTAGTTCGTTAGTAAGTAAGAAGTTAGTCCCGGGTTCGATGCCCGACCGGGGCAGATATTTATCTGACAGATTTGTACTCGGGTCATGGGTGTTATTTGTGTTGTCCATGCCATCCGCGACACAGGTAATCCTAGTGCGGGGGCACTAGTATTCCTAGTGCGGGGGCACTAGTATTACCTGTGCACACAAGACATCACTGCCACCACGATCCGAGACCGAGTCTGCCCGTCCGGGAATCGAACCCAAAACCCCTGGCCTTGTTGCAAAGACCCTGGACAACGGGAACAGTAATAATAAAGCGATGCAAATTCAATAAATTAATTAAAAAATCACGCTAGCTGCCAGCCCACTGCTTAGCACCACACCTATATTTACGACGTGCTGGTAATCGATATCGTGATCGATTCATGCTATCGAGATACGATTAAGAATCGCTAGGGATGGCACTTGTTAATTTATAAAAAAAATGATAACAGTTTAACGGTGAGTCAGTAGAAATATGTCAATCATTGATCGTTGATAAATTAATGATGAAGATTCTCAACGTTTCAAAATTTTGAAGTTTCGCTTCAAAATTTCGAGTGTATTCGAGGATAGTAGGTAAGTACTCGTACTTCAAAGTTTTGCCTAAGTGAAGCGAGGGCGGGTTTACTATTCATAAATAAAATAGCATGAAAGGGATTGGTACAAACAAAGATAATTATAATACATTAATGTAACTATGGATGCAAAAGATAATGAGTAATTAACTTGACTGCCTCAATTTCGGAGCGCAAGTAACACAATTCTACTTATTTTGTACTAAAATCAAACATCATTCGGTACAGAGATGTTCAGTACTTTTAAATACTACCTACATAGCGAAGATAAATCATTAATTTTTTGTTACCAAAACCATAATAAAGTTATCTGTCTAATTAGTTACAAAAAAGATAAACAAATGGTTAATTCATGACCACTAACAAAACATTAGGATCCGTATTATGATAAATGTTTTCAACAATCAGCGGACGTATTGTATTAGTGATGATTTTACAATTACAACGCAGCGCCTATAACGTACCGACAGTACTGACATGATTGAGTGCCAATTAATGTTATCCCGGAACGAGGAATTAGGGTTCTGTAATCCAATTTTGAAGTTATAGTTCTTTTGGAAAAATGATGAGAGTAAATTTTTACGATGCGCGCGCACACCGTCACGAAAAACCTGAAGTTAGCTCGACTCCCTGAAGTTAGCTCGACACCCTGAAGTTAGCTATAGTCAACATTTTAGTTTTTGTTATTTATATAGCAGTGATAGCCGAGTGGAACCGAACCAGGAGGCCTGGGTGGAAATTCTGCACGCACCTCTAATCATCAAAAATGATAAACGTAACAGAATTTAATTATCACTAGCTTCGGTGAAGGAAAACATCGTGTGGAAATCGAAACCTGTATAGTATGGCCGACGGTTCTAGGCCGCTCTGAAGTTAGGCTTTCGGATATAGTGCGCAGGTGTTGTACTTTAGAGAGAGATAGCGACACGAACACTGAGCGTGTGACTGAAACAAACAATGCTCAAAGTGACATCTCGCGCGTCTTATCACCATTTCGACAAACTTAATACATGCAATACATACATTGCAAGTTAAATAAAAGCTTTTAAAAAGATTCTTATGGATCCTTTGAATACATTAGTGGATATGACGCTATTCCCTCTCTATTTTTCCTGTACTGAAGATAATCAAATTGTATTACGCATAGAAAAGCAAACGTGCGTGCAGGATGCTCAGGTCTCCGCGTAATCGACCTTCACATCACTAGGATATCATTAATTCAACCAAACATCCAACTTAGTTCCTGCGATTGCATTGCAATAAATCATTGCAGAATATTACTATTATTAGGCACACGGAACCCGTGTTATTCAAGAAGGTGTACTGGAATTCTATGACTCAGCCACGGCCCAACATTATTACCAGTTTAGTAAATGTTTTTAATATTACTGCAACATCCGCAATGGCCAGTAGGTACTACACTTATTTTATGCACGAAAAAATGCTTTAAGGGAGCACTTGCTAAGTTGCTATTTACAAATATGTGTAATACGTGTTTTGCTTGAAATAGACATGCTGTTTTGAATATGCTCTAAATGATTTTTGAGCAAACGCACGGTTTGGGAATGGACTCTCCAAAAATCAAAGGACACAAAATTTCGAATGGCACTACGAATACTTAGATCTAATCATGACTTTTATCGTAATCTCGACGTATTATCCAATTCATATCTCGCTTGTCAAATTAAATGCGACTTATTTTCAATGCAAGTGATGAAAAAGTTCAATTTAATTACATTCAAATCATTAGAGATGAATAACGCGCTTCATCTTCGCTTTACAAAGGTGAAAGGTGAAGGTGAAAAGTGTGGTAGTGCCGCGCAAAAGAAAGATAATCATGATGTGCGCCGAGATGTGGCAACGACCTTAACCTCCAGTGTACTGCCCTCTAAGTAATTCGATTATTTATTTTGTTATGAATATTTAATTCGAATATTTGCACCACGCATTCTATCAATGTTAGGTATGTGAAACGCGACAACGTACATTAAAAAAGTTCATTTGAAACATAATAAAAACTAGGCATGTATGTGGCAGTAAATTTGTGTACTACTTAAGTTTAAACTTTAGAATTCAATTCCATAGCCATTCATAAAAATCACAAATGTAAGTACTTCATGCCGTAAAACGTAGGTAGGTTATTTGCAAGCACGTACTAAAGTTACACAAAACGAGCTTATGACGAAAATCAGGAGCACAATGACAAGACGTCTCATTAAACGAGAACTTAATTGAATTGGTTTAACGAAGAAACAATACGTGATTTCGGTTCTTCTATTTCTACAGCGAAATAAGTCACGCTCATTGCGAATTCCAAGGACGATTGCTTATTTTGAACATTTAAAGATTTTGAAATGAACTTTGAAATCTAATTTCAAAATGTTTAAGTACAACAAATAAATGTCATTGTAAAAATGACGTTTGAGGGGTAGTCAACAGTTTACTTAACTGTCTAACATAATATTAAAAATAAAATATTTTTATTATTGTATTTTTTATTATTATTCGTAGGCGTAGTACTTAGTACAAGTAGTAATTTAATTGTTTTATAATATGATTATAACTTATCACAGGATGGCCATACTTTTGACGATAAACAGTGATGGCTGCTTAAACCGCTGATCGAAGGGTCCCGGGTTCGAATACACGCGTGGGACTGGGGCGAGTCTGGGTCACACCCAGATTGTTCTTGTCATTAATGTTCTCTTCACTACTAGAGTGAAACTTTATTTACTTATTTTTTACCAGAACATTAGAAATGAAATCATAAGACTTAAGTAGATTGGTTGAATATAATTATAGTGAATTACAATCATTTTTTTCGTGAGAACATTCCATGTGGATAGATGGATGGCAGTTGCACTACCATCGATGTAGTTGGTAGGTACCTACTGTCAGTGGTTGCGTGTGTAGACCGATTGTGACGCCATGCCGAGGTTTGGAGACTTAAACCCTATCATTAGCTAGAAATTATTTCAGGTGTGATATTTAAATGAGTAGGTAACTGCATTTTTAAATTAACTGCCTCATAACATTACTAGGATGATAATTTTCAGGGTTATATTTATACAATAGAAAAAATAAGTTATTTTGAGCTTACTTTAATAAGCTTTAATTTTTAATTTAATTTTGTATCTATAAATATTATTATTTTACACATTGTGTTTTAAAAAGTTTTTATTTTAGCTTTTTTAGAGCCCAAAAGTACCTTTTTTTTAACTACTCTGTGCCAAAAGGTCTATATACATATTAATCTATGCAAAAGGTTTAGCACCAAGCTAATACTACCTTTTGTCGGTTTGGTACCGCCAAAACTTAAATTGTCTTGGCGACGATAGTATTTGGTGTGGTGCAGAGTACCTACCTAGTTACTGATTAGTCTTTAGCACAGATAAAATAAATAATTATTTATGGGCTGCTAAATATAACACTCTCTTCGAAAATTATGTAAACACTCCCATAAAATATTACGTAACACGGCATTATTCATGGAATTTACTTAGGTAAGTAGGTAGTTATCCCGCAAATAGTCAGAAAACGGTTTTCTGACTATTTGCGGGATAATGGTAATATTAATGTAGGTACATACAGTGTATGATTATTGATTAAACGGTTTAGGTTTATTGATTATCTACTACTTATAAATTAAACTAAATAAGTTCTAAAATTACACACCTCACAACAAAAACAAAATAATTATGATTATTACCTAACCTTATCTAATAGTCTAAGATCCCATAGCAGGATTACTGCGCTCATCTGTTTTTTGGTAAAATCCAAAATTTTATGCATATTTATAATAAGGAGAATATATATATATAGGGTTGCCAATCAAAATTTGGCCGCTAGTATTTTTAATTAAATTATTTTTAATTTATTTTTGGGAAAAAATTTCGTTCACTTGTTTTTTAAATAAAACCTTGTCTATATCACGGCAATTTATAAAAAGAGTCTAAAAAATCACGGTTGCCATTGCGCATCTGGCCGCAACCTCTTGGCAACCAGGTGTAAACAGGTACGATTTCGATACATTTATACGTTCATAACGTACATCTATTAATTATACATCAAATTAAAGTTAATTTTTTTCTATTTATTATCATATATGGTTGCCAAATAAAATCCGGCCGCAAATAAGGGTTGCGGGCTGTTAAAGATGATAAATATTTAAGGTAGAGTGACGAAGAAAGCGATTGTAAGCTGTGCGAATTGCGCATGCGTCGAAAGTTAGTGTTCATAAAAACAAAAAATTGTAGGTAGTAGAGCCTACTACCTATGTAAAATAATTAATTTTAATTGTTTTGCATAGGTAGTAGAGCTTAGAGTTGGCCCGGGGTAGTACTACCGCCCGCCACGGTACTTAGTACCATTTCTACCGTGTAATAATTGTTTTAACAGCAATTGTGTTCCGGATAGAAAAGTGTGGAGCCGGCTACACTTTTTAGAGGCGACCATCTCAGTCCTCAAGGGTAGCAACACATCTGTGACCGAATTATAACGAGACTCTTACTAACATTTACTAACTGGACTATTACTAACAATAACTAACAGGACTAATATTCACTAACAGTCCCTGTCCCAGTCCTCATACTTTCAAACTAACCAACTAATGTTCTAACACCGTCACCTGACCGGACTAACTATCCCAGTCCCCATTTGAGTCTTGTTCTAAGTCGGTCCCAGTAGTCATGGGCGGCAGCGGAAGGTGGTGCTGTATGCTCGTTTGCTACCTTTTTAAATAAATAAATAACGCTACACACTCATAGCCCCACACTAAGATTCCCTGTGTCGTGGGTGCCATGGACAACACACAAGACAAGAACACACCCACACCCAGACCAAGAACGGAAATTTAAATTCATCATCCGCCTCGCTGGGAATCGAACCCAGGACACTCGGAACGGCGATCCGGCGTGTTAACCGTTGCGCTATCCGGGTCATCGACCTTAATTCCATAAAAATAAATTATCTGTCTGGGAAATTAATACATTAGGAATTAGTAGATGGTACTACGTTACTACGTTTTTCCATAAAAATAAACATTAATAACTTTTTTTAATTCATTATTTTTATTTCTAATATCTATTTCTAAAATTCATGTGTTAAATGCAATAGTTTATTTTTATATAAAAAAAACAAAACAACCTTAAAGTTACCGCTGTCATTTACATTGTATAAAAACTATAACCTATAATTATTATTCTTACTCGTAAGTTCGATTGAAATTTTACTTACGGTTTGTATTTTGCAAAAATCTTCAAATTCTTTTTTATCTTTTTGCTTTAGAACTACAATTTTTTTCAGACAATTTGAATGCTATCCATAATAATTAGATGCACAAATAAAACAACAAGGTAAATATAAAACGTAGTTTTTTTTTACATAAGAGAAGTTAATGCTTTGACAACAATTCCACCTGATGGTAAGTGGCGATTAAGTCAAAGAAAAAAAAAACGAAACGGCCTTTTAGGTTTTTATGTTTTGTTTTTTTTTTTATTGATTTAAGGCAGCAAACGAGCATGCAGCACCACCTTCCGCTGCCGTCCATGACAACTGTGACCGACTTAGAACAAGACTCATATATGGGGACTGGGATAGTTAGTCCGGTCAGGTGACGGTGTTAGAACATTAGTTGGTTAGTTTGAAAGTATGAGGACTGGGACAGGGACTGTTAGTGAATATTAGTCCTGTTAGTTATTGTTAGTAATAGTCCAGTTAGTAAATGTTAGTAAGAGTCTCGTTATAATTCGGTCACAGATGTGTTGCTACCCTTGAGGACTGAGATGGTCGCCTCTAAAAAGTGTAGCCGGCTCCACACCTTTCTATCCGGAACACAATTGCTGTTAAAACAATTATTACACGGTAGAAATGGTACTAAGTACCGTGGCGGGCGGTAGTACTACCCCGGGCCAACTCTAAGCTCTACTACCTATGCAAAACAATTAAAATTAATTATTTTACATAGGTAGTGGATCCTAGGCTCTACTACCTACAATTTTTTGTTTTTATGAACACTAACTTTCGACGCATGCGCAATTCGCACAGCTTACAATCGCTTTCTTCGTCACTCTACCTTAAATATTTATCATCTTTAACAGCCCGCAACCCTTATTTGCGGCCGGATTTTATTTGGCAACCATATATAATAATAAATAGAAAAAAATTAGCTGTATTTTGATGTATAATTAATAGATGTACGTTATGAACGTAAAAATTTGTCGAAATCGTACCTGTTTACACCTGGTTGCCAAGAGGTTGCGGCCAGGTGCGCAAAGGCAACCGTGATTTTTTAGACTCTATAAATAAATTTCCGTGATATAGATAAGGTTTTATTTAAAAAACAAGTGAACGAAATTTTTTCCCAAAAATAAATTAAAAATAATTTAATTAAAAATAGTAGCGGCCAAATTTTGATAGGCAACCATACATATATATATTCTCCTAGTAATAAATATGTATAAAATTTTGGATTTAACCAAAAAACAGATGAGCGCAATAAACATGCTGCCGGATCTGGTACTATAACGTAATAAACGGTGTTTTACAAAATTAGGATTATTATCAACTATAGCCAATGCTTTGGAGATTAACTTGATTCAATCGCCAAACGCTGCGTGTAGGTAGGTGATACCTACTAATTATTCCGTAAGGCTTAAAACCCACTACTTTCTTCTCGTTTATCACTTACATAAAAATACCTATTAAAGATTACAGACAGATAGAATATTGGGATCAGCCATTAAATGACCGTACTTGTCGGGCGGGGCGGGTATCGAAATCGATCTGAACCCGCCCGAAGCAGACATTTATGTTTATGTATGTGACAGGATAGGACAGATAGACAAAACCCCACAGAGTATGTACGTTCAAAACCCTTTGTTTTGCCTTGACAAAAAGGTTAAACAACGTGTTAACACCAAATTAAACAATACTTCACAGTATTCATTATAAAGCCGATAACACACAGACTATTCTACTCCGATAATTTTATAATATCACAGAATAAGATGATCGTGACCGACCTTGTATACGCTGACCCAGTATAATTTTATAATGCAACTGTCAATCATAGATCGCTTCGTGAAGTGTATTTTGATAATCTATCATGTAATGTTTTGACTGAATTTAATATTTTGATGTCTACCTACTTTATATAGCATTACGAATATTCTGTTAAAATCGTGAATCCATGGTATTAAAGGGTTATCTACATTAACCCTGTCTCTAATAAATCCTGTACCCTGATATTTCTACTACATTATTTCTAGAATTTAATTAAGCACCTACCTACTTAAGAACTTTGCAGGTACTTATTTATATCCTTGAACTATACCTACGTATAAACATTTTCGATTTCTTACTTATAATAATGGAGTTTTCACAAATTAGTTAATTAAGTAGGTATATCATCAACTCGAATCCAAACGATTTGAGTTCAAAAACAGCTGGAACACTGAAATGTAGGAGGTATTACAATAATTATTATTGTGTGAATTTTTTTGACAGGAATATCGTAACACCGTCATGATTGTCATGTTAACGCAAATGTTTAAAGAAGGAAATTGAGCGGTAATTACACTATGTAATTACTTAATACCATTGCGATAGCATAATTTTATCGCAATTATCTATACAATTGAGACATACCTAAATAGATTCGTTTACAAAATACCTTCTACAAGATTCAATGGCTTGGAAATTGCAGCCAATTTTCAGAAGCGTAGGTGTTATTGAGATGACATGAATCGACGTCATCTCGTTCTAATGAAGATGAGATGCAATGAAGACAGTGGGCGGGTTGAAGGTCGATTGAGATTTGACAATAGGGCTGCCATCAATTTTACTAAACAAACATTTCGACGCCCCCGGGGAATAAAATGGTTATGCGCTATTACCACTATTTTAATGTTTTTGCATTTTCGGCATCTATGGGTAGAAATACACCTACTGATTTTTTTTTAGATTTTTTGACAGAAAATTCATAAAGTAATAACAATTTTTATTTTTATTCTACGGAAATCATGTAACAAATTCTTCCCGTAAAAACATCGTAGTCGTTCAGTATGGAACGAACGCATGTCGCGAGAAATCGGTAAGGCATTATACGATTTTATTCACGCAAATAAATTGATAACTGTTGTCAATAACATGCTTTACCTAAATTAGTTTGGTAAATCTTGAACGGTAAACGTATATTACTGCTTTATTATTGACATGAAAATTGAAATTTTTATGAATTTGAAAACATGTAGTAATGTGATACTATTTCCAAAGTCGTTATATAGCTATACGAAAAAAGACACTGGTAGCTTTTACAAGAACAAAATCGTATTAGTTTATTACAATTACCATTCATTCATGAAAATACTGTAGAAAAACATCGTAATGTAGGGATATAGTTTTTATGATATTACAATTTCACGAGAATAAAATCGTTATGTGCCGTTACTTAGGATACACTTAAATATAAAATCAGTATTATACATCTTTCGTAATAACTTTAAAAGTATACATTATATTTTTTTTTATTATAGCTACTTATTAAGAAAAAAAAATACTGAAAAAAATGATGTATTGTGTGTTAATATAGGCCGGTTAGTTTATGAGCTAAAACAGAATAACAGTTTATTGCTCGTCCTGTAAAATTTACTTTTGTCTATTACGATTTTATTCCCCGGGGGCGTCGATTTTATAAAAATTTCAGCTCAATCGGTAACCGGGAAGTGAATCAAATTTAATATGCAAGATTTTATGACAAACATCGTGATAGGTGAAACTAAATAAAAGCTTGTAAAATAAATTAGGTTGTCTGTAAAGTCGGTTCACGGGCGATAATTTCACGTGATAACGTCACAAGAAAATATGTAGAAATAAACACAAAAACACAAAATAGGTACGCTGTCGAGTATTCAACATTTTTGTTAAAACATTAGCGGAACTATTCTCTGCTAGCTCTGACGTCATGTTCTTACTTCACGCTCTGACTTCGATGTACCTACTTTTTGAACTGTAATAGGTAAACTCATAAGTAATTTTCATTAAAATGATGTATGATCAAGAAGTAATATCAGCCAAAAAAATTAAAGCGTTTAAGTAGTACGGCCGGCGGTTCTAGGCCGGTCTGAACTTCGTTCGGATTGCTGCGCAGAAGTCAATTTTAGGGTCGAAATGGTGGCAAGACGCGCGGGGTGTCACTTTGAGCATTGTTTGTTTCAGTCACACGCTTAGTGTTCGTGTCACTATCTCTTTTTAAAGTACAGTACCTGCGCACTATCCGAAAGCCTAACTCCAGAGCAGCCTAGAACCGTCGGCCGTACTATACGTACCTACAAGCAACGTGTTTTTTCGGCTTAGTCATGGCGTAGTCTTTAGTTTTTACATAATAAATCAATGAGTTTTTACTAAGTTTTTAATTTTTATATGTCATGTATTGTATTGTCAATAATTCATAACAACTGAATTACTATTCGCTACCATCAGGCGGAATCTATCGTTATCTTACTAGCTGACCCGGTGTCCCGAATAGCAGAATAAGTATTAAAAAAATAAAAATTAAAGAATCGACTGTTAAGAGGTACAAAGTTCGCCGGGTCAGCTAGTAATTATTATTATCTGCACTCGTAACATAAGTCGTAACAATAACAACCAAAAATACATACCTAGTATCTCTTATTAATCTGTGCATGACATTTAAAAACTTGCTAATTGCTAACAGAAAACTGTGAGTGTGAGAACTACAACAGAGACAAGATAAAGACAGGAATGTCATGTTTTTGACAACTGCGGGGTTGTATTGTATCGATTATACAGGTAAAGAATTTTAACTTTAAAAAGAAGACTTCTTGTAATTTAAAATGGAAAACACCTTACGAGCTATGGCTCAAGCTAAGCATGATGGGGAAGCCGTGCAATATTATATTAGAGATCTAAACACCTGGGAAAATGAGATGAAAAAAAAGGAGGCTGCATTGAAAGACGAACAGGCCCAGCAGGTTTCTAATTTCGAATTTTATCGTATATTTTGGTTTTTTTGAAATTACATTATGTTAATATTCTCGAAAACGGCAACAGACTTGCTGCTTTCGACGTATTTCTTGTATTTTTGATATAATTTTATTTTTATGCGTGCGCACAATTTGTACTTTTGTAGTTGTATTGATTTATTTCGGCTTTCGAAAATTTGATGAAATTATGTTACCTTATGTTGTGCCTGTTTAGTGTAATGCGTGTTCTTTTTATATATTTCTTAATTTTTTAATTTCGTATTCAGTCGTTCTTTGTGATTACATTAAAATTATGAAACATTAGAATTACTGTAGTTACAGGTATTAATGTTTTTGTGTAATTTCTATATTGTGGTATTTTTATTGATGTAGTAAAACCAGGGCTGAATTGTATGTAAAATTGCTTTATTATCTTGTGTAATATATAGTTATAATAGAGCTACAATGCGGAATTGCAGTTCAAAGGGGTTCGATTTCCAGAGAAGTGGAAACGTGAACGATGAATATAAATTTCTGTTCTCACTGTGTATGTATGTTTCTTGTGTTATCCATGGCACACACAATACGAGGACTCCTAGTGTAGGGCTATGAGTGTGTCGCTTTATTTATTTATATGAATGTTAACCAGACCAAAGAGACATCTTTTATCAAATATTTGGATTTGGAGCCTTAAAATGTAGCCATAGATATCGCAGTGGTGTGGATGATGATGATATTGTGTGAGAGTATTTTACATTCCCTAGTAAGTATACTGATAGAGTATGTTGTTCAGGATTTACCTCCGGTCAGGACAAGGCAGAGACGGGACAAGAACAAGAAGAAAAACAACAGGAAACGCCCAGCCACCGCTGACCAGCCTTGCGAGGAACCAGACCAAGTAAAGTTCATTTTATTTAATTTTTTTTTTGGTAAAATTAATGTAGTAAAATATTTTATTTCATATCTAACTTATATTTCTGGCATCCTAATTTCTTAATAAATTCACATCAATGTTGATATTTTTTTAACATTATTCTAAACTTCATAAAGTGGAATTATTATTGGGTTGGGTTGTGTATTTTATAACCAGCAACAGATCAGTTAAAACTAGTGTTCTGACTCACACACTTATCAGTTAAAACTAGTGTTTTGACTCAAACACTAGTTTTAACTAATCTGTTGCTAACTATTAACCACCCTAGTTGTAAACAGAACTATTAACCTCCCTAGTTAATTAAAAAGCTTTGATTAGCCTTATTAATAAGCTGTCCTAAGATAAACGAGAAATGAACTCACAGACAATTGATAAAGACACAAACCAAAAAGCAGAAAACAATTCAAAAGATATTTTACAATAGAGAGTGTGATTGGTTTAAGTTGAGAGGTTTTTTCTTATTGCGCATTAATATCTTTTGAACTCATGAATATTCTTGAATGTTGTTCCAGAACAAACCACATGAAGAGATGGAAGATGTGGGTCCGATGTCTCTGACCCTGGACCACAAGCAGAGCGAGGTTTTCAAGCAGATGCAGGTTAAAGAAGAGGCCCAGTATCAGAAAGAGAGGGTATGTCCGTTGATGTAATCTCTACAGCTACCGGTAACTTATCTTTGCAGACATAATTATCATGTCACCAAAACCCATAAGTCTCTCACTTCTGGGTTCTCCTCTCACTATGCAAAAGATACAGACCATTGTCCACCATGCTGGCCAAGCACATATTGGCGGACTTCACACACCTTTGAGAACATTACGGAGAACTTCAGGTGTGCAGGTTTCCTCACGATGTTTCCTTTCAACGAAGCAAGTGATAATTAAATTCCAATACAAATAATTTTGAAAATTTATGGTGAGTGCAGTTAATGAACCGAAAACTGAAACTTTTTATTTCTTCAATGGATTCACTTAAAACTGTGTATTATACATATTATGTAGGTTCTTCAAGTAATGCAAGTGAGCACTAGGAAAGGATTTTTGCAAATCGGCAGGTGAAGACGCGGGGGGGGAAGTTAATATTAAAGATATTACCGATGCGTTGTCGTCCAAGAAATAAGATAGAAGAATGTAAACAGTACTTTGTACGTTGGAACAGAACAAGTCTTCTTCCCCCATTTCATGTTCCAACCATTATAATGTTCTATTTATGTTTGTCCATTCCAGGGCAATAAGTTCGTTAAAGTGGAGCGTTGGGACGACGCTATTGCGTGCTACGACCGTGCTATACAGCTCGTCAACGATGACGCTATCTACTACGCCAACAGGGGATTCTGCTATCTCAAGAAGGACAGGTGAGATTCATGTGTTATTTTTGTCCAATGAAGGGCATATTTTAATACAATAACATGTCATAATTATTAAAAGGGATCTGGATAATAACACTTGAGAAATAATATTCTATAATGATTATAGAGTAAAGTATACGTAATTTTAACACACTCATACCCCGCACTAGGATCCCCTATGTCGAGGGTGGCATGGACAACACAAATCACACATCAATATCACCCATGACCTGAGAACAAACATTTATCTCTCGCATAAATATCTCCCCAGGCCGGGAATCGAACTCGGGACCCCTCGCTTTGCAGGTCGGGCCACAACCACTTAAGCTACGGGGTCGTGAAAGTAAAAATTAATAGTTTAAAAAACTAAAAACACTGTGTGATAAAGTAAAGAAAACGGACTCCGTTTGTAGCATACATATTTAGGTTAAAAGTGCTAATTTTTGTTAGAGTGTAGTATCTCCCTCAGCCCGCCCTTTATTTTTAATATCTAAACTCAACAAACGACGGTAATTGAAACTGTTTCGTCCCCCAGCCTCCACCAGGCCGAGCAGGACTGCACCGAAGCCCTACGCCTGGACCCTACCTACGTGAAGGCGCTCCAACGCCGAGCCACCGCTCGGGAGCGGCTCGGGTCCCTGCGCGCCGCGTGCTCCGACCTCTACGAAGTGATCAAGCTCGAACCCAACAATACTGCTGCCAAACGACAACTGGAGTCTATCAAGCAACGCATGGGGACTAAAGGGGTGAGTTTGGTCGTTTAGGGCAAAGTCTCATAAAGGCTTGGGCAAAGTCTCATAAAGGCTTGGGAAGTCTCATAAAGGCTTGGGTAAAGTCTCATAAAGGCTTGGGCAAAGTCTCATAAAGGCTTGGGCAGTCTCATAAAGGCTTGGGGAAAGTCTTATAAAGGCTTGGGCAAAGTCTCATAAAGGCTTGCGTCAATCCGAGTTAAGCAATAGCGGCGCGATCGGTAGGACCGCTGGTAGGGTGACCGCTAGTGGCAAAGATATCATGATTCCTTATTCACAGATGACCACATATAGCGTGCGGCGTTAACACTGATATAATTGTAGTTATTGTCCCTTTCTTGTGTATAGCGCTATCTCACTCTCAAATGATATTCCTCAAAGGATTTATACGTTATAGCAGATATACTTTATTGTTTTATACTTATAACCGAAATAAAAGATGCTTTAGGTTATGCGTATTCTTTTTTTTTAATTTCAGAAAAAGGGAAAATCCTCATATATGGGAAAGGGGCCAGAATCAGCATCTAGCGGGTCGACAAAGAAATCACCCAAATCTGACCCCCCTCGCCGAAAAGTGAAGTTCCCACCGCCACCCGAAGCCAAGATATTGGGCGTACCCCGGGCATCCCAGATCGACTTTGACATCAAACCTACTCCGATACTGAAGGTAGATTTGAATGGAACAGACGAGAGCAATATTGCCAACTGGAAGGATGGAGTCGGTGAGAATGTGCTGGTCATCAAACCGGTCAAGAAACCACCGCATTTGAGATCTAAGGTAATCTTGCCATTTTATTATTAAGAAAAGTAAATAATGAACACCCATAAAGATACACTAGGATTTCTGTGGCATAGACTACACAAATAATACATTATTAATCTGTCACATAATTATCTGCCCCAGCCGGGAATTGTACCCAGGACCTCTAGTCTCGTATGTAGGATCAGTACTAAGCTGTGGGATCGTCTACTTTATATAAAAATTGCGTGTTTTAATTATATTATATATTTATAATTTCATTCCTTTCCAGCGTGCATTAAAAACCATTCCGATTCGAGAGATACCCCTCGGCATGACAATTGAAGACGTGGAGAATTCTGAAAAACCTGCCACTCGCATGAAGATCATAGAAATCGACAGCTCTCCAGGGGATACAAACAACAACGACAAAAATACAACAGACAACACAACTGAGCTGCCCAAAGACGCAACAACTGTTGAAAAATCCGAAGAAGCTGACGATTTACCAAGTGATGTGATTTATGAAGTGAAAAATGGTTTGAAGGTAGACGTGACTAAGAATGATAAGATTGAAGGTAATTTGAAGGTATCCAAGAGTGATATGGTTGCACCGACCAACAGCGTGCAGTTTATGGCTGAATGGAGAAACCTTAAAGGATATGATAGTGCTCGGTGTGATTATTTGAGGGTAAGTAAACCTTATTATTTAATTTTCAATAATAAGTACTTGTATTGGGACCCCCTTGGGATCTATTTTACTTTTTTATGATTTGTTGTGATAGTGACCTCTTGGGTACTAGGCCCTGATTACATAATAATATTATTTCGACGACCCGGATGGCGCAATGGTTTACACGCCTGATCGCCGTTCCGAGGGTCCTGGGTTCGATTCTCAGCATGATGAATTTAAATGTCCGTTCTCACGACATAGGGAATCCTAGTGTGGGGCTATGAGTGTGTAGCGTTATTTATTTATTTTTATTTATAATTCTGCCTGCAGCTTCTAGAGCCGTCCAACATCCCGAAGGTGTTCGCCAACGCGTTGGAGAGCGCCGTGCTGTCGGAGATGGTCCAGGTGCTGTACAGCAACAAGGCCACTATGACGAGGGTCACGGAGTACCTGAAGGGCTTGGCGGGCGTGAAGCGGCTCTCCGCCCTCGTCATGTTCATGGCGGCCGGCGATAAGGAGAGTGAGTGTTATTTTCAAAGTCAAACCTACTACTACTTAGTTCACATGTTCATACTGGGTGATATTTATTTCACTTGACATACTCGAGGACGTGAAAGAACATGGTCATAGGTAATGGTTAAAAATATAATGACAAAATTCTACACGATAATTATGTCAAAAATGGCAATCAAAATTATCTAAGAATACTCGGAATGTATGGACATCAGCTGTGCGCTGCGGCGACCGACCGGGGGGGGTTAATGACCTTTAGGGCAATAGTTTATACCGCGCGCTCAGTTTCTTCACATTATAAAAATAAAAAAATCACATTGTAAAGGGTATTTATCAATCAATTTATAAACATCAAATATTTTTCATCTACCACTGTTCTACAAGGTGCCATATTAATTTTAAATGCCTAGTTAGAGGAGAACAAACTGCGTAAGAAACTCCTTGGCACATTTTTTAAAAACAATACTTATAACTTTATATAAACTAAGTTGAGTGGAACCGGTTGCATTTTAAGTTGAGGTTGGATAAAGTATGATGGATGGAGTATGGATGGATGGATTATATAATAATCAGGATACTAAGTAAGTAACTTTTATTTTCAGTACTCAATAAACTATTGGTGCATTGCAAGACAGTGGAAGGCTGCAGCGATGAAGACATCGCCGAGCTGAAGATCAAATATGAACTCTGAATCTACTGAGGCAAAGTTGAAAATGGTCTAAGCCAGTTATGGAATATAAATTTTTCTTATTGATAATTATCAATATTAGAATATCAATATTACATATTTTTCTCATAATATATACAGGCTTTGTGTGTGTGTATGCATCTACTTATTTATATTCACTGTGCTTTAAAAAAGTGACGATTCTTTTTATTTTAACCCTTTAAATTTTTCGATTAAGTCGATGTAGAAGTTTCACTTCAAAAACTTAAACAAGAAATTATTCTCACATAATCATTTCAGTGTATTATGAAAATTGTTCATTGTAAGGACGTTAGTTTAAGAATGTTAGTTTAGGAATTAAAATTTTAAAATTATTATTCACACAAAATAAATACACTTTTGAACACTAGACACTGTTAGGGAATGATGTAGTACACTAAACACTGACAGTTATCGATATTGGCCACTGTGAAGTGTCTGCCACTGTCAGACATTAGGTTAGATATTACCTGACAGTATTCAATATTGGACACAACACAGTAACACCTAAGTGTGTTGATATAATATTTGTCATGTATATTGCTAAATCCCTTCAATTTTATCCTAAAGACACAAGATAAATAAGTATTCAGTGGTCGTGATTTGGTTGATGGCGTAGTAATTCGTTCTCACAGTCATAATCAATGCTGATGTAGTTGTATTTTTCAAGCTTTTACTTGACTTGCAATGGTTGCACATTGCTTTAGTACGCAATGATTTAATCCGTGAGATTCGAGGATTATATTAAGATTTCGAAATACAGCAGTAGATTATATATTATTATCTTTCATATAATGTAGTACTTACGAATATAGCACCTTGAAATATTCGTGTTAGATTTTCCATTAAGGTATATATTAAGTAGGTTTATATATTCAATACTATGTAAATATACGATTATATTATTAAAGCACCAGGATAAATTATTCTCTCAACGGTAGAAACATTTAGAAATGTAGTTATGTAGTGAATTAAAACGTAGGTATTTTTATCTTAATTAGCCTGTATACTTTCTTAGAGTGTCTTATTTGCTTATTACCTGGTACTACGCCATTAGCCATAACTTCAGTGAATATGGTTGTTGATTAAATTTATAATTTGCTTTTATTTTATAGATTACACACATCCAACAAACATCCCTATAGATTGTACTTACCAAAAAAATCTACTTATACTTTGGCCACGCTCCTTAAAGAATGTTTACCAACAGTTGTTGCCTAGCAACCGATAACAGGCAGATGCGAATAACCTTTTTTTCGTCAGCTCATTTATGAACGTTTTAAAATAAATTATTTTCTATGTATAATTCTTTTACTTCTTTAAATTAAGTTTTGTGAATCTATATTGGTCCTTGACTTTGTTTTTGTTTTAGGGTTTAATTGACCTTGCAAAATATAATTCTAAATTGCACTTTAACGCGCAGTTAGTAAAAATTACATGGATGAGTAATTTTTACTGACTACGCGTTGTAATGTTACGTAGAAATCTATTTATGATAATAACAAATAGCAAGTTTGAGTATTTCTTTAGGTGTCCAACATAACCTATACTTTGGCCACGCTCCTTAAAGAATGTTTACCAACAGTTGTTGCCTAGCAACCGATAACAGGCAGATGCGAATAACCTTTTTTTCGTCAGCTCATTTATGAACGTTTTAAAATAAATTATTTTCTATGTATAATTCTTTTACTTCTTTAAATTAAGTTTTGTGAATCTATATTGGTCCTTGACTTTGTTTTTGTTTTAGGGTTTAATTGACCTTGCAAAATATAATTCTAAATTGCACTTTAACGCGCAGTTAGTAAAAATTACATGGATGAGTAATTTTTACTGACTACGCGTTGTAATGTTACGTAGAAATCTATTTATGATAATAACAAATAGCAAGTTTGAGTATTTCTTTAGGTGTCCAACATAACCTATAAATATAATCACGATTATATTATAAATTATGAATGTAGGGCACAGGTCTCAACTGAGGCTGAGACTGCTGAACAAATAACGAAGTTACGGCGCCCGGTCTCTTTTTAGAGATCGTCGCAGTTTGTATGGTGCAAATCGGTAAGCTTGCTAGTCAACCCTACCAAGGTCGACTAGCTACCTCTTGCTTGAGTCAACTACCAAATGTTCAAGCTGAGGGTTTGAGTACCAGTATTTTCTTTCTTTCTTTCCTCTTCCCTTTCTCTTATCTGATAATGCATTGGTTATGCCTTTTATGTTACTAATGTCTATGGGAAACGGTGATCACTTTCCATCAGATGGCCTGTCTGCTCGTTTGCCAGTGAATTAAAGTAATATTGTATTTTAATTATTAAAAAATAAAAAACAATATTTTTAATACATTTTATTTGACTTTATTATACATTTCATTTTAACCACATTCCTCATCATCACTGGCAGAACTTGATGGACTTGTTGTATGATCGGTTACTTGAATGATAAAATTATCAATTACATTGTCTGTAATGCCATCAAGTTCTGCCATCTTCTTCTCCTCTTTAATGACATGGTCAACACATTTTTGCCATGCCGCAGCAGTTATTACACTGATTGATTCATTTAATATATTTTTTAAATCAATCATTTTGAATGTTTTGTTTTTTGCTGCGACATAGCCCTTTACTTGTCCCCATATCATCTCGATGGGATTCAACTCGCAGTGATATGGTGGTAAACGAAGCACTTCAATATTATGGTGCTTCGCCATTGTATCACACACATACGAGGAATATTTATGTTTTTCAGGTTTTACTAAGTCCATTAATTGTGTTTTTACCATCTCTACTTGGAACGAGATACCTTTTTCTATTAACCAATTTTGAATGTCTTTTTTCAGCCAATTCATAGTTGGTACTCGTTCCAAGCGACGAGAATGATATGGGGCGTTGTCCATGACAATTATTGAATTATTTTCTAATTTTTCAAGGATCTTCGAGAACCAGTCTTCAAATACTTTGGAATTCATTTCCTGGTGATAATCACCGTCACCTTTCTTGCTTTCAAAAATTAACCCTCCATTTTCGACAAATCCATCTTCATTTCCTGGAACAATAATAGTATATTATTACAAAATTTTAATAGTTTTTCATAACAGCTCAAAGTAATTTTCTATTGTTTATATTGGTTGAAAAGTACACTGTTAAATTAACTTGATTGTAAACTAGCCACTCGGCTCAGCTTCACTACAATAGTAGCTTTGCAAATTTTTTATAAATTATAGCCCAGTATACATTTCAACAGTCCCTCTTTTAGCAGGTGAAGATTAGATCAAATAAATATAAAACATACACACACTTTACTTTACTTACATTTCTAACATGACTTACACATCTCCAATCAAGATCAGACCAAAAACATAAATTATATTTCAATATTATATTGCAATATTATATTATCACTATAAAAAGGTGTAAAAAAAAGTTCTCCTTCAGGGTAACCGGCATTTCACTAGCGGCTTCCCTGCTCGTGGCCATGGATGACGATGACCACTTACCATGAGGTGGCTCGTCTGTTTAACATCAGCACTTCAGGCTATAAAATAATTAATATACTTTTATTATCATTAATATTATGCTTTTTGCTCGAGCAGCTGCCAAATGACAAGTTGTGTGTATTTCTATATAAATAAAAAGACAGTGGTATTTTATTTAAAGATTATGATGACATACCAATGTGTACAATTATCAAACGCTTTCCTTTTCCTGAAGGCGCTTTGAGACCAGTAGAAAGCCCCTCCTGGTAGGCTTGCCGAGTAGTTTCAATTGACAGGTCTTGCCATACTTTACTCTTAGTGTGACCTGAAATCAAACATAATTTATATTAAAATAATTAATACAAAGCTACCAAGGATAAAATTGGGGGAGACCAAAATTCAGCTGTCTGTATTCCGACTGATATGATATTAATTATGTTGAGGTAATTCAACAATTGAAGTAAAGTTTATAGAGAAATTCAGAGATTTTGTATGGAAATAAAGTTAAATTGTGTTAGTACCTTCATTGACCCAAGTTTCGTCCAAATAATAAATTTTGCGGCCTTCTTCTCTCAATCTCAATATCTTTCTTAAATAATGAAAACGCCATCTTACAATTTCTTCTTTTTCAATAAGGGCACTTCTCCGTGAACGTTTAACGTATTTTATTTTAAGTTTATTCAAAACCTTTTGAAAGATGGTCCTTTTAAAATTTGGTAGACTGTCGTCCTCGTTCACTGCCCTTAGAACTTTTTCCACAGTTGGTGGCTCGTTGTTAAAAAAAAAAGTATGCACTTTCCTCCGAATTCCACTCAGGGTCAGGTCGTCTAAGCCGTCAATTAAAGTTCCTCTTTTAGGAGCTGGTGTTGGTGAACAAACACGTTTATTGCTTTTGTACTCTCTTAAAACTTTGTACACAGTACTCAGATGAACGCCGGCAGTTTCAGCAGTTTTCACTGCGACATCCTTTGCATACATAAATGTATTTTTCGGCCACATCTCTTCCACTGTTTTGTATATATTGCATATTACGTTTTTTTCTGAGGAAGTCAGTGGGTGTTTTCTTCGTGGTTTCTTCGGAGAAGAAAACTTCTGCAAGCCGCTCGGACCCGGTTGCGAGTCACTCATTGTCAATTTAATAACAAAATAAAAACACGAAAACACAACAACGATGTTAACAAAGAAACAAACTATAACAACAAAAGTCAACAACTATAACAAAACAAAAATAACAGAAATATTCAACAAAATTTAACAAAAACAATAGCCAATGGAGATATTAACACGCACAGTACTCGTTTCGCAACTCGTAAGTCGTATTAAATTTGCAATGCAACAAAATGGCGGGTCAATTATATTATTAATTAATTATAGACAGCGCAGTGTTGCCAGATGTATTATATCAATTTTCTAACAACGAATTATAAATAAGTCGTAGGTACTCTCTAGGAAATCGATGAAAAAATCGTTAATTTACAAATCTTGATAATATTTTTAATTATTAACATTATTTGTTATGAAATCAATCACTCAATCGATATTTATTTATTTGCAGAATATGGTCAAGTAGCTTTTATGTTATAAAATATCCAGTACGACTTTCGATTATAGCCTATATAAGGGATGCAAATTTTTTAAACATGCATTATATAATTTAAAATGTAAATAAGTAGCATTCCTATACATATAAGTACATAAAAATATATATAATCGTCAATGCGGTGGAAGTTTTAGAAAACGTTACCCAACAACATTGTTAACGTCCTATATTATTATGTCGTTTTGTTTTGCTTACTGATTTTGTGTATACTCACACCAGTCGGTAACTATCATAAAAACATTATTAAAGAGTTTTCCGGGTGTCGATAATTTAAATTAATATTGTTGAAGTTTTTTTTGGCTTGACATTATTAGTTGTTCTGTCTATTTATGTAATTGTCTTGTTGCTTTTGTTGTGAACTATTTCTTACTGTTTCACAAAGTTGGGATGTCTGGGATCAAAAAGTTACGAGACGATTTTAGCCCAGGCTCGAATAGCAGAAATATTGTTCATTCATTATAAACTTGTTACATTTTTCGCCACTGATTAAATTCGTGACAGTTTTCATCAAAGGTCCTTTGTAACTGTAGACTGATTAAAGCGTTGGTCGCCTGAACAGCTTTCAAATTTTTAAACAGGATTATTTGAATTGTATCGATATATCGATTTGCATACATAATGGAATATATACTCTATGCACACGCATGTTAAGAAATCGACACCTGGCAACACTGCACGACCATGAATGAATACGGTGTGACGATGTCATTATTATCCAGCTAATTTAAAACATCGTAAGACATTCGAAATTGTAAGGAAATGTGTGTAAACTTTGTTTTTGGGGTTGTCTTAACTTGGCAAAATCAGACAAAATGTTATAAAGACCTGAATTTAGCTTACTTTAAGGGCTGTGAGTTACTAACTGATAAGGATATTTTATGAAATTTTGTATAGACGCAATAATATAAACGTTTTGGAAGTGATTAGAGTGTATTGTGCCATAGAAATAAGCGATAGTATACAAATTGCATGTTATTCTTAGAAATAATGTTGAAAACACGAAAATTAGTAGATTTCACAGTGCCAGAATTTTGATGACCCTAATATCGGTTTGTTTACATAGTTTCTTTTCGGAGCGTGGCCAAAGTATAGAGGAAATATTTGTATTCATTTTTTAAAATATGAGTATAATATAATTATGTATGTCTAGAATATATTGTATGATAAGGCACTGGCCTAAGGCGAGGTGTTAGTTGCTGTACGTCTGGCTCAGGTATAAGCCTTTGTCATAAACCATGACGTTTTTGAATTCAATTAGCATAAGAACTCTTTGTATTCTGTTATTCAAGTGGCATAAGAATTTTATGTATTCTGCTATTCGACTGGCATAAGAATTTTATTCTTTGTATACTGTTTTTAGCTGGCATAACAAATCTTTGTATTCTGTTATTCAAATCGCATTATGAATTCTTTGAATTCTGTTATTCAACTGGCATAAAAATTCTTTGTATACTGTTATTTAGCTGGTATAAGAAATCTTTGTATTCTGTTATTCAACTGGCATAAGAATTCTTTGTATTCTGTTATTAGACTTTCATAAGAATTCTTTACTTTCTGTTATTCAACTGGTTTAAGAATTCTTTGTATTCTGTTATATGAGAATTATCTGTTATATGAGAGAGCGTTCCTGAGAGATGTCAACAATGAGCGATACAACCATAGTATATAGAAGTAAGAGCGTTTATTATACGTGACATGTTGAAGAAGTGTCCAGTGGCTAGCAGTAAAAAATAGTTCAAAAACCCACCAAAACAGCGCTAGAGTAGCTAAGGTGTATCGTATATGAAATTAGCAGTTGTAGACCGCCTAGGACTACCACAAGAATAGTGTCGTTGTCTCAATGACTGACTTCAGGAACGCATTCTTAAAATGACTTAACATTAGTTGTATTATTTACTCGTCATTACTGACACTAGTTAATTTAGTATGATCAATTGGTGCGAATGAGCTTTTTAAGTTTAATTTATGATTGTTTAGGTTGCTAATAAATGATTATGTAGTAGTTTTGTAGTCGTTTTTACTTTTTCTCCCTATAAAGAGTCGAGACCTATTGTGCACTCGAAATCCGACCTTAATTTCATTAACCCAAAGGGTTATTTTATATTGAATATATTTGTACTTAACACATTTTGTTAACACTTGTTTTATTTAGTTTCCTATACTTGCGACATCTAGTGTGATAATGAAGGAACTTTACTAACAGCTATCTACTAAGTACTACTAAATAAACGTAGATTTAAATAGATGGCGCTATTAAAATTAGTCACATTCAGATGTTTCTAGGTAACGCCATCTTTTGGTAAAAGTAATTACTGCACGTTCTGGAAAATGACTTAGTACGACGTGGTTAGATGGCGTTTTACCAAAAATTTAAATTGCAGTAATTTAAAAAAGTGAAGATGTACCGGCTGAAGAAAAGTATCAGAGAATTCAGAGATCAATAAAATTTCTGGCCGTGAAAGTAATTTTTATGACGATGTTTTTGTTCTACGGACTCGGTATAACGTTCGTTGTTGTAAAATATATAATTAAGTATGTAGATACCATAGGTTAACAAAGAAGGGTAGATACTTATACAAACACTCATAAGTTTCTTGTAGGATAATCAGAAATGGATCTAATATTATTGTAGTTATTATTGTGAAAGTCTAAAAAATGTGTCATGAGATATAAATATTGAGATCTATATTCTACGAGAAAGAATCTGTGTGTGCGGTCGGTCCGTTTGTTTTCGACCGACAACTCGTCGGTGACGGCTTTAGTCTGATGCCATCACCGATGAGTTGTCGGCCAGGGCGTTTTCTGTTTGTTTGTTTCGGATAATCTCTGGAACGGCTGGATCGATTTCGACGGACTTTCACTGGCAGATAGCTGATGTAACAAGGAGTAGCTTAGGCCAATTTTATTTAAGAAATTTCCCTATAAAAATTAAAATTCCATGCGGACGAAGTCGCTACTAGTATGGAGTATAGCAAAATAGGCACGTATATCAAGTCAAGCAATTCCCATTGCAGTTCCTATACATCCGAGCTCAACAAGAAGACGCTTAATTGCTTTCCTGCGACGCTGTAATCAATGTAGGCTCTACTCGCACTAGAATGGGGCCAAGTGTTTCTGCAGCAATGTGTGAATCAGTATTTAAATGCGTACGTAACATAACGTAGGTACCTACCTACCTACTATTTGGAAAGGTTCCGGTTAAACTTTTAAGAGGCGACAATCTTAGTCAAGTGTAGTACATCTGTGACCGAATTAGAACGAGACTATCAACAAATAACAGGACACAACACAATACAATAACACTTTATTGCATACCCATTAGGATCAGTGACAATATTTTTAAAAATTATGTTCCAATCCATTAATGACGTCACGTGAACTACTTTCTGAGAGCAGGTACCCAGTAAGGAGTAGGGAAACCTATCTTCTCAATAAAAATTAAAGCTCAAATAAATCTACTCGAGCACTCTCTCGATTTCCGCCAGTACTTAATCAATACCGGAACGAGGCCAAGTAGCCTGGAAGTGTCTTAAAAGCTTCCTATTCCTATATACTTATAACTAAATTCTGACTTAATTCTGACGTAATACTTAGACAACTATTACAATTACAATAATAGTTTCATGCCAATAAACTATGGATACAGTGATGTGTTAGCGAGGAATAGATTAGTACATTTTGTTTTATAAATAACTATAGTTGCCCAAACAGTCGATAAAGGAGAGCAGATGCGTAGCTGGTCAAGAAAGAGAGAGAAGAAACCAAGTAGGTAATAAGTATTGGCTCTCAAGACCACAGTCGATGCCTGATAAGTCTTTTGGCGGCTGACTCTAAAAAAACGTACTTCCGAGGTGGTCCCACTGCGGATGTGATTATGGAATCCCAGGGAAATCAAGGGAATCCCTCAAATATTTTTTTACTTTTTTTTGTATAATTATAACAAAATATTTTAATAAGTAGCTACACATAAACCTTACTACCGATGCGACCCTACATGATCGGTTCATTAAATAATAAATTGCTCCTAATAACTCACACAGTTACCTACATCTTTTCATATCTGTTGACTAGTTTTGTTAGCCAATGAAATTTCTAAAATAAAATCTAGACGTCTAGTCTCGGGCTAGATTGAATTCAATACAATTCTTCAATTGCAATGACTGTATAACATTCAATTGAAGCACAAAGCGCTCAAAGGTCGTGTTATGCGTGCTTCAGTTGCAGCACGTATCGCTCGAGGACTACCTGCCAGAGGACTAGAGACTTAGGACTTAGAGAGTAGGTACCGTACCATACCGTAGGAGTTTTTATTAGGAATTCAGTGACAAGTTTCAACATATTTCAGGTATTAACAAAATCTAAAGAACCTACAAAAGCTAGACAAATGAATCTTCTTAGTGTGTTAGAGTGTCAGTAGTCTACACTGAACCTGAAAAATGTTACGAGAAAAATTATTATAGTTAAAGTGCTCTTAGCGGGGGCATTTCCGTGACACCGAATATAACCGTAATCCGTAATCTAGAGGACATAAATAACTATTAGTAGTTTACAAAAGAATAAACGTTGCTAAAATTCTCAAACTTGTCCTCTTAGAGTATATATTACGGTAGTACGTAATATATACTCTAAGCTTCTCCTATTCTCGTACAGCCAGGGGTAGGTTCGTGTGCCGTTGGGAAGTCAGCGGCCCTGGCTTGACGCTTATTTGCGCTCTTATCTGTTCTCATTTGTTCGCACAACACATTAACATGTGATCGGGAGCTCACTGACAAAATATTAATATTGCAGAAATAAAACTGTGTGTGAGTAATGAGTAATGTGTGATGTAGTTGTTTTTAAATCAATGGATAACTCAATTAATTCATTAGCCGAACTACGCCATCGCTTCAACAAATTGCTACCTCGACCGCGAGTAATCTTGAAAGACGAAACGGCAAGATACTCGTACAATCAAAGAGTTTTTTCCTACTCACAGTTACAGAGAACACTTATTTCAAACCCACGTCATAGCAGTTTCGTCTTTGAAGTAATCATCCAGTTTGTAATAACCCTTCTATATAGGAATGCTTTTGACGTGAGATATAACATTATCTACTTACGTTAAGTTCTGTTCTGTTCTTTGTATTCCGAGGTGGGCGTAAATAAAAGGAAGCACGGTATATACCATTACCATTCTTTACGAACGATTTAAATGTATAATGATTTTTGATTGTTTAATAAGTATTTAGTTTCTAGTTGTTTTTCTCCTAAATACAAAAATAGAATGTGCCTCGTGACCTTGCTCCAAATTCAAATAATATCGTCGATTTCCAAATAGACAAAGACGTTTCTGCATAACAATATTCTAGGCCGCTTTTCAATATCCCTAGACCTCTGCTAAGTGGTTTCGGTTGCAAAACAACGTAAGTACATAACGTAGTTCGTAAAACAATTTTTACACAAAGCAATACAAAGAATGGCATTACCTAAAAAAGGATTGAGAATAAGTGCATCTTATGTCATGATTAAGTTTAATAAAATTACATATAACTTGTTTCATGGGAGCCTTCCAAAATGTGGAAGATGGGATTGGATTGGTTCCGAGTGAGTGCGTATGATGAGCGACTTCCTTATGGTCCGGACCACAAGTCGTTTGGCAGCTGATGATGACAGCCAGCCGGGATCCACAGAAGGAAAAAAAACCGATAATATTAATATCACAATATTAATATCAATATTAATATTAATATAATATTAATCTCAATATTAATATTAATATAATATTAATCTCAATATTAATATTGAGATATTAATATTACCTAGTATTATGTATGAGTTGTATGACACTCCCGGTCCAAGATACGTTCTGTTGTTATTGACCGAATCCAATTGATTCCTCCCAATAGTTCCCTCCCAAACAAATTGTATCTTTGTGTCTGGCCCTGTTATTATTTCCCTCGCCGATATCCGATGTGGTGCGTGATTCCCGCGTAGTTTCATTATAACTGATACTGAGATAATATTGTGTTTGTCTTCGGAAATGTTTTGACTGTACCAGTAATTGACGCTCAGAAAAAGTACTCGAATATAGCTCAGGATTATCTTTAAATCTATGTATCAGACAAAGTTACATTCACATTTATAATATTAGCATACTACATTTTTATCTGTGTGTCCCTACATATTCCGCTGACCTACTCTGCTGAACTGATTTGGGTGTTTGATATTAGTTAGAGAGTCTGGAAAGGATATAGGATAGTTTTATCCTGGAGGTACGTCCCTTTGAACGATTCTCTGATCAAGATTTGAATGAACCCTTCACATACATACATACATACATACATGATCTACAGTTCAGTCGTAAAGCCATTAAACAAGCCATTTACACAAACAAAATCCACAAAACTTGAATCCATTCTCATCGAATAATGAGAAGCTCTAAATTCAAAACACCATCAATTGTTGGCGGTTTATTCAATATTCATTAAAACGTCATTAGCATCCTCTAACGAATTATTAATTATTAAAGTTGTTGAACGAACTGAGTTTTCATTTTCCAAACGAATAAGCATATCGACGGTTAAAAGGCGAATTGATTCAAGCGCCATCCTGGGCGATATTGAGTTATATACATCATTGGAATCGGCGAATTTTTCCGCTTCGATTGAGCCAGGTTTGAGGTTAATCTGAGCACTTTTTTGGCGCTTGGCTCCATGACCAATTTGGGTATCATTTTTGCTTACGTGGTATCAAGTGTAGCGAATTTGGTTGTTTTTTTCAAAGCATGTATATAGACCCACGAAAAAAAAGGGTTTTTCTTACTATTTGTAATTTAAGCCATTTATCCTCGGATGGAATGAAATGGTATCGGCATTTGAATTATTTGCACTTGATCTTAAATAATTAAACAAAGGATGTTAATTCCTTTTTGCTTGAACCATATTTATTAGTGTATGTAACTTAAATCATTTTGCCTTGAACATTCAAACATTATCTCTGTCGCTTGAATCAATCTTACCTGAACTAGTATGTTGAAGAATATGACTTGTGCTAATTTTCCTTGACCAGTTTTAAGTCAAATCATTTAGAATTACGAGTAGTGCCAATATTCGAAGGCTGATTATTACAAATATTACCAACGTTTAAATATACTTAAATTTAAGTAAATGAATAATTAAAACAAAAGTTGATTCATGAAAAGAATTGTTTTATTTTAATTCTTTCGTTGTATAAAATCTTGCGATTAAAACAATTTTTTTAAAATCTTATTACATCACTGTGTAATTTGAGTCATTACCCCTTGAACAGTTTACAACTAGGTGAGCGGTTTAAATCATTTATCCATGAACAGTTTACAACTAGGCGAGTGATTTAAATCATTTATCCATGAACAGTTTACAACTAGTTGAGTGATTTAAATCATTTATCCATGATCTGTTAAAGAAGTCTTTGTACACTTGAATTATTTTGCTTTGAACAGATAAATAGTAATCGTGTACTAAGATTCCTTTTGCCCTGATCAGAGAATTGTGCAAAATGGCTCAAGTTACATCTAACTCCGTTAAAAAACACCTTTTATTTGTTATATATATACAAAAAATTAGCACAAAATATGCCGCTTTATGATTGGGGAGACTCGTCAATTTTTATTGTATACTTTAAGAATAGTGATTTTTTTTCTCAAAAAATAAACTTTAAAACGCTCTCCTTTAAAATTCTCAAAATGGCGCTTGAATCAAGTCGCCTTTTAACCGTCGATATTATCATCTTTTCTGTTCACTTGGTCATGAAAGTCGCAGCTAATTAATTCAGATGAGTATTATCCAGTCATTATTCTCTGTTATTATTCTCGGTTTATACGATATACTGTTTGATTTATACGCCACTGTGCCAAGTTAATTATCGCCGCCAACTACAAAATTAAAGTTTTTCCAGTAAACTCCGAGTAAATAAATACGAAAAGGTATTTCGTAGGCCTCAGAGGGCAATGCGCGGTTGGAAGGTTTAACGAATAAGGGTTTCAACCCATTAATGGCACACTATTACAGGAGACTGTAATATTATAGTCTCCTCTTTTAGTTATTGAATGTTAATCCAACAGGAGACTGTAATATTACAGTCTTCAAACAGATCAGATCAGATCAGATCTTCAAACAGATGAACAGATCTGGATCATATGCATATTATTATTACCGGGAATCATAGCAAAACATTCTCGATCAACTTACTTTTCAAACAAAAATAACTAAATCAAAATCGGTTCCTCCCTTTAGTAGTTACAGTACAACCCAGATATACACACGTTAAACTTAGATAACACCCATCTTTGTGTTCCAAAACGAGTTCTTATGAGTTCCACTATTGCACCTAATATTTTTTTATTTCCCTCTCGCTGCCATTCTCTAACGCGTATTCCGTCATTCGCCATCTTTTATGTCTTTTTTATTACACAATGTCCTTTCAAACGGTGGGTGGCAACGAAAATAGCCGCGTGTTTACACAGGGGATAAAACCATCCCTTGCCGTGTTTACTCGCCTAATTGCTCGCACGGCGCTTCTTTTGAACCGGAAAATCAATCTAAAGAACGGTTTAGACCGACCATTTAGGTGGAATGCATATTGTATGCCCCTTGTAGCGTGGTGGGATATTCCTATTTCTTTTTCTTTTTTTGGATGCTGTCTGTGAACGAGCAGATATCAAGCAATGATAGTCAAGTGGTTAGACCGTTGGACTCCGGAATTCGTCACCACGGGGGAGTCCCATTTGGACTTCGACGACTTCTTCTTCGATGACGACTGCTGCATACATCTCAATAATTAAGTTTATATAGGCATTTAATACTTGTTTTCGGGTACGAGTATGTTACCGTTATTTGTTTATTAATTATTAAAGGACTATGGGCCATATTAGCAAATTTTAAACCGTCTCAGCTGTAACGGATATTTGCATTTATGATTCTTGCCCTGTCTGGGTAGCTACAATTTTTCTAGATTTGATTGTAAAGGTTTATAGTATCAGTAACAAGAGGATCACTTGTTCCCTTTGTAATTGGCAATGCGTTGGTAATGTTTTTAGTGAGGACCATTACTTCGCTCGTAGCATTTGTCGACACTCAAATGTTTTCCAAATAAATATCAACAGTTTTTCTAAAACGTAGCAATTTATTGCAGAGTCGTACAACAAACAAACCGTCAAATAGACGTTCAAAGTAATTGCTTTATAGTTGGATGAAATAACTTAATGAGTCCAATATAGGGTATTTCAACGTTTTCCGCGATTCCTATCACAATAAACGCTTTGAAAACATTCAGATAAATTGGTATCAATTTAGTGGGAAAAAATTGTGGTACATTTTTGTAACACAGTCAAGTTAAAGCATTTCTTATTGCTTGCTTTCTATAGCAGCCGCCCCCACGGGCCCCACAGAATAGGAAATCCTAGTGCGGGGGTATGAGTGTGTTAACGTCTTAGAATAATTACACTTTAGAAAGACAGTCTTCATACAAGCGCTCTGTCTAAAGTGAAGCACTAAACCGAAACTTTCCCGAAAGCGGGGAATGATTCGGCTGCGGATAATCATTTATGTTTTGAGCAATAATACATAAATAGCTTTTCAGATTTTTTGTGACACAATTTAACTGGACAAATTCTTACATTCGTCGATACGTTCAGCGTGCGTTGACATTGAACACTACGGAGCTGCCCGGTGTTTGGTGCCATTTCTGGGACCAATTAAGGTGCTTCAAAATAGCCGCACGGACTTGGTTTCTATAGTGTAGTTATTCTAAGGTTAACGTTTATTTATTTGATACTTTGGTTGGCTCATCTCCTCCTCCTAGTGGATCCATCCATCCTAGTGGATGCTCTAGGCTTAGCTATAAGGAGAGGCCCATGCCCTGGTTGGGCCTTTGAAGGGTTGAAGACATTTTTTCAACCCTTCAATGGCGGAAGTCTTACGTCGTACAGTAACGTAACTTCCACATATCCTACATTACCTGTCTATAAACAACGTTTAATTAGATAATGGTACGAAAGAATTTTCCTGCAAATTACCGACAGTTATTGGATGAAAAGTTAAAATATAATAGCGTCGATAGTGTTGTTGTGATCAATACAATGCGTCACTAGGCTTGCTGACAATCGTGTTGTGCTATTGTCACAGCCGTGGGTGGGGGATGGGAAGAAATAAGGCCGGCTTCAATAGATGTTTTATTTTCACTGTAAAAGGGTAACACACGAAAAAAACACTTTACTTTCCTTCACACTTCACTTCACACTCGCGACACTGTATTGTGAAATGGCACTTCACTTCACTCGCGACACTGTACTGTGAAACGGCACTTCACTATTCCTACTTCTTCTTCCCACTGGCGCGCTTCCCGACTCGCTACCAAGACTCGACTGACTCTGCCTTGGCCGGAATCGCCTTATATACCACCAATTTCAATCATTCCAAATTCAAAGGTTTTCTTTTAATTTAGCGTCGAAAACATTTTATAAATTCTAATTTCAAATTTTCTTTTTCTTTTATTTTATTTTATTTTTAATTTACGCGACACTGCCCCCTCTCAAGACATGATCGTCCCGATCATCGTTGCTTCCGTGATATCGTGCCAACCGATCCACATGTACGATCTTTGGAGGACTGCGAGGAGTACGCTGAATTCGGAGAGTGACGTCGTTGATCTTAGTCACAACTCTATAAGGCCCTTCCCAACTCGGTTGAAGCTTCGGAGACTTCCCTTTTCGTCTAACGGGGTTATGTAACCAGACCAGGGTTCCTTCTTCAAAGCTAGGCCCGTTGGCCCGTCGGTCGTAGCGGGATTTCATTCGTTCGCTGGCCTTATATCCTGCTTCTCTGATTTGCTCATACACGTCAACCATCTTGTTGCGTAGATCGCTTGCGTAGTCAGTTATTTCTTTTGGTGTATCCGGTGGAGCACTCGAGAGCAAATCGGCTGGCAGTCGCAGTTCTCTTCCAAAATTAGCATACGCCGGAGTGACTGTTGTGGTCTCATGAACCGCAGTCCTATAGGACATGAGAAACAGTGGAATATACTCGTCCCAGTTCTTCTGATGATTATCCACCACTTTTGCCAGATGCCGTTCCAACGTTTGATTAAATCTCTCAACCATTCCATCAGATTGCGGGTGATAAGGCGTCGTCCGAGTTTTATGTATTCCCATCACTTTACAAACTTCTTGAAAAACTTGCGACTCAAAGTTCCGTCCTTGATCACTATGCATCTCCAGTGGTACGCCAAATCTGCAGAACACTTCAGTAACAAGCTTCGTTGCCACGGTGATAGCCTCCTGGTTGGGTAGTGCAAACGCTTCTGGCCATTTCGTGAAATAGTCCATCACTACCAAAATGTATCGATTTCCAGCATTCGTGACTGGAAAAGGTCCAGCTATATCAAGAGCCACTCTTTCCCAAGGAACCCCAACATTATACAGCTTCATTGCACCCCTGCTTCTAGTCTGCGGTCCCTTAACGGCTGCACAACTCTGACACCGCCGACACCAGTCTTCCACATCGTCACGGCAATGCAACCAGTAGAATCGTTCTTTGATTTTGGTGAGAGTTCTTCTTATTCCCAGGTGTCCTCCCGAAGAACCATCGTGGTAAGTCTTCAACACCTCGTTCACTTTTGCTCTTGGAACCACCATCTGAAGATGACAATCTTTGCCTTTAGGAGTCTCCCACTTGCGGCAGAGCAATCCATTGTGGAGTACCAGGCTTTCCCACTGTGCCCAGAGACTCTTCGTGGCCGTACTGTACTTGGCCACTTCTGACCATTTCGGCTTAGGGGTTCCACTTTCCAGCCAGTCCAGGAGCGGTTGAAGATCCTTATCATCCTTTTGGGCTCTTCTCATAGTGTCACTGCTCCAATTTGGATCGATAGAATCCGTTCGGATAAGTTGAATTTTTATTTCCTCTTTCTCCTCTTGCCGATTACAATGCCTGCAGTCTTCAGAGCATGGTCTTCTGGACAGGGCGTCTGCGTTGCCATGAGTTCTTCCACCACGATGTTCAATCTCAAACTCATACTCCTGCAGTTGCTCCAACCATCTGGCCACTTGTCCTTCGGGATTCCTGAATTACAGCAACCATTTTAATGCGGCGTGATCCGTTCTTACTAAGAATTTACGACCGAGCAAATATTTCTTAAAATGTTGCAAGGTCTTTACGACAGCCAACAATTCCCTGCGAGTTACGCAGTAATTCCTTTCCGGCCTTGATAAAGATTTGCTGAAGTAGGCAATCACAACTTCCTGATCTCCTCTCTGAATTGGGAAAGAACACCTCCAATTCCAGTGTTACTTGCATCAGTGTCCACGATAAATCTTCCCTCTGTGTCAGGATATCCGAGAATAGGTGATTCACATAGACACATTTTGAGATTCTGGAAAGCTTGCTTGCAGTCTTCGTCCCAAGAAAATGCTCGTTTCTCTTCTGTTAGGCGATGTAATGGCTTAGCTATGTCAGAAAAACCTTTGACAAAGCGTCGGTAGTATGAGCACAGACCCAGGAAGGCTCTCACTTGCGACTTATCCGCCGGCGTCGGCCAATCTTTAACAGCACTTATCTTGGATGGGTCAGTTGCAACACCTCGCTCCGATATAACATGTCCCAAGTAATCCACTTGACGTTGAAAGAATGAACACTTCTTCGGACTCAGCTTCAAATTTGCGCCCCGTAGCTTTGTGAACACACTTTCAAGTTTCTTGAGATGATCTTCAAAATCGCGCCCCATTATGATGATATCGTCTAAATAGACTAAGCAGGTTTCTCCCAGCAAACCTGCCAGCACATGTTCCATCAATCTCTCAAATGTAGCAGGCGCGTTGCATAATCCAAATGGCATGGTTTTGAACTGCCATAAGCCTTTTCCAGTCGAAAACGCAGTTTTTTCCTTGTCTTTGGAGTCAATTTCAACTTGCCAATATCCACTTTTCAGATCAAGGGTGGAAAACCACGTCATTCCACAAAGTGAATCCAGGGTGTCATTGATTCTGGGCAATGGATAGCTGTCCTTTTTCGTTACATCATTCACTCGCCGATAGTCCACACAAAATCTGGTCGATCCATCTTTCTTCTTCAATACAATCGGTGAACACCATGGACTTGACGAAGGTTCTATAACGCCGTTCTTCCTCATCTCCAGAATCATGTCTTCAACTTCTTGCTCACGAGCAAACGGAACAGGTCGTGGTCTCTGTCGTATGGGTGCTATATTACCCGTATCAATTTTGTGTTTCACCAAATCAGTTCTGCCAATGTCTTGGTCGTTTTTCGAGAAAAGATCGGTATAACGGAATAGAAAATTTCTTGCTTTTATTAATTGCAGCTTGGTAAGATTATTTTTACAGTCTTCCAAAAGCTTTGCCACATTTTCTTCTTGACTTGGAACTCTTCGCTGTTGTCCTTCTTCGCACTTCCTTAGCCAGGCCACCTCATCACAGGTTCCGACAACCGTTCCCTTTTCCACTGTTTGTTCATCGTCATCAGGATTGAATACAGGCACCATCGTAACACAGCCGCTTCCCACTAAAGTCCTGGCCGGTATCCATGGTGAGCCCACGACTCCTCTCTCTATGATGGCACATCTTCGCTGTATTCCTCCATCGTTCTGCGGTAGTCTAACAGGAACTAATGTCTGAGATCTTGGTTTTAGGATGGTGTCCTTCAAACATAGCACTTTTCCGAAATTGCCCCCCTTCATTGGAATTTCATCATTTCCATGTTTTAGAACGCCTTGTTTCAAGTCGATGTTGCACTGATGATTTTGTAAAAAGTCCAAGCCAATAATGCAGTCATCGGATATGTTCGCTACGATGACTTTTTGCCAATAAAGTGTGTCACCAATCTTGATAGCCACAACTTTTTCACCTTGGGTTGAGATACGCTGACCGGTAGCAGTCGTTAACGTGAGGCTTCCTTTCGTTCGAATGTACCGCCCTCCGATGTCCTTAAATGAGGCTACTGATAACTGTACGCGAGGCACCCGTGTCCAACGTTAATTGGCAAGGTCGTCCGTTGATTGTTCCGTCTATCACAAGAGTGTTTCCATCATTCGTCTGTTTTACAACGATCTCCGGGGCTTTACTGCTAGCGGCCAGCGCACACCCCACTGCTCTGGCCTTCTCTAGTTTTCCTCCGGCTGTTCCGACGTCGAAACCGCCGCATCCACCTGACGTCGGAAATTGGTACGCTCACGCCTAGGGCAAGTGCTACGTATATGACCCCGTTCTCCGCATTCATAACATATGGGATTGTACGGTCGCCGTCTATTGTCATCCGCTGCTATAACCTCCCGCAGCCTCAGAGAACGCAAGTCATGTCGCACAGCTTCCACCTCAAGAGCATGAGCTACTGCCTCCTTCAAGGTGGCGTGGTGTTCAAGTCGTACGGCGGCCCTGACCTCAGAATCCCGTATTCCGTCGATGAATACTTGCAGAAGCATATCCTCAACCACGGACGGCGACGACTGATACGCCTTGCGTACCAGTCTCTCCACTTCAACGGACCATTGTTGTATAGTCTCGTTAACCCGTTGAATGCGATCGTTAAGCTGCGCTCGATATACATGCTCCAGGTGACTGTCGCCATATCTGGCCTCCAGCGCGTTCACTAGCTCGTCGTAAGAGACCTCTTTTTTCCCACCAGCGAGTGCTTCCAACACGGAGAGAGCCTCGTCCCGTAGCGCTAGGATCAGCGCTGACTGCGACTCCTGGTCACTCCAGCAGCAGGTCCTTTTGACTGTCTCCAGTTGAAGTTTGAAGGCAGCCCAAGAGGATTTTCCGTCATATGGAGGAACCTTCAGATTTCTACCGGAAGTTACTACGGACGTAGTTACGGGACCCCCGACCTCCAGAAGCTTCACTCGTTGATTTAGCTGTTGAAGCGTTCCCTTGACTTCCGTAACTTCTCCCTTGACTTCCGTAACTTCCTCTTTCACAACTTCTATCCTAGAGGCGTTGGCCCGGATCCCGGCCACCAGATCTTTGCTAAGGCCGTCCTGGAGCTCCTGTAAACGCTCTTCTTGGCGGCGTGCTTGCTCTTCCTGCATTGTACGCAGCTGCTCCTCCTGGCGGCGCGCTTGGTCCTCCTGGCGGCGAGCTTCTTCCTCCTGGCGGCGTGCTTGCTCTTCCTGCATTGTACGCAGCTGCTCCTCCTGGCGGCGCGCTTGGTCCTCCTGGCGGCGCGCTTGGTCCTCCTGGCGGCGAGCTTCTTCCTCCTGGCGGCGTGCTTGCTCTTCCTGCATTGTACGCAGCTGCTCCTCCTGGCGGCGCGCTTGGTCCTCCTGGCGGCGAGCTTCTTCCTCCCGGTGGCGCGCTTGCTCCTCCTGCATTGCACGCAGCTGCTCCTCCTGGCGACGAGCTTGATCCTCCTGCAGTGCACGTACCTGCTCCTCTTGGCGGTTTTTTTTGGTTCCTTTTCACTGTAAAAGGGTAACACACGAAAAAAACACTTTACTGTACACTTTACTTTCCTTCACACTTCACTTCACACTCGCGACACTGTATTGTGAAACGGCACTTCACTTCACTCGCGACACTGTACTGTGAAACGGCACTTCACTATTCCTACTTCTTCTTCCCACTGGCGCGCTTCCCGACTCGCTACCAAGACTCGACTGACTCTGCCTTGGCCGGAATCGCCTTATATACCACCAATTTCAATCATTCCAAATTCAAAGGTTTTCTTTTAATTTAGCGTCGAAAACATTTTATAAATTCTAATTTCAAATTTTCTTTTTCTTTTATTTTATTTTATTTTTAATTTACGCGACACTATTTTGCACGATCTTTTTTGCCATTTACGAGCACATTGTGGAATGAATCTCCTTCTGAGAGCCCTTGCACTGGTGACTCCCCTGGCATTGCTCGTGTCCATAGGCGACGGAGACCACTTACCATCAGGCTCTTCTGCTTTTAGGTCAGCCCTTCTGGCTATAGAAACAAATTTTTTTCCGAGGGTTACTAATGGCATTATGTGTACCAATTAAAAGCGAGGGCGGGTTTACTAGTTACTAAATAAAAGTGTATAAAGCGAAGGTACTTAACAGAAACAAGACTGAATTGTCTTGAGGCTGTTGAGACCAGTTATATAGACATGGATCCAGACTTCAATGGTATTGTTCCATTATGAAGCCTGTTTTCTTCTTACTTCTAAAATATAACAAAGGATGAATAGATTCAATATTTACAACAAACTTCAATGAATGGAAAGCGAGTTCCTTTTTATAGGTATTCAACGATTTAATGAAGTCCATCAGGTATTTATTTTTATTAACCATTTATATCTAGGATAGTTGTTCCCATTAGGATTCCCTGTGGGTGCATCAGACAGACAAAACACAAGGATATGGACAGACACCGAGACCGAGAATTGAAATTTAAACTTTCAAATTTCTGCTTCCCTCTAAATCGAACCCTTGACATTGTACATAATGTTAATAGCACAAAATGTTTTATAATTAGGTGTGCGACCACGACCAGCATTCGAAACCGGGGCCCCCTATCGGGAGTCCGACGTTGAGACCTATCATCGCTATGATTGCTTATTTTGTAGGATATACCCATATGAGATGGCATGTAAAAACCACGGATCATTGGGTACACAACTGCTATTTACGCCGAGCAACAATACCAAAAACTATTAATTTATTTATCGCGCTGCTAACCGATCCACGTAGCACAAAATGAAGTTAGCTTAATTAATAAGATTGATTGGTTAAACATTAGTTCCAGCTTTTGAGAACTAACCGTCTAACCCTATGTCTTGTCATGCCTTCTTCTTCTATTATATGGCCTGAATGGCCGAATGGCTGACGTAAACTCAGAAGAGCCGTCTGATGGTAAGTGGTCATTGTCGCTTATAGATAAGAGCAACACGGGAGTCTTCAATACAACTCCGGCCCTGAAAGATAACTTTTCATGCAATTTTGAAAAACAGCGTATCGTAGCGCTCCAGGAACCTAAGAAGGAATCCCGCTTACTATGTAGACTCTTATCTTTAACAAAAATGTACCTGATCATTGTTTGTAAATAGAATATGGTTGAGAAAAACTACTATACTATAGATCCTATTACATAGAGTTTAAGCACTTGCGTCTGTGATTAAGAGGCCACTTCGTCACTTATACCTTTATTAACCCACCATGGAGCAGTGCAGTGAAGTATGCTCTAGGCGTCCTAAGTTATATAGAGAGACCTGTGCCCATTATTGGTTTGAAAACTGCATCGTCATAATTTTCAATTTCCCCATTTATTAGATCGTTACCATGGAGAAATTAAACAACACAAATAACACTCAATATAATGAATTTCCAATTCGATAATGGAATGAATAATATAGTGTCAAATAAAGTTTATGGTTGTTTCAATTACGAGACTAGTGTATTTATACGAGCTGACAGTTAACTCATCAGTCGGGTTGTAATGATAGTGACATCGACAGGAAAAATGAGAGTGCGTGAAGTACAAGTAAAGGAAAAAGCACGACGCGATGCGTTTTATACCCTGAAACCCTTAAATTTCGTGCTGAAGTTAGTCGGACTAAATTGCATCTATCGAGATGGAACAACCCTGAAATACATCTGGTCTTTACCAAAAAACATCTTCCTGATATTCTTTTTCAGTGCCTTGAATATCTTCAATCTATACAACAAGCTACATATTTGGAACGGACGCGTATCATTTCAATTCCAAGACGTCATTCAAGTTGTTTTCTTATTTGGATATTTTCAGTACTTGCTAGATTTGTTTTATGTTTATAAATATGGAAGATATAACGCTTTACATTACTTTGATATTTATGAAATCATTGACAAAGTTCTAAGTGTGAATAATTGTGGAGAAATAAGGAGGTGTATCAATACTTTGTTGATTTCTTTCGCGTTCGTCACTTTTATCACGTCTGCTATTGACTTTTCCGCATGGTACATGAGTTTTGGTACTGCAGTTATTGTGGCATATTTGATTGATTACTTTTATGTCGTTCTAAGAAACTTAAGCTTCGCTGAAGTCATTGCCCAGGTAATGCAAATCTCGTTTAGACTAAGAGATTTTGGAGATTTGCTAAAAGAATTCTATTTGTTGAGTGAGACCGTACCCGGTGAAAAGGACATTATTGTCGATAAATACGGGATGGGAAAAGGGTGGAAAAAAGCAAAATCAAAGCAAAGATCAGTTAAATCGATGGACCATTACGAGTCGGTGATAAAACAGCTCAAAGGATGTTACCTGATGATTCTTGAACAAAGTGATTATATAAACAACATGTATGGAGTAAGGGTAATTTAGTGCTTTATACAGTTATATTTCGCCACCTCTAATCAACAATACGCTAACCAATGATATAAAGTATATTTTTTACGTACCTATCATGAAATTGACGTCAACTAAGAGATTGTCGGTTTAAATGATTCATTAAAAACAAAAAAGACTTAATTTAATCATTATTGTCATATTTTGTTGGCTATATACAAACGTCTTAACTTTTTACTTTTTATCTTTGTACGAGAATTTATTAAACGTACCTATCTACCTATTGTTATTATAAAATTGTAATGAGTCGTTTTACCTACTTTAAAAACAGAAAATATAGAAATTGAATTTGATATGTACCTAATAATTTTTGATTAACTTAATAGACGTTTGATGTATATTATATTTTATTGCAGATTTTGGGAACGTGCCTAACTTCTTTCATTGATATAATATTGACACTGAATACGTCTTTAAGAATCGCGACGGGCTCATTTGTGAGTAAAAATGATTCTTTTTAATATCAAACTAATAATCGTATTATTTTGGTAATAGACGGTAAATAACTCCCATTTATTAAGATACAATGAAACTAAAATAAATTTGTAAATTTTATAATGAACGTACGTACGTTCTAAAAACCTTTTCTTCTTTATTGCCCAGGTACATAACCAGAAATAAAAAGTTAGTTGACGTTGTAGTTAGTTTGACGACCCGGATGGCGCAATGGTTAACAGGCCGGATCGCCGTTCCGAGGGTCCTGGGTTCGATTCCCAGCGAGGCGGAAATTTGAATGATGAATTTAAATTTCCGTTCTCGGTCTGGGTGTGTGTGTTCTTGTGTTGTGTGTTGTCCATGGCGCCCGCGACACAGGGAATCCTAGTAGTAGTAGTAGTAGTACTTAGTACCCAAGTCCAAAATTGTTTGCGAAAAACTTTAAATATTATACATATAAACTTTCCTCTTGAATCATTCTATCTATTAAAAAAAACCCATCAAAATCCGTTGCGTAGTTTTAAAGATCTAAGCATACACAGGGACAGAGAAAGCGACTTTGTTTTATACTATGTAGTGATATTTAATCATTGCTATCAATATTAATATAGCGGCACCGGAAACGGAACTTGTTACATTATAATTATGTTTTGCTTAACGACTTTTCTAATATACAGGTAACGGTATACAGCTCGGGATTATTTCCTGTGTTATCGAGTATATTGCGAGTACTATCAAATGCTTTCGTCCTGTTCTACGAAGTGTATCGATGTGAGAAATGCTACGTCCAGATAGACCGGATCGTCCGTTACATCGATTACTTACTTGTCAACAAACAGTTAAGTTAGTATACATTTGCTATAACCATTCACTGAAGGTGTCTATAACATTATTATGTACCTATCTTACTGCCGATAGTGACTATAGTGGATATACGAGTAACTACATTTTATGTTTCCATACAAAGGAACTACTTTCAAATGAAAATTTTCAGGCATGATCACAACCAACGGAACTACGATGTCGTCAACTCACTAACTTTAACTGTTTATTAGCCCTAAAATTCTATTGTGTTAAATTATTATGACTCTTATCAGTATTCATGTTGAGCTAAGGTCTTTGAAAATAATAAGGGTTAACACTGTTTTTGCCACACTAACCAAGTCTGGGTTAGCAAACTTACATTTGAGACTTTGTGATACACATTGGAATAATAAAATATGCCTACATTATTCCAACAAGTTTTTGAATGGTGTCATGCTGGGTACCTTACGAAAGTCCTTAATTATCACGGTTTGTTACCCAGTATGTAGTTAGCTTTTGAGTTCTAAAAGCTTCATCATCATCACAACCCATAACCGTCCCACTGCTGGGCACACGTCTCAATTTGAGCACACGGGAGCGATGTCCGTAATGGACATCGCTCCAGTGTGCAAGTTTTCTCACGACGCAACGTTTTCCTTCACCAAAGTAGTTGACGATTAAATTCTAAAACTCATATCATGTTTGAAAGTAATAAAGACATTTTTTATGAATTTAAGTTAAGCAAATGAGATTGCAGCACGTCCCTGCCGCTGCTCCCACGACAACTGTGACCAACTCAGAACAAGACTCAAATCGGTACTAGGATGCTTAGTCCAGTTAAAGGGTGTTAGTAATAGTCTAGTTAGTAGAAGTTAGTAAGCAGTCTCGTTCTAATTCAGTCACAGATGTCGTACCATTGAGGACTAAGTTGGTCGCCACCACCAACCACACAGCCCATAGACGCTTAATAACAGGCGAATGGGTCCTGACAACACATCTGGCTTTATGCTCGCGCGGAGCTCAAACTACCGTGCCGTCTCATTCTTTCCCGTTGCGTAAATTAATCGGCTGTGTGTTGGTCGCCACAAAAAAGTGTAACCGGAGCCAACTGTTAACATCCTGATAACTCCTTTGTTCTTGCAGCTTTCGATACAAGAGAGACGCTGATGAGTTTCCGGTCATTGGTGACATCACGGCCGGTGCTGTTCCATGCTTCCAGCTTCTACAAGCTCGACTGCGCATTGCTGCTCTCATTTGGATCCGCTGTTGTCACTTACACCATGATTTTGCTGCAGAATTTACAATAATGTCCATTTTGTATCATTTAGTGGCCCATAATTTATTAAGCATATTGTACGATTTCATAGTTCAAGTTTGTATGGAGAAATGCAAGAAGGCTACATTTTTACATACAATGTACATTCAGTGTTTACGGGTTGATAATAAATGTCAAATTATGTATATAAAGGTTGAGTATATAAAATATTATTTAGTTATTTTCCTAATTGATACGGTTAAGCAATTGCGCTGATTTGAACATTATTCCTCAATGGTATTATGGAGGAGGTTACTGATTGTATTACTGATAGACTAATACTGATCGTTATTGATTGATTTGACAGTTGGACAGCATGGAAACCCCATCCAAAAATAATATGTTTCTTCTCTCACTTCATGTGGTCTTAGCATGTGGATGGCCCCGCACCATACAGCAGGTGTGTTAGGTAATTGGACACAAATTATCACAATAAGTGGAAGACTTGGCCCCATGTCATGATCTAGACCTCTAGACCTAAAGCCACGATCGATCAAGACGAAAAGTTGACAGGCTTATCTGTCATTAGTGTATGTCAAATGTCACCTGTCAAGAGTTTCTCCCCACCACCGCAGTCTCGCCGTGATAATGATCCATGCAACTGGGACGAAATATCGGTAAAACAATTTGAAATTGTCAGGACGTTCCACTACGAGTAAACAAAACTCGGCATCGGGCAAAATCGTAGATATTTTTAAACACATCTGCCAAATAACTTGGATTTTTATAATATTCCATAAAGAAAAACATATTTTATTCCAATTAATCTTTTTCAACAATCCATCCTTTATTTCGACCCATTTTGTTCAGTTACCTAGGATTTTGGAGTTGATCATTATAAAATAAATGTACTACGTAAAATTCGAAAAAAATTAAGTACGAGTAAATTAGAGAAAAAGAACTTAGTCTCATAAAATATAATAAGTCAATGCATAAAATCGTAATTTTTCGTAAAAATCCTAAAATGTCCAATATTAACTTAAAAATGGTTAGGTTTAGTATGAGTAGTCCCAGAGTCAAATCAGTCAGTAACAATGTGAAGGTACTATTACCTCCTTAAGGGTTTAATAAATTAATTGCACTTGACTTTTTTTAATTAAATTTTTTAATTAAATAAAAGTAACTTATATTTCGATTTGATCTGATTTAATTGCAAAGTAAAGCAAAAATGTAAACAGTATATACTTACCTTTGGTAGTATTTTTGCTTAAAATTTATAAGAATTAAGAATACTATAACAAAAATTTGGCACGAAGTGATTTATGTTTTTGCTGTGTTTGACAGGAAAGAGACAAAAACTTGGTGCGAATTAATGTCTTGGGATTTAGTTATGAGTTTGGTAATCCATTACCAAAAGATGCAGATTAGCGCGATTTAAAATTGTGTACCGTTAAGTCCGCTGAAATTTACTGTGCACATTTCGACACAATCTTGTATCTTGCTTGTTTTATCACGTCATGACATTAGTTAGAATTACGTATTAAAATATGCACCATATTGAAAAAAATGCACTAACTTTGTAATTTTTTCATCAATAAAAGTTTCTTTTTTGTGAATTTGCTCTATTATGTAAGAATTAAAAATTATTTTGCTCTACTAGGGATTAATCCCTTGATAATATGATGTAATATTTCCATAATTTTATTCAGGTTATAGAAAATTGGTGTACTACTGTAGAAAAGGAATTTTAGAGTAACAATTTTGGTTTATATCTTAAGATAATATCTTAAGATATAAACCAAAATATAATAAAAAATCTCGTCCACTTGACTTGGTTTTACTTTTGATTATAAACACTTCGGGTTATACTATGATGCATTGCCGTACAAGGGAGTAGGAAACTCGTTATTTTGACAATTTTGGTTTATATCTTAAGATATTATCTTAAGATATAAACCAAAATTGTTAAAATAATATCTTAAGATATAAACCAAAATTGTCATTATCCTCCTGAACCTTCTTATGAAGGATATAGGTATATATAAGAGGAGGAGGAGATAGGTATATACATTGTATAAGAAACTAACCATAATTGTGTCGTGGGACACCAGGTAGGAACGAAGTTCCTTCGGCTACTGTCGCGCCTGCGCACGTCTCATTTAACGGTTTTATTCCACGCACTTTTTTCCACGCTTACGGTTTTACTATCACATATTTTTCAGTTCGGTCGCGCAGCAAAATCCCTATCCCCTCCAAGCCTGCCGTAAGGAACTTCGTTCCAATAATATATAAAAATACATCCAACAAATAGCGTGCACGAAGCTGATAATATCTCAATTACTTTAAAAGCTTTCGAATGAACAAGCTAATTGATATATAAAATAATTTACTTCAATGACTATGGGACTAGTATCAAATGCTTGTTCATATTAATGATGATTATTTATTTTACCAAGTTTCAGTCAATTACAATTTAACGCTTGTGGTGGACGGAAAAAATGTTCAAAAACTTCGACGCTTTCTACCCGCAAGAAACATGGAATTCAGTTTTAAGATTATTTGGTCTTAGTTGCGTCCACCGCGATGGTATGAAACTAAAAGCTTCTTGGTCCATATCTAGGAACATTTTTTTGATCCTTTCACTTGGCCTAATAAACGCGGTCATTCTGTTTCTAAAGATGGAAAATTTCGACTTTGCACAAACCATTAACTTCAGTGATATATTGCAAATAATGTTTTTGTGGGGCTACCTGGAGTACATCATATATTTATATATAGTGTACAAATACGGCAGAGACGATCTCTTGGAATACTTCATGATCTACGATAAAATCGACCGATGTTTGAAGGTGTCTTCTTACAGTGGTATGAAAAGAAGCATTTTCTGCGTTATGATTGTTATCATAATAATTAGTACCATGAGCAGTATTTTCGACTACATGATTTGGATTCTTGCTCTCAGCTCGATTCAACCGACTCTTTTTGCCATCGACTATTTTTATATCTTACTAAGAACGATAGATGTTGTTGATATCGTGGTAAACTATGTTCAAGTTGAATTTCGATTGCGAATAGTGGCTGATATACTCAAAGATTTTTATGAATCTAGTGCATCATTACCGGAGATAAATGAATGTGTAAAGAAAGCTGGAAGATTAGAAATCACACCGAAGAATGCGAATCATCCGAACCGTTTAAACTTATTGAAAACAATTTACCTTAACCGAGAACATTCTATTGAACAGCTTAGTACATGCTACTTGCTTTTACTCGAACAAACTGACTTCATTAATAATATGTACGGAATCAGGGTAAGAGAAATAATATTATTAATACTTTCAGTCTAAGGAGCTTTGGCAAAGGGAGATCTCCGGCCGGGCAAGACGTCTTGCCCGGGAGGCAGTGAAGCCCCAACTGCCGAGTTGTCGGAACTTGTATATATGCAAGCGATGTAGAAAACTTCGATAGCGTGATTCAGGCTTCGTGACGTCATCGTGTGACGTGTGTGCGATGTCGCCACAGAGCTAATAAAAAATCTCGTCCACTTGACTTGGTTTTACCTTTGATTATAAACACGTCGGGTTTTACTATGATGCATTGCCGTACAAGGGAGTGGGAAACTCGTTATTTTGACTAGCTCTTCGCCACGAACGATAAAATACTAAATAGCATCAAGATTGATTTTAAATGGAGACTGATCTAGCTACCCTGGCATCAAAAAACCAAGTACCACCGGGATTAAACTGGGTGCTAAAAGCCCTTAACTGTCGCGACGGCTTGTAGATTATAAAATACCAGTATGTGCGTCGGCATTGCTCTTTACTGTTGCCATACAAAAAAACATTTTTTTCTTCTTATCAATCAAAACTATATTAAAATTATAATGTATTCTTTCAGATCCTGATGACATGTATTGGTTTTTTGAGTGACACAACGATGACTTTTAATACGATGTTTCGAGTCATTTTAGGACGTTTGGTACCTATATTATTTTTAATTTATAAATATTTACGTACATATCTATGCATACATACAAATAACTAAAATTGGAGTGTCTGTTTGTAATATTGAAATAACCGTTTTTTACTACATGTATATATGAATATATATACGGTACATACACCAAAATAACATTTTTTACAATTTTTGTCTGTCTGTCTGCCTGTCTGTCTGTTTGTTCCGGCTAATCTCTGGAACGGCTCCACCGATTTTGAAGGGACTTTCACTGGCCGATTGCTGATGTCATAAGCAGTAACTTAGGCTACTTTTATTTTAGATTTTTTTGTTAAATTCCACGCGGACGAAGTCGCGGGCACAGCTCGTTTCTATTATATTTGATTAATTGCATGTGAATATCGAGGTTAAACAAAATGTAGTAGATAAGTGGCGAACGAATTAATGAAATTGACATAATTATGATTACTGGTTAAATAAACAACTACCTTAATTTTATTAGTGGTTTCATGATGGAATCAACAATAATTTTCATGATGATGACTCGAGAATTGTCACACTGAATCCATTTAGGTAATAATGGAAATTACCTTTCAGCATCGAGATATAAGTACTATATCTCGATGCCTTTCAGCGAAGAAATCATTGTAACTTTAAATTTTTTTTTATTATAAATTTATTACTTAGGTGTCAAATTAATCATAAAAGTATGGACGTTATGATATTCTATTGTGTAATATAAATATGTTTATATTTTTAGGATGGTTCAGTTAAAATTTCAATGTGGTTTATAGCATTAACTACCATCCAGCGTTTCATCACATCCAGTTTTTTGCTTTTTGGGATAGTGTATCGAGCGGAAAACATTAACAAAATATCCAGAAAAATAATACGACACGTGGATCTATCACTCATCAATAAAAAAATCAGTAAGTAACAAGGAACTCAATATTATTGATTTGAATAAACGTGGTAAACAACATAATAGCAATAATATTGTTGTTTACCTTTGCATTATTTTAACTTTATAACATTATAACAGTTTTGTTATTGTTTTCGTGTTTACCATTTACCTTTTATTTTCAATGTAATTGGCTTCAAACAATTAGTGAGCTTCAGGGGAGGTTTATAGAGAGGATATTAGGCAAATCGTCTATCAATTTCTTATAACCGATAGTATAACAGTAGTCAGTACCTCCAAAGCAAGAAGGGATCATGGAATCATACCACCAGCTATGAGCCAATTTAACTGGCTCGAATTGTCACAAACCGTTGAATAGTGTTTCGATTGCAGTTGAGAGTCAATTAAAGTGGATCTATTTGCGCTTTCTTTTTGGCAACCAATGCACCATGAACTGGTGTTGTAGATGTGCAACGGCGGTGAATATTTTTTTAGGTAGGTTAGTGGTGACCAACGAGTGCTCTAGCTCTGTTGGTAAAGTCATCACCAATGCCCATGGTCATTAGTAACATCACAGGCAAAATCGATGCGTCGCTTGTTAAGAAAGGAACAAATTTAACATCATGGAAAGTTGGCGATTATCTCCACTGAATGGGATATCAACCATGTACACCAAAATGGTGGGCTGATTGTGGTTCCTGAATCTGAATTAGCTGAACTGACGTTTTCATGGGCCACCAGACATGCTCGGCCAGATCGCATCATAGCGTTACGGGTGAAAATGATACTGAATTTGTTGTACTGAACACTTGTAATTCTTCTATTATATTACAATTTTACTGAACTTAATATATTAAAGGCGACTGATCGGCGTAAGAGCCGCTTGAGCAGAGAGAGAATACAGAGTAATTATAAAACACTGAACAATTAGCATAGATTATTACGGCTTCGTACTGATTTTTATACAGATAAACAATTTCGTTTAAAGAGTAATGAATACATGTGAATTTGCGTGAACATGGAAAGAGTGTAATCGATTCCGGGATAAATTTATTTTGTTTTATGTTTTCAGGTTATGAAATAAAGGACACCTTAAAAGTACTTCGTGGGTTGGTGAACTCGCGGCCAATCCAGTTCCACGCAATACATTTTTTTGAAATCAATTACCGGTTGTTAATGTCAATTACATCTGTCGTTGTAACGTACACCATTCTGTTATTACAGTATTTGAAATGATTAAATTGTAATTTATTTACCCGAATATAACTCAGAATTCTCCACCAATCGGCACTGGAGCAGCGTGGTAGAATACGCTCTGGTTATAAGGAAACAGCCCTGTAGTGGGTTAGGTCAACATTCGATTTCATTAAAGTTTGCATGGAGAAGTAAAGAAAGCTACAAAATAATTAATATGACATGTATTATATGAGGTTTAAGGGTATAAAACTTGATGGATATTTATGCCGATACAGGACACATATCAAGGCTATCTCGCTGTTGGTATAAAAAGAGTCATTAATCTATGTAAATGATCTTACTTACTCTTAATTACTCTGTAATTTTAATGTCAATCGGCCATATTAATAAACATAGACTAGAGCAAGAGTAACTTTAAAACTTGTCGTAAATAAGATTTAATTAAATTCATTATTAATAAACACGTAGTAGCGATGAAGTAAGCTACTCCAAGTCTTATCTCAGAATCAAAGATAGTCCATGTCGCTACATAGTTTAGCGACCGATTAGGCGTGCATGGACGACATTGACGTTGACTTGACGCCTTCTAAACGTCTATGATATTTATTTATAACCTTTGATAAATTCGTAGGTTTTGGTACTGTTCGTTTTTACTTGTTATTATGATGGATAGATGTTTTTAATAAAAAAAATAAAGGAATTCGAAACGAAATACCTACTTAAAGTAAATCAATTTTAAATGTTACAAGTAAAAAACTGCGAGGAGCGAGGTTACAGTTATAGCGGCCGTACACTCTTGTGCGAGAGTACTCGCTATGTCTCGTCCGAGACGCCTCAGCCGAGACGTGCGCACTCGGGGTAATCTCTCGTCAGGCTCAGTTGCAGTTGCGGACGTCGAAAGAATGGACGTATTAGAAATCGCATCCGTTTTTGCACTATGCGCTGCTAATTATTATATGAACGTACAAACATATGACGACAAAAAATTAATTATTCATTAAAATATTTATTTTTAACTAGCTGATCCAGGGTCAAAAGACCAGCTGAATACGAATCTTTTGTATGGGAATATAGCGCTACCAAGTACACTCTCGTACGAGTGCACTCGGGTAGTAGTCTCGCGGGAGTGTAGAGCCGCCGTTAGGTAGACGCTTGAAATTAAAAATTGAAAGCTAAACTGTCGTCCAGTTTGAAGTTGTCAATTCCAAAATATGAGCTATTACTGTCATTTTAATGCATGAAGTCGTTCACTGACTCACTCTTTTTACTTTTAAATTTTAAAGGTTGCCATATTTTACTCGTTCAACCCGGACTAAGAAATGTATTGTTCATCCGACGCTACTCCATGTTTATTAATAGCATTTCAATTACGAAGTTGTTACTAGGTTAATCAAGGATTAACTAGTCAAAGTGTAGATTCGGATGACGCTTGGAGTAAGCGATTTTTATTAATAAGGCTGAATGTGATTAATTTCTTTTAGTAAATTTGTATTACCAGAGATCAGTTTTATTATTCCTGAAAAAAATACAATTGTATATTGGGTATATTCAATTGGATTCTTTGTCTCTAAAGCTAATAAAAAAGAAAATGAAAAATTCAAAGTTTACATTTTTAGTAATAGGCATCGAGATATAAGTACTAATTATATCTCGATGGTAATAGGTAATGTGAAGTAATTCTTTGACAAAAGGTTAGGTTTGGTTGAATTGTGATCGCAGACCAATTAATAAATTCAAGTTCACATTCAAATATACGCTAGAGAGGTAGATGCAAAATATTTGAGGTTCATAAGTGTATTTATAAATGCCTACCTACTTTGATTATATACACGTCATATAATCAAAGCCTACTTACATTAAATAAATGATTTGAGTTTGACTTTGAACATAAGCTGATGCGACCCTACGACAGAAAAAATATGTAAACAAGCATAACATGCTCTACTACTCGCGAAACCGGGGCGGTACGCTAGTATCAGATATTTACTCGTACAAGTGCAATCAGAATCGCAGCCGAAATCAACTTTTGTATGTCATACAAACATACAAAGGTGGTCAGTTTAATGTTTGCTATCTATACAAATAAATAAAATTGGAGTGTCTGTTTGTAATATGGAAATAACCGTTTTTTACTACATGTATATGAATATATATACGGTACATACACCAAAATAACATTTTTTACCATTTTTGTCTGTCTGACTGTCTGTTTGTTCCGGCTAGTCTCTGGAACGGCTGGACCGATTTTGACGGGACTTTTACTGGCCGATTGCTGATGTCATAAGGAGTAACTTAGGCTACTTTTATTTTAGATTTTTTGTTAAATTCCACGCGGAAGAAGTCAGGGCACAGCTCGTAAAGTCATAAATCTGATTCTTCTATTAAACGAGTAACTTACAGGAAATACTATAGTAACAGGGATGCACCTATATAAACATCGTCGAAAGCATGAAAAGCTTAATAATAAAATTCATCTATAATAAAGAGCGTGCACGAAGTTGATAATATCTCAATTACTTTAAAATGTTTCGAGTGAACAAGCTAAGTGTTGTGTAAAATAATTATTCCTCCGTGACATTATACTAATGACTATGGGACTTTTATCGAATGCTTGTTTTAATTTGATGATTATTTATTTTATCATTCAGTCGATTACAGTTTAACGCTTGTGGTGGCCGGAAAAAATGAATAAAAACTTCGACGCTTTCTACCCGCAAGAAACATGGAATTCAGTTCTAAGATTATTTGGTCTTAGTTGCGTCCACCGCGATGGTATGAAACTAAAAGCTTCTTGGTCCATATCTAGGAACATTTTTTTGATCTTTTCACTTGGCCTGATGAACGCGGTCAATTTGTTTCTCCAGATGGAAAATTTAGACGTGGCAAAAACCATGAAATTCACTGATTTCTTCCAAACTAATTTTTTGTGGGGTTACTTGGAATACATTATATATTTATATTTAATTTACAAATACGGCCGAAACGATCTCTTGGAGTACTTCATGATCTACAATAACATCGACCGATGTTTGAAGGTGTCTTCTTACAGTGGTATGAAAAGAAGAATTTTCTGCGTTATGATTGTTATCATAATAATTAGTACGATGAGTAGTATTTTCGACTACATGACATGGATTCTTGCTCTCAGCTGGCTTCAACCGACTCTTTTTGCCATCAACTATTTTTATTTCTTTCTACGAACGATAAATATTGTTGATGTCGTGGTAAACTATGTTCAAGTTGAACTTCGATTGAGAATGATGGCTGATATACTCAAAGATTTTTATGAATCTAGTGCATCATTACCGGAGATAAATGAATGTGTAAAGAAAGCTGGAAGATTAGAAATCACACCGAAGAATGCGAATCATCCGAACCGTTTAAACTTATTGAAAACAATTTATCTTAACCGAGAACATTCTATTGAACAACTTAGTAGATGCTACTTGCTTTTACTCGAACAAGCTGATTTCATTAATAGTATGTACGGATTCAGGGTAAGACAAATAATATTGTTATTATTTTTAATGTAAGGTGTGTTTTTTCACTTGCACTTCAGCCTCTTGTTCGAGTCAGCCTAAAAACTAATACATCGGTGATTACTGATCGATGTAACGGATGTATTCAGGAGACGAACACCCCTTTTGAAAAGCTCTCCGACAATGCGATCAGAATGCTTTACAGTATTTTCATTTCAACATTGATTCTAGATGGAGACAGATATCTAGTTAAGCTGGTACCAACAAAACCAAGTAGAAACGGGATTAAGCTAGGTGATACAAGCCCTTCAACCATCAACATTGCTCTTCAAGCTGTTATCATAAAAATACTACATTTTTTTTCTTATCAAACCATAATAAAGTTGTAACTTATTTTCTTTCAGGTCCTGATGGCATCTATTAATTTTCTGATTGACACAACGATGACTCTTAATTTGATGTTTCGATTCATTCTAGAAATTGTGGTATAGTATTTTTTACCTATTATAAATAGTTATCTACGTATTTCTAATATGTTTCATTAATTGCATGCGTAGTCAAAAAATATATAATTATACTCGTAGTAGATAAGCAGCGAAAGCATTTAATTTATATTTGATGAATTGTCACACTGATGTGAAAATTCATCAAATCAGTCACAAACACCATAAAAATGGGTAGTACTGGTATTTGTTTTATATGGATAATTATTATGATATTGTTCTGTTGTGTAGTGTAAATATAATTAAATTTTTAGGGCATTCCAGTTAAAATTTCAATGTGGTTTATAGCATTAACTACCATCCAGCGTTTAATCACATCCGGGTTTTTGCTTCTTGACGTAGTGTATCGAGCGGAACAGATTAACAAAATATCCAGAGAAATAATACGACTTGTGGATTTAACACTAATCAACAAAAAAATCAGTAAGTAACAAGGAACTCAATATTGATTTGAACAAACGTGGTAAACAACATAATAGCAATGATGTTGTTGTTTACCATTGCACATTGTGACAGATTTGTTATTGTTTTCGTGTTTACCATTACCTTTTGTGTTCAGTGTCTACCATGGCACACCAATCTGGGCAGGTTGATAGAGAGGACAGTAGCCAATTCGTCTATCAATTTCTATGCCACCTGGAGAATTGGTTAGGTAAATCGCACGCTTCCTGGTTACAAACCCACACGTTCGTTCGTCCCTGTGGCGCTTCCGCGGCTGTTGTGTACCAAGTGTGTACTAATAAACTCCGAGGCGCGTAGGTATGATTCGCGTTCCGACCGTTTGTATGAAGATGGAATACTGTATGATACTATTACAGTGACACTGGAATCCTAGCGGGGGTAAGCGACTAAGCGTTTAGCATTTCATATTATTATTATTATTTTGTCTTATGTCTTCAGGTTATGAAATAAGGGTCACCTTGGAAGTACTTCGTGGGTTGGTGATCTCGCGGCCAATCCAGTTCCACGCAATACATTTTTTTAAACTCAATTACCAGTTGTTAATGTCTATTACATCTGTCGTTGTAACGTACACTATTCTGTTATTACAATATATGAAATAATTAAATATGTGATTTATTTACCCAATACTCAGGATTCTCCACAATCCGTTGGAGCAGCGTCGTGGAGAATGATCTACAATTCTACACCACCTCAGTCATGGGGAAAGAGCCCTGTAGTGGGTAAATAATGGATTGAAGGCAACACACATTTGAAAATTTACTCTTTTTCATTTTTTTTCAATTTATTGAAAAACATCAGAATTACACAAATTTTGCGAGAACAAAAATAATGTAATTATGAAAACAATAATTGTAAGACTAATGAAAGAAAATATTTTTTATACTTTGAAATAAACTACATTTGACTAAAATTACGAAAAACTCATTGCGCATGTGAAGGTATGATTTAAGGTTATGTTCCGCTATAATTATGTAAGTACTCTTTCTCAAGTAGTGTAGTTGTACATTGTATGGGCAATAAATTTGTGTTAAGATACACTTATATGAAAAATTTTAATTTAGAACAGCTCCTAACAGTAATAACTTGTAAGTTACCATGAATAAATACTTCAAAACATTGTTTTATTCAGTTCATATCGTGCAGTATAACCTGTTAACGAAGCAATTGTTTCACTACAAAATACAACATAATATAAAGCGCTGATGCTCTAATGCATTTTTAATGATCATCGCTCCAGAACGTAGTAGGTACCTACGTTAGAACGTTCGCGTTGAGACAATGTAACTGCCGTGTCATCAATAAAATCATTAATGATGTGGGATGATCCACTCACACGTGTATGCAGTTGGCTATAATAGTAGATAATATTATCTTGGCTATAATCCATCTCCATGTGTATTTATGTCCTAAATAATATGCCAATAGGCATTAGTTTCGATTAGAAAACTAGGAACAAAAGGAAAATATTATGAGAAGATAATAATCTAGAGATAGGTATCTGAAATGAAAATGAAGTTTATTTGAAGTTGGTTTTTTACAAACACTTTTCGAAAGTCAAACTACGCCATCGCGTCAACAAATACCCTACCGTGAGTAGCTCTTGAAAGAAGCTTCTTGGAAAAACTTCCAAAGGTATTTGGTGAAGTGATGGCGTATTTTGACTTTCGAAAAATGTTTGTAAAAAACCAGCTTCTTGGAAGTTTTTCCAAGAAGCTTCTTTCTTCTCACATTACAGATTGCACTTATTACTCCTCACGGCTAAAATATCAAACTCATGTTAAAGCGTTGTCAACATTTTTCTGTGAAATAAGTACTTTTCAAAAACCGAAAAAGTAAAAAATAAAGATTGATCAATCAAACACACACACTGATAAATCTAACTACTTACATCACTGCTTACCATCAGGTGGGATTTTAGTCAAGCATTAGCTTATATTATGTAAAAAAAACTGAAACACTAAGTATTTAACGTCCAACTTGTAGGTACGTGTATTTCTTCAACAGTAATGTTCAATAACAGGAAATAAAGTACAAATGGTTATAGATAACAACCCAAATTTACAGTGACGCGTTGAAACTGCAAGTTCAATAAAGCGAAAACTAGTGCATCGGAATTTCGTGCAATTGAGGTCCGATTTTATTGTGAGTTTCCTGAATCATTCCACTCCGAAATTGGAATGATTTCCAATGAACACTCTTTTCGGTTGGCGCATTGGGTTTATACCCTTTACTTAATTCATTAACATTTTGAATGGAAAAATACTATTTTATAATTTTTGTATAATAAAAAATATTTTAGTTTGTTTATTACAATTATGTACGTTTATTATACATTTGCGTTAAAATGGCGACAATAAATTATAATATATGTATATTTTCTCTTATAGTATTTAAGATTGTGGATTTCAGTATTATTCTATTTTCCCCCAATTGAAAATTAGTGAGCAACAATTAAATCTTTACTGTAATTTTAATCTTATAACATGGCAGACACTCGTGAGTGAGTACCGTTAAAATGTTTACTGTGGGTAAACACGATTTATGCCTAATAACAGAGTAAAATTTGGAGGGTGCAGGGGCTTTATGCGAACGAGAATAATAGAATTTTAATTAAACATTTTACTTGTTTATAATAAATGTTTATTGGAATGGTTGGATTATTTGAGTGTTAAATAATAATAATCGAATGATTATGTAATCTTATTCAGTGCATAAGCCGTGATTGCCTATAAGAGGGAAGGCACACGAACGAGGTGAACTTGAAAATTGTAATATTTTGTGTTGTGTAGGTACTTTCTTTTGGCAATCCTTTATAAATAAATAAAGATTCTGTCCCGAAGAAGTCTCAACACAACAACATCCTCAGCCCTTGCCGTATGAAGGAAATTTACGTAAATACAAATAATACTTGAATTTCGTCAAATTAAACTCCTTTGACGTACAAAGTCGTATCGTAATTGAATAAAGCACTCATTCTCGTCCGCTAGAGCGAGTAACCAAATAATTCCGGTAGACCTCAGTCACTGTGAATTTTCGCGGAAAAATGATGAAATGAAATCGCATGAAAAAGCTGGACTTTTCTATCTGATGGGAAAAGTCGATGGAGATCTGTTCTCTGGCAATGTTGAATTTGGAATTTGACAAGCTGATGTGTGTGGCATGGGTAGAATAAAATGATGTGGTGTCGTGGGACACCAGGTAGGAACGAAGTTCCTTCGGCTAATGAAGGCAACGGCGAACGAAAAGAAAGAGGGAGAAAGAGAAAGGTATTATACACTACTCGCTTGTGTATGCGACTGTCGCGCCTGCGCACGTCTCAGTTAACGCTTTTATTCCACGCATTTTTTCTTACGGTTTTACTATCACATATTTTTCAGTTCGGTCGCCGCAGCAAAACCTATCCCCTCCAAGCCTGCCGTAAGGAACTTCGTTCCAAAAATATCGAAATGGAAAACCCTCCCTGGAATGGCCTTCACATCATTTGTGCATAAGATTCTGACATTTTGCCTACCCCTGAACCGTTTCAATGTTTTGCAAATAGTTAAGGTCTTAAAAAACGCTAAGACACTCAGACTCGTTATGTATGAGTGTGTTAGCAAACATGTCATGTCATGGACAACAGAAATAACACAAACCTATCTCCCATTACCCTAAAACAAACATTTATCTGTCTCATAAATGTCTACTGGCTGGGATTCGAACCCGAGATCCCTCGCTACGCACGCAGGGTCAATAGCAACTAGGCTACGAGCTCGTCAAAAGAAAGAGATAATGAGACAGACAGAGAGAGAGAGAGAGAGAGAGAGAGAGAGAGAGAGAGAGAGAGAAGAGTTTTGAATACATAATATACAGAAAGCACTTTCAATTCCATTGCAAAAGTAAACCAATAATGCGGGTACGGGATAATTCCCGTTACGCAACGACAGCCTTGCCACTGTTAGTGTCCAATAAGCGTTTAATTAAATCGTTCGCGACACACAAATTAGGACAAACTGAAGGCCACTCGAGGGGAAATAATTTGGTGCTCGGAAAAAACACAATAAACACCAAATAAAACAATTTAACGACCGAGCAATGGAGCCAGAGAATTGAATAACGCTCTGTTTTGTTTCCGCTATGGCGAAGAAATCGGTATTTGACATTACTTATTATAGAAAAAGAATATTTAGGCTGTACTGCGGTAGTGAAATTACCTCAACTACATGCTGGCAGATCAGGAGGTCGTAAGAGTCGACGAGAAGAGGAGCCGGCTTGGTGAAAGAGCTTCGCATAAAGATTATATTATTATCTAGTAAACACTAGTAAACCCGCCCACGCTTCGCTTCGGGAAAACCAATTTGCACAAAACTTTAATATATTATGCATATAAACTTTCCTCTTGAATCCTTATATCTATTTAAAAAAACCGCATCAAAATCCGTTGCGTAGTTTTAAAGATTTAAGCATACATAGGGATAGAGAAAGCGACTTTGTTTTATACTGTGTAGTGATTCATCATCATCATCATCATCATCACAACCCATAACTGTCCCACTGCTGAGCACGGGTCTCCTCTCACAGTGTGAGGGGTATAGGCCATAGTCCACCACGCTGGCCAAGTGCGGATTGGTGGACTTCACACACCTTTGAGAACATTATGGAGAACTCTCAGGTGTGCAGGTTTCCTCACGATGTTTTCCTTCACCGAAGCAAGTGATAATTAATTTTTTTTTTAATGTGTAGTGATTATTAGTTATTAATAGGTGCTAGTATTATTATCTTCTTACGCCCACCTGGCTGGCGCTACCATCCTCTTGATTGAGCCATGCGTGAAATAATTGGTCCGTTCCAGTACAATAAAATAATATCTATAAAAAAACCTATAATTTTAAATAACTAGACAATCATTAAATTTAGGATTCTCTAATGGTAAAATATGATAGATAGATAAGAGGTGATTCGCCTGCTCGTCTGTAGGCAAAAAAAAAAGATTATTTATAATAATCGAAATGACCTTCGGAGTTTGGTAACAATACTTGTTATTTATTAATTGATTATTTTGAAAATTAAAATCAGTTACAGCATTTTAAAAGTAATCAGACTCATTTGTTTAAATTGAGTGGGAACAAATTTTAAAAACAAACCAGTGAAGTTGACTTAGCACCTGCGTTCGGAGAGAAAATTATATTTATATAACCCAAAGTACCTTTGTATATTTCATGTCACTTAAGAGAAGTTAACAATTTTATCGAGGCATTAAGTATTGCCATGAGATCCGCTACTGATTTTCTGATCAGTAATTAAATAAAAGGTAATTTAATTTATTATTGTAATTGTTTATGTTATGGTAGATTTCTACTTTCTTTAAGCAAGCTGTAGGTTCCTTTGCCAGGTTGAATTTATCTCAATAGCCAAACTATTAGACGGGTGTATCGACATTTGTAACAAAGCCATCACAGATGCGTTGCCTGGATTTGATGAACGGATTAGCAGCAAACCTAAATGTTGGATCTTCTGCCAACTAAATTGACTTTGCTTTGTGAGAATAAAATTTTGCTGGATCATGAATGTATGTCAGTGGCCAGTAATACTTATCGCTTATTCAAATACAGAAGTCCGATGTAACACTCGGTCGATCACTGTTAACACTGTGAACAAGTGACTTCCAGTGCAACTGGCGTTTATTGGCGATAAAAACGAACTTGCTCGCGCCACAGCTATGGCCATATTGTAACCGCTTTAACCCAGATTCCAGTTATAGTCCTGTCCACTACCAGGCCCGTGTCATGTTCGCTGGAAATTATCACCGTGGCATTTAAAACGCGACGCGTCGTCGAAACTATTCCAAAAATTCCAGCGGCTCATTCGTGCTCGCATTCCATATTGTATGTGGATTTTCATTGTTTTAGAATTTCTAGTTTTACGCAAAATTTACTAAACGTGAAAAAATATGCTTAAATGCATGCATTAGGTAGGTAAATCCTTACTTAAATATGAATGTAAGTTTGTTTGTGACGATTTCACGCGATAACTACTTAACCGATCATCATGAAACTTTGTACACATATTCTTGGAAATATTAGAAGTACGAGTAACTTAAGATACTTTTTGCAGACCAAATTCCACGTGGCCATCGTAATTTTCTATGGAACGAACACGACGTAAGCTGCTCAGCAGTGAACGTGTTAAGACATACGCATGTTATGCATCTACTACCTACGAGCTTTCATTTTTTTTACTAATCACTTTTCATTTCTCTCAGGAAAAAATTCTGGAGTCCACGCGGACGAAGTCGCGGGCAGAAGCTAGTAGGTTACAAACTAAGTAGACGGAAACAGATTACATGAAGTTATAACAGACAACTTGAAATAAATTAATGATTCCAACATCAATTTACACATGAATTGAAGTTCATTTCACATGGTTTGCATATCGTTTAGCGAAAATGACCAAAACAGTATCAACATAACCATTGAAATTATCCGGAGAATTCCTTAACATGGGATCTGTTTTGAACTTTCCCTACTCGGAATTGTTGTGACAACCCGGCGTATGAGCATTCGGTTTATTACGCTGGCGGTTTCCGGACGACGTGACAATTTTGAACTGTACCTCTGTTTAGCATTCGTTGTGTAATTTCGTGTTGGTTAAGTTTAAAGGGCACGAGAATTTATCAAACTAGAGAAAATACGTGTCGCATGGATATTTCATTTACTTATGTACCCCTTTAGGCAGTAAACTTTGTTTATACCCTAGAATATTTGTACCCTTGGAGCAAAATTTAGTTTTAATTTGAAAGCTCAAATCATTTGGTATATCGTAAAGATGTGTAGCCAAATGTGTGAAGACTTTACATGTCAAGAATTCCATGGAGGGATTTTCTGTCAGACTTTGTTCCCTATTCTGTCTTGGCCGTCAACGCTCGGTGATACTGATATCTATGAGCGACGGAACTACTTATCATCAGATGACTTCTCTCGTTTTCGAGCTATTTACTTTAAAAAGGTTATGTTTTATTTCACCTATGCAAGTAATGATTATAATTCTAATTTTTTTTGTTTATCGCCGCGTACATAAGTTCTTCCGAGGTCCCAAACCCCGCTGTCAAACCACTAGGTTATAACATAGACTTTAATCACTATTCTATGGGAAGTATTGGAGAGCGTGCGTAGAAATTGCATAAAAAATCCTCTATCCCGTTCTATCATTGAATGTCATGGACGGCATACGATGGGTAATAATTCATCCCTTATTATTCGTTATAGCGCTGACGGCTCGCCACTCGTGCACCTTAAATTTTCTAAAAAGACATTACATTAAACATACAAATAGGATTCGAATTATCAAACGAAAATCGGAAACCTGCACCCCTATTACCGCTAGTTCCCTTTATGTTTGCCAAATGGAAATTGCACGCTGGATTCAACGGAGCATCACATGGCGGAGATGCGAAACATGCTATGTATGCATAAGTAGGTAAACACCATCTTGTTTGACTATTATCCACACGAATACATCTATCATGAATTCGTGTTATGGCGCAACCGAATGGCATCGTCCATTTGAATTATGGCCTCATTTTACGCTGTTTGTATCTATAGGCTTTGAAAGCTTCTGCACTTGCTAACATCATTGCGAATGAATGACAGCAAATTTGCTTATTTCTGTCTGTTTTACGTTCAATAATAAAAAAAAAAATCAGGAAATTTTACGATAAAGGTTTACAGCATTACACTCTACAGAAATTTTAATCAGAAAAAATATAAACCCCAAAATAGATCCCTGTGGAACGCCGCACCAAAATTGCTATAAGCTTTTATAGCTAACAGGGGATCACAAATGAATTAAGAAGAAGAACTTTACTGTGGAAGGAAAACGTCTTTCATATCGAATGACCCCGTACGTCTTGCGTAGAAAAAAAGAAATATAGGGTAGAATAACGTCAATCCAATTTAGAGAATGGCTCGCATTACGCACATTCCGACATCCAAAAATTATTGGTCGGTACAAGTGAAGCGCTGTGACTCTTTAAGATTATTGAAACGTTTTAAATAATATAAGCAAGTGATAACCATGATAGGTGTTTTCCCGAACAAAGTGCCTTGGGTGGAAATCCTGCATGCACTTATTACTCGTATTAAAAAAAATGCGCGATTTAGAAATAATTTATCTAGCTTCGTTGAACGAAAACATCGTCAGGAAACCTGCGTACCTGAGAGTTCTGCGTAATGTTCCAAATGGTGGTTGTACCTGTACCCGTCACTTGGTGAGAGGAGGTCTCGGCCTAGCAGTGAGACTTATAAAAGAGGAATATTCAACCCATACATTGTTTTGTTATATCTCAAAGGAATTAGGCAGCATTTTCGCTCAAAGCACCGAGGCGGCCTGATTTTTTCCGACTTTCTTATCAAATCAAATCAAATCAAATCCATTTTAATTGAGTTTGCAATTATAATTGCGGCTTTTTCGTGCCTATATAGAAGTTTCACTTAAAAAAAAATTTTTGCTTAATTATTACTAAGTTCAATTCAATTTACTATTAACCACAGAAAGTACCTATCACTTGAGAAATATTGTTTTTATTAGGTGTAATGATTATGCCAAAATCACTCGACACACTAATGGTCACGGAACACCTAGTGTGCACACACTTTTCAGAACACTATTTTAAAAAGTTCAAATATATTTTCGTGAGTACTAAACGATTTCTTGTAACTTGTTCCAAATCTGCCTTAAGGTCCACAAAATAAAAATGAAATGTCGGACAGTAAAAAGCAAGATGTCGTCCGATTGTCCTTAGAGTGACGATGTACGACTGAACTGAGACGTTACTTTAATGCCTTCTTGCCTAACAATGTTCTCCCTTATTCAGAACTTGTTCTATCGGCGGCGACGGCGACGCCTCTGGGTAAGCTAATCAATTTGACAAATCCTTTGATACCCATATCATGAGAGTGCACAAAATATCACTAGGCCGCCACCTCGGGCCGTCCGCCATATTTGATTAAGAGTGAAGTTACTTAGCTAACTATGTATTGTCATGTAAAATAAATGTGTCTGCAAAATTTCATCTGAATCGATGAGTATAAAGATTAAAGATTGAGTATAAATGCTTTAAAATTCAGTTGCAAGATTTGACCCCAACACATTTTGTATAATCACTAGTATCACCGCTCGCGGCTTCGCCCGCGTGAAATTCTTAGATTATTTGCGTCACTTGAGGAACTCCCCGAAGAACATTGCCAAATTTCAGATTCTTGCTTTCGGCTGTGCGTTGTCTATCAGTCGCTCAGTAACGCAAGAGTTTTATATTATACATTATTATATTGACTGATTACAACTAAAATAAAATATTTTAGGACCTGGAATTAAAGGAAAAATTGAAAATAAGTATAACATTAAAAGTTAAATAAAATATTTCAATGAAAATACTTTCTTTCAATTAGAGTAATAATAATAATTACAACACTAATCTTCTCACGCCGACTATAGACCCTGGACGTAAAAGGAAAATTGAAAATAAGACAACTCTAGTTAGATGTGATTTTTATTGGACGTGTTTAACGCCAGAATTCCTTCCACTTTGCATGTTTATTTGATGGTTAGGGAAAATGTCTAGGGTGCCAGTGTTTTCGAAGAGTTCATTGTTCTTTTCTGTTGACGAACCTTAAGGCGCGGTTAACCTGCCGGACTGCCGAAGGGTCGTGCGTTTGATTCCTTACAAGGAAATTTTAATGATGAGTTTAAATTTCTGTTCTATGTTGTTCTTTTCTGTTCTTTCTTTGATGTTCTCTGTCTTGTAAGTTTGTTTTTTCTTTAACCAAACAAAGAAAACTCTAGTGTGGATCTGTGAGTGTTTAGTGTTATTTATTTATTTTTTACAAACCAGTGACCAGCAGTGCTTCGCACACTCGAAAAATGGTTAGACACGATTTTTAAATTAACAGACCTTTTTTGTGCACAAATTGAAATAATATAATCACTAATATTAACTACACCCCGTTATTACAATACCTATATTTTTAAAAGCTTTTCTGTAACTTGCCATGTTAGCAAGTTTGTTGTTTGGTTATTTTAAAATGGCCGCCGCAACAAAATGGTGGATTCCATATTTATGTATAGCCCACCCGATTTACTTGTTTATCTACTCAGTTATATTTCGCAATGAGCTTTTATGTGATATAAATTGTGTAATGACGTTATAATTTGATAGTAAAAGTTTTTAAGGAAAAGTTTATTTATTCTTTTTAGCGCACTTAAATAAAAGCTAGTTTTAAAAAGCTTATTTTATATTATTTTTTACTTTTTAGTAATCGCTAGACAGGCATTCGTATTCTCAATAAGTCCTTTCATTTGATACCCACATTGTGTGAGTGCATTAAAAATTACTAGTCTGCCATCTTGCGTGTTCTGCCATGTTGGATTTAAAATGACGCCACACAACTAACCATGTATCTAAACTGAACGTTTATACAAAATTTCAGCTCAATCAGTTGAAGATATCTGTTTCAAAATTGATTTGCAAAATTTCACCCGAACAAACCTAGTTACATACATAATGTACATTTCAAGTTAAATAAAAGATTTTAAAAGAAGAAAAAGGAACGAAGACAGGAGAAAGCAGAAAGGTGAAAGAAATAACTTATATTTGATAAGTATTCTAGTTCCAATACCCTTCAGCACTCGAAAATATATCACGCCAGCTTTCACCGCTGAGAAATTGAACTAGACGCTTAGGCGTGAAACACAAACAGTTTTTTGCAAAGTAAAGACATTATTTTGTTAAATTCGTGAAAAATACCAATTTCAATCTTATCTCGACGTGAAAAGATTCAATTTGCTATCGAATAATCTGAAGCTACTTAACATCTGGTGCTTGTTTATCGTGGCACAAGGTTTGAGTTTAAAGCGGATTCAACTTTTAATACTGAATAATCAACTGAGTTTATAAAAATGTATTATATCAATTACGTATATTGTGGGAGCAGTTCATCCGACTAATTTATTATACCAGACTGTGCGGCGCAATTGACGCTAAAGTTATTTTTTTTGCAGCTCCACCCTTCCGCTGCCACCCATGTGACTGTGACCGACACAGTACAAGACTAAAAACTTAAATGGCACTTGGAGACTGCCGCGGTAAAGCTATTGCATAGCATTTTTTATCAACTTATGCAATTACAATTATTAGAAGTTATATAGTTATATCAGAACAGCGCCATCTAGTTTGTAGAAAACATACGTACCATGCCTTAGTATTAAGGTACTAGGTGGCGCTGATTGGGGGTGTTAGGTTTTTTTCGTTACGGAATTTCTGGATTCGGTCTCCACGCTTAAGGCCCGCGATAAAAGCTATGCAATAGCTTAAAAGGACTATGATTGTTTGTCTGGTTACCAGAGGGTGTTATTAAGAACGTCGGTGGGTCAGTTCGTTTATTTCTATGAGGACTGGGGCAGGGATGGGCATCACTAACTGATAAATAATTTTAGTCCCGTTAGTTTTTGTAGTCTAGTTAGCAATTATTAGTAAGAGTCTCATTCTAATTCGAGCAGAAAAGTGTTGTTAACCTTGAGAACAAAGATCTAATCTGAAAAAGTTGTCTAAAATATTTGTAGGATTTTTTAAGTAAAAAAGTGTAACTGATTTTCAATTCTACTCCCTTCCTCTCTCCATTCTCAATCTGATTTCTGTAATAGAAAAATGCAACTACATTCTCAGGTCGTGTGTACCTACCTGTGTATACTGTGAGTTACCCAGAGTTAAGCGTTTATGTAATTCACTTGCACCACACAAACGGTCGCGATTTGCTAAGGCGCGCTCACAATCCATTACACACGACACGACTCCGGGACGACTCCGCGACGGGTTATCGCTTCGGTCGAGTATTAACTGTGACGACGCGGCACTAATACGCTTTGTAGCTCTCTAGTTTTAAGGTATATTTTACTTTAAAATCGAAATAGCTTACGACTTACGGAAAGTGTCGTCACAAACGATATACTTAGATTTTTGATATTGATTTGTATGTATGAATGTAAAATGAGCTTTTCCTCGTATTACTGTTGATTTTTAATGTAATATTTTATAACTTATACGGAAAAATATTATAACTATGGATACGTTATTATCGATATTTATAGACACATTTGAACATTGATTGACACATTATATACACATTACATGATAGACACATTTGAACATTGATTGACGACCCGGATGGTGCAATGGTTAACACGCCGGATCGCCGTTCCAAGGGTCCTGGGTTCGATTCCCAGCAAGGCGGAAATTTGAATGATGAATTTAAATTTCCGTTCTTGGTCTGGGTGTGTGTGTTCTTGTCTTGTGTGTTGTCCAAGGCACCCACGACACAGGGAATCCTAGTGTGGGGCTATGAGTGTGTAGCGTTATTTATTTATTTATTTATTTATTTATTCCGTAATTATTGCGAAGGTCATAAATAAACAGTATAAACTCTTCTGAAAACTTGGCAATGCACGTTAGTTGTGACGAGCGCGTTGACAATTTCTCAATAGTCGACTTCGACGTGTTTGCCACAGCGTCATGAATAGTCAAAGCCCCGAAACCCCCCACTTCCACCTCTTCCCTCCCGCTTATTAAACGTTATCAGCAGTTTCCGCGACGTTACCTCCTTATAATTACCGACTAAAAGGAAAACCGCCAAAGAGTAGGTCTAATCTAACTGATAGTGAGGTACCCGCATGCTTTGCACGCTTATAATTCCTTACCGTAGTAGGCAACTTGTATAATCTTCGTTTTTATACACTTTTTTTACATTGAGATTACACTTTTTTAGTTAATGCTTGACAACTATCCCACCTGATGGTAAGTGGCGATGAAGTCGAAGATGTTGGTCGCACTAACTTATTAAAAGCCTATTCACTCTCCTCTTGAAGACTCCCACATTATACGCAGGTGGGAACACCGATTTATTTAAACTTTATTAAAATAAAACTTCTCTAGCGGCGCTGAGAGTAAAAATTCAAGGTCGTGATACACGTGTTAGGGATGGTACGGGACGGTAACACTTTTTGAGGCGATCTTAGGGCAGCAACACAACTGTGAATGAATTATAACGAGACTGACTAACAATTACTAACTGGACTATACTAAAAATAACATCACTAACAGTCTCTGCCCCAGTCCTCCACATACTAACATACTACGCAACTTATGTTCTAACACCGTCTGCTAACCTAACTGGACTCACCATCCTAGTCCTCATTTGAGTCTTGTTCGGTGTCGGTCACAGTTGTCATGGGCGGCAGCAAAAGCTTGTAAAAAAGTTGATGTCGAACTTTGACAGATTACATTTTTAGCGAACTTCAAAACAGGAGGAAGTTGTTCGACTGTAAATATTTTGCTGTTCATTACATATACCATACATACAGTTATAAGATGTATTGATAGAGACTACCGTAATACATTAAGGCTTGGTATTGCTTGCACGCTTATTAGATAGCAAATTATGGCAAAGCAGCTTAAATCACGCTTATTAGTGCATTCCCTGACCAATTATGTTGCGCTACATTCTGAATATTCGAGTATTAGGCTAATCGGTTGACATGAAGTGTTTTGATCACTATTAAGAAGGAGCAATATTATCATTCTCATCATTAGTAACGTGACTGTCCCACTGCTGGGCTCGAGTTACAATGTGAGGAGTGGAGGCCAACAGCATGCAGCATTACCCTTCCGCTGCCGGTCATGACAACTGTGATCTACCTAAAATAAGACTCCAATGGGGACTAGGATAGTTAGTCCGGTTATAAAACGGTGTTAGAACGTTAATTGGTTAGTTTGTTAGTAACTATGAGGACTGGGACAGGGACTATTAGTGATAGTCCTGTTTGGTCACAGATGTCCATCTTTGAAGACTGAAATGGTCGCCTCTAAAAAGTGTAACCAGCTCCACACCTTTCCATCCGGATCACATAGGCCGTTATCACACACCCTTGAAAACATTATGGAGAACTTACAAGTGCACTGTGTCCTCAAGATGCACTTGTAAGTTCTCCATGTTGTTGTTCTCACGATGTTTTGCTTCACCAAGGAAGAGATAATTGATTTCTAATACGCACATCATTTGTTGAAAATAAGAGCTGAGAGTAGATTTACACCCACCACCCTGTTCGGAAGTTCAACGTTCGAACACTTGGCTATCATGCTGTTGTATATTTGTATTGTAATTGTATTGTAAGAATGTTTGACCTAGTCCGGAACTGAAGCCGCAACCAATTTTCCTTGGTTAGAATCACTGTTGCCTGTTTGACGATCTAATCTTATTGCTTCTATATTATAAAATAAAACCATTCGAGGGCCTTAATAAGAGCAATTCCGGTGCAAAAACGCCTCTGGGGCGCAAACGTTTTAATAAATAGTGTGAAAACTGCGAGAAACAGCTTTCTCTTTTCTTTTATAGTCTTTTATCGTTATTCTTGTAATTTTGGGGTTTCGTAAACAAATGTAAACCTTAAGCGACATTCTGTGCAATAATAACCTTTAAAATGAAAATATAGCTTTTATAAATGCTCTATTCTCTTTTCAGAAGCTTATTAAAGCCCATTTTATTAAGTGCGGTTTTGGTAAACATAAATAATTATTGGAAAATACGACGAAATGAAATGGGAAACGAAGTAAAATATTTTAACGCAATTATTATTTTCATTTTATAATATTAGCTTGAGAACCAGTTTTTCTTTTTTTCCTCTTCATTCTCAAGAGGAAAAAAAATAAAAAAAGCTTCGCTTATGCGTTTGGTATTGCTGATGGTACCCACTTACTAACAGATGACTCGTTTGCTCGTTTTAAATAAGGCTACACAGTCAAAGCCCCACACTAGTACCTGTGTCGTGGGCGCCTTGGACAACACGCAAGATAAGAACACACACAGCCAAACCGAGTGCAGAAATTTACACTTATCATTCTAATTTCCGCCTTGCTGGGAATCGAATACACTCTCATCGCACCCATGGAGCGGCGATCCGGCATGATGTTAACCATTGCACCATACGAGTCGCTTATCGCCTATTAATATAGAAAAATTCTTCTTCGTGCTCATATTGTTATGGTATTATTCTTGGGGACTGAGATTAGGAAAACTTCCTTGGGAATCTTGCTTTGCTGTGTTAAATCTATAAGTACCGCTTGCAGGTCTACGCACGACTGACGGGCGCACTGAAATATCAGAGGCCGCGGTGGATTAGCACCGCGCCACATTCTGAGTGCGTCCCGTTTCCGTCATGCTAGTCCCTTCGTAATTGCAACATCGAACACATAATTATGTATTAATAACTTATAACGTTGTGGAAGCATGATGGAATAAACGTTTCTTATTCTTATTCTTATTCTTATTATACCCGCATCTGAATCATTGGTACCGATTTATTTCAGGCGTCACTTGCGTACTGACTTATTCTTATCAGTATTTATTTAGTGCCCCCGATAGATAGATAGATTACTAGCTTATAATATTAGGACAATATCAGAATACCAATCTACAGGCTTTAATACGAATTGTACGGAACACAAAGCAAAAAGTTTATACGCGTATATTTTCACTGTTATTATCGGTCGCAAAGGAGCGGTTCGGCTTCTATTGTTTTTCGTGTGAGGTGTTTTTTCCCCTTTTTATTATTTGAGCGTTGTTCACGGAGAAATCGTAACAGCCTATTATTATCTCGCTCTGAAAAATACGCCCCTATGTACACATGCTGCGTTGCGTAGACCGGCGGTTTTTACTTTTTTAACGGCCGAAAACAGCCAGAAATATTCAAAGAGGGTTTAATCGGTCTATAAGAAACAGACATAAATACTATGTCTGTTTCTTTGTGGTGTTCTAGAGATCAAATATGCCCCGGCTATATAAGTCCTATACGCAAAATTAATAGGTTTGTTGTTCTTGCGAGTAAAGACATACATAGTAATGTGACCTAGTAAATGTTAGATATTTTGTAAATAAGTCTTGCGTATGAACATGCTTACGTGCGTTATTAATTAACTTATTGCATCATCATCATCGCATACCCATAACTGTCTCACTGATGGGCTCTGGTGTCCTCTTGCAATGTGGGGCCATAGCTCATTAACCACCACACTGACCAAGTGCATCAGCAGACTTCACACACCTTAAATAACATACTAAGGTATGGTACGTATGTTTTCTACAAACTAGATGGCGCTGTTCTGATATAACTATATAACTTCTAATAATTATAATTGCATAAGTTGATAAAAAATGCTATGCAATAGCTTTACCGCGGCAGTCTCCGAGTGCCACATTTAATTTTTTTTAATTAGGTAGATGGGCGTATGAAGACCCATGTCACTCTGTTTGGGGGTTCAACGCTCGTCCACTTGGCTATCGTTGCGGCTTAATAATGTACTTACCAGTTAATTTTGTAAACAAACGCGCGTTATAGACGCTAGTCCGCACTCACGGAATGTGTTTAGTAACATACCGAGTTATACTGGGTACGTTATGTTTGGATACCCTTGCGCTTATTACGGCGCACTCTGATTACTAGGCAGCTATCTCCCACTATCATTGGGCCCAACTTTTTATGTTGCTGTTAATTAAACCAATCTGTTTGTTTATAGGATTGCCTGGGCTCCATTTTAAATAAGGTTAATATTTGTCACGTAATGCGAGATTTTATAAAACAAGTAGGTGTCATGTAGCTTCGTTTTGACCCGACAGTCTATTGTTGTAAACTTTTTCGTTTTATTAAATAGGAGAAATTTATACCAGTGTTCCATTAGTAATAGTTCGATTCCCGGCCAGGGCAAATATTTATGTGACGGATAAATGTTTGTTCTCGGGTCATGGATGTTAGTGATGTGTATTCGTGTTGTCCATGCCACTTCGCGACACAGGGAATCCTAGTGCGGGGGTAATATAAATATAAATATCAGACAAACGAACAGACTGGCCACCTGATTGTAAGCCACCGTCGCCCATAACCAGTAACCAATATCCAGTAACCAGTAACCAGTAACCAGTAACCAGTAACCAGTAACCAGTAACCAGTAACCAGTAACCAGTAACCAGTAACAGTAACCAGTAACCAGTAATACCAAAAGCATCACCGATGCGTTGTCGGCCAAGAAAAAAGGAAGAATAGAGAAATAAAGAAAAGACAGCTCTAATTCGGTAACAGATGTGTTTCCAAGAGGACTAAAGATATCCGCCTCTAAAGTGTTTCTGAAATGGATAAGATAACCTATTGTTCTTCTACGTGTCTTACAAAGTATGTCACGTTATGTAGTCACGTGACTCGTCACACTTAATAAGATTCTCGGAACGACATCGAGGATGCCCATTAAGGCAATCGCTATTATTAGAGGGAATTGAAACGAATATTTAGCACTGAAAGCTCTTTGTCCTCACAATTGAATGTTTTATTTATTGTTGCTTTCTAGTTTGTACACAAAGAATACTCAAGGTAATTCCTTTGATTGTGAGAGAAATACGAATGGAAAATAATGGAAAAGTACAAGAATCGTGTTACTGCTTTGTTGGTAGGTTTTTAATGTAAATAGCGGACGGACGAGACGAGCTTGATGGTAAGTGGTCAACGTCGTCAGGTGGCCAATGCGAGGCCGGGCAAGAAAGAAGGAAGAAGCAAGAAAAGTACTGGATGTCAAGCTCTCAGGCTGCCACAAGCAAGCGGTACCTACTACCATGGAGAAAGGTGTAGAGCCGGTTATACTTTTAGAGGCGACCATCGTAGTTCTCAAGAGTACATCTGTGATTAGTTAGAACGTGATTTTAGAAAATTAACGGGATTACCTAATTACTAACAGCCCTCATACGTACTAACGAATTTACCAACTAACACTTATAATAACACGTTCTCTTAACTGGATTATTGACGTGACAACGTCTTATAATTCGATAGAGCCGGTGGCACGCATGAAAAAACATGACTCATGCGTCGTTACCGTAACGGCGTAGCAATCGGCCTTTGCGTTCGGCAGCGTTCGGCAGCGTCCGACATCCGTCTCTCTCCTACTTGAGTGAGCGATGCGTCTGCGTGGACAGCTGCTATACTATAGTACATTTATATGTTTTGATCGAGCATCAAGTGCAGTGAAAAGTGAATGTGGTGTCAATTGTTTATAGCAACGATAATTACAGCGATAAAGGTAATGATTCTTTCGATATTAATTATATATTCAGTGATATATTGTCGAATAGGTATTCGTGCTTTCATCATTAAAATGAATAGCATCGGTCCGCTAGTGCAGCGATTGTAGGTTATGCTATAATTGACATTGACAAATCTATTAAACAAATGAAATTAAAATTTTCTTTTGAAAAATGCTACCATTCCATCAGTATTTTCTTAAGACGTCACGTTCAACTATCGTCAGTAAACCGACTTTACAGACAACCAATTTTTTTATTCGAGTCCCAATTTGAGTCAAATTGAGTCCCAATTTTATGTCGGTGACCGTTGTCATGTGCGGCCGAGGAAGGGTGGTGCTGCATGCTCGTTTGCTATCTTAAACCCATAAAAAGTAAAAGTGTGTGTCTACCAATCCACACTTTGATGTACAATAAAAACTATTGTATTGTACGGCCGACGGTTCTAGGCCGCTCTGAAGTTAGGCTTTCGGATATAGTGCGCAGGTATTGTACTTTAGAGAGAGATAGCGACACGAACACTGAGCGTGTGACTGAAACAAACAGTGCTCAAAGTGACACCCCGCGAGTCTTGCCACCATTTCGACCCTAAAATTGACTTTTGCGCAGCGATACGAACAAAGTTCAGAGCGGCCTAGAACCGCCGGCCGTACTATACCTTGTCTATTATATCCAAAACTATCACTGAATAAATGAGATACAATTTGGGGAAGTCTCAGAAACATAACCATGATTGAAACGAGACGACCATTGGTTCAGCGCGTCACAAATACATTGTCGGAGCAATGTTGTTTACCTAAACTAAAGCCTAGGTTTCTCGTTATTATATTTGTGTTTGACACAAGATAAGTAGATTAAGGAACATGTGGCGTTGCAAATCTTAACGTGTCTCGTCACAAAGAGAATAAGGAACTTACGAGTATGTGAGGTGTCATCCATCCTTTACATGTTCACTGATGGACGTAGGTCTTCCTTGACCTGCGTCTTCTTCAAGTCATCAGTCCTTCTGGTCGGGCCTAATGTTCCTTTTAAAGACGATCTGGGGGTGTAAAGGGCTTCATCCATCTTGAAGCCAAGTCCATGCATGGGTGCACCCTTGAACAGACGAGACTTTGGACCCAGATGTCCAATCACAACCGTGGTGTACCCAGTGCAATACAATTCTGGGTACCTAATCATGAATGTGTGAGTGGCCCCTTTTTTAACCACCAGATTAGATGCAACCCTTATAAAGTCGTATGTCAGAAGTTTCACGTGTTAGCGAGTGATATTAAATTTTCTAATACGCACATAATTTTTGAAAATTAGAGGTGTGTGCAGGATTTGTATCCAGGCTTTTCTGTTAGGGGGTCCAATTTTGAAACTGCTATCTCTGCTGTAATTTATATGTCATAAATACAAGAGAAGTTCGTGTAATAACGCAATAAATAAAGAACTTCATGTTTTAGTTTGAAGGGCGGCGGGCCGACGTCGGTGTCGCCTACAAATGAGGTATTCCATTTAAGTCCCCGAGTAACAATACATTTATCACGGACTTGAAGTAGGATTGTGGTTCTATTCCAAGCCACGGCCTTGAGCTTCTTTGACCCTAACCCTCCATACGAAATACAGGGTTGCACGCGTCCAATCCAAGCGTAAAAATTGTTGAGTAAATCTAAGTTACATGGATTCTGGATTGCCAGTGTACATGGTTTTTGCACAACGCAATATACTTATGTGTTTATCAGTCTATATTTAGTCTTATGTGCGCTCTAGAAAACGCGTGGGCTGATTTTGATGATTGCTTCGTCAATCGATTTGTCTTAATCATAAGAGTGACATTAAAGATATGATGGCCGTTGAGATACTATGTACTATATATACCTACATAATATTTCAATGATGACGGCAGTTAAAAATCAATATGGAAAAAATAAAGTCAACGAATTATTTTAAGAGAGGTATTATTTTGGTTTTTTTACGATTTAATGGTTAGCAACCCTCCTCTATAATTTCCAATACTTTCATTACGCAGTTGGGTTTTGACTTTAAAACTAATAAACTTCATAATCTTAGTTCCGACTAATATTTCCGTAACCCTACCGCAATGCCATAAATTGGTCTGGGATCAGTAGGTACTCCAGCCTCAAAGTTTGTTCGTAAGCTTATTTTAATGGTATTTAGCATAACATACTTAGGTGTAGGATATTGACTGTAATTATTATGTTCAGCTGCGGTATTCAGACTGCGAAAAACCACTTTTCACTAGCCTGAAGGGCTGACGTAAAAGCAGACGAGCCACCTGATGGTTTAAGTAGTCATCGTCGCCTATGGACACGGGCAACACCAGGGGAGGAGATGCAACGCCGGCCCCTAATGGGAACTTTTTTATGATATTAAGGTAGCAAACGAGCATGCTGCACCCTTCCGCTGCCGCCCTTGACAACTGCGACCGACTTAGAACAAGACTCAAATGGGGACTAGGATGGTTAGTCCTGTTAGCAGTCAATGTTAGAACATTAGTTCGTTAGCAAGTAAGAAGACTGGGACACAGACTCTTTTTACTCTTTCTTTCTTTGTAGCCGTCAATACCGGCCAGATGGCCGTAAAATTACAAAAAATATGTGCCTACTCTATCCATAATGAAATAAAGACAGGAAAAAGAACAAAGAAAGACGGTTCATTACAGAAGGGTGAATTATACTAAGTTATACAAAGACACACAATAACTTTGTACGCGAATGTTAACACTGGATCGTGATTAGCATTTGAAGCGGTTCTGTTTTTATTGCCACGATAAGATGTCGCTCTCAAGTTAGGGCCTGTACAGAATAAATGCTTTATGCAAATCATACATACATAATAATAAAACACTAACTCCGGTTACACTTTTTAAGAGGTGAACTGATCCTGTCCTGATTAGTCTTATTCTGTGTTTATTATAATTTTCATGGGCGGCAGTGGACGGAAAAAAAGCAGGTCATTACAATTACAATAACTGAATGAACGCTGCACTCGTATATGTAGATATAAATTAAAATTTCATTTAAGTAGTAATTTCGATTAACTGCAAATGTATCGAGTTTAATCAGATGGCGTTAATGCGAGCGAAATCGATTCTCAGTAATGGCGATAATGTTGGCGCACTTCCCGAATAGTCGAATGTTATTAAAAGTTGCGACACTGATTAAACAGAGAACAATTCTTATTATCTAGGTGTAACCCGGCCGCTTGGGTCGGTCTAAGTGATTGACCGAGTTAAACAACAGCGGGCGCGGTCGGTAGATGGATGGGTGACCGCTAGTGGCTTTCGGAGGGCACTTAAAGCCGTCGGTCCCGGTTGTTAGTTAGAGAGCAGTCGTGAAGCCATGTCGGAAGTCTTCGGATACGGTTTGACCACTAAAACCACCACCAATCCGCACTGGAGCAGCGTGGTTGTGGGGAGGGGGGGCTGTGAAGAGAGACCGGTGCTCAGTAGTGAACCATGAATAGGTTAAAGCCAAGGTATCATTCAACAGAGAGTATGTCGAAAATAGGCTTTTTCAGTCACCTGAAAGGCTGACGAAAAACCTGATAGCAAGTGGTTACCGTCGCCTTTGGTCACTGCACTAGGATTCCCTGTATCGCGGGTGGCATGGACAATACAAATTGCACATCACTAACACCCATGACCCAAAAACAAACAAATATCTGTCACATAAATATCTGCCCCGGCCGGAAATCAAACCCCGAACTCCTCGCTCGTAGGCAGGGCCTCTGCCCTACCAACTACGCTACGGGGTCGACAAGAAAGTCGCAAAGAAAGTCACAAAACAACAAGCTCATCCAAATAGATCCTAATATCCCCTTACAAAGAAATTACCCAGTACAATCCAGTAACAATCAAAATCAAGTACTAAACAAGATCGCCTTATTAAAGTCCAAGTTAAACAATAATTGGTAATCCTTGTGATAATATTAACCGTTCCAGCCAAAGGAAAACTTTTAACCGACTGTTTATTTTCAAAGTGTATCTTTCTCTGCGCAGTGAGTTTATATCTAACGATTACGATACGGTAACGACTAGGTGACGACAGTGACGGCGAAGTGGTTTGAATGTTGGAATCCATATTACTATATCAAACATATTCTATATTACTCCACTATTTTAAGTTGATTTGAACTCTAAAACGGGTGGATCCTCTCAGGATCACACTTCAAACGTAAGGTCACTTAACCTTAGCTGGAGACAGCCAGGTTCTGATAAGGATTGCCAAGTTTACAACGTAATCCCTAACACTTTAATGGTAATAAAAATATTAAATATAACCTTTTACCACAATCAATGCATTACACGCCATCGCGCGCGCTCCGCCTTAACGACTCATCGCGAGGATTTATTTCTTACATAAACATGGCGTTTGATTAAGACACTTCAGATTGACAGCTGCTTCTACCATCGGGGGTTCGATTCGGACGATTTCTTAAAGCTCTAAAATGTTAAAAAAACAATCCTTGAAAACATTCAAGGATACTGTTAACAAACAGTTAGTAAACCAATAGTTCTTTGCAAACACCGAGCACACACATGTTTGATTTTCCAGATTGAATACATTCTAGCAACTATTTGGGCTGTGTGGTCGGCGTTTGCAAATAAATTTTGATTTACACACACAATTCAAGAATGACGTTCAGCAGTTTCATTTCAGAACGTTTAGCTCGTTCTATTATCTCTTTTATTTTAATTGTAAGTTCAAAATCTTACCACGTCTGTGCTCTCTATTCTCTCAGCGTGTGTCAGCGTGCACGCGCGTCACAACCGCTGCTCGTATAAACAACGCTTTCTTTCCCGCTGGCTTATCAACATTTTCTCCGTTGGCTGGCTCGGGATAATTACTGGATTTCATGAATAATTACATTTCGAGATTTGTTCTATTCCAAGAATTTCCGGGACATCTCCCGCTAATTATTTCACCGTTCAAAGAACTCATGTTTCACTCGAGATTGTTTTACGTTTCAACTCGTAGGCACAAAGCAAATTAGTCAGGTTCCCCCGAGTTCGACTTCCCTGTTGTCGGATGGCGGAATTGAATCAAAACTATCTTTGAGTAGGTGTTGGAACTTTGCAACCACGACTGCGGTTAGGTTGGAATTATTGGACGTAGACGCGAACTAACCGAAGATATTTTAAGTTATTTGTTTCTGGTGAAACCGGTTAGACGTGCTGTTTCTATATTATATACCTATAAAATATAATATAACCTTAATAAATAACAACAATTTAGTAATCTACTTCAAAGCTCAACATAAAATAACCATTGTAGAAAGAATAGAAAAAAGTAGTACTTTTTCAACATGAATAAAGTGATGAACTGAAAAAAATTACACGACTAAAATATCCAGCACATAAAGTTATTGATGTGGCCAGTATACATCGCAGTATTCGATTGCAATTGTTTTGTGAATACTGTAACAATGAGCGATGGTGCTGCATTGTCCGGTAATAATGCGAGCGTCACTCGACATCTCTTCAGTGTTTCTCAAAGTGGGCGAGTAATGGACCTCATCATGACTTATAACTTTAGGAGGCGGGGGGGTCATAGTTAGAGTTACATTTGGAAGCGCATGCTTTAATCCTTGGCCGGAAACGTATCGGTGATGCCTTTTGTTCCTGATGTCCATGGACGAAGGTGACCACTTACCATCAGGTGACTGGTCTGATCGCTTATCGGCTTAACTTAAAAAAGAGCTCCTCGTGGAGGTCTACTTAGTAACATAAGTCGGTGATAAAATTGCCTCATTCGGCAATTTTCTTACAAAGTTAAAAGGACAGGAACCGTACTCTGAGAGGAAGGTATAGCAGTGATGGCCAAGGTTTCTACTGTCGACTACCAAACAGAGGCCTGGGTTTGAAACCTGCACGCATTTTTATTTTCAAAAATTACGTATTATACATTAATTATCACTTGCTTCGGCGAAGGAAAACATCGTGAGGAAACCTGCACATTTGAAAATTCTCGATAATGTTCATAAAGGTGTGGGCAGTCTACCAATCCTCTTGGCCAGCCTGGCGGACAACGGCCTATACCCCTCACACTATGAAAGGAGACCCAAGCCAAGTAGTGCGACAGTTATGGGTTGCTAGAGACATACTACGGGTGACCGCTAGTGGTAAAATTTCATGAGCGCTTCCGTGCTCCGGAGGGCACGTAAAGCCGTCGTCGGTCCCGGTTGTTATCATTTGTTAGCAGTCGTTAAGCCACGTCGGATACCTTCAGGCGGCTTAAAAATTTCCGACACTTGGGTTGGCCACTAACCCCTCCGCCAATCCGCACTGAAGCAGCGTGGTGGAGTACGCTCTAGGCCTCCTCAGGTATGAGAAGAGACCCGTGTTCAGTAGTGGGCCAGTGGTCATCATGTAGTTGGCCAGTTTTTAATATTATTTTATTTTAGTTGCGACAAGTTTGAGAGCCTGCAGCCTAAACATACCGTGTTGATTACCAACACACGTCAACGATCTTTCATCATCAAGTTCACCTGGAGAACTCTGTATTATATGTCATTTGTACATTGTAGCTTTAATCCTCTAATGGCCCTCTAAACGGTACCGGTCTCCCCTCATAACTTGAGGCCTAAGCCTCCTCAGGTATTAGGAGAGACCCGTAGTGGGCCATTAATGGATTGAAGCCAAGTAGTTCAGTATTCAATTGTTACTAGTGTTGAGTGTTTCATGGATATACTACGCCTTTGTATAGACAACCCGAGGACTACATCCCATTACCATAGCAACCACTTGAGTCAAATGTATGTAAATTGCCGGCAAACGAGCAGTGAGCTGATCGTAAGATAGTAGTAGAACTACTGGGAAAAAAAAGTCTTAATCCAACAACAACTTGAACAAATTAGTTGTATTAGTTGTGGTACAACTAATTTGTTCAACTGTTGGATTAAGACTTGAATGTGCCCGTCAATAACATCAAAGTCAAGATCAAAAAGAGTAAGAATACCGCATTATCGTATCACCATTGACTAAATCGAAATGCGATACTTTTGCGGTGGCCAAGACTGAAAAGAATCTTGAGCATTCCTCACTTCGGAGGGAAAGTTGCTTAACTTCAAATATCGTTGGTTACAGGAACACTGGAACTACATGCATTAGCTTCCACCTAATTACGGCCCTCTACAGTTTCTAAATGACTGTTGAATGTCACGTTGCTTAACTTGATCGATCACTTACTATCGTCAAAAAGAAAAAATACAACGTGTATCTCCGGATCTAACATGGAAACAATTGTTCCATTCCATTAACAAAATCTTACAGATGCTGCAATGACACTCACGTCAAATTACTCCAACGAACGAGCTTGATTTAATTAATGTAATTGAATTAGAGCAAAGTGATTGACGATAATTGAGGAAGAAGTCTCACATCAGACGACCGGGGAATACTCTCCGCTCTTTTGTAATTTACAAGGAAAAATATTAGGTGATATGTTGTAACGTACGAATTTTATATCACTACTTAAAAATCGAGAAAGAAAGGCTGGGAGATGAGGCGAGGTGAGGAAAGTCGAGGTAAGGTGAGGTGAGGCAGGGTGAGGCGAGCATGTGTACGGCATGGGGAGATGAGGTAAGTTCAGTCAAGGTGAGACGAGGTGAGGTGAGGCGAGTTAGTGGTGAGGTGAGACGAGCTAGAGGTGAGGTGAGGCAAGGCGAGGAGATTTTTTAACACGTTCAGTGCGTTATGAGGTCTAAAAGTCTCAAGCATGACTTCCCGCTAGTGCGGCAATCAAAATCGCCTTCTTTCACTCCGTGCGGGAGGCTACAATTTTAACATTTCTTTGAGTATGACAGAGACAAATACATAAAATTGTTTGTCTTGCGAAGTAGAGCCCAATGGCTTATTTAATAAGATATGAGGTCGAAAAGCCCTCAAACGCACTGAATAGAAAAAAATATGCGCCAGTGCGAAGTGAGGTCTAATCTGCCTCACAAGTTGTAGGCCTCATAAACGCACGGAGTGAAGCGCGGGCGGCGCGGGCGCCGCGTAGTGATGCGACAAGTTTCAATACGGAAGTGCACTTCTTGTCCGCGCGACTCGCCTGATTTTTTAAGTATTTTTGTTATTGTTCGTCATAGACTTATTATTTGTGACTTTGATTTGAGTACTTTGACAGATTGACATTGACATTAGAATAGAAAGAACCAACAGCCATCAAGTAATATCGATTTTCATAATATACTGCATTTAAAATCTTTCGGTAAATAGCCATTTAAAAGTAAAAGTATTTTTATTGGATTTATTAACATCGATTTTTTTACTTAATAATTTCACTACTGTACTTGGTTACGTTCCTTTTCACGTAAAGTATTACGGCGAAGAGTAAGGATAGTAAATTGTAAAATTCAATAAAAAAAATCCCACTAGCTACAACTTTAGGTTTTGTATCATAATAAAGCGTATAAGATGACTCATATAATATATAAAATTAATTACTGTACTGTCTGGTACCACTTTGGCGGACCTCGTTTCATCCTCTTAACCAAAATTACCCCTACTAATAGCCAAGCTACAGCTAGCTAGTTGACAACTAAACTAATTGTACTCAAGATAATTTTTTTAGCACGATTTTTTAACACTCATCATTTATACGCATGCTGCTTACACTAACAAATCCTTAATTGTCGCAAATCGTATTTTGCTTTTATAATCTACACAATACTCAAATAATGATAAATATGTTTCAAAAGAGGAAAATCACTTTAATACTCTAGATATTTTTTTTCCTACCATAGATGTGGGTGTTTTCAAATGCATATTGCTACAGCATGAATGTGGTTTAAAAATATTTGATAAATAGCTACTCGTATTAACTTCTGTATAGTTTATATTTCCGGTTTACAATAGCAGATTCCTTTAGGTGAGGAAGTATATCTTCTCTTTTGTTCGTGTCTGCAGTGGTCACAGCTGTTATACTCAATGAGTAAGAGTACATACAAACACACAACACAAACACACACACACACAACATACACAATTACCCACCGATTCACACAAATACGCACACATTCATTCATACACATAAACACACACATAAACTGACTTACATACTTTAAAACTAAAATTGGTATGTGTGGTGGTAGGTGTATGGTACTTTAGAATCCTAATTTAAGTAAATAAATGTTATATCACCTGCATTTCTATTTTATTCCCATCACTAGTAGAGACACAAATAGTAGAGACACACACCTACGTACGAAGCTAGATTCAACATGAAAAACTATTTAAGTTTATAATGGTAAAGTTTCAAGCAAATATTTTCAATTTTGAGCTATATTTAAGGCGTTTTTTAGAAACAATATTTTGTGAGGTCGAAAAGGCCTCAAACGCACTGTAAAGAAGTTCAACCTTGCCTCGAAAAGACCTCATCCGCACTGGCTGAAAGTCCATCAAAAATAGTGACGCAGTGAACGTGTTAATATTACCGGCCAGTGACCAACAGAATGTTACTGGTCGGTGAGCAGACCATCATAAAGAACACAGATATTAAATTAAATTAATGAAAAACGGCGTTATTGTTGTCAAGGTTGTCATCAAATACAATCATATGGAACATGGTGCATGAGTATTTTTGCCTGATTCATCACAAATCATTACGCTGCTGATATTTTCAAATTGTAGTGTAAAACTCACTAGAGGATAAAATGCCATTGCAACGTCCGTTGTTCACCAGGGTGCGTATACATGTGAGATAATTATGTCATCATAATTATGATATCACTTCCTTAGAAGAGAAGAGCAGTAAGCTTCTCTTTCTGGGACCACTCACGTTAGAGACTTGGTGAAGCAATGAATGACTTTAGAAAAGTGTATAACAACCAACGACGATACAACCTTGGTAAAAACGTAATATTTTCTTGCAACAAAATTTTCGTTTCATTTCATGATCAGTAAACCCAGTTTTATTAATGTATCTCATCACAGATAATACACGAGAATATTACGTGTAAAATATTTAATGTTTCTAGCAACTTTCTCAAACAATTTACCAACATTAAGGCTTAGCCTTGAATATGGATTCATGAAGAAAATTGTTTGTACAGTCTAAATTATTAAGTCTACTAAGCATGTATGTTTCAAGAGATAATCTAATGGCCACGTACTGAATGGGTGAGGCTGCCTCGCCATGCTGCCTCGACCTTACGCCACGCGAGACCTGCATCTAACTAATCGTCGCGAGAATAAAGCCAAGCCATAACCCATGCGTACATTTTTCAGTTTAAAACCTCGTGTAGTAAAATTGGTCGCAGTTGCAGTTAATGTTTTTGTACTGAAAACTTCTTTAGGCTCATTGAGCACTTTTTGGATAAAAAAAATCACATAACTCGCGCCATCGTCACCGAGTGCTTTCCATGAGCTATAATATGTGTACCTACATGCCTGTGTACTTTTTTTTAATTAAAATTATTTTAAATGAAATGCTTTATACAATGCGTCTTCATAAGGTATTTAAGAAAATTCGGAAATCTAATCTGAATTGTATTGTTAAAAATTATATTTAGTTTTTTTAGTAGATCGATTTTTGGTAGGGGAAAGTCTTTTGGAGTCGCGTCAGCAACATGCTGTGATTACTATTAAGTTCTTGTCTAAAGTTTGAGTTTTCACTTCTGTCGGCATTCCTCATGACTGCCTATGTCTTTTACTGATTTGATGACTTTAAAAGAAATGAGTTATAGAAAGTTTTGGGCTAGAAAATATTTAAATTACAAAGCCAAAATAAAATGTAAGTTATATGAAGGATTAGCTTCCAATGGTAAAGAACATAATTTGCCACGAATGTCTAAGAGTAAATACGGAGTACTCTGTTCTCGAGATTACACTTGCCAAGTATAGTAGTTTCCGTAGTTGTATGATTCCACCACTACTATGTGGTTACTGAGCGAGGAAAAACACAATCGTCTTGAGTGCACGCAAACCAGCTGAGGCGTGTGTTTGCCTTTGCCCTTTTTAAATAAAAAAGAGATTAACTTATTTAAGACATTCATAATAATATTATAAGGCGCGTACTAATCGCACGAACCTCGCGCGAACAACGTTGCGAGGCAGCCTTGCGCGGCAATTCTCGGTTAGTAACGCACTTTATAATTTGACTTGGTAATTAATATTTTATAAATTATCCTTCATTGTACATCTATGAGTCTATGAGTAGACAAATCCCATGAACTGGATCAAAATTGAAACAAGGTATTTAATCAAACTTACACACCTGAGAGCAGAATGGTTGAGGTACATTTCGCTTGCCCGCAAGAATACTGTATTAACTCTAAAAACATACTTTTTCAGGAGAAGCGAATATTGTGGTACTTTCTTACGAGAGGGATAGTGACACAACGTTCGTAATTTGCTTATTCAGGGAGCAAACGATTTCAAAAGGCAAAACTCATTCAAAAGGTAAAACGTACTTTTTTTATTCGAACTGTATCATTAAGTCAGTTAGTCCCAAATTTTGACTTAATACTGTATTCTTCCGGACAAGCGATATATTATTATGTAGTCAAAGGTTTGTCTGTGGGTGTGTCGGGTCAACAAGGAAAGTGTAGGCCGAGCTAATTGCGATGTAACATTAGCGCAGACTGTCAACATAACGTGATAACGTCGCTCAAATAAATTGTGCTACGACACGATATTATTAAAGTTTTTTTAATATTAAAAGATAAAGGGATGAATGTAGAAAATAATTTATTTATACCTACTAATAAAAAACGGGAACAAAGGCTCGAGGACTAATTTAACGTTACATATTTTCGGGTAATTTCAAAGGTTGGCCTTAATCTAGAAGGTAAAAGAGGTACGAGGTTGGTTTGTTTGCCGCTGCGCGTCGCTAATCCGGAGCACTACGTCACAGCATGTCGATGACGCGAACCCATAAGATTTTCACCAACCAAAAATCGTCTAACGCGCTAAAGAAGTTTTCACTTCAAAAATATTTAAGCATAGAAATGATTACTTGTTCTCCGAACTGAGTGCCCTCGTATTGTTAGCGCAGACGCCAAGCGTTATTAGAAAGACGCTTCAGTTGAGGTGAGCACGAAAGGAAATTGTCGGACTGTAACATCAATGCAGATTGCTCTCGGATTTTCAAGCAATCAGTCTTAAGGAGTGCGCACATTACACCAACTCGACGTCAACACCACTCCGACTCCACTCCGATTCAACTCCGACGTTCCGTTCCGCGATCAACGCTTCATCGACGTCAACTCGACTCCGTCTCAGCTCCGTTTCAACTCCGACGCTAGTTACATTACGTCATTGTGTCGGTCGACGCGTGGACTACTCGTCTACGGTGAGTCGTCAACGCAACGTCGACGCGTTGGTCTCGAAACGGAACGGCTATGGGTGTAGGGCGAGCCGTACAGGGCTTTTAAGTATAAGTTCGAAATTCAACCTTACCTTCAAATATATAAGGCTCATAATTCAATGTTAGCTTTGTCAAGGTTTTAGTCGCGTTGGCGTCGGTCGGTCGTGGAGTCGTTGTAATGTGCGCACTCCTTTACTATGGCTGGCCGCTCGCTTGAACAGCTGTTGCATAAAATAACACCGATTACTACAGACCCAAGTCTCATTGAGCGAAGCTTCGAACTTCGCTCCTAAAAGGATAATTATGTTACCAGGATAAAGATCGTTATGTTACCTTTGTCTATGAGGCGCATGGTACCCTTGTGTACTATATCGGACTGCCGTTCAAAGGGTCCTGGGTTCGATTTCCATCAAGGTGGATTTTGTTGTGTGTCGTCCATAGCACTCACGACACAGGCAATGCTACTGAGGCTATGAGTGTGTAGCGTGTGTTATTTAATTTGTATTTTATTATTGAAAAAACAAAATCAATGAATCTGTTCCGTTCTGTGAGATCCGATCAACGACAATCTATGATCTGATCCGAACATAGATATATCTACTAACGTAATATCTGTGATCCGTGGAACGTAACCAATTTGTAATATTACGCATTTCGCGAGTCGCGTTGCATGGACAGCTATTACAATAGAAAGCTGTAATTAGATTATGTACATTTGATTAAGTTATAAATAACAATTACATAAAAATACATTTCCAGTCTTTGTTACCATTTGAAATCTACAATGTAGAGCAGGCACTACTTGCATTGAAAAATAGTTTTTCTTGTAAACGAGAAGACGCGACACGTGATGATCTGGAATCGGGCGGGAATCAAATCCGCGACACTTATAATGGTGTCCCTAGACGATCATGCAGCATGACATGTATGTTACATACGTGAATTAGATGCTGCATGATGGACCGCATGATCGTCTAGGGTCACCTTAAAATGCATGCTATGATCCTATGGAGTAAGGTCTTAATTAAATTAAATTAAATTAAATGCATGTTATGCTGGCTATTAATCATTAATCACACTTCATTGACGTCGTTTCGAAGCGAACTCAGCTGTTGCATGACATGCCGCTCTAAATACGACCATGCGTGCTTGTCAATCATATTTGCATGATGAAAAATAAAAGGAATAGTCAATCAACTGCTAGCACGTAGTTGGCATGTCATTCGCATGCAATACAGTTAAACGTTCATGCACGCATGACACCACGTAAGGCATGTCATGCCGCATGATCGTCTAGGGACACCATAAGATGCTACTGAGGCTGATGAGAGCGACACTATCAACTAAACTGACACTAATATGATAGCCAAGTAATACCAATATGGAGCATAAATCAAAGTTTTAATTACATAACCCTCAACATACTCGAAGTGACAAGCGGTTACGCCAATCACGGCTCTGTTTATCCGCTTTAATTATGTCCGTGATCCGACGCGTATCCGACGCGTATCCGACGTGTATCCGACACTCATTTCACTGACATTATTCGCGTCGAAAAAGACAGGATTTAATTGGAAGTTATCAGTTCAGTTTTAATTGAAAAATCTGCTGTTTATGAAGCGGGTAAATATGTCATGCTGAGTCAATTTTATCAATCTTGACTGAATCAGGCTTCGATTACAGTATAAACATTGACTTTTAAGTACATGTCACGTGAATAGGCCATGTCGAATCGGAGTAATCGACATTTTGTTAGACAAATAATTTCATCGGTCATTCGTTCGTTCGGAGTCAGTGTAGAAGTGTCGGCTAACAGGGAAGAATGGAAGAGAAGAACCTGTTGGGAAATGGGCAGGAAGATGGTGATTTGTTTATATTCATTCGTAACTTTTTATATATCTGTGTCACAATCCTTTGAAGTCTGTTAATAACCATCGCTTTAAAAATTGTCTAAAACCAACTCCTCGCTTAATCCATTTTACAGTTACGCCAGCAAATAATTCTGCTAACATTGTGCTTCTAACAGGACATTACTATTACCAGTTCTTGGCAACAGAGGTCGCTACACGTTTATGACTTTCGCGTCAGGAATTTGTTATTGCGTCGTTTACTTTCGCAAATAATTACACTAAACCCCTTTTATCTCGGCCTTAACGTCGCGCTGTATCACTTAGGCTGTCTCTAGGTACACGATACGAGTATCCTAGTATGTATTTTACATTTTTACCTAATGTTACAGAACGGCTTTCGTTATACTCAGCGTAGGCTTAAAGTACCTACTTCATCCTTATCCATCCTGCGTCCGCGTCCCGAATCTGCCCCACTAAATCGATTTAGTGGGGCAGATTCCACTGTGAATTTTAAAGCGTTCCATTCTGCCCCACCAGTGGGGCGCCTTGGTGGGGCAAAGTGGAATAATCCAAAAATTCACGGTCAGCTGTCAAATTTGCTTGTAATCAACTGTGCTTTGCTTGAAAAAGAAACGGCACGCAAAATGACCTCCGTTTTTCCTGTCATTGGCGTAAGCTGTTCCTTTTGATGTATGACTCCCACTGAAAATCAATACGACAGTTATAATTTCATATAATTTTTAAAAGTCCTTATTATTATGAATAATGGCTTATTTTACTTGGATTACGTACTAAAAATACATTATTTTTTATGTTAATATTTTAAGTGCATGTTGTCTGTAATCCCACCTGATCATAACATAATAATTGGTGAGGTGATGTAGTCTTAGGTAGTAAATCAATATAACAAACCATTTTTCGTCATTATATAACAATTCTTATTTACATTATTATATTTTAATATCATAACTTACTATTTAACTCTGCCCTTTTCTAAATTGTTTATCGAATTAATCATAACTCAATAAATGAAGCTTTATAAAGTTGGATTTAAACTTCTACAATAGTTGAAGCGAGTTACATGTAGTTGTTACCCAGTTATTACTTCTACTTACTTGCCTTTAATTTAAAGTATTTATTAAATCCAACCTTTCTCTAATTGGCGAATTCAGAAAAGTTTTGTGCCTTCAGAATAAAATCTACTTTAAGTTATTTTTCAATATTAGATATTAAGTTATATATAACTACAGGATGTACGGGGTTCAAACAGAAACCTTGAAACTACGCTTTCGGACCGTGATTCTAAGTAATACTACATCGAAAAAATACACATACTGTATAATAAAAAGTAATACACATTCTGTGTATCACTACCATTAAGCTGTTACAAATATCAAATGAAATAGTCGAAAAGTCGTCACTGTGTATTCAGCCTAAAGCTCCAAATGATACCAGCTTCATTGTCACAGCGGAATCGATCTGACTTTGTCGTCGTTTTATTTCGACAATCATGCTTCCTACACGTACAACCAGGATATAAGGATAAGTATCGAATCATAGTCCTGTCATCTCATCAATCGATAAATAATAATAGATTGACAGGTCAGCTCTAGGACTTTTTTGCTTAGTGATATAGACAGTAAAAATTAATAGCTTCAACCCACTAAGCCTCACAGGGCACAGGCCTTTCCTCATTTCATCACGCTCCAGTGTTGGTGCCTGTGCTACACTAAGGTATTCGATTCTATTACTACAACTGTGATGATATCGCTATACGTCACGTGATGTCACCTTAATTGCTCTATCGAAGTTTTCCCCACCGCATATAGTGAGATACAAGGTGCGAACATGAACAGTCCCAGCACGACCGCCCCCCGGTCATGGTCACATAGCCTGGCGGGGAGATCTTCCTCTGCTAAACAACCGAAAAAAAGAAAGAAGGTTACCGTATACCATGAATTTTACTGTCCTCGTCAATTCAAGGGGACTTGAAACCCTTCTGTTTTAGGTATATTCTGAACCCATTTAACCCTTTACTGCCAATTTAATGTAGTCTTGAAAATCTCTACAACCCTGTAAAGCTACCCTTTCAACTTAACTATAATTCAATTATTTTCTGCGATAATTTAAACTTGAACGAGAATTCAGTATAGTAGTATCTCTTACAATTGATACTTGAAGATTGATTGTTAAATATTTAAGTCTGATGATTCGAGCGTCCTTTGTTATCTGAAAAGGAGTTGTAACTATTATTCTGTGAACCATTAAATTCTTTATGTTAAGATTCATTTAGTGTTGTCTAATTAAATATAATATAGGTACACTAACGAATTGGGGATACCTGTTATGTTAGTTGTAAGCCTTTGAATAAATAAATAAATCTATCTGTACATAACTGTACGTATGTGTACAGTCCTTAATTATTATTTATTCCAATTTAGGCCTTGTTATTATATAGGTAGTTCACAATTTGTCATGGGCGGCAGCGGACGGGTGGTACTGTACGAGTATGTTCGTTTACAACCTTAATCACATAAAAAATTAACTGAAGATAACAAGCTAAGTTTACCTAATGATTCTCCAGAATCGCATCACTACTAAAACGCTTAAAATGATAACTTTTGATTTCTTCCGTTATTAGTTCCTCCTTCGGGTTCCCTAAGGACCGGTTCCTTCGTACGATTTCGCATAATTCATACAATACGTCAAGTAAAATGGTTGGTAACGAGCGGCGTTACGAATGGGAGCCGAGGGTATAAGAATGTGATGGGGTATACTCGTGGAGAAATTACGTTGCATTTTAACGACATGGTATGCGATGTTTCCGTTAGATTATAATGTAACTTGAAGATTCCCTTCAAGTCAAGATTGAATAGGTTTATAATAAGTCAGAGCGCTTTACCACTAAAGAGTACATCACCACTTGCCACCTAGTGGTAAGTTGTTATCGGCAACCAAGGACCCATAACACCAAAGAGGACAGATGTGACCGAAGCGTTCCTAGCCAAGAAAGAACGTAGAATCAAAGAAAGTACTAACTGTTAAGCTACCAGCTGGAACACGACAAATGACATCAGACATACCAAAGGCAGCCAGGAATGAAAGATAAGGATAGAATGAAGGAAAGAGAGAAAGAAAGAAAGGGCCATGAAGCCCCAACCGGAATACGAAAACCCTGATCTGCTTGCATAACATTAAGGCGAGTATTAATATAAAACCAGCCAAAAAAATATAAAACTAGAAGTGAGCGGTTTGAACGCTAGACTCTGGACTCTGGTAGGTTAATCACTTGCTTCGGTGAAGGAAAACTCGTGAGGAAACTTGGACACCTGAGAGTTCTCCATAATATTATCTAAGGTGTGTGGAGTCCGCCAATCCGTACTTGGCGCTTGTGGATTATGGCCTATAACCCTCACATTGTGAGCGGAGACTCGTGGCCAGCAGTAAGACAGATATGGATGTAAACGGGCAGGCCAATGTAATGACAGTAGAAGCCATAGATTCTCGGGTGTTCAATAATTTCAAGGTTCATTCTAGGTCACGTAGCGTTGAATGGGCAGAAGCAAGCAAGTTTCGCCCTAAACCAATATTTTGAATGAATTTAACCCAAGCTATCGGTTGGGCACAAATAATTTTATATCTCTAACTCGATCGGTAAACTTTGTCTTTGGGGATAAACACTGGATTATTTACTTAATAAACACTAGTTATTTTAAGAATGGCTTAGGTTTCATCTGATCTACTACAATATTCTTAGCAAATTGTTACTAACTTCCAGTCCTTTTACTGTAACGATTTTTAAATATATTTTACTTTTTAATCGTCATCACGAGGCGTAACTACATAATTATGTAAATCCCACTATAATCAATTATATTAATAATAATCGATTTTGCAACAGTCTGCGCGCACAATGAATGTTGGTATACCTATACTTTTAGATCTGCGTAAAACTTATTTGGGATATTTTATTTCTATCTTCTTCCATCTTTCTTCGTCGACAACGCGTTGGCGATGGCTTTGGTGTTACTGATGTCCACGGGCGACGGCTAGTTACCATCAGTTGGTGCGGCTGTTCGTTTGTACGCTCAGCGTTTACACAAAAACCGTTAATAGAATGAAATTACTAAATAGGTACATACATTTTTACAGCCACGAAACAATTTAGTTAGCCGATAAAAGCAAAACTTCACAAAAATTCAATCAGCCTCGCAATTTTAAAGTCAAACAATATTTTTGTTTCAACCTTTAATGGTAGTGTTCGTGACTTGAATTTTTCAGAATAAAGTTTTAAAGACAACACAAGTTGTGTTATAAATTGAGTTAAATCGCGAGTAGCATAAATAAATAACCGATTATTTTAAAAGGCAACGAATGCGTTAAATGGCCTTTTAAGTGCATTAGTGGTATTATAAGCTTATTTTATTACTTTGAAGGATATTTGTATCTCTGGGCATTGAACCAACTGTATTGTGGAGTGTACCTAAGACTAGCTATTCTTAAGTTCAATTCTCCTCAACCTCAGAATAACGTCGTGCTAAACTGTCAGGGACTGAATGAGAAAGAATATTATGACGTAAAACCTATCCCAAACATGGTGTCATGTCGGACGTGCCGTTCGAACCGTCCTGGGTTCGATTCCTAGCTCGTGTGTTGTCCATCGCACCCACGACACAGTAATTCCTAGTGTAGGGCTATGAGTGTAAAGCGATTTATTAATACCGAGTCTCTTTTGAATGTCAAATCTTAATATATATAATTCGAGTGTGAGTGTGTATGATACCGAACTCCTCCTAAACGGCTTGACCGATTTGGTTGAAATTATTTGTGTGTCTTCAGGTGGATCCGAGAATGGTTTAGATTCAATTGTGACCCGGTAGGTGGCGCTGCTGTCGATATATCACCAAAACATTTTTTAACGACTGGACCGATTTGGATGAAATTTTTTGTGTGTGTTCAAGGGGATCTGGGAATGGTTTAGATTCACAATTGGACCCGATAGGTGGCGTTGCTGTCGATATATCACCAAAACATTTTTTAATTATAAAGCGGTACGAAGTACGCCGGGACAACTAGTATATGAATAAAACAGTAGGTACAGACAAAAACGGAAATGAAAATTTTCAAACACAGCGAAAGAAATCGTGGAGCAATAAACAATTTCAAGACACTGGGATCTATTATAGCTCGTTAAGGACAAGATTTGAGTCTCATAATTAAATTTTCTGAGTTCCCTATAAGTGGGTCAGGTTTTTTCGCACTTAAAGCCCCACTTACTTAAGAAATTTGATTAAATTCTTATTTTTTATTCGAAGCTAGCTTTCACTTTGCCTCGTGAAACCAGTATCTTAGTACCCACACCCAATGTTTTTCATTTTTACTAAATATTTTGAAGTAATTATCTGGATGGAACCTATTTCGGAAATAAATACGTCAAATAAAGGCTTTTCACAAATAATTAAGTCACATTTACAGACATCGATCATTTTTAATTTTTGACGTTTGAGTTTTTTTTTCTGTTTGTCGGTTTGTTTTTGCGTTTGTTAATCTTTAATCACAAAAACGGCTTACCGATTTGAATGCGTTTTTCACGATGTAGTAAGATTGCGTTCGCATTTCATGTTCGTCTTATTTTAATTATTGACGAATAAATAACATATTTCTCGAAACAAAGTGATGTTTTTTGTAGTATTTATACGTATAGTGCCAGACATTTAGTTATCGGAAAGATACAGAGAAAATTACCCACAAAATAAAAGTTTGGTAGTGTTAAAGTTTCCATGCCTAAATGCCGTTCGGTATTGATGAAGGAAATGAAGATTGCAGCGAACTGGTGAGGAGATAAACATCTCCTGAAAGTTTAAACAGCAAATTCCGTTCAAGTAAGCAAAAGTGGAACAAAACTATTCGTTTATCCGTTGGCAACGAAAGTTTAATGGTGGTGTGGTACAAGGCAAGGGGTGGAGGCGGTTAGATCCTGCGTTGTCTATAAATATATAATTATACTGCCCGGTCTTTTTATAGGATTAAAGTAGCAAACGAGCATGCAGACCACCCTTCCGCTGCTGCCCATGTCAAGTGTGACCGAACTTTAACAAGACTCAAATGGAGACGAGGATAGTTAGTCCGGTTAGGAGGCGGAGTTAGAACATTAGTTGGTTAGTTTATTAGTAAGTATAAGGACAGGGACAGGGACTGGTGGGGAAAAGTTATTATTGCAATTGATGAGTATAATTATGTTGAATATAATCTAGTTGATAAATAAACTGCAGAACAACGTTTGCCAAACTAGTAAGTTTATATATTTTTAATGTGAATTCATAGTAGTTACTCTGTACCTACATTTAATTTATTTATTTATTTATGGATACACAAAATGTATACTACAATCATACAGCCTCATAGTCAACTTCATTAAAGAGAAAATAATGGTAATAGTGAGTAAAACGGTGAAGTTAAATATTTGCAAAATTTGAAAGATCTTTAACTTGTAACAACATCTAATAACTAACACAGAATTCTCGAAAACGCCAATATTTACTCCGTAGATCAAACAGAGAAGCAACTCAACAAATTTGAGCGTGTTCAAGGTAGTTGAACTTGAAAACATGAACGTACGGTTGAGTATGGGACAAAATTCAAATTTGTTTTAGTTCCATCTTCGCTTCACTTGACAAGCTTTTTCTCGTGGACCACGGCGGTATACTATTTTCTGTGGTCCTACTATGATTATTTGAATATATCATTACCTAATATCAATATAAGGCAATGATTATCCAAAATCTTCACCAATCATTAGGGGGATTAACTTGAATTTTTTAACGTACAATGAAAAAAAATTAATCGAATCAGTTCACAAAAATGGAATTGCACAATTATATTCATAATAATATTATCTCGTATCGCGCGAAAACATTTAAATATTTTTTTAGGTTGTTCTCAGCACACCTAAAAAGTTTCATCACAATGTGATCGACAGTTTTGGATGTACATAATATATATATAGTATGTATGTATCTACAAAGGTATATAGATGTTTTTAACAATCCGATTCATATAACAAGTGAATAATAAAAACGCAAACATACACTTAAAAAATATATGGGCCCGAAGCTTTTAAATTGTGTACGGTGAGTTTTATTATTCGTCGAAGCGTTTTAAACGAAAAGTTTGTTAGTTTACTTGATGGGAAGGGAGGTACTGCTATAAAGCAGTCTATGCTTAATGCTTCATTCAGCTAACGTTGTGCATTGAACTAATTTATTCGTGATTCCGATTTTCTAATTTAACTATAGTGTGTAACTAGTGCAAGTTGGTCTATCCTTGAGTCTAACCCAAGTTCCTCTGGTCAAAGGGGTTTTTGCGGAACAACGGGAACTAGGGTCTCTCTTTTAGAGGTAGTTGGATCTGTATCAGCGCAATCCTTATGTTTATCAAGTACCATACTGTACTTTACCGTATTTATCAAGCTTAATTAATAAGTATTGTACATTTTGTACAGTAAGTACTTTGTATTGCAATATACATTTGTGTCCCTAATAATTTAGACACTGTAATTTTTAAAAATTAGAGAGAGGAAGTAGTGGGGCTGTACCCCCGGAGCTGTATCAAAGGAGATCTAACGTAATGATCCGCCGATCAAACCACCAGCTGTTGGCATGTTACAAAAAACCAAGCCATTTTCAATTCATTCTTTGAATTTCTTTGATAACCAAAATTATTTGTAACTTTAAAATATGAAATAATACAATAAATAAGATTTTCGAGCATTGCGTAATTATGTATTTTCTGTCATCCTGTATGTATAATAAGATTTTCGAGCATTGCATAATTATGTATTTTCTGTCATCCTGTATCTTTAATAAGATTTTCAAGCATTTCATAATTATGTATTTTCTGTCATCCTGTATGTATAATAAGATTATCGAGCATTGAATAATTATGTATTTTCTGTCATCCTGTATGTATAATAAGATTTTCGAGCATTGCATAATTATGTATTTTCTGTCATCCTGTATGTATATTATGTCCCGTTTGTATATTCTAGCTTTGTCCTTCGTCTAAATAAAACGATTTGCACACACAAATCCCAGTTGCCGATATTTCTAAACAAAACCTCGAGTTCTACCGGATCGCGTACACATGGCAGACCGCGCGTTTACGACCACGTGTTGGAGATATTCCGGTTTTATTGTAAATCTGTTAAAATATTGTTACGACTGGCTGCTTGTTTCGGCTGTGGTTTTCGGGTTAGTTTACAGTCACGAACCTACTATTGCTTAATGTGGTGACTTGGGACTACAAGTCATCACACAGGTGCCTATGTTACTTTAGCCGGTAACTATCATAACCGGTAACTGTCCCAAAGGACCTCGAAATTAAAATTCATATTTATAGATCGATTATAAAATTATTGAACGATTAAGATTTTAAAGAGATCTGAGTCTAGACATGAAATAGTACCTATGATCCAAATTCTACCAGAATGCAATTTTCAAACCACTAAGTAATTGCTTTGGTTTGCTTTTAAAATAAGACTCTCACTACGAATTACTAATTTAACTATTACCTACTAACAATAGCTAACAGTCCCCGCCCCAGTCCTCATACTCACTAACAAACTAACCAACTAATGTTCGAACATCGTCTGCTAACTTTGCTAATCATTCTAGTCCCCCACACCCCATAACGTCTTGTTCTGTGTCGGTCACAGTTGTCATGGGCGACAGCGGAAGTGTGGTGATGAATGCTTGTTTAAAAAGTTTTGGTGGGTTAAAAAATACTCAAATAAACACGATATATTATATCTGCCATAGTAATCCTATTAATACAATAAATGGAACTGAATACTGGACTGGAAATACCGGAATTCAATCAAAGCGTTTTATTAGTGAATTCGGAGAACGCATCACAATAAAAATTAATAAAAAATTAACGTCGGATTTCGTGATATAACTACATGATATAGAGGAGAGTAAATATTAAAAGTGAAAAAAACAACGGTTTTTAAAAACAAGGTTTATTTAAATGCGCTATAAACATCAGTAGGCTATAAAGAATAAAATATAATAAAATAATATAATTTACAACTGTTATTATCAACTTACGTAATTCCCCTCGATTATCATTGCTCGCGCATCTTCACGCAACTTTCACACGCAGTAACATAATATAAGATTTAATTACACGAGTAAACACTCACAATGACATCACACACATCCGCACTCTTGTTCCCACATCCGCACGTACTTGTCTCGACATCCGCATAACTAGTGTTGTTCTTTTGTACATAACTCCATTTGAGTTACTGTTACATTATAGTCGAGTGTCTCTTTGTTCTATCAATTACACAAGTTTCGAGAGGTATTCGTATCTACAACAGAACTTCCTTAGTAAATATGAGTACTGCTTTAGGCGAAGTATTTGGACTGGTAGTTTAAAGTCTCTATTATTATGTTACAAAGATTTATAAATTGTTATGTTTCGCGAGGTGCTTTAGATATCCGCAGATTCAAAGGACACGGTCGAAGGGGGATTTGTACCATGCTTTTTTTTATTTTTCCCGCACCAACAATGCTGAATGCTCCATGCAATAATATAATGATAATAACGCTTCACATTCAAAGCCTCGCACTAGAATTCCCTATGTCGTGGTTGCCATGAATAACACACAAGGAAAAGAACACATCCTCATATCGACGGTGGAAAGGCAAAATGTATTAACAGCCATTTTAGGCGATATCGAGTTATATTTTCCAATTTCCAAATCACTAGGAATCCAACTTAGCACCCTTCGAACGGCAATCCGGCATGGGAACAATTCGGCCATATAGGTCGCTGTAAGTTTTTTTTTGTATTAAGGTAGCAAACGAGCATGCAGCACCACCCTTCCACTGCAGCCCATGACATCTGTGATCGACCTAGAAAAATACTCAAATGGGGACTAGGATGGTAAGGCCGTTTAGCAGAAGGTGTTAGAACATTTGTTGGTTCCTTTATTAGTAAGTATGAGGACTGCGACAGGGACTATTGGTGATGCTATAGTTAGTCCTGTTAACTGTTTTTAGTAATAGTAAAGTTAGTAATTCTCAGTATGAGTCTCGTTCTAATTCGGTCACAGGTGTGTTGCTACCTTCGAGGACTGAGAAGGTCGCCTCTAAAAAGTGTAGCCGGCTCCACACCTTTCTATCCGGAACACACTTGCTGTGGAAACAAATTATTACGCGGTAGAAATGGTTCTAAGTCCCGCAAATGTAGGTACGTACGTAATTGTAAGTACCAGTAAGATATTTCTTTTTACCTATTGAGATGTCATCTCATGCCATCTTGTGCCATGAAAGGAACCCAGACCCCAATTTAACAGGCAGTATCGCACCTACTATAGTTCGCCGTTCATTTATATTCGCAATCTTCAAACATTTTGACGAATAGCCTACAGGGGCTCGTCTGAACATTTTTATCAACGAAACTTCCTACGCCATATTGTGATTTCTCACGGGATTATTCCTTAACTTCTCGTCTTCTAAGTGTATGTCGCTGTCATAGAATTGGGAATGTACAGTTATATTTGGGACATTATTTCTGACGTACAACATGATTTATATTGGAAGTGAGTCATGTTCGCGAATAAATAATAATTTAACAATGGAATGGTGCAAAAATATTAAAAACTTGGACTGAGGAGTCTTCGTTTGTTCTCCACCCGAAACGGGAGTAGAAAGGACATCCCTATGAGTAATGGCTGGAAATAAATAAATAGTGTGTAGCGGTGACACTCATAGCCCCACACTGGGATTTCCTGTGTGGTATGTGCCATTGACAATACACAATACCAGAACACACACACATTTTAAAATCATCAGCTCCGCCACGTTGGGAATCGAACTAAGGACCCTTTGAGCGGTGGTCCGGTAACCATTGCGTCATATCGATCTCTCGTTTCGCTGACTAGGTCACTGCCTGGCCTACATGGTCGTGTAATAAAAGGTTTATCATTACTCTGTAAATTTTCGGGCTGACGGCAGAAGAACAACAAACGAGCCACTTGAAGTCTTGTAAGTCCGGTTATATTTTATTAGAGGTGACCATCTTAGTCCTTTGGCAACACATCTGCGACATTATTAGTTCGAGACTTATACTTACAATTACTAAATGGAGTAGCTAACAGAATTAACTATCGTTAACAGTCTCTGCCCCGGTCCTCATAACTATTAACGAACTGACTAACTAACGTTACAAGGCATGATAATTCCTTGTCGTGCCACGGGTGGTACGAGCTGGTGGTACGAGCTGGTGGTACGAAGAGGACTACACCGTTCTAACACCGTCTGCTAACTGGTCTAACCTTCCTAGTCTTAGTCTAGTTCTGGCTAGTTAGTCTTGTTCTGGGTTTCTCACAATTGTCATGGGCGGCAGCGGAAAGATGGTGCTGCATGCTCTATTGTTCTATCATTGGGACCTAACTTTATACTTATTTATTATTTGTTGTGATAATAGTCACAGTTAAATTTACTCACACACACACCTGAATGTTTCAGGTGTCTTGCTAATTTCGTTCACAAACAGACATCAGAAACACATTAATAGGGTGCTATAGTCACTTTATGTACGGAACCCTAAAAACGTTTCGCGTTCAAAATATAAATCCAATTCATGCGAAACGAATATTGACCTATTCGCAAATTAACAAATCCGACGAACTCATTCCTTACCATAACTACAAACACGATAGCTATCCATAACGATAGTACCAACGATAGCACAGCTCATACGAACGCCACGGGACAGCGGATTCAAGCCATTTGCGACTTTATTCCCGTTTCGCAAAATGGAAAACCGATTTCTGAATAGAGATTACCGTGTACGTAAGTCTACGGGAGGGTTGTGGTCATAGTATAGCGTTATAGCGAGAATATTGTTGATGACTAGTGAACCCACCCTTGATTCGCTTCAGGAACATATTAAGTTTCCTAGATCCCGCTCTAGTCATGGTCTGCCCGTGTGTTTTTATCGCAACCTGATAATAATTGTGCTGGATTTTATATCCCGTATTTAAGGGATGATTTCCGGAATAAAAACTGTCCTATGTTCGTTCCAGGGTTTCAAACTAACTCCATACTAAATTTCATCTTAATCGATTCACCGGATTAAGCGTGAAAAGGGGGCAGAGAAATACTATCAGAATTTAATTGTGATAGATATCTAGTGCTTTTCATTAGTGACATTCGTGGTCGGTGCATTCACCACTTAAGCAGGTCGGCTTGATGTTCAGATTCAAATTCAGAATAATTTAACCATGGGGATATTTTTACATTTTTTTTATACAATGCTAAATTAATACTTGACAACAATCCCACAATGTACTTATTTTCTTCTACCAGGGCTTCTGAAAGGTCCTGAGATTGGGCAGAAGAAACCAGGATACCTTAATCGCTAGCCTGCCCGCTCCGCTCATGCCCTAACGCCGCACCACATCTCCATGCAAAGCAAGCCCGATTTTATCTGGCTTTATATGAACTGGCAAGCAGCCCGAAAGTTTGTAGGCCACTGCATCAACTGGTTCTTGGTAATGCACCTTATCTGAACATTACGCTTTTAACGAATTAAGCCCCGGTTAAATAATAGTTTAATGTTGAACTGTGGAGAGTAGTTACCAAAACTTAATTGGTTTCTTTTTTTATGCACATAGTTGAGTAACGAGCCGACAAGCCATGGTAGTCTGGTCAGTGACCATTGTCGCCCATGAACATCAGGTCTAAAGGACTGTCTATTAGGACTATAGGTTGAGAAGAGAAAGAGAGAAGAAATTAATGGTTTTGGCTCCCAGTTGGAACATTTTTGAAAAACTTTTTATGGTACTTGAGCTGTAAAGTTTATTACTTCTCTTTATGTTTAATGGGCTGCTTTATGACTTTTAGTGTTATCCCACGGACACTTTTTATAGATAATAACAAGTTATAAGTATAAGTTACTAGATTATAACTTATAGTAAACCCGCCCTCGCATCGCTTCGGGAAACCTGTCCTTCAGTATCCAAGTCCAAAATTGATTTCGAAAAACTTTAAAATATTATACATATAAACTTTCCTCTATAACTATATGTATAACTAAGCATATATAGGGACAGAGAAAGCGACTTTGTTTTATACTATGTAGTGATTACATTATTGGCAGATACGATATGGAACCATTCAGCAGATTCCGCGCCATATTTGCACACAAACATACATACATTCAAAACATATTGATCTTTATATTGACAGCAAAGCCTTGGCAAATTTTTAAAAAATCTCATAAATATTTAATGTTGTGGTCCAATGTAGCAGTGTACCTATGCTTTAGGCCTTCTTGGTTATGAGAGACCGTGCCTTGTAGTGGGTTATTAATGGGCTAACCACTATTTCATTACCATGAACATAGTTAGTTATTAATCTAGAAAATCCTATTGAAAGTATGCTCGTCGATTTACTCCACTTTGTGCTTATTAATATTCTCTAAGCCGTGCAACAAAGGAGCGGTGTGGTTGCGCGCAGATTATTTTCATCAACTACGTTTAATGTCTGGTCTTATTTAATATTTAAAATAAAATCTCATTTCTGAGTCATCTCATATCACAGAAAATATGGATAGAGTTAATACGTTCATCATCATAACCCATTTGCTGTCCAGTAATAGAACTGCTTTTTGTCCTGTGCGTAATGTATAATCATTTTCTTGTGCACGTCTAACTGTCCTTTTGATGAATTTAAAATAGCAAACGAGATTGCAGCACCACCCTATCGTTGCCACCCATGACAACTGTGACCGACATAGAACAACACTTAAATCGGGACGAGGATGGTTTTTTGGAACGAAGTTCCTTACGGCAGGCTTGGAGGGGATAGGGATTTTGCTGCGCGACCGAACTGAAAAATATGTGATAGTAAAACCGTAAGCGTGGAAAAAAGGTGAGCGTGGAATAAAACCGTTAAATGAGACGTGCGCAGGCGCGTAGGGATTTTGCTGCGCGACCGAACTGAAAAATATGTGATAGTAAAACCGTAAGCGTGGAAAAAAGGTGAGCGTGGAATAAAACCGTTAAATGAGACGTGCGCAGGCGCGACAGTAGCCGAAGGAACTTCCTTCCTACCTGGTGTCCCACGACACAATTAGTTATTTTTATAGCAAAGGACATTCTGAAAATGTTGGTAGGTCAGTTCGTTAAGAGGATCTAACTACTTTGTACGAGGCGAGGATCGTAGGTATGAGGATTGGGGTAGGGAGTGTTAGTGACAGTTAGTCCTGGTAATTGTTGTTAGTAATAGTCCAGTTAGAAACTGGTAGTAAGATTCTAGTAAGATTCTCTTTCTAATTCTGTCGCAATTGTGTTGCTACCCTGAAGCACTAAGTTCCTGATTGGGCTCTGGTCTTAGCACAAATATTAACATGTAGGTATTATAACTTCCATTACATTTCTTGGTGAAAAAATTGTTGGAGCCGTCCTTTGGGGTGGCGGAGGATCAAAAGAAGCGTAAAACAATCTTGTATCATTAATAACACATGAGATGAGGTACGCAATTGACAATTTATTTGATTTGAATTCGTTTTGCTGTGCTAATAGAAAAATCATACGTTTTATTGCTTTTTAGATTAATTTTATGTAAGATTTTATCTACTGCCCAAAAAATTATGAAAAAAATAAAACGCTGCACATTCATTAAATAGCCCCACACTAGAATTCCTATTGGGTACCATGGAGAATACACATCGAAACTTAGGACAATTTAAACTCAAAATTCAAACCAACTCGCTGGGAATCGAACCCAGGAATCTAACGGGTATCCGGCATGTTCATCAGACTCATCATCAGTGTAATATTTTACTTAATTATATTCGCTCTAAATAGCAAAATAAAAGCGCGTTAAAATATATAATCTGACGGCCTTTTGATTCCATCATAAATTAAAAAAAACACTTATGCATCAAATTAACACCCTTCAACACTGAAATGACTATAGCTGTTAAAATTCCTTTTAAAATAGGCCATTCTTTTAGTTTTCCATTCTTTTACTTTTTTTGAAATGTCCGTATTAAAAGTAATTTACAATATTCGCCAAGCAGTTTTTTCCACCAGACACCGTCGAAACTGAAGAGAAAATGAAAATGTACAAAACAGAAACTGATTTCTAAGAATTTTCTATTATTTTCAACTAAATTATATTCTGGATATATGCATTAACTATCTGAGAGTACGTAAAAAAAGGAAATAATTAAAATATCTGCTCATTTGTAGCCGTAGTGTAAGAATAAACATAGTGTAAAGTGAGCCGAATTTCCGATTTTTTGATTAAAGTAATTGTTTTTACGTCTAGTACTGAAGCTACATATCTTCCATTTAAGTTTGTCTTACAGCTTGTATTTATGTATAATTCTGTACTTAATTTAGTTAAAAGTAATCCTAGGGCCCTTTTGGGTATGTATTATGTCTATAAAACAAAATAATGTCTAAAGTGTATGTGACCTGCTGTATGTTGCATGTTTTACCTTTGGATACAACCGATCGTTCGACAATTGTAACGTTAATTTGAGTTCAATAAAGCACTTTAATTCGACGAAGTAAGGTCCTCTTAGTATTTCCGCTGGGTTCTTCGTCAAATATCTGTAACTGTCGGTCTCGCGTGTCGGGCAAAACCGGGAACCGGGAATACATACCGTATTATGTCTATAAAACAAAATAATGTCTAAAGTGTATGTGACCTGCTGTATGTTGCATGTTTTACCTTTGGATACAACCGATCGTTCGACAATTGTAACGTTAAATTGAGTTCAATAAAGCACTTTAATTCGACGAAGTAAGGTCCTCTTAGTATTTCCGCTGGGTTCTTCGTCAAATAACTGTAACTGTCGGTCTCGCGTGTCGGGCAAAACCGGGAATGGCTACCCTTTATACAACACAATGGGATGATGCGTTCAAGAATAAAGGATTGTTTTACTTCAACCGTCGCAAAGAGGATTAAAATGGTCGGTTTGGTTCGAACAAAACGTGAGGAGCTCTTTGTTTCAAAGTGAAATTCAAAAGACTACTCTCTTTTTTGTTTATTATATCGCCCAAAGTTGGTTATGTGCCCTACTGTAGGAGAGTGGCGAGTAACGAGGAAAGTTTACGTCCCATTATTTATTGTTTACCTTTGATATAAAAAGCCATTTTTATATCAATGCTGTTTATTAATACTTAATAATAATCGAAGCGCTTATAGCCCGGTAGCTTGCGTCGATCTTAAATAATTGACAAAGTTAAGCAACAGCGGTCGCGGTCGGTAGTTGGATGGGTGACTGCTAGTGGCAAAATTTGTTGGGCGCTAGCGTGCTTCGGACGGCACGTAAAGCCGTCGGTCCCGGTTGTTGCCATTTGGTAGCACTTGTCAGATGCCTTCGGGCGGCATAAAAATTTCCGACGCTTGGGTTGGCCACTAACTCCTCCACCAATCCGTACTGGAGCAGCGTGGTGGATTATGCTCTAGATCTCGGGTATGAGGAGAGACCCGTGCTCAGTAGTGAGCCATTAATGGGATGAAGACAATAATTATAAACTCTAACACACACATCTGTCACATTAAAATCGGCACTACAGCAGTAGCACATCAGTGACCGACTGGTTTTGCAACCATTTGTTGTTGCAGGTTACTCCATAGTAACCTGACAGTAACCATTAACTAATATGAAGCTATTGATTGTTGTCATGAAAATGTTATGGCATGCGGTTTAGTTGGTAGTAGGGCTGAAGTCCGACTGGCTAGTTACCACCTTCCTGCTTAAGTTAGCCGAGCCTATAAACGACTTGTCGTATTACGTTTAGATATGCGCCCTGCCTCTCCAAGCGGGGTCGTATCAGCCGAATTCTTTAAGGCCGTATGGCCAAAGCCATCATCAGGTGGTGTTTAGTGGGTAAGGCTCATAGGTTTTCAATCGAGAGTCCCACATAACCAACACAGCCGGCTGTGTTGGTACGCATGAGCATTCACTACTGCTCCCACGCATCTCCAGAGGGTAGTCCCTTCACCTTGTCTGGACGCAAAAAAATTAGAAGATTTAGGGCCCGTACTTTCATCCTTCTTTCTTACTTCTTGATCGAAAACACATTGGTGGTGCCATGTTGTTTGTGATGTCCATTAGCGACGGTGACTACCATCAGGTGGTTTGGCTGCTCGGTTGTGTGTTATTAAAATAAAAACATAGGTAAACACAATTATGACCCTGTTATCCATTAGTAACTAATGGGCTAATAGCTAACGTTCTTTTAGTGCGGAAGTGCTTGTCAAATGTCTAGCAATCACCCATCCAAATTCAACCCGACGCTTCAACCCAGATCAATCACTTACTACTGACACGAGCCGTCAGGAGAGCTTTTTAGTCGAAATGTAGGCAATTGAAATAAACATAATATGTTTTTGGTTTTTGTTTAAGTACAGTAACTCGCGCTCTGTGGTTGAAATTCAACTGTAATTCATTTTCACATTACATCACAGACGTCACAGACATTAATCATTTTTATAATTTCTGAAATAAATGTATTTGTGTACAATCGAATTAAGCTTCCTCTACTTCTGACTGCTTAACTTTTACTGTGTCAAATTTCTCACTTCCACGTCCCGGTCCTGGGAGCGATTCTTGGCCGAGGCAGACATACCTAATTGATTTTTTTTATAGCGGATAACTTTATGCTAATTTAATGAATAAAAGGTGTTTAATTTTATTAATTTTGTCAAAGAATTACGGGAGAGTTTCCTACATACGTACCTAGCTTGGGGAAATTATACAATTACGGTTTCCTAATGTTCGTTTATCGCTTACTCGCGAATGGTGTAACCGATCAGTATAGCGATAGTTAAAAGGACGGGCGTGAAATAAAGTAAAAAGTAACGCCATTTTGAAGCGGTACCGCGCTTCTTTGTCGCGTCTCGTTTATTAAACCCTTTCATGTTGCACGAGGAACACTCATTCTCAATGGAGGGGTTCGAACTACCGAGAATTGATGGAAAAATTGGGACGCCAAAATAAAATAATACAAAAAACGTTTATTTCAGCCTATTTACGCCCATACTTTTAGTATCAGTGATTTAGTACATATTCTTCTAAAAACTAGGTTGGGCTTATCAATTGTGTGTGTTATCATCACCATAATCATCATCGCAACCTATAACCGTCCCTCTGCTGGTCTCGGGTCTCCTTCAGAATGTTAGAGGGGGTCAATGCCACATGCTCCGTGCTGGCCGATTGCGGAGTGGCAGATTTCACCAACCCTTAGAGAACAACATGGAACTCTCAGGAGTGCAGGTTACCTCACGTTGTTTTCCTTCACCGAAGCAAGTGATAACTAATTTCTAATATGCACATCACTTTTGAAAATTAGAGGTGCGTGCAGGATTCAAACCCAGACCACTGTGGCCTGGCGTGGATAGTGAGAGGAGCCCGGGTCCCGAAGTGGAAAGTTAAGGTTTGCAATTATGACGAAGAAAGACTTCGATTAGTCAGAATTAACATATGAATGATTTCATAAATCCATCGGTCGATAGCTAAATCTAAACAACGACCAATGAAAGTCATCGTCCAGAGCACATTTTACGCGACCATCAAATATCTCATTCGGTTTATACGACGTCGGGAGTAGACAAGTCGTCTCATACTATTTTATATGCATTTTATTGTGATCCGCCGCACTCGCGCCGCTGATACCAAAACGCGTTTAAATAATTTTATTTGGCTTTAAAATGACCTTTTTATGCGTGCATTTAAATGGGCCCTAAGTACCTCAATATTGAAATTAATTTTATCATTCGATTGAACACGGACAATTCTCGTAAAAGATAATAATCGCCGATAACCGCTCCAATATGGCTGCCAGTATGGCCACGGAATAATGGGATGCCTGACATGAGGTTTATTAATTTGTTGTTTAAAATATTTTAGAGAAGTAAATGCCCACGGTTGGCTTCTGTAAAACTATGTCAATAGGTTATTGTTTTTTTTTTTGTTTTCAAAATTTGAAGAGTTTCTTTCGCCGTTTCTTTTCCTCCATTATTAAGCAAGTATCTCCTGCCTAGTCAAAATCTCAAGTCTGTCAAGAGTTTCTCCCCGACACCGCAGTCTCGCCGTGACCATGATCCATGCAAATGGGTTGAAATATCGGTAAAACAATTCAAAAATCGTGAGTATCCGTTTGCACTTGAAATGTTTAGAGTCCGCGATGATATAAGTTTAAAATCATATTTTTCACAAGTCTGTCAAATACCTACACGCCGATCCTGTTTAATGTACCCAAGTGCACCAGAAAATACAGTTTTAAAAATACACTCTATTTCCTCGACAGCCGTAAATCTGGCGTACACTAATAAAGCGGACAGACAGACAAATGCGCTCCGTACATAAAGAAACAATTTACATTCCTCCGATGTAAGACTCTTGGGACATTCCTTACTTTATTTCGGGATTTTGGTACAAGTTTTCGTCAAGAAAAGCACTACTGGAGGATTTAAATTGAGAGATATAATACCGGTTAAAGTAAAGTCTTCGAAAGAATATAAATACATACCTATTTAATTACATCACTAGTTCAACAAATTATTTTGAGTGATGACGGAGAAAGGATAAAAAATCAAATCGTTTAGCCGATTTCATTTGTGAACATATTCTTCACCATGTGTTCAACATGTGTAAAATATTCTTCACCCATGCATCGTTTCGGAAACAAGCCTATTAGTAAGAAACGTCAAAGGAGCGCCTTAGCACATGCTTTAAAAATTAAAAAAAAATAGATAGCTACCTACCATCCTGAACTAATAACAAAATAAATAAACTTTTGAAGTGAATACTTCTTTAGTATCGTTGTGATTTGGAATTCGTTGAAACGGAAATGACGCGAATGAAGCATCGGCAAAATGGCGGCTGATGTAAGCAAAGCAAAACATCAATATTTGGACTGACAGTATTCGTTGTTATGAAGTTTGACTTCTAGCACGTGTGAATTGCAGACATTAAGTTTTTTTTTTAATAAACGCTAACGCTCTCATAGAACACCCCAACACAAGGATTCCTAGTGTCACGGGTGGTATGGACAACACAAACCCATCACAAACATCGACGACCAGAGAACAGAAATATCTGCCCCGGTCGGGAATCGAACCTGGAACCACACTTCACAGGCACTACCAACTGAGCTACGGGGCCGTCTAATACAAAAAATATTCTTAACGTAATATGGAAAAATAACTTTGAGGCATTATATTATTCTGTTATATTTTAAATAACTCTAGTATTCCGCATTCGCTACTATAAAATTACTATACGACTTCCGGAATCCCAGTTTTCGGAGATTCTTCCATAATATTTTAGATAACATTCCCCTTGTCATAACTGCGGCGACATTCTGTGCCTATATACGAGTAATATTATTGAGGGCATGCCAAGTATCTCTATCTCCCTTTAGTAAATACCTACCACACGAGAAGAAATGTTCTACTATAGTAGGTAATGTTTTAGGTTTTGTGACTTAGATTACTATAATATTTGTTTTATGTAGGGTAATTTTATTTCTTAACCGTTTTATTACATTGAATATAGTGACCGGTCAAAATTACCAGATATGTAAATAATTATAATTATATTAAGGACTTTATGTTTTAATTTGAAAATAATTGTGATAGCAATCAGCTCTCCTGGTACGCCGTCATATTTTTTTGTTATTATTTGACAATTTATATATTTTTAATTGTATTTTCTAAACTGTTTAATTTGATGGTTAGCTATTGGATTTGGGGATTCAAATTTAATTCGTTAAAGTCGAGAAAACATTAGAAATCAATAAAAAACTAACTTAAATAAGTAATGTAATCATGTAGTTTTTAAAGGATTACAAAACAAAACTTACGAGATAGGTATTAGACGATCCAGCAATTCTGGCACACTTTATACTGGTCCTAGCCTTCTAAATCCCAACTGGAGACCTCGCACTGGTCAGAGGGCGTGGCCTCTCAAGAACTTTTAGTTGTACCAAAGTTTTAGGTCAGCTTAATAACAGGTTTGGCCGTGTGAGCCAGCTCGTAATTGGATGAGAGGACATCTTTTGTGCATCCTGTACCTTGTAATTGACTTAGCCCCTCTTCCGTCCTCGAGACCCGCTTTGAAGGAAATTACCCTCATATTCGGGTTTGAACTTACTACGCAAAAATATAATACTATATAAACATAATATTATCAACCGCTATCTTTGGATATTCCATTGGTATTTAAATTTTGATTATAAGTATTTGTATATTACTTAACTCATATAATATTGTGTTTTACTATTTGATGGATCGTGTGGTGAATGGAATATTTGAGTCACTGTTGGGGATAGGTGTTTATTAACGCTATAGAAGTATAGACCATTCCAATCATTTTTGAATTTTTATCTATAAGGAAATACTCGTAATGAATCCTTACAAGAATCGATTTTACCGATTTGCGATTTGTAAATATTTTATTTTGATCAGCATTGATAAGCTTCTATCACCAAGTTAAGAAATAAAAAATACATTTAAATGCAAAAAATCCCGTGTTTTTCGAGTGTGACTACCAAGGCAAAGGATTCCGGAAGCGAACCGCAATTAAAATAAAATCCAAATCCATTAGTCCATCCATCCATCCATCCATCCAGTGAACAATCCGAAACAAGTGATCCTTATCATCACACGAGAATGCAGTACACAAGTAAGGATATAATTACTCTCCAGTTGTAATCCAGGAATGTACTATGGATCGCACACGACGCCCGAGCGTCGTCTGTCTGTCATTGGAATAAATTTAACACGTGCTACTCACTGCCGGGTAGAATATCCAATATCCTCTACCTTACTGGTAATAGCTGTCATAACAAAACATGGTATGATGCCATTGACTTATTAATACTATTGACATATATTATAATCTAATACTAAAATCGCGAAAAAAATGTCCCAGTCTGTTGTCATGTCATGCAGTTAACAAGGCCATTTAAACACTAAAGTCATCACGGTTTCATTTCGATTGCAGTCGTAAACGCAGAATTGTTCCTCTCATTGCGTTTTGTTGCTCTTTTGGCTCGGACATTTTTTAGCGCGGACCCGACGTCCACAGTAATAATAAGTCAATGTATGATGCTAAGTGTTTTGTGTAAATAGTCGACAAGCGAGCAGTCGGGCCCTCTGATGGTAGGTAAGTGGTAACAGGCCGAAAAGAAGTAGTGGACTTGAACTATTCCTGGTCAAATGACTGAGATCGCGACACGTAAACAGTTCACGGTTGATCTTAGAACGGAAGGACAGGTGGCAGATACGATGCGGATAAAACCCATACCACCCATGAGAGGGGATTAAAAAAAGCGATATAACTGAGTTATTATACATATTATTATAGAAAAAAAAATTAACTGATCTATGTTGGTACATGGTTTAGAAACTAACTATCGGGAATTATCTGGATTTTTGTATATGGGGGTTTTCTAGCTAATTTCAGAATTTGCTTAACCGTTTCAATGATGTTTTTTTCTTCCTAAAAGGTAGGTAGGGTTTGTAGGTATGTAATTTTGCAACAGGCTTGGGTCAAAATTAAGTTACATTCCAGTCAGGTCACAAATAAAACAAGACGTAACTCAATTTAAATAACTCCGTACTTAATTTTTTTAATAATTTATCTGGATAGGTAACTTATCCAGATAAATTCTAGGCATAGGTTTCCAAAAGGGAAGCACGGTTGTTAGTTGAAAATAAACCTATGTCAAACGATTCGTTGCCACAAAATGATACAATAAACGCATTCGGTATTCCCGTTCCGCCAAGACACTGTGTAGCGGGACAATTATAGCTAAGCCTTTGGCGCCGGCTGGCTCATTTTATCTGCAGTAGCATCTTGCGTCGGGATCATGTCCAATTAAGTGCAAAACTATTTCACCTCATCTAGCGACGAAGGGCGTGCAGTATCTTCGGAGTTCGGTTAAATTAATGAAGTAGTTCATCTCCTCTCTGCGTGCCAACATGGCTGTGAAACTATACTTTTACGCTTGACAATATTAGTTTAGACTAACTATGTTCGTATCTTCGTGTGGATGCCGGATAATAATATGTATACATAATTTGTTTGATAAATAATTGTTTAAAATTGTAATATTTTTTGATAGAGTAAATTAATTTTATCTAATATATCTTTTAATGAAATTATCGTGTCACGGTGTTAGTGGTCAAACTCCTCCAAAACGGCCGAACCGATTTTTATGAAACTTTGTTTGTATATGTATTTGGTAGATATGAGAATAGGTAGTAAAGTATAGTTCATACCGCTGTGTGATAAGGGTGTCCCTATCCAGATTTTTTTTCTATTTTTCTAGATGTTTATATAAATACATACTTCAAAAATTCATAGTTTCGAAAGCGTTCTGTTCATAATTATAGCAACCCCTTTCCGAGATATTCGCGGAAAATACTTTATTGTATTGCAACCTTTGTGTTGTCGTAAAAAGCGTAACATAGAAAATGTCCTCCATTTTTATGGGACTATTTTACTTTAAAATATTGGAATAGTTACCAATTTCCGTGGAGCGGCGACAATTTTGCAAGCGCCGTACACTTCAAACCTCCTGTACGAAACGTGAAAATGTTTTTTGAAGTGAAAACTTCTATAGTACCTATCGTTGTGGTTTGGAATAGTTGAAACGGAAATGACGCGCAAATGAAACGAAACGGAAACGAAAAGACACAGACACATTTTAACGTGGGAGAAAATGAGATAGGCACATTAGCAAGAGTTAGAACTAAAGTTCGCTGTAGCGCTAAAACAATAGTTATGACATCTAACATATTTTTGAAGTTTCACTTCTAGCACGTATGAATTGCACACTTCAAAATATTTGCCCTATGATTTATATGCACTTTCTCGATGAAGCGTACGCTGACAACCTACCTACCTATACTACCTATACTATACCTACCTATACCTCCATTTATACACTTACAACATACTTACACTTCTGATTAAACGGAACGCCTCTAGAAATACACTTTTCTATTACCTAGAAACAGTATACGATTCGATTGAAAGGACATTGAGTTGTGTACATTTATAAGTGTACACACTGCAGTATAAATGCCAATAAGGCAATAATGAAGTGTTACAAACATAAAAGTTCCTTGAAAATTAATAAATGTGTAGCTTTCGTGGCCTCACTTATTAAAAGTTATATAAACTCAGCGCTTTTGTGAGAACGTCTATTGACAGGAACTTTTCCCTTATACAAGTTTAAACCAGCGTACCTATAAGTTTTATTTTTAGTATAGATAGAATAAAAAAAACTTGTTGCTTGTTGATATTTTTCAAATATCTGTTCATCAAAATAGCGGTGGTGCAAGTAGAAGTCGTTTGGAAGCTGAAACAAGCAAGGGCATGGCAGCTAGATAGGGTACCTTCGGGATTAACTGGATGATCAGAGTCTAAAGGTCGCATTCAGTTCTTAGCGACCGCGTGCGCGACCGCGACCGAAATCGGGTCGCGCGACCCACTGCTTATGGATTTGTATAGAGTACTAAACAATCCCGACGACCGCGACGCGCGACCGGTGGGCGTGGCTTAGGAACTGCGTGGAGCCGCGTTCGCGGTCGCGCGTGGCAGACCGAATGTATAAAGGTAGCGTTCTTAGCGACCGCGACGCGCGACCGCGACCCGCGACCACGCGGCTCCAAATAGTTCCTAAGCTACGCCTACCGGTCGCGCGTCGCGGTCGTCTGGATTGTTTAGTTCTCCATACAAATCCATACTAAGCAGTGGGTCGCACGACCCGATTCCGACCAGGAATGGAACTATACGAAAAATCTGTTTAGCGGTTAACACAGATACAAAATTAAGCTTGATTCTACAATTAATATACAAAAACTTTGATTAATTGTCACTTCCTAAGCCTTTTCTAGATGTGTTATTTCAAAAGCTCCAAATCCTATTATGGACTTAGATAGGCTACTTACAAAAAGATTCTAAATTCTAAATTCAATTTAAGTTCACTCTTATAGGACATTAGTACTAAATCTATGGTCGAAACAGATGTTAATGCTGCTTCGAGCACCGAATTACAGTTCAAAGACAACACTAAGCTTTATCAACCGTAAAATTCATTACAGGAATGCGCGCTACATAAATCTTATTTGTGGCCAAATAAGATTCAAAATTGATTAAACCACAGGTCTTTGTCAATGCAAAATGTTGAGCTGCAACGATCTATTGATATCACGTAACGTGGTCTTTATTGCTGGTCACGTAAGGTTGAAAATTGATGGAACTTTATGTTCGTATTGCAGAGATGCAGTATAACAAAATTAGTACGGTATTACAATAGTCAGTCTCGGTTAGGGCTGCCAACCTTGGAAGAAATTATGTTAAATAAATAAAAGCAAATAATAAATAGGCATATCCATGATTTTACTCAAAAGCGGATAAGCATTTAGAAGTTCTGTTTTAAAACTTCATCAAGTACAGATGCAAACTAATGACTCTCTCAGGTTTCTATATGTTTTAGAAAGTATGCGTAATAATCGGCACGATTTAATACTCCAACCCCCTTCTCATTGCCGTAATCATCCATTCGTATCTACATGCTTCATCATCATCCAATCCATCCAAACCATAATTGTCCCATTGCTGAGCTCGGATCTCTTCTCACAACGTGAGGAGGACAGGCCATAGTCCAAGGTGGCCAAGGGTGGATTTCGGACTTCACACACCTTTGAGAAAATTATGGGTAACTCTCAGGTGTGCAGGTTACAGCAGCAAGTGATAAATAACACCAATACGCAAGTAATGTTTGAAAATTACAGGTACTTGCAGGATCTCGAATCCTTCCCAATCAGAATCAGGTCCCAATATTCGGGAGTCCAACGATCAAACCTAAACTTCAAGTAAGTAACGTAACTTAAGTAATTTTAGTTTAATTGCGCGTGTATATTACATTTGTGCCGCAGAGCAAAAATAGTGCAGATGACCGTATATTTAGCATTTGCTTGCGTTCAAACGTGTAAATTTTAATGGTGCAAAATCAAGTGAGATCCTTTATTTGACAACCCTATTCGCAGTACACAACGTGACGCTGAATACGAGGCATGGACAATAGAGGGGCCGCAATTTATCAAATAGTCCCATTTGTTCTCAAAGTTTTTTAGCAGGCGAGTCGCCGTATGGATAGTGGATATTAGTAATAGCAAGCAATCTACCGAAGCGTTGTCCACCAATAACGAGGAATAGGAAAGAAAGATAGTTTTTTCTCTTAAGAGGAAATACCACGCGAACCCTTTTTCAAATTTGGGATTTTTTCGCTCAATATCTCTGTTGCGCTTGCGAGCGGCGTGTATGTCAGTGCGATAGGGACAACTGCAGCTCCGTGTAAAAACCCGAGGCAAAAATCATCAAAATCGAAGTTCCGTTCTCGACTAATCCCTCGCTGGTTTTTGACTCTAGATAAATAATTTTTTCACACAAGAATAATATCATCATTATCTATGTCGGTACGTTTTGATTTTTTTGATATTTTTGTTTTCAAGTCTATCACAGATGGGTTGGTATTGTATGTTTGTTGGACAATATTGTTATATTTATCGTAGAAGGTAACTATGCTTCCGTGCATGATAATTTTACTTTTTTAAAAATTTACGACATTGTATAATACTAGCGCATACAGAAATGTCATGTCAGAAATGACATTTAAATTGATCAAAATCAAATCATCAAATCAAATGAATTAAGTTAAGCGATACCTACATGAATTAATGATTTTGAAATTTTGATTTTTACATATTATATTTTAGTATTTATTATATCGGAAGTACCTACGTAATAAACTTTGGGAGCCTCTGTTCTCGGTTTCATTAATCTAACGGCCACCAATTGTAGAACAGCAGTGTACAACCAAAATTGTTTTATAGAAGGAATCTGAACTATGTATGCCGTAATGGTAGCCCAGCTGTGGGCTAAAAATTATGCTTCGAATGAAAAAACCTTCACACTTGCAGTTGCATTAGGATGCAACTTCACACTTGCAGTTGCATTAGGATGCAACTTCACACTTGCAGTTGCATTCTAATGCAACTGCAGTTGCATCCTAATGCATCCTAATGCAACTTCACACTTGCAGTTGCATCCTAATGCAACTGCAAGTGTGAAGGTAAGCACTCGTGCCTCGGGAATGCTAATGCATTTAACTCCTTTTGGTGGAAATATCACAAAATACCTCCTTAGCTGTCGTCTTCTAAACTACGTGGCTGCCAATTTTCATCATCAAGGTCAAATAAGTAGTTGAAAAGATTGGGTGGACCGACTATTTTGGCGGGATAAAACAAACAAAAAATCCATGGCGATGTAGCATTTTTTCTGCAATGAACGATTTGAGAAATACTTTCCTATCATTTTGTTGTATTAAAAGGAAATAAAGCTAAATCCACAATACTAATACAAACTCATGCGTGATTTATCTGAAATGAACCTAAGTATAGACAATCCAATATCGAACACTATATTTTCATAATGAATACTTTACCTTAAATCCAGAAATAAAGCAGCAAGTGGAATGCATCCCAAGAGCTTTGCATCAGAGGAATTTAAATCGTTGTTAGTGCGTTGCATCCATGTTACACCGGAGAATTAAAATTTGTATGTGCGTTTGAAATTGAACATTTTTTTCTTATTTCATCAAAAAGACTTGTACATTGTATAATTAAGTTTTGCAAAACTATAGGCCGGCTTCTTGTATGTAGTCCATGTTGCAGTTCGCGTAATTCTCATTTATTTCACTACTTCCCATGTTATTGAGTAATAAGTATCGTACTTTAGGGTCAGATTAATTACAAAGTAACCTATTAAAGCCTACATGGCTTTAATTACCATGTCAGCTACCTTACTTACTACTGTTCAATGTCTGGTGCAAATCAGTTACAATTTTAAATGTATCAACGATAAAATATAATCAATATTTAACAAACCGTTCGGAGCAATGGTTATCATCCGACCCACCATCTGTTCCAAGGGTCCCGAGTTCGACTCTCGAATGATAAGTTTTCCTGTTTTTGTCTCGGTGTTTGTGTTCTTGTTTTTATAGTATTCTCTGCCTATGAGTGTGTAGCGTTCTTTATTTAATTTTGAAAAAAAGTTTTAAATTTAATTCATGTGTGATATGACCTGGGTTGGACCTTGCCCAAACTGCTAACATATCAATAGAGGATACCAAAACATCGTGTCTCGTAGACGCTACACCTTAAATATAGAGCGCATTTGTCTGTATGTCCGCTTTATTAGTGCACGTCAGATTTACGGCGCTCTGAGAACGAGACGCTATTTTAAAACTGTATTTAGTAGTTCTGTGGCTGTAATAAAGCAGTTTCCTTGTTATAAGTTGGCTGGTTTTACATCAGAGGTTATAAATCTTCTAAAAACCTATTTATGCCGTGAGGGTAATTGAAAGTGGTGTAGCGAATGACATTCTGTATTTTAATAAAGATTTATTTCTGAGATAGCTAATTGCGCAGGGTTAATCTTGGTCCTTCGAGCCTTATTGTACCAAAGTAGATAAATAATAAGAAAGTCTGGTCGACACATCAGATAGTTGCCAACATTCCTCGTGCAAGTTTAACGTACAACGTAACGTAGGTCTACAAGAAGAGACCTGCGTTTTATAGCAGATCTTATTAGGTTGACGACTGTTTGATGAACCCTAAGAGCGGTTCCGCACGATATCCGTTCCGTGTTCGTGAAATGTGGCCGAAGTAACGATAGTACTATTTTTATGGTAGTTTGTACATTAGATTAGGAAACTCATACTAATCATATATTTTGTAAGCTTTAAAGCGTCTGTTAAGGAATATGGAAGCATGAGTGTCTGGGAGTATTAACGACCTATTTTGTACTATATTGTCTAAAACATACGCGAGAATCAGCCATCAGAAAATACGTGAATACTAACTACACATACTAACACTACCCAATCGTCCACATTTCGTCCGTCAGAAAATACGTGACGCCTGGTGGCCCTGGGATCTTGCACTAGTAGTAGTATATTTAAACTGTATTTTGTTATCATTGTTTTTGGAACGAAGTTCCTTATCGCGCGTTGCGAAAGGGGGCTAGACGGGATTATCACGAAATGTTGTAACGAAAAATTATCACGAAAAGTTGTAACGAAAAATTATCACGAAAAGTTGTTATTAATGTATTATAATTAGTAAAAAGTAAATTAGAAAAGTTGTAATTATTGTTTTTAATGTTGTTGGAACGAAGTTTTGGAATAAAATTTTATTACAATTCCTTCACTAATTAATCGAAAGGAACTCCGTTCTATCCGGGTGTTCCTTGACACCTCTCAAGTTTTTTTTAATTGAAGCAAATTTAAAGCCATCAAAACTATGAGTAAAATATACATGCCCGCATTAATCGAAGCGTAGTCCTAAATCCGTACCGTTTCCACCGTAACCGCTTCTCCACTTAACTAAACCGAAGCATAAATCTACGATTAAACCCGTCCCAAAACAATTACCCGCCGAGTACAAGTTAACAGACCTCACGTCATGGTTCCCGCCAAATCCACCGCCATATTGCGGCGCACTTCGCCGCCATATTAACCTCCGTTATGGGCGATTATGGCTGTTTATGATTATAACCATGTTCAAATGAAAAGTTTTTTGCGATCCATTTCAACGTGTTTGCCCTTGCGTACTCGTACGCATAGGTATTTTTTTTTACTGATTGATGTCTGTACATGGGAGATATTTAAGAAAAACTAGTACTGGTAGTATTGACGCAATAGGCGACATCCATAATAAAGATCTTAAGATTTTTGTATGTTTGTTTGTTTGTTTCCCGCTGTTTGCGCCCTAAAATGTGTGATCTATCTATAAATAATAAAAGGAGAAGCTCACTGACTGAATGACAGAAACTTGAAATTTTGCACAGGGGTTCCTTATGTAACGTAGGGGAGCACTAAGGAAGGATTTTTGAAAATTCACCCCCTAAGGGGGTAAAACGGGGTGGTTTAGTATGAAACTTTGCCGTTTTTGAATGTATTCGAATGAAGGCATTTCATTGAAAGTTATGAAACACGTATAAAATTTTTTTTCGAAAATCATCCCTTAAGCGGGTAGGCGCAAAGTTAGTATGAAAGTTCTCTGATCACATCAACTTTTATATATTAAGGGATTTTAGGCGGGCGAAACCGCGGGCGTAAGCTTGTCGCGTATAATTGCTCTGCAACTGAAGTTTCGACGTTTCCCGTGATTTTTTCACATAACAACTTGAACTTTTCATGGTGCACGGAGTTAATATCTCTTTGTTCTCGCCTAAAAACGTAAATTAGATGATATTTTGTAATGGGAAAAGTGCAAATTAAACCAATTATTCAACATCAAATTCATCTTTTATTTAGCACCAAGCTCCAGTGTACGAATATTAAATACCGCTAATTTCAGAAACAGCAGCAGATTTGAATATAGTGTTTACTGATGAATTATTAATAATTATGATGATGATAATATGAATGAGGAATAAACTTGAGATAACGTTTAATGTTCAACTGTTTCGATTAAAGTTTAAAATAAGTTAATGTGTTGTTTGAAAAACTAAAAACACGCTATTACAATGTCTAGTGAATAATAAAAGCAAAGCTATAAATTTAGTTAGTGTGCAGTTCAATGTTGAACAGTTCCTTGTTCATCAATCATGAGCGTAGCCGGTCATGTGTGTCAAAACACATACAACCATTGCAAGTTAAATTAAAACTTATAATAAAAGTCAATGGCCCGAAGGCTAGACAGTAAAAAAAGAGTCAAAATGGATTCAGAGTTCACGGCGCGGCGGCGTCGCAATAAAGTTTATTTGATATGTTTATGTTTAGTTTTACAAATTAATAAAACTGATTTATATCAAATACTAGTAAACCCGCCCTCGCTTCGCTTCGGGAAACCTGTCCCTTTGTACCCAAGTCCAAATTGTTAAACGTAACCAGCGCAAGAATTTATTTTCACGCGCGTTATTTTCATTTTACGAAAAACTTATTATATTATATTATATATTATATAACTTATTATATTTATATTATATTATAGTATATTATACATATAAACTTTCCTCTTGAATCATTCTATCTATTAAAAAACCCCCATCAAAATCCGTTGCGTAGTTTTAAAGATCTAAGCATACATAGGGGCAGAGAAAGCGACTTTGTTTTATACTATGTAGTGATGCTATCGCGGATAGTGTCTTGCCCTTTTCAACGAAATTGAATATATCCATGAATAAACAATGAAGTCAATTTATCTTGTTAAAATTTAAAGTTAAACTGCAACTAATCTGTACATGCATACATATAAAACTGAAGTGTCTGTCTGTGATTTAAAAATAACTGCGTTTTCTCAAATGCTTACAGTTACTTACGGGATACTAAAACTCAAACAAACTGTTTTAAAATATTTGTCTGTCTGTCTTTCTGTTTGTCCGGGGCGTAGCGTCGGGCTAATCTCACACCTCACTGACTGACACCCACGACTCCAAAACAACGTTTATTTATTTATTTAAACTTTAATGACCACAAAACACTAAGTGAGATACACATGTAAATTTATCTCTGACGCACACGTCTGCCCTGGCCGGGTATCAAACCCGGGACTCGTCGCTTTGCCGGTAGGTTCACTACCAACTTACAGAGTCGTCAATAAGGCTACGGGGTCGTCCTTGCAAAAGCAATAATATTGCTTTTGAAATCATGTTTAACCTATTCTTATCCGAAGCTCGGCGCCACACGGAATGCAGGGTGACCATAAACTGCCGCATAAAATGCTGGAAACGGACTTTCTGCTCTCAGCGTCATATAAACAGTAGAAGAATTTTAATGGTGTACCTTAGTTCAATCAGCCTAGTTAGGATGAATTTTTGAAATAAATGGTTTTAATAATAAAAAACTAATGTGTGTGCAAAAATTGTGTAAAAAATTCACACGTGGTAGAAGTGAAATCTAAAAAAACGAATACTGTCAGTCCAAATATTGATGTTTTGCTTTGCTTACGTAAGCCGCCATTTTGCCGTTAAAGGCATTGCTGGACCTCCACCTTGGAGAACGCAAGCGGATTCCTATCTCATTTTCTCCCACGTTAAAATAATTATGTATGTCTCTTTTTACTGTCGCTTTTTCGCGTCATTTCCGTTTCATCCACTTTCAAAGCACAACGATGCTAAAGAAGTTTTTACTTCATTAAATAAATAATGCAATTACGAAACCCATGATTTTCGTAATGTTGAAAAAAAATGTTTTCTCACATTGAAAATATGTATTGACCAATATCCAATCGGCAAGGTCTTCTAGTATTTTATGTCGAACTATTAAGTATGCGTACTGTTGGGGTCCAGAAATAACAACTTGGAAACTTGACTTTAGATACTTTTATTTCACTTGTTATAATATGTTATTGCTTGTACTGAACACACCTTTTCCAAAAATTTCGCCTATTTTTATGTAACTTAGCTCTAATACAAAGGGTCGGTGCTTAAACTAGGTGTTTTTGCCTTCAACCAATCCGGTGCCCGGAAGTTTGCACGCGGCACCAAAGTTTTTGCACACGGCACTAATTTTGTTGCGCACGGCCCTAATTTTCTACACATCTCTCTCTTGCTCGTAGCTTTATCCCTTTCGGTAAGTACTATTCTAACTTATAGCTACGTCCCTTTCGCTCTTACTTATAACTATCTATACTTAGTAATATGTATATTTCGTTCTCTTACAGACTAAGGGAAAATTCTTTATTATTATAATTATGACGGCCTTATTTTCTATATTATATCTATATACATTAAAATCAGTTTTCGCCGTCCGTAACATCCTCCCCCCGGCGTAGATTCTTCGCAGCCTCTTCCACGTGCAGGACGGCGAGCTTCACCGCGGGTCTTCTGAAAATTCCTCCCCTCGTTCTGACGTCTGCGGAGCGGATCACACCATCTGGGCTGGGATGTACTCGTTCGACGACGCCGCGCGGCCATGTGTTGCGGGGCAGCGTACCGTCGATCACCACTACCAGGTCCCCCACTTGTAGAGGTCGCGTCGCATTTGCTGATTCACCGCGAGGTATCAACGTTGGTAGGTATTCTTTTGTCCATTTTTTCCAAAATTGATCGGCGATGGCTTGCGCTTTCCTCCACGTTTGCCGATCTGCTTCTTCGCAGGGACCCGTCAGCGGCAGCCCAGTCGACGACCCGATGAGAAAGTGATTTGGCGTTATCGCTTCCTCGTCCTCTGGGTCCACGGACACATGTGTTAGCGGCCGAGCGTTGATACTGTACTCAGCCTCCGTCAACACGGTCTGTAATACCTCCTCTCTCGGCGATTTTTCTTTCAGTGTTGCGGTCAAGGCTGTCTTCACTGACCGCACGAGTCTCTCCCAAGCGCCGCCCATATGTGGCGCTCCGGGCGGGATAAATCGCCAGTCGGTCTCGTGCAGCAACCCGTAGTCTTTCAACGCCGGTCCCCATGCTGCATATGCGTCCCGTAATTCGTTGTCGGCTCCGCGAAAGTTCGTGGCGTTGTCCGAGTAGACGGTGTGCGGCCATCCTCTTCTGGCGGCCATGCGTCGAAACGCCATGATTGCTGAGTCTGTTGATAGCGACGCTACCAACTCCAAATGCACCGCTCTCGTTGTTAAGCAAGTGAACAACGCGCACCATCGCTTCTCGTGCCGTCGCCCAATGGTGACGCTCACTGGTCCAAAATAGTCGACGCCGCAATAATTGAACGGCCGGTGTCCTGGGTCGACTCTTGCCTCAGGTAGGTCGCCTCGCGTCGGCATGTGTGGCGTGGCTTTTCTTATTTTACATAGCTGACATTCCTTCGCTATCCGACGCACTGTTGGCCGCAGTCGCAGTATTATGTATTTTTGTCGGAGTTCGTTGACTACGCGCTCGTTGTTTGCGTGTCCTGCGTTGCGATGATATTTCGCTATCAACAGCTGCGTGAAGGGATGTCTGCCGTCGAGTATTATTGGTCGATTCGTGTGGCTAGATAATGTTGACGCGCCGATCCTGCCTCGGGCTTTTATTATTCCCTCTTCGATTACAGGGTCCAGCTTCGCGAGTTTGCTTCGCGTTGACAGGGCGTATCCGGACGTCAGCTTGTTGAAATCTTCCTGGAAGCAATCTTGTTGCGCTTGGCGATGCCATTGCGACTCCGCTTCTTTTATGTGCGAGACTTCTAATTGTAAATCCTTTCTCTTTGTTTTCAACTTTAGTATGAAGAGTCGAACACGTGCTGTGGTTCTTATTAGACTCTCATATCTTGAAAATCTGTGGATGTCTGGTAGGGCTTCGTTAGTGCATAGCTTGTTTTCTATTATATACACTAATTCTTCGACCGGCGTGTCGTCTGGCTCTTCAGACCGTATTTTTACTCGTAGAAACATTTCTTCTATATCGGCGGTCACCGCGATTTTCCTTTCGCGGAAACCGAACAAGATTTTTGTAAGTGAAGCTAAAAGGTCCGGCCCCTCCAGTAAGCAGTCGTTCAGGCTGATTCCGTGTGCTTTGGCCGCTGCGTCGAACACCATTCTTAGCTTGCCCGGCTTGTTCACGTTGAACACGGCGAAGTGCGGTAGGTACCATTTAACGTTGCTTTTTTCTTCGCTACCGTCGCATCTGACCGCGTAGCCCTTGTTAATAAGGTTGGCGACTTGAGCTTTGTATTCTGTCTGAAAAACGGGTTGTTTTGCCATTTTTCTTTCTAACGTTTCTAATCTCTTGTAGGCGTAGTCGTGGTTGTCGGGGAGCGCAGGGTTATTGCTCCGCCAGGGCAGCCCGACTTCAAAGTGCCTTCCGTTTTTCTTGATCGTTGCTTCAAATATGCGTTGGGCTCGTTGGTCGTCTTCGCTTATGCGGTGTTTCAAAGTGACGCCAAGCGAGTCAACTTCGAAATGCTTCTCAACTAGCTTGTCTAATTGCATGTCGCAAATATACAATACTGCGGCTTCATTGGTCATCATTAATTTTCGCGGCGCAGACCCGTGCAATACCCATCCCAATTTCGTCCAGGACGCGGCTGGGTCGCTCTTCTTGCCGCTGCGCAGTTTCCTTGACACTATCAGGTGCCAATTGTCGGCACCGATCAATATTTGAGGTCTCGCTTCTCCAGCGCATATATTGTATTCAATGTCGCGCAAGTGCGCATACCGCTTTAGGTCGCGCGGTATATTTTGTTTATGCAGCTGCAGTCCCTTCATCGTACGCGCCGTTATTTGAAATGTCTCGGGCTCGCGTAGTCCTTTTATCTGTATTTTGACTGCCTTGCTGTCGATTTCCTTTTGCTCGTTGATGCCTCTGATATTCAGCGGCTTGTTTGTTCCGCCGTCGGTGAGCTCGTTCGCCAATTCTTCTTCGATTAGCGTTACTGTTGAGCCTTCGTCCAGGAGGGCGTGAGTTTCTATCTCCCCCCGTGGACCCATGAGTTTCACCTTGCACGTTTTTAAGTACACGGTGTCGGACGTCTTTACGCTCATCACCGACGCAGTGCTATCTTCATTTTTCTTTTCCTTTGTATTATTTGCTTCTGTTCTGTTTTTATGAAGCAACGCGTGGTGATGATATCTGCATCCGTCGACGCCGCATGCCTTGGCCTTGCAAGTGAATCTGCTGTGTTTTTTGTTCAGGCATTTGAAGCATATTTTATTATCTTTGGCCCATTGCCATCGCTCGTTGATTTCCATTGCCTTCATCTTGTAACAATCAGGCGTGTAATGATTTCCCGATTGACATATGAAGCATTTTCTTTCTTCAGGCGTGACGTCCTCTGCTACGTATACGCCTCGGCTAGCTACTCTTTTTGTAGCCGCTTCTCTTCGGGGTATCGGAGCGTTGCGTCGCGGTGTATGTGTATATCTCAGCATTAAATCTGCTTCGGACATCAAGAATTCCGCTAAGACTGTCATCTCGTTGTCTTCCATGATGCGCTGTTCATTTGCGGCTGCGTACTCCGCCCATTTGCTGATTAGGTGCGGGCTGAGCTTGTCCATGACATCCCTAACCATCATTGGGTTTCTCAGGTAACCCCGTCGGTCTATACTCTTGATTGTATAGACTATATTCTGTACTCTCACTGCGATTTCGTACAGATCCGTGTTCGTGCTTCCCAGTCTCGGAATCTTCTTTAATTCTTCTATTGCTCTGTCGATTATAAACTCCGGACGACCATACTTCATTTCTAGCGTCCTCATAATAACCTCTGGACTGGTAGCGGTGTACAGTTGAGACAGCACCGTCTCCCGCGCTTCCCCTCGAAGGCTATTTCTCAAGCGCAGTAGGTTTTCTGTCGGTGTGAATTTGTATAACCTTGTAGAATCTTCCATTGTGGCTTTGAATGGCAGCCACTCGGTGATTGCTCCTGTGAATATCGGCAGCTCCATTGTTTGACGAGGCGGCGGTCGCGAGGTAACCATTTTTTCCAAGACATCCGCTAACTGTTGAATGCCCCGGTACTTTGGGTTGTCCCCCCATTGCTCATTAATGGGAGGACGAGCCTCCTGTGGCCCTTCCCTGTACCTCGACGGCCTCTCTTCGATACTTTTTTCCACCCAGTCTCTCGTTCTGTCGTTTCCGCACGCGCTTTCTGCGTACTGCGACTCTGCCTCTATTGCTGACATCTCGGCAGCTAATCTCGATTTGACTAGCTTTTCTTTTATCTTCAGTCGTTTTTCCTCGAGCTCTGCCATCTCCTTGTCCGCCTCGTATTGTGCCAACTTCGCCCTGGCCTCGGCGCTCGCCCTTGATGCATTGGAGCGCACGGTGTGCGTCGGTGACGTAGGCCTGCGAGTAGGCGAAGCGTGGCTCGGTCCCGGCGTCGCCTCATGTACCGCGGGATGTGCCGGCGGCCCCATACTCGACGTTTCCGTTTGGAACCGTGGAGGCGATCTTCTAAGCTTCCTCCCTTGCGGTATCCCAATCGTAGACGGCGACTGTGGCGAATCTTCGAATATGCGGTGTAGCGGTCCCCCTGGCGCACCCTTAGCGCCCTCGGACTCGCTAAACCCCGATTCGGAGCGAACACGGCCTCTTGTGTTCATGGCGGCTGGCTGGCTGGCTGGTTGCTAGCGGCTGGCGGCTGGCCGGCGGCTGGTTGGCCGGCGGCTGGCTGGCCGGCTGGCTGCGGCTGGCGGCGGCTGGCGGCGGCTGGCGGCGGCTGGCGGCGGCTGGCGGCGGCTGGCGGCGGCTGGCGGCGGCTGGCGGCGGCTGCTAGCTGGTGGCCAGGCTACTGGCTGGCTCCTGGCTGGCTCCTGGCTGGTGCTTTTTCTGGATCCGGCTACCGAAGGACCAAAATGTTGGGGTCCAGAAATAACAACTTGGAAACTTGACTTTAGATACTTTTATTTCACTTGTTATAATATGTTATTGCTTGTACTGAACACACCTTTTCCAAAAATTTCGCCTATTTTTATGTAACTTAGCTCTAATACAAAGGGTCGGTGCTTAAACTAGGTGTTTTTGCCTTCAACCAATCCGGTGCCCGGAAGTTTGCACGCGGCACCAAAGTTTTTGCACACGGCACTAATTTTGTTGCGCACGGCCCTAATTTTCTACACATCTCTCTCTTGCTCGTAGCTTTATCCCTTTCGGTAAGTACTATTCTAACTTATAGCTACGTCCCTTTCGCTCTTACTTATAACTATCTATACTTAGTAATATGTATATTTCGTTCTCTTACAGACTAAGGGAAAATTCTTTATTATTATAATTATGACGGCCTTATTTTCTATATTATATCTATATACATTAAAATCAGTTTTCGCCGTCCGTAACACGTACCTACTTCTAAATTTAAATGTAATTGGTTAGACACCGTTCTAATTAGTTCAAGGAATAAATAAATAACTAGTTTTTGACACATCTAGTTTAACTTTTTCTGTGGTCGTATGCAATCGGCTTTGTGTAAAACGAAAAGAATAAAATGAATGTAGCAAATAAGTGACTGATAATACTAAATTTTAAAATACCGAGAAATAACGAGACAAGACCAATTTATCCTTGCCACCGTGAACAGACAAAAATAGACTCTAATCGATATACACAAGATAATAAATACAAAAATAACAAGATTCAAAATAAATTATCAAAGTGAAAGACAATACTGAACTGATTTATAACCACCGCTGCTAAAGAAATGATTCAAACATGACGCCTTAAACTGGAAATCTTTCTATAATACTTTACGGGTACCCCGTCCTCGCTTGGCTTCGGTAAATCTGTGCCTACAAGAACCCGTATAGTCACGAGCAATAATATGTATTATATACATTGTCACGTTTTCTAAAATATCTTAACTTGTACCAATCTAGAAAGAAGTGAATAACAATTCGTTCTAAATTAACTAACCATTAAACGATGTCAAAATAAGGTATATTATAAAATTTAGAACGAATTGTTGTTGTTGTTGTTGTTCAAGTTATGATATTTTATAAAACGTGACAATGTATTTATATATTATTGCTCGTGACTGTACATTGTTACTGATTGCTACTCACTTATTTCAGGCACTGTATAAATTTCATTTTTACCTCATTTGATTAATTTGGAGGACAAATTTTGTTGTTGTGCATATTTGAAAGATTTTCATTGTTCAAAAATATATACAAAATATTTAGGAACTAACCTTTCCTAAATTCTATTTTAGTTTTACCACGGACCACCTACTGTTAAGTAGGACTCGGTTTTTGTTTTTTTATAAATTATAAGTTAATGCTTGACCACAATCCTACCTGATGGTAAGTGGAGATGTGGTCTAAACATTGTGACTGCATAGTCTTTACTGAATAATAACCGTCAAAAAGCCAAAAGGAACTGCCGCAGTTTTTAAATGCCCTAAATAGTGGCGGAGTATGTATGAAACAGAATGTACGCAGACAAGCTGACCAGAAGAGATTTGTCTTTGCCAAGCAGCTATACATCGCCGCACGCGCAACTTCAACAGGAGTTATTAATCGCCCCGCTACATGTCGTTCTACGCCGTGTTTACTTAACATTTGCTGGGCCAAGGGTTACTAGATCTCCGGATTTAACTGGACATGCCCGAACTTTCGACCTTCTGTCTGTTTGATTTGTTTGGATATTACTTAAAAGTCTGAATAAAACGTAAACATTTAATAAATAGCTGAGCTTCCAGATTTCTATATAACCGATCAGTGTCACCTGAAAGTAACTTCTCATGCAATTTAAAACAACATCTTATTGTGTAACTGAAATGTTTGGACTTTTTTACAAATGTTCGGATTTTTTTTATAATCAACACGACTGTGTCAACACGTCGGTGATGATATTGGTGTACCAAAACGTTAGTCAAAACATTCCTCCACGTTACCGCAGTTCACTAGTGAACACAATAACAAAAATGATGAGTAGGGTGATACCCATAATTATCTTAGTAAATTTATAATCTACGATACGATACCGATACCATTGCCATCTACAATCTCCGTTAGTAGATATATACTAGGGAATATAGCCGAATATATAGTCATCGCTCATGGCGATTTGCTATTAAATACAGATTAAAAATCTCTCGTTGAAATGATACGCGTCGCTATTGAAATCAGAAACATCCGAATTTCAATAGAAAGATGACTGAACGAAATCTTTTCACGTATTTCTAAAGTCCAAGGCCTGGTTCACATGAAAGAGTGCATCCAAGCGAAGAAAGATATTTCAAACCATTTCTGTATCAAAATTGACCACATTTTATCTCTAAGCGATGCACGCTTTAGAAGTTTTATACGATTTAGAAGTTTTAAGTAAGTGAAAGCTGTGTATCTACACACTAATACATTTAAGTATCCTGTAATATGTATGTCATGAACATAAAAAACCAGTCAAGTGCGAGTCGGACGTGCGTACTTAGGGTTCCATACCACGGAGCGTTATTAACTGTAATTATCTCAATAATAATAATATAGAATGCATAATTTTTTTAAAGTTAATTGTACGTTGTTGTATCTTTTGAATCTATTTTTTTTCTTTTTTATTGTGTTGTTGTTTGTCTACAAATTTCCGTTTTAGAGATATAGGCCCTGTGACAGGCAGATAGACAGCAGAGGTGTATTAATAGGGTTCCGTTTGTCTTTGTCTGTCTGTTCCCTTTGAGTACGGAACGCTAAAAATGGACATCTCAAATTCACATTCACCCGCGAGCCAAGAAAAAATAGCAGCTTATTACAAAACACAATTTTTAACCTACTTTTTATCGTCGCCAAGTCGCGTCGTATCGCTATCGTTATTTAAAAAATATAAGGGTCTCATTTTATTTTATTTCTTTTAATTTCAATATAATTCATAAATAAGTAAATGCATGACAACAATCTCACCTAACGTTGAGTGGTGTTGAAGTCCAAGATCTTACGCACTAACTTGAAAAAACCACTTTCCTCTTGAAGTTTCCCTTAAGAAAAATTCAATACACTCGAAGTTGTGTTTATAGCCTGGACTACGAACGAAAAATGCCACTTATTTATTATATTTAGTAGTTTTAGATTTCTAGGAACGCCCTAGACTTGTTGTATCGTAAATATCATGGATAGCACACAATGAGCACACATAGTCTGAGTGAGGTCAAAAATTTAATCTCATAATTGAACCGCCCAAATCGAAACAGGTCCTTTAAACGGCATTCCGACATGACTATCGCGCCACGAGTCCTGAAAATCGAAGAGTACTTCGAAACGAACTTGGCGGCTTATTCACAACATACATCATTCTAACGAAGCTCTCCGGCCGTGAGTTATGGCCATAAGTTCAAAGGCGTTCCGTCAGATGAAGACTTTCTTGTCAATTATACAACAATTTAATTTTCATTTCGCTGCGAGACATGTCACGCGCTGCGTAGATGAAGTGTCTCAAGGATTATTTAGGTTGACAGAGGGTGCACGGTTTATTAATAACTAGTAAACCCGCCCTCGCTCGCTTGGTTTCGGGTAACCTGTCCCTTAGTGCCCCCACCCGAAATTGTTAGGCGTGATTCTTTTAACTGGCATAACTTTTTGAAGTGAAAACTTCTTTAGCATCGTTGTGATTTGAAAGTCGATGAAACGGAAATGAAGCAAAAAGCTGACAGTAAAAAGAGACACACATTTTAACGTGGGAGAAAATGAGATAGGAAGCATTATCCGTCTGAGTGATCCAAGGACGGGGTCCTAGAGCAATACAGTTTACGGCAAATGGCGGCTTACGTAAGCAAACCAAAACATCAATATTATTCGTTTTTCTCCCACGAATTACGACTGCCATTACTACAAAATGAGATCTTTTCAAATCTAACCAGAGAAGTAGGTATGAAACACGAAATGTCCTGTCTGTCTTACTTTATCTCTCGGTTCTCAAAGTACTCAATTGCTGCGGAGTAAGTACAGTTGACATACATTTGTGTCTTCAGAAGTGTCTGAAGCTTTCTGAGCAATAAAGCTACCCAGTCGTTATGGAAAATTAATGTATGTATGTAGTACATTATTATGATAAATAACATATTCCTGTATGTAGATATAAGAAGGTTCGCTTATAGACCGGCGACTTGCGTCGATTTTAAGTGCGGGCACGATACATAACTGTCCTACATGATCTCCTCTCAAGTGAGGGGTACAGGCCACAGTCCATCCAGCGAAAAATAATACCTAGAAGTGTAACTACCGATCAAAAATAGCGAAATGAATACAAGGCTGCGGCCTAGTAGGCAACGTCAGCCCATTCGTCGTTCCGTTTTTCGCTTTTGACGGACATTGAAATTAGCCAATCACGGCTGGCCTTGTGGAATGCGGCATAAAATAAGAACCAATAGTGAACTTGTAGCGGTTTAAGTCACGTGAGTGTTTTGGTACCATTTTCGAATGACTGTTTGTATGGAAGGGCGTCCTCTATACTTGATAGCTCGTTGAGTCCATCACGTTAGCCAAATGCGAATGGGCAGACGTCAGACATCTTTTAGAATATTATGGAGAACAATTAGGTGAGCTACTCACAATGTTTTACTTCACCGAAGCCAGTGACCGAAGCCATTGTAACACGCGCATCATTTTTGAAAATTATGTTTGTGCAGGATTGTAACAGGAGGAGGATGCACCTGGGCCTGTTCGGGAGACCAATGGTCAAACTCTGCCATTTTGATTTGAATAATAATAATAATAATAATAATACTTAATAATACTTTATTTTCACCCAGTAAAATAAAAGACAAAATGTTTACAAGAATAGAACAAAACACATACAAAACAATGCATTCAGAAGTGTTTGGTGAGCACTAGTCCCCACACTAGGATACCCTGTGTCGTGGGTGGCTAGTCTCTCCCCTTAACGTATTCAAAATTTTACAATATATTTCAGTTTAAACAATGCACGAATATTCTAATACAATTATTGAAAAAAATAATGTAAGTGGTAAGTCTGAGTGGTAAGTATTTAATTTTGGAAACGTATTGTAATGTTATATTAGTAATCTTGTGTGTGTGTGTGTGTGTGTGTGTGTGTGTGTGTGTGTGTGTGTGTGTGTTCCTGTGAACTTGTTCGTGTTTTTTGTGTGTGGCCTATATTTTATGTTGCGTCAGCAATTTCTCTGTATCATCATAGTTCTTTTGCAGCAGCCACTGAAGCACCGTGCTCTTGCAGGTGTACTTCGATGTATACAAGATGTTCAACCGATTATTTAGCCTACTGTAAAGTGATGGTGCCATGAACATAGAAAAGTGCGTTGCAAAGGTGGTTCGTAGTGTAGGGGGAGTCCATTTAATTCTTCTACCTGTTGTGTGACGTATGTAGAGTGCTTTCGAGTGAAATTTTAGTATGGTGGACAAAATATAAGCCTGCCTTACTGTTGGTAATTTTATTTCCCGGTAGAGATCGTCGGTAGGGTGGCGCCAAGGTTTCCCATATGCAATCTTCAGCACACAGCGTTGAGCCCTCTCAACTTTCAGCATAAGTGTTTTGCTGGCCGCCCCCCATGCGACGATGCAATAGCTTAAAACTGATTGGCAAAGGGCAGTGTATACTAATCTTATTAGGTCTTTATCTGCTATGGAGCGCAGCTTTTTAAATATAATATAAGACAGCTTTCTCATTCGACCCGAAACTGTCTCGATATGTTTTTCCCAACTAAGTCTCTCGTCAATTATGACCCCGAGGTACTTAGTACTATCAACCTGCTCTAGATGCCCGCAGCTACAAATGCTTCTGTCGTCTGTATTACATGTATGTAGATAAATGTCTAGTGGCATTGTAGGGGCAGTTCGGGCTGAAATTCGAAAAGCTATGTATTTGGTCTTGTCAGCATTAACAGTGAGCAGATTTTTTTGCAACCAATGTGCTAATTTATTTAAACCAGTACTTGCTGTCTGGCTCACGGCATTCCATGTGCTACCATGGAAAACCACTGCCGTGTCGTCTGCGAAAGCAAACAGTTTAGCATTATCTAGACTTTGGAAGCAAAGGTCGTTGACATAAACCAGAAAAAGGGTTGGCGAGAGCGCGCTACCTTGGGGAAGACCAAAATTGGTGTCAACAAGTTCGCTTACCCTTTCTCCTAGCTTAATTCTTTGCTTCCGGTCGCTAAGAAATGACGTGAACCATTTAAGGGCTGAACCTCGGACCCCCATGTGTCCAAGCTTCTGTAGCAGTAATGGTCTAGATATCGTATCGAAGGCCTTCGCTAAATCAAGGAAAACCCCAATGCAGCGTTGACCTTCATCAAGCTTTTTTGCAGTATAATCTACCAGATCAGAGACAGCTGTTTCCGTCGACATTTTGTGTCGAAAACCGTACTGGTTGTCTCCCAGCAGTTTATGTTTTTCTAGAAATTGGGTCAGTCTCTTGTTCACTAACTTTTCTGTCAGTTTGGCCAGGGAGCTTAGCAATGAAATGGGCCTATAGTTTGTAAGCTGTGATGGGTCTCCAGACTTAAGGATAGGCACTACATTCGCAATCTTGAAGGCGCTTGGAACAACACCACTTCCAAAACTAAGGTTTACGATGTGCGCAATAGGACTAGCCAGTAGATGTTTCGCTTGTTTCAGAATATCGTTAGTGATACAGTCCCAACCTGGAGCCGATCCGGATTTAAGAGAACTTATGATTTGACATATTTCCATCTCATCCGTTGGTCCAAGGAAGAATGACTGACTTGTTTGATTTACTCCTATCTGTTTGTGGTTACGTACAAGATCCTTTTCAGTTAAACCATGCCTGGAATGGATATATACTATTTGTTGCAATGACGTTAAGACACTCTTTTTGTTATTAGAAATTTTCTGTTATTAAAAGATGACCCGTTTACTCGTAAATAAGTACTTACAACTATACAGCAGGAGTTCAATCCTCACTATGTCCGGTATTTAAGACGACCCTTTATTTCACCGAGTTCATTCTTCATTGCTAACAACACTAACAGGACCAACTATCACACACAGCCCCCGTCCCAGTCCTCATACGTACCAACAAACTAACCAACTAATGTTCTAACACCGTCTGCTAACAGGACTAATCATTTGAGTCTTGTTCCAGGTCGGTCACAGTTGTCATAGGTGACTGCGGAGGTGGTGCAGTGCTCGTATGCTACCTAAATTCCGTAAAAAAGAAAAAAATGGCAATTCCAATTACTTGTTTCAAAGTTTGTCTCACTTATGGAGAGGAATAAAAGACAAGTCGTCGCTGGTTTTTTAGCGCGTTGCGTCAGGTGAACGGTTACGGATGATTAAATAAGTTCATACATCACTGTCAGGGAAACTTGGTGGCGGATTGATTGATTGTTTCCTAAAATGTATTTATTCCCAGAACGAACTCGCGAGCAAGTCAGGTGAATGGGGAATAGACTTGAATTGGATTTGACGGCGCAATATTGTTTGATGGGCTAGTTGGTAGACTATTGGGGTCTGTTTGATCTTGCTGGTAAGGGTAATTATGAATATTATTAAGCTCGGATATAAAGGTTGGAAGCGACTTGCTGCGGATAGAAGCGAATGGCTCAGTCAGATAAGAGAGGGGAACACCATGACAGGGTTGGTTCCAGTTTCTGGCAGGCAGGAAACGCAAGAAACACACCGCTACTTCAAGACTCTCAAAGACCTGTCTCTTCTGTCGCCATTGGGCAAGGGCATTTCGTTCCCGGATTGGCCCGCACGGCCATGAGCAAGTGTTTGCAGACAGACGCTGACTGAATCGTCTGACAAACATGGACAGGCCTATGATGATTAAACTTAATATTATAACTGGTACTTACTTACCCTAAAGCTTGCCTAATGTGTCGAGTCAGCTGCCAAGTTTCACTTTTCGTCCGGCTGGGAGCTCCGGAGTCAGTATTTTTTAACTTTCTTTTTCCTTCATTCTACCATACCATCAGATGGCTTGTCTGTTTGTTTGTCGGCTGTTCACAAAAAAAAACAAAAATGAAGGAACTCTTAATTTCAGAATAACTTTGAATGTGATATTTTCTCCTATCTCTGTCTCTTGCTTCTATCCCCTGTCTCCAGCCTCTATTCCTCGTCTCCTCTCTTCTTTCTTCCGTTTTTATGTCGTTCTCTTTCGCCGCGGAAACCACCTCCTTTACTTTGATGTCTTCTGGTCAGTCTCATAAATCCATTCTTTACTAACGCAAGTTATATTTTCCGTAACAAGCTGAAGACGTTTGGGTGCGGAATAAATAATTTGTTTTGTTTTACTGTGTGTGAACGGGCGGGTCGTAAAGGCAGAACGGGTCTTTCTAAATTACCTCAGAGTTCCTTATTAATTACGGCATTCAATTGGTTGGTACATCGGTATGTCACATGGATGTCTCGAGTTCGAATCCTTCACGCACTTCTAATTCTTTTCAATGTGTTTATGTAATAGCAAACAGCTGTGGCTTCGCTTCGGGAAATACTTGCTCCGGAAATAACTACTACATATTTGTTATTCTTATTTTTTGTTAAACCGGTATTTATTTAAATTGAGAGAAGTATTCATTTTGTATTTGTAAATCGAGTATAATAAAATAATAATTAAATGTTATTCGAACATTATTAAAGTACTTACATCAGAGCGAAGCGCATCCAAGTTGATTATGCCATTACTGAGATTAGAGGGAACAAACGTACAGGAAAAAAGACAATTTTTTTATTTACTAATTATTAACTATGTACATATTACATTATGCACGCTATGGTCATCTATAAGTAAGAGTAGGTACTTGTTAGTTTTTGATTTATGTCTTCTCTCTGTAAGAATTTTGTTACATGTACCTACTGTTGTTGATGATCCTAAATAAATAAATATATAAACTGTCTATTTCGTTAATTGATCCCCGCAACCATAGTTTTTAAATTAACTTTCATGTACAGAGATCGATCTGTGGTTTTGTACGCGCTAATCTCCGAAACAACTAAACAGATTTGGGTGCGGGTTTCACTTAGATATTGTGTTAAGCTCACTTCCCATTTAGTTTTGATTTTATTTCAATCAGTTAATAAATAAAACAGTTATGTCAGTTTAAAGAATCACGCCTCACAATTCCTAATGTGCGTACTAAGGGTCATGCTTCCCGAAGCGTAGCGAGGGCGGGTTTTAATATAAATAACTATCGACCGACTTTACCGCGACATAAAACCCTTTACTTTTCATTTTTCTTGTACCTATGATGAAACTATTAAATTGGTATTTGCCTAGGCTTGAGCTTACATCCTCACTCAGCTCCGATACGAAATGATGGATGGGCTTAGAATAATAACACTATAGAAAGACAGTCTTCATTAAAGCGCTCTGTCTAAAGTGAAGCACTAAACCGAAACTTTCCCGAACTTCGGCTGCGGATAATCATATGTTTTTAGCAATAATACATAAATAGCTTTTCAGATATTTTGTGACACAATTTAACTGGACAAATCGTCATAATTCTTTTTTTTTTCGCGAGACACATTTGGCGTACGTTGACATGAGCTGCCCGGTGTTTGGAGCCATTTCTGGCTCCAATTAAGGTGCTTCAAAACGGCCGCGCGGACTTCGTTCATAGTGTTATTATTCTAAGTGGATGGGATTGTTTGACGCGCACATCGAAAGGTTAGAAGTTCCTTTGATAAAGGAAAACAATGTTTGTTTATACACAAAACTAAGTCAATTTTCCAAATTCTGATTGAATGGTATTATTCTAGGTAGAAAACTGTCTGGACCACTCAATTTTGTTATTCTAGGTACAAAACTGTACTTAGAATAATCCGTTTTTAGTTTCGTTTAAAAAGCATATCACAAGGCACAACTCAATCATCGCAACCCGTAACTGTTTTCTTTCACAATGTGAGAAGTACTGGCCATTGTCAACCAGGGCTGTCTGTGCGTATTAGAATTTAATTATCACTTGCTTCGGTGAAGGAATATCGTGCGGAAACCTGCACACCATTTTTCATAATGTTCTCAAAAGTGTTGTGAGGTTCGCCAATCTGCACTTGGCCAGCGTGGGGAACTATGGCCTGTCATGTGAGCCCTTCACATTGCGATAGGAGACCCGTGCCCAGCAGTGGTACAGTTACGGGTTGCGATGATTAATATTATGCAGTTGTAAACAGGATTCATTTAAATTTATCAGCTAAGCTACAATCCGTTAAGCACGAGTAGGTACTCGTATACACGCCTGAACAGAAATAGAAATAGATAGAAACAGAAATAGCGAAAACAAGTAGCGTAATTGTAAAACTAAATTCAATAATAATTCATGTTGGATGTACTCGTATGTAGTACACGTTACGTCATTACGTGCGCCACACCGTTATCCCTATCTCTGTCAATAATTGGGAGACAAGAGACGACGTGTGATATACGGGGTGCGGTCCAAGGTGCGAGGTATAGCGGTTTGTAAACTTATGTTTTAACATGATTTTAAACTTAACTCGTCGCGGATTTCACACATTTTACTGTGATACGGGTTCTTGAATTTAAAAAGTTTTCCTGCGTCACCGCAGTTCAGCCGTGACCACGATCTGCACGATGCAACTGGGTCGAAATATCGGCGTATAAAATACATATCGTGAGAACCCGTATCATAGCAAAATATGTTTTAACTTGTTGTGGTCATAACCACTCGATACCATTCAAGTGTGTAAGATTTTACTCGAAAAGTAATGCTAAAAGCGAATTATCTCTGTGCTGGCAAAAATTTCTTGATCGTTTCCGTGCTTCGGAGGGCACGTTAAGTCGTTAGTGCCGGTGTTATCAAAAGACTACCGGACCTAACCGGACTAACTATCCCAGTCCCCATATGAGTCTTGTTCTAAGTCGGTCACAGTTGTCATGGGCTGCAGCGGAAGGTGGTGCTGCATGCGCGTTTGCTACCTTAAATCAATAAAAAAAAAGATAGCAGTCGATAAGCTATGTCGGAGGCCTTCGGGTGGCATAAAATTTCGAATAATCGGGTTGACCACTAATCCCTTCACCGATTCACACTGAAGCAGCTTGGCTATGCTCTAGGCCTCATAAATGATAAAGAGAGATTTGTGTTCAGTACCAGGCAATTAATGGGTTGAAGCCAGCCAATGAAATCGCTCGAAATTTTTCTTTAGGCCAGCTCCTCACATTGACATGATCACTTTGAATAGTAATTTGGAGCAAAGATACGACTGAATCATGCCGAGATGTGTATTATAATACTGATTACGTGACACTGATTACGTCACGCCGAAGTTGTGACGGGAATTGATGTCAATACACCGCGTTCGGAATATTTGTTTCAATTACTATGTATAAAATACTCTGCGTCTGAAATTGGAATTAACGTAGTCAATTTACATAATTGGTATAGTGCGATACTTATATTGATTACAAGGTTGTCGTCAACGACTTTTCCCGCGTGAAATTCGGTTGTATCACGCCTTTTAATGAACTTAAAGGTAGCGGTTCGCGGCCGAGACCGAGACAAGCGACCGAGACAAGAGACCGAGACAGGAGACCGCGACCGGCACTTGACCATAGGCAATGTATAGGCGCCAACTCGCGGCCGAGACCGAGACAGTCTGTCGCGCCTATACAAAGTGACGGTCGCGGTCTCCTGTCTCGGTCTCTTGTCTCGGTCGCTTGTCTCGGTCTTGGCCGCGAACCGCCAGCTTAACAACGCTTTTTCTTCTGACTTGTTTTACAAATACCATAATTTCCAAAAAATCTTTCTTACTTTACTTGAGGAACTTACATATTATACTAAGTTTTAAGTGAAGAAATGAATATTTTTTGATCATTTAACATTGGCTTTAATCATGTTATGCTGACGGTACCTACGTGCCGTACCGTACCGTACGTACCTACTAAGCTATTCAATATTTTGTAACGCCAAAAAAGTTTCTCGATTGAATCTTTATAACTAGTCTTTAACAGATATAACGAGGATCTGATATAATCGTTATAGGTTAGGACTTGGATAGCTCTTTAGTTTGAACTTTCTTTATATAGGGCTAAAATGGCCATTTATCACACCGCACCGAACGACGTAACTGTTCGATGTAACCGTAGCTTTTTATATACAGCCGACAGAATAACACACAGGGAAACACCATTATCAGTGCGTTTTAGACCAAGAAATCGTAGAAAAAGAAAGCACTGGATCTTCTGTCGGACTTAGAAAAGTCGTTTGGCGACTGATTTTATCCTTATCTTATCGGTCTTAAAACATTAGTTAGTTAGTTAGAAAGTATGACGACTGTGACAGTCCCGTTAGTTGTTGTTAGTAAAAGTCCAATTAGTATTTGTTATCTACCTAACAATCTGGTTCTAATTCGGTCACAGATGTGTTGCTACACTTGCTACCCTTGAGGATTGAGATGGTCGACCCTAAAAAAGTGTAGCCGACTCCACCCAAGTCTATCCGGAACACAATTGATGTTAATACAATGATTACACGGTAGAAATGGTACTAAGAACCGTGGCGGGCGGTAGTACTACCCCGGGCGAAATGTAGACTCTACTACCTATTAAAACTAACCTTTTTAAAATTGATTACTATTAGAGAACCATTTCCCTGACAAAAAAAGTAACTCATAGGTCACTCTAGTTCAATTTATGTCAGTTATATTTATGTGTGGTTACGTCGCAATGTTTATGGGTAGCGTGGCCACTTACTTCCATATAATAAAAAGGGATCTTAAACAGTTTTATAATAATATAGATTTTGTCCAGGTTTACGACCCTTTTATCATAAAAAGGAGTTATGTGGTGATATCGTCAGTTTATGGGACACTTTTTCACTGAGCAAATAGTCCATTCGTTTGTTCGCATCAACCCTTTCTCGTACTTTACAGAGTGCCCTACTTATTGTTCGGTTAATATTTCATGAATTATTTGGATCGTTTTATGACTGAAAGGTGGCCTTGAATTATGTTTTATCATTATTATTCTTATCGAACGAAATCGTTGTTTGAAATTAAATGATATTTGAATATTCAACTTCGTTGTTCGTTTGAATCTTCAATCGATATACTTTTCGAAAGTCACACGACGCCATCGCTTAAATAAATCCTTCGTAATCGTGTTGAGAGAAGAACTGACATGAAACCTCCAATAAGTATTTTAGAAACAGGACTTTTCAGTATCGTAACTCTTTTACTGTCAGTCGGGTACGGGTTTCCTCTTACAATGTGAGGCCCACCGCCACGCTGGCGAAGTCATAATTGGCGGACTTCCCACACATTTGAAAACATTGTTGAGAACTCTTAGGAGTGCAAGATTCTATTACGCACATCGTTTTTGAGAATCAATGGTGTATGTAGGATTCGAACCCAGGCTCATCTTTGCGAGTCCTACGTTTAAACTACTTGGCTACGACAGTTTACTACTTGAAACATCACTTACTTATTATTAAACTCATGTCCAGTCTAATCATCCAGTTTGTTCTAATTTTTCGTCGTAAGAATCCATTTGACATTAGTTTTAAATTTATGTACAGGCAACCCGCCTTCGCTTCGCTTCAGAAAACTTATTTCTTACGTTCACAAATAATTTTAGAAATTCAACAAAATCTATGATAATTTTGTCACTTATGAATAGAATATTTTTAAATATTTCAAGTCGAACAAAAATATTAACATTCCTTATAAAAACGTCTCTAGAGTTCCTTTGTAAATTTTGATACGTCAGAAATCACTGATAAATACTTCACGTTAAAATATTTATTGGAATTTGATATTGCAGCTGCAGAAGTTTCAATATTACAGGAAAACGTCGCATTCTGAGAAATGGAATACAACATTAAAGGTAAGAAATTCCGATCGTAGTATTGCTTTACAGAAATTTTTACTTTGCTTGGTTTGATGCCAATGTTCTAGAATCCACAACAACACAAGAAGAACAAATATTTTAAGTGTGTTTATTTATTTTTCATCGTAATTACGCACAGCCAAATATGGAGTTTGCTGTTACATAATAAAAGTTTTACTTAACCCTGCATGCTTCGGTGTAACAGGCGTCCGACAAAAAACAAAACCGAACTTGGCAAGTTGGAAACACCGCCAAAGTATTCCGAACAAGCGGAACGGTTGCGGCTGCCTACCAAAATTTCTTATTACTACTTAAAAAGTTTTGATGGGTTTTTCGACGGCTGTACGCGAGTTCGTTAAATGAACAGATAAAATAACATTTTGACAACAAACTGTTTTGGGTAAATCCAGATCAGAGTTTACTGACAGTTAAATTAAACTATTTATTATTTTTATACGCAAGAAAAAATTATTGATAACTGTAACGAAATAAGAACTCCTAAAAGGAAAACACAGCATGACGTTTTATCTTGTCCTTTTCCTTGAAAAACGGTCCTTTCTCGGAGAAACAGATGGACGTATCGAGTTTAAGTCGTTACTAAGCTGAAATGGTTCCGAGATTTTCAATATTCGGTAAAGCTGTCCCAATGAAAACATACGACTTCCATTACTTTGGATGCTAACGTATTAGACTGTAGGCAAAAAACATATTTTTCCTTAGACGTTTACATTCCCGGCGCAAGTGATAATTACTTTCTAATTCACACGTCATAACTTTGAAAATAAGAAGCGCAGTCAGAAATATTGCGAATCTCGCTGAGTACGAGCTTTTTCGGTATGATTTGATTGTTACTGCAGCATTTTATATAGCATCTTAACTGTGCATTCTATCATTGACTTATTATTAGGTACTATAAGTGAATGGCATCTATTATAAATATTAAGTTATTCCAAGCCCTTATTGTAGTACTACGTAAAATGTCCAAATAAAGTATTTCTTTCTTTCATTTTTTCCAACATTCTTACTTTTTCTTCTTTCCTTCTTTATTTTTTCCATCTTTCATCCTTTTTTTTCTTTTACTCTGTATTTAAAACGCCCTTCATTCCTTGACAGACAACCTTGACAGAGCATCGTTCAAACCACCACGCAAACTAAAACAACTTCAACAAATATGTTTTAATGATATAACTCAATCCGTCGAGCAACAGTTATTCATTTAACGTGTTCACGTGAACAGCGAACGTGTTGAGTTGTCGTTAATTTGTTCGGAACACACACAGTAATGAGGTTTCGAACTGTTGTAAACGAAAACTGTTTAACCCTGCGGTTGATAATCTCGATTTATGATGTAGAATGCGCTTTCATAATTATCTCGGAATGTTTAAATTCTTTGAGGTTAAAATAATTTTATCATAATAAAAGTTTGTATCTGTTACGTTTCTTTAATGAGTTTGGAACGAAATGTCTTGTCTTATCTTGTCTGTAAATACATGGAATTATAATAAATTATTTGACAAAAACTATAACGTAAAGGTTAATAATACAATCCAGTCGATAATAAACGATTGTTAGAATTTTGTGTATCAATTTGTCTGTGGGGTGTTCCCGCTAATTTCATTAATTTCGCTTAAGCGATTTACATCTTTGCGGTTTCCTGTGATGAATGGTAGTGGGGTAACATTTAATCTTGATTTTATTTCAATACAAAATAAAAATCATATTACGATGTTAGTTTAATGAATCCCGTGTCTTAAGATATTCTTCACCTGTGTACAAAGACGAAGGTTTCGTGAAGTGATGGCACGAGTAACTGCCTACTAATAAAATTACTAATTAAAAACAACCATCCTTAAAACAGTTTAAAGTGACAACCCTAGTTCCACCTACTTTCTTAGGAACTAGGTATGTAGAACCTAGTTATACCTACTAAGGTACCTATGGGAATGAACGCGACTGAGTCACTAATTGTTCAAGGTTCGTCTAGTCAATTATAAGTAAGGTGCGTTGGATCCAAACGATTCAATCCTGTCGGATCCTGCCAAGTCACGTGCGACTCGTCTCGTCCCGACCGACGCCTGTTGTGGCTGGGCGGCTAACGACCGATCGAAGATCCACTAGCGTAAGAGTACTCACCATTGATTACATGATCACACCCCTTTTAGATACTCGGCGAGAAAGGAACTGCGAATTAAGTCAATGGCCATGTCATCTTCGGTATTCTTTTTTTATAGCCTGATGAGCTGACGTAAAAGCAGACTAGCCACCTGATGGTAAGTTGTCATCGTCGCATATGGACACGAGCAACACCAGGGGAGTCGCGAGTGCGACGCGCGCCTTGAAGGAGAACTCTTTGGACTACGCGCTACGAGTATTCGATCGTTCTCGGATCGCGATCGGTGTAGGTATTTTGACTTCTCGTCTGAATTCGTGGGCACATCATTCCTGCTTAAAAAATTAGGTTTAGTCACGAATATGTAAACGGGTGTATTCATGGTTGTTGTCGTGCACGAATATTCGGCAATAAAATAGACCGAACATTCGGCCGAGTATCTAAACGAGGCATTAGATGCTAAATGACAAACATTTCAATATATTGTAGTTTACTATTGCGTTGTGTTGTAATTTGTAATTAATATTTGCAATTATAATACCGGGTGTTCAGTCAGATCGTTTAGGAATTAATTTAGTCGGTCTGTTCAACTATTTATGGCAAATTAATCCGTGATAACGTTGATTCATTTGAATTGATTCAATTAACTATTGATTTACACAGATTGCTTCTAAAATAGAGCTGCCTGATATTTGTAGCAATTACCTAAGCCGCGCTGGCTAAGCTTCGGCGTAATCAATATTTAAGGCTATGTCCAAACTTAAGTTTTATGTATAACTTAATGTTTATAGAAATAGCCGGCAAACGAGCAGAGAGAGAGAGAGGGAGAGACCGTGGACATCAGGAACACCAACGCGTTGCTGACCGAAAAAGAACCGGGACAGTTGAAGGGCACTGGCTCTCTAAAATTAAAATAATAAAATAACGCCACCCTCCCATATCCCCACGAAGATTCCCTGTGTCGTGGGTGCCGCAGACAAACACAAGAACACACCCAAACCGAGTACAGAAACATAAACTCATTATTTAAATGTCCGCCTCGCTGGGAATCGAACCCAGGACCCATCCAAGGACAGTCCGGCAGGGTAACCATTGCGCCAGACGGGTCGTCTTGCAAGCAAACCAAGTATAAAATACTTCAAGGTCGATTTCAGAACTAAGGTTGCTACCTAGGCGGTTAAAAGTTCCTACCACCATGCACGAGTACCTGCTATTGGGGTTAGAGTGGATGGTTCAAACCCCAGCCGCTTCCAACAGAAGGAACCTATGCATGGCATTGTCTGTTGTTCATCAGAATACACCATGAGCAGGGAAGGCTTGGACTTTAGATAGATGCAGCCTATTACGGAGTGAAAAATACATCTGCATTAAATTTTAATATCATTAATAGTCATAATTCGTTTAATAGTTGGGTATTATCGTCGGCAGTTAACGAAAATACGAGTACCTACATAATGTGTATGTGTGCATGCATGCACTTGCATTCTAATTACGTTAAAACTCCCTATCCAGCTACTGACCTAAAAACTTCGTACGTCAAACTTTGCTCGCATGCTCGGTCGTAAGGGTTTCCTTTCAACAACTTTCAAAAAAAGAGTTGCCTTCCAACTCCTAGTGTGTTCTGAAAGCAAAAACTTTGGTTTATTGTATGGTGTTCCTGAATTATTTCTGCGAATGAGGTAACTTTATGATGCTGTCTACTTTGTTTACTAGGTTGTTATAGCACTATGCAATGGCACTTTAATGTTTCGGATTTTGGTGCGAAATCGCACACACGTTACACGGTGACGTCACGCTAAGCCTGAATCACACTATCGAAATTTTCTACACCTCTCGCATATATACAAGTTTCGACTGAGATTAGATGTAGCGTAGCACGTTCGCTTCCCAAGCAACACGTCTCGCCTGGCGGGAAATCTTTCTTCGCCAAAGGTCTTCTGCCTAAAAGACTAGGACATAAAATGGAGAAAGAGTGATAGGACATCAATTCTTCTGTTCAAGCCAACCTACCTACAACAACAAGAAACAAAAGTTCAGTACATTTTGTCAATAAAAAGAAATATTTTGAAGCTACACAGTCATACTCGTATTGCCGTCATCGAGCTTTCAGCGCTTCGTAATAAATACGGCTCATTCGTTAATAAACCTCGTAACTGGGTGTAATTTAGATTCAGAGCGCCAATAGGTACACTTCACGGGAAGAGTACCGCATATGGCACTAATTTTCATGTTTATTAGACTGTAAGGGCATTGCAAAGCGCGTGAAATGGGAAATATCGTAGGAATTCCTGCTAATCATTGACATACTCCGATAGGAAGTCATGTAGAAATTGCATGGTGATATTGACTGACCACAAACGCGTTTAATATTGCAGTCAGAGTTGTGATACGTCACAGGGTCACACGTCACACATAATCAAGATAATTATAACAGACAATTAATGATTAGACGGTAGTTATTAGACGGCATAATTATTAGTATAGGTAGATGAATAAAAGCTACTATATAACATGACAATCATGTTATAATCCTCGTCAAAGTTAACCAAGGTTTTGTTCTGTTACGTATCGGTTGGTGTAATTAAATTTGGGATAAATGTGATAATACATTATGTAGCAACAGCATCAATTATCCCCCGATTTTGTTGTTATCATGAATTAAAAATGTTACCTCCTATGGTGAAAGCCGTGTGGTTGAACGTTGGACTCCCGAAGGGGGCTCTAGTTCGAAACCCGGCACGGCACAGGTTTTCAAAAATGATGTGCGCATTCGAATTTAATTAGGTATCTCTTGCCTCGGTGAAAGAAAACATCGTGAGGAAACCTGCACACGTGAGAGTTCTCCCTATATTACAAATAAAAAGAGTATATGTCTATCTAATGTTCTCAAAGATGTGTGAAGTCCGACAATACGCATTCGGCCAGCGGCAGCGTGGTGGACTAAGGGCTGCCTTATGAGAGGAGACCCGTGCCCAGCAGTGGGACAGTTATGGGTTTTCATGATAATAATGGAGGCAAATTTAAATTCATATCAAAAATTGAGTGGCCATTGCAAATACATATTTAATTATACTATAAAGAAAGTTTAAAAACAAGTTACTAACCACCGAATTAATTATTGTTAAATTTATAATCCAAGTTGAATATTACGAATTAAATGTTTGAATCCAATACGTCGGTCTACCCAAATTACGCAGTATAACAATGAAAATTTACCATTTTTAACCACCACCGTTGGATGTGTCGAGAAAATAATACGGATCTAGTGCGTCGTTATATCGAGCCGCAGCGCTCTCATTGTGCGGTTACCAGATAATTTCGATGTAATTCCTGCTCCTGTATCAACCAAAAAACCAGGCCACTGTTGGCTACCACTGTTGTACATAAAACAATCAAACTATAATCATCTGTGCGGGCAAGTTAGACATCACTGTCAACAATTACCAAGATAATAATTATCTTAATCAATCTAATAGGTAATTAAACGCATTCATTCAAGTAATAACATATTAGCAATACTGGCAGACCGCAAACTGGAGAATGCTGTGGTCTGAATTATAGCCTGCAGTCCTATCGTATGGGGTACGGTTATTGAGATACATTGCTTTTAGACTACTGATAATACATTCTGTTTGTACGTGATAATGTATTAGTGTCGCAGTAATGTTTTAGGTTCACTTATCTATACACTAGCTAACAGGCGATTCTTTATTTTTTTAATACTTATTCTGCTATTCGGGAAACCTTCCCGGAACCCCTCCACTAACACTTAAGAGGGGGTATAAAGCTAGGAAAAAATCAAATTTCACCCGCGCGCCCCGCCCCGCCCGTCAAATAGATGCGCCGCAGCAGTTGCGCGTCCGGTTGCATCTGACTTTATTAGCGGCTGTACACTCTCGCGAGACTGCTAGCCGAGTGCACTCGTATGAGAATGTACTTGGTAGCGCTCGCCTCGCCTCGTGATGTCTCGGGGGGTCTCGCCTACTCTCGCTCCCATGACGTCTCGGCCGAGGCGTCCCGAGACATAGCGAGTACTCTCGCACGAGAGTGTACAGCCGCTATTATATAACATGGCATCAGTCAAGAATACGGCACAGTATAATGTAAAAAATGAGACAAATTTCGGCTCAATAAATGTAGAATCATCTACCTCAAAAATGGCAAGCTATTTTTTCTTTATTAGGGTTAGATTTTTATACAATGTTAATAGCTAGAGAGCCAGTGAATGGCAGACAACACATTATTAGGTGTCATTAATAATTTTGAATATATTATTATGTAGGTATCTATTAATCTAAAGCAATTCTTCTCGCTGTAACTATCTGTATTTCTGAAACTAATAACATTTATAGGTAGTGTCGGTCGCATCATGTAACCATAGCGCTGGAAACCTAGTGTAGGGAGCGATTGAATCACTTTTATGACAAGAAAGGCAGTATAATGTTCGTACTGGTGTGACCATTAAATCATTTAAATTCTCGCAAAGCAGAATATCTGCTCTATTTTTACGTGATGACACCTGTATAACATGTAAATAAATAACACGTACAATGTTTTTCAGACATTTATTATTATAGATAACATTGTTTTCATTTTTTCGCTACAAAAAGATAAAGTAAGTTATCCTTTAAATTTATTTAAATTGAAAGAAATCCTTCGTCAGAAAACAGAAAAATTACAAATGCCACTGCCGTTATTATAAGGAAACTAATTAAGTGACAATAATATCATAAAAAAGATGACAATCACTAACTTCTTGAGCGACAATTGTTAGCTTTAAAAATATAGGAAAAAAACAGTGTGTGAAATATGATGCGTGATGATATAATTATGCCTGAGAACAGGAAAAATGTATAATGGGTATTCAAAATATTTAAGGTATGGTAAGAACACATAAGTCATCAAACTAAACAATTTTTTGAAGATTAAAAATAAGCATAAAATCGAACAAAGCTTACTTAAAACCAAAATGAATTTATTCGAAATCAAGTTTAATTCACTAACTCCAAAATCCGTCTAGAAAAAATAAAATGCCAAAATTATGCATGGTTGGAAGTTTTAATTGTTCAAAAAAATATATCTTGTCTATTATAAGCCGTTGACTTGTCTCACATGTGTATTTAGTATCGTCGTTTGTCTTGATATTTATCTTGACCCGTTCATAAACACGAGGATTGATGTTACTGAAATTAAAAAAAAAGTCAAACACTGTTATACTCCCTAACATTGAAACTGATGACGTCAGGTATCACTTTGCGCCATTTATAATCGGTTGAAAGTTTTAGATAGGACTAAATTACATAAATACTTTATTTTAATGCCAGTCGTTCCGGTGCAATAAATTCGTCTGCATTTGGATCTGTGTGTTCTAAAATTTCTACATTTTGTAAAAGCGTAAAATAGTAAGCCTGAAAATATATTTTTTTTCTTTAAGAAAACACAATTAGCAATTAAAAAGTAAATAAAAAAGTCGCTTTAAAAATGCATTTATACAAAATTTTATGTTTTTGTTAAAGTAATTTTGCCTAACTATGCATGTATGTATAGTATAAAAAAAAGTTTAGTTTATGTGTTATTTTGTAGATTCGTTACAATGCAACAACAAGCAAATAATAAATGAAACAATACATAGACAGATGAATTGAATAGACAGATACGCACTTCTCTGGTGTAATGTTCCCGTCATCATCAATAGATTTTGGAATATTTTCTTATTCTCTCTTCTCATATCTTGATTTTGGATTAAATCTTGTTCTGAAATGAAAATACAATAATAGTTTCAAACACACACAAGTAACAACTACTGTAGGGATTGATTAAATTGACTACCAGAAATATAGGTGTTGCTTTAAAAACAAAATTATGGGGCAAAGAGGAAATAATTAACTCAAAATTAAATTTGCTTTTGGATAAAGCTGTATATTTTGTTTGAAAGTACATACCTATACTAACTATTAATGATACATACAATGTGAATTTTTCGTATATACTATGCTGCTTCAGCGATCAAACATCAACATCAACATTGTATTGTGAGCACAAAAGTTAAAACAATAAGGTCTAATTTTGAATATGAAATAGTACTTGTCAACTTACCTCTGACAACTAGACATGACTTGAATTTTCAGCTTTCTATGATCCCTTTTTAATGTTGATTTTATTCCGTTTGTTACCCATGTTGGATCTTAGTGTCTTTTAACTTTAGTTCACACACACACAATTATTGTTTTTGTAATAAAAACTACGCTCTCAGTCACAAATGTACACCAAAAAATAATTTCACATGTCGAGAAGACTGACGCAGTCTTCCCGTCTCAATGGAGCAATGGTGACTGATTAATGAAACCGAGCATGTCAAAATACTCAAAATCCTACAAATGTATTTTATTTTAATAATTCGTAAATTATAGATTTGATTTTGAAATCGCTAATCTAATCCCTCCGTGATACTAATTAGTATAATATATTAAAATATTGACTCTAAAATATGCACCACATTGAAAATAAATTGATTTAAGTGAAAAATTAGACCTAACTTTGTGATTTTTTTCTATCGAGAAAATTTTATTTTTTTCTGTTTTTGCTTAGATCTTGCACTCAATAATATAATGAAGTATAACTATGTTTTTCTTCAGGTTCTAGAAACTTGATCTACTACTGTAAAAATTGAATCTAAGATTGCCAATTTTGCTTTATACCCCCTCTTAAACTTTATGGGATGGTATTAAAGTTCAAATTGAATTTTAAGTAATATTACGAATCTTTTGTATGGGAATATGGAAAAGTGTCGTTTTTAGACTTTTTCAGGCGATTTTTTAAAATTTTCTATAAAAAACAAAAAGGAATACAATAAAAAAATTATAAGCGAAATCGGTTCAGCTGTTCTCGAGATTTGCGCTTAGCAACAAATTAAGCGATTCATGAACATATAATAACGTATTTGATTGAAAAACTGAAAAACACGTTTCTAAAATGCGGCTATGAATCAGCACTTGGCTATCATTGCTTTTTGCCCGCAATTATTAGCACAATACAATTTTAAAAGTTAATCAAATTTGAACCCTATCAAAATGTAATGATTGCTCCATTTTAAGCTCATATAAACCCATGAAGCTTAAATCCGATACATAACCAGCACGTGACACGAGTACCGGGCCAAATGACTCTCATTATCTATCTAATCCACCTAAAATATTCCTTTTTGGATAATGTTATCCAGTGATATCCGGTTAATACCAGCTTTAGTTCAGTTCAAACGTTACGCAGCGTTGTTTGATGGAAATTTGATATTGTATTCTTATAACCAACCGAAACAAATATTATATTGTTTCGTCGGTTTTATTAACATCGTTAACTTTTGTTCCAGATTTAATTTTCACTCCATTTGAACGTTTTAGGTATTTGTTTTCCCACTTTTATGAATTAGAAACATGCCCGTTTATTGGAGTAGTTACAAAAAACGAACCTTTATTTACCAAGCTTTTAACATACATAGTTCTATTTATCTTTTATTTCCCAACCGTGTGTTCTTTCGTCGGTTGTGTCAGTTTTTAATTTGGTTGTATTTAACCGATTTAATAATACAATAATATTAATCCATACTATCTACTATAACTATATACCTACTACATAGTACATACTATTACTATATACTATAACTATACTAATATTATAAATGCGAAAGTATGTTTGTTTGTCTTTCTTTCAAGTCGCAACGGAGCGATGTTATGGTATAATTTTTGTGTGTGGAGATAGTTAGGAGTACCTACTTGCTACTTTTTTATAATGCACATTGAGCACAGGCCTCTCTTCACTGGGAGGCCTAGAGCATACTCCACCACGCTGGTCCAGTGCGGAGTGGTCGAGACAAACACTACTCTTATAAAGGCGATTGTTTTGCATCAACTGCCGGAATGGACGTCATAAAGTGCCCTCCGAGACTCACTGGGATGCCTAGAGCATACTCCACCACGCTGCTCCAGTGCGGAGTGTTCGCTGGTCGAGACAAACACTACTGTTATAAAGGCGATTGTTTCCATCTACTGCCTGAACGGACGTCATAAAGTGCCCTCCGAGACTCACTGGGATGCCTAGAGCATACTCCACCACGCTGCTCCAGTGCGGTCGCTGCTCGAGACAAACACTACTGTTATAAAGGCGATTGTTTTCCATCTACTGCCTGAACGGACGTCTTAAAGTGTCCTCCGAGACACGGAGTTGCTTATCGACCTTATTTATCTTCAATTTCACACACGAACGTCATAATCGCTCACAATGTCGACAATAGCTCTTTGATGTTACCGCAATTCGTAACAACGACGGAACGACTCCTTAGAGAC